>CM074722.1:471551907-472151907 GCA_037306005.1 Rhinophrynus dorsalis
GATTGCATCTTTCCAGCTGTTGTTGGACTATAGCTGTCATCTTTCTTAGCCGGTCAACTGTCAGCTGAGGATGATGGGAACTGTATCCCAAAAGCAGCTGGTGGGAAGCAGATGTCTTATAGTCCTATGCACAGCTGGAGCCATCACTTCTCATTTGTGTCTATCTGATCTGATAGGGTCAAAAATACAAGGTGGGGGGGGGATTCTGGGTATCTTGAACCCCCCTCTCAGTTTGTGCTGCACAATAAAAGCAGCTCTAATTAATCTTCATAGTATTTGGACATTGGAGAGTGTTATTTCATTACTGTCAGAGTTGTCGTTCAAGAGTAATTGAGTGATAAAGTATCCCCCTCCCACCCCTTTTACTGAGGTAACACTGCTCACCTCAGAGCAGCAAGGTGGTGTCCAGATGGCTTGCTGAGGTGATGCTGGCCATTCAATAAAAAGGGCACCTGACCTGAATTTAGCAGCAACAGCAGCAGGGCCCCCTCTGTGGCCTTTCTCTTGCATCCGGGGCCCCACATATTGCTGTGAGCCCTAGGCAGTAGCCTACGTTGTCATAATGGATGATCCGGCTCTGAAATAATTACAAAAGTATGCTTAATGCTAACTTCATGCCCCAACTAGAAGAGCTACAATAGAGGCCTTGCTGGACCTTGTGATCTCAAATAATTATGCAATTGTATGCAATATACAGCTAAGATAGGTCACTACTGCCCAATATATGGTATTCTTTGAATTGTTTTATAAGAAACCCTTTAACAAAGGTTCAACTAAAACATTCTTCATTATAAAGATTATAAAAGCAATGCTACAAGACATCCAATGGCATGTAATTTTTAACTATAAAAATATGGAATTTGTTCAAAATGTTTTTGGATAAATATATGCATGAATATATACCATGGGGAAATAAATGCAAGAAGAAAACAATAAGACTAATGTGGCTTAAAGGGACGGTAATGTTCCATAAAAAAATGCTTAGAGTTTTGTAGAGATTTAAAAAAAAAACAATATGCCACAAATCCTATCTCTCAAACCACTATGGTTGAGAGATATCCTCTGCTAAAGTTCCTGTCTCCTTCCTGTTCTCCTGACGTCAGCTGTGAGCTGACAGCAGGAGTTCCTGGTACAGGGCCCGACAAGCAGCTCTTCAGCAGAGCCGGAATAGCGAGATTTAAAAATAAATAGTTCTTTGGAACGGTCTACAAAGTGTGCCTGGGTTGCAAGCACACTTTTTAGACCATTCCACAGAAATATTTCTTTTTAAATCACGCTATTGCGGCTCTGCTGAAGAGCCTCCTCGTGTCAGCCGACAGATCACCTGCTGTCAGCTTTACAGCTAACATCAGGAGAAGAGGAACTTTAGCAGAGGATATCTCTCAAACCATAGCGGTTTGAGAGATAGGATTTGTGATATATTGTTTATTTTTTTAATCTCTACAAAACTCTAAGCATTTTTTATGGGATATTACTGTCCCTTTAACAAAGTGGTTCACAGAGAAATAAGAATAAGTGGAAATATTTTAAATTATTTATGTCAGAATGGTCAGATGCATTACTTAAAAATGTAATCAATGCAATAGAATTTGAGAACAGGCAATTAGACTAGCTAAAAATGAAAATGAGGAAAAAATTGCAGCAGAGAGCGAGAAAAATCCTAAAAAATTTCTATATATATATATATACAATAGAAGTGGATATGACAGGCTTTCGGCAAATAGGGAGATCACAACATTTCCCCCATCATGTAAACGACTTATTGAGGACAAAGTTCAAAAGAGACTGGAAAAGTTAATGGTGAATAAAGCATCTGGACTGAATGGCATATATCAAGGGTAAATCTATTTCAATTATAGCAAGTCCATATGTAGTACCATTATTCTAAAACGTTGGAAGATCCTAACCTTGAAATTACAGACCTGTTAGTTTGAAATCTGTAGAAGGTATGATAACAGCAGGATTAGTAATCCCTAGTATTCAAGACTATATGACAACCAACAACATTATTAGTAAAAGTAAGATGGTAACTTGGACAAGGGTATTGCTGTGTGTTGATATAGTATACTTGGAGTTTATAAAAGCCTTTGACATTGTGTCTCACAACAGGTTATTATTATATAAATTAAAAGGCATTGCCTTGGGAGGTGATATGTGTGCTGGGATACAGTACTGGTAAAGAGAAATTGGGTAATATTACTTAGAGAAAGATCTATTGATGGACAATAGACTTCACAACAGTGTGCACTGTGCACTGTCACTCAGCTGTTGCAAGAGCCAATAGGATACTGTTGTGTAAAAAAGGGGGTATAGATGAATGGGATAGGAAAGTAATTCTACTCCTTTCCAGGTCATAGGAAGGAGTCATCTAAAATATGAAGTACAGTTTTGGGCACCAGTTCTTAAAAAAAGACATTTCATGAACACTGGAAAAAGTACAGAGATGTTCAACAAAACTGATAAAAAAATTGTAAGATTTTAGTTATAAAGAGAAATTAGCCAAACATAGAGTGTTAACATTAGAGAATAGATACGATTACTATTTACAAATAGGATAATACTTATACAAAAGTATTGTTAGAGAGAATCAAATCGTATCGCAGGTCTTCAAATAATTACACTTATACATGAAAGAAATGAAAGATAGAAAAGATACAGTCAATAAGATCTAGAAAGTGAGAGATTCTCCTAAAAGACTTTTCTGAAATAGAAAGATCCCTCAAGGGAAACGCTAGAGGGAATAGGTATAGGAGCTGTTGCGATCAATAATGCATAGATTAACCCTATGAGGCCTTGGCTCGTATGGCCCCATAGGTCATAAGTGATTATCTTAGGATTCTATATATACTATAGGGCCTATATAGAAAGTATTCAGAATAGGTTATTAGTTTAGGAATGCCTACAGATAAATAACAAACAGGAATAAGACATTATGATGAGCTTATAGCACCGTACAGATTGAAGAAACCATATCCCTCTATCACTCACCCTAATAGTGAGATTTTTAGGACCTACAACTCTAATCAGAGTATGGTTCAAAGTTTTTAAGTGAAAAAAAGCATTCATAATAAAGATATCAATTTTAATAAGTGTTATGTGTGGTTTAGATGATACCTGTAAGGGTTAATGTTTGATAGTATCAAACTGATCTCTACCTAGGTAGAAGTTTGAGTATCCTGTATCTTTTCTATTGTTCTTTTCTTCTATGTGCACATAGGATAATACTAAGAACTGGGGAACTATTTACTCAAACAGCTTAGCAAAAAACAATAAAACTAGAGGATATGTACTTTTGACTAAAACAAAGGTAGCAATTTTTTTGTAAAATAAGAGTTGTAAAGTTTTGTAATTCTTTGCATTTGTGTTTGCAGATGGTAGATTCCTTTTTACCTTAGAACAATATTGAGAATCATGACAGTTGGTTTTAGTGCAGATAGGATTTTGGCCCAGGTAGATATTAGACTGCCCTTTGGAGTCAGGAAGGAATCAATTTACTGACTTGGAGCTTAATTTTAAATTACTTAAGTATATATATATATATATATATATATATATATATATATATATATATAAAGAAGACTTTGTGCCTGGCAAAACACACCCAGGGGCGGCAGTAAAAAGGATTACTGCTGCCATTGGGTGATTCTGTGGGAGTGTGATTTTTGGCCTGCCCCCACTATCCAGCCCGCCCACCACTATCTAAGGCTGAAAAAAAAAATGGCTGCCACACACTCCTACACCACAGACACATGCACATGCCCTCCCACACACACACTAGCAGACACATACACACATATACACACACGCACGCTGAGGATGATGGGAACAATGTTCAAGCTACAGCTGGAAGGCCATGGTCCAATCTGTATTATGCAGCTTCTTCTTTCCCTGTCTTTGAGCCTACACAGCTCTGCTAATTACTACAAATGAGCTGATTTCTAAACAATCAGCAGGAGGATACTGGCTTGCTGAGAAAGTGGAAACAACGGCAGAGAGGTGATCAGGCAGTGCAGAGCAAGGCTTCAGCTGAGCTGGTAAATGGCAGAGACATGGATGTGACTGTATTTATATATTGCACAAAGAGAGAGAAAGAGAGCAGGTTGTTTGTCAGTCTGTCTGTAAGTAGAGGTGCCAGTTCCTGCAATCATCTCCATGCTGTACATAGCTCACTGTATAGCATGTATGACAAACTATTTATATATGGTCTGGCATTGTATAGTATACAGTCTGTGTATAAGGACTGGCACTATACAGTATAGGAGGGACAGTCCCTGTTTGACACCCAAATCCCTCTGCTCCTCTATTTAGGAGATCACACGGTGTGGTGTATATACAGTAGGCTGACCAGACCTCACCTTTAACCGGGGACACATAGGAAATAAGCATATTTCAGGAGTGCACCAAAATCAAAGCAGCCCTGCAGTATGCATTTTTCATATGTGTCACTGGTTAAAGGTGAGGTCTGGTCAGCCTAATGTACAAGTGTATCAGATTGCTTCACATCAGTAAAACCCACGGTAATGTGGGTATAAACTTCTGTATATATCTGTTAAATTAGTCTGTGTAAAAAAATACTTTCATCTTCTTCTAAATCATTCACATACAGAAAGAGTAACTTAACCATTTCAGTGCCAGAGGAGATGCAATGCATTGCTTACCCCCTGGCACGCAAAGGGTTAAAAATTCTCTACAATGGTCTGGCACTGTATAGCAGTGGTTCTCAATCTGTGCCCTCAGTGGCTATTAACAGGCCAGGATTTTAGAATTTCCTTTTAAGAGCACAGGTGAGTTAATCAATATGACTGAGCCTCTGATCAACACACTTGTGTTCTAGCAGTGAAATTCCTACGTCCTGGCCTGTTAGTGGCCACTGAGGGCATGGGCTGAGAACCTCTGCTGTATAGTATACAGTTTGCATGTGTCTGTGTATAAGGACTGGCACTATACAGTATAGGAGGGACAGTCCCTGTTTGACACCCAAATCCCTCTGCTCCTCTATTTAGGAGATCACATTGTGTGGTGTATATACCAGTGTATCAGATTGCTCCACATCAATAAAACCCACAGTAATGTGGGTATAAACTTCTGTATATATCTGTTAAATTAGTATGTGTAAAAAATAATTTCATCTTCTTCTAAATCATTCACTTACAGAAAGAGTAACTTAACCATTTCAATGCCAGAGGGGATGCAATGCATTGCTTACCCCCTGGCACTCAAAGGGTTAAAAATTCTCTAAAATACACCACCAGCCACGCCCCCAGTAACACCACCGAAAACACAAGTGTCCCTCTTTGGCCATATGAAATGTTGGGAGGTATGTTACTTACACTGCTCACACTGTATGTATTTATGTTCTGATTTGCAGCTGTGTGTCACTATTTGTGTTGTCAGTGCATGTGTGTGTATATGTGTGTGTTGCATGTGTCTCTGTCTATCACTGTGTGTACCTTTCTGACACGTACACCCTACGCTATAATTCACTATCATAACATTTATTTAAAAAAAAGAAACATTTCCTGCATAACATGACGGGCAACGCCGTCCCAAACTGCTAGTATATATATATAAGAAGACTTTGTGTCTTGCAAAACACTCCCAAGGGCAGCAGTAATGAGGAGTTAATGCTCCCATTGGTGATTCAATGGGGGAGTGATTCTCAAACCAGTTGCAGTGGCCAAAGGCCACTGCTACTGGTGTGAAAATCATGCAGGGAGTTGGCCCGCCCCCACTATCCAGGCCACACAACACTATACAACTGGGAAAAAAGCCGCTAGTATGTATGTATATATATGTATATGTATATATACATATATCTATATAGATATAGATGTATAGATACATTTTTTTTTCCTCTAGATCAGCAAAGACTGAATGTGATGGATTTTTTTTTTGGCCTCTTTAACTATGTTCCTATGTATATTTAGCAAAACAGTCTTTTTCACACAAAACACAAACTTGATCATATTAGTTTGCTTAGCTCAACTTTCAGGACAAGAGCAGATCATCCTGAAGCCTCTTATGATTTACACTCTGACCATAGAACAAATCAGGAAAACTGTGTGATAGACCTAGTTCACATGGTCGCCTTTGCTGCAGAACCTTCAATGCAATAAGTTTCACAGAACAGATATAATGGATTTCCTTGGGACAATTTACATGTGATGTCAACAGCTACATTTTATTAAGTGGTAACCTTGTGTTTTTGCAACATCTTGCAACAAAGTTGCTGCAACAACTCACCCATATGAACTAGGCCTTATATCTATAAGGTTATAAAACTTGTGGTGCTATATTTATGTATGAATGTTTTACCAGGAAGAATACATTGAGATTTCTCTCCTTTTCAAGTATGTCATTCATTCAAGATTTCTCCTGAAACAATGCTGTGACCTCTGCAGATGCTCTGCAGAATAAACTGGAAGTGTCAGTCTGTGCCAGGACTGAAATGTAAATATAAAAGTGACATGTTTTAAGAGGTGATCAACACTTCTCAACCAAAACATCTGTATATCAGTATTTTTAAGGGAGTTTATAAACACAGGAGGTTTGGCCGGGGCTGGATTCTCTCTGAATGTTTCTTTTGATCTGACGTCATTAAATGTACAAGAATTCAGAGAGTCTGGTCTGACCCTGTCATTGTTTTCATTAGGATTCCACTAATGACAAGAGGGGTTAAGGTATGCAACATTGTAATCCACTTAATGGGAAGTATGCACAAAGAAAATAATAGCAATTCTGGAGCAAAACAAACCACCATAGGGGACAAATGGAAATTCCCAAAATGTACATTGATTTAAATGGGGGTTTTGATTTGCAAAGCGTTTTAGCCCTCTCTAACATTCATGGGGTTAAACACTCCATGTTAATCAATGGAAATTTGAGGATTTTTTATTATTCTCTAGAATTGCTCCTCTTACTTTGTACATATAACCCAATCAGAGCTGATTTTCAGACAGGTCATGTCAGGACAGTGACCCTGTAATGTCTGTTGGTGACCCGATGGCTTTTGTGAATTACTCTGCACAGTTTTGGCACTTTGTCCACCAAGAATAATCAGACCTGGGAACTCTCCGGTTCTGCCCCACAGAAGCAGGTTTTCAGAATAAATTACCGGTTCTCTGGGGAACAGAAGCTGGTTCTTGGATTTTGTCTTGAATAGTGCACTGTCCAACCTGTTCCACCCACTCCTCCCATATCCCTGCCCATTTAAATACATACATCAGGGCTCAAAATTTCCACTCGCCACTAGCCAATGGTGAGTGAAAGTTTAGCCCTGGCGAGTAGAAATTCAGCCCTGGTGGGTATGTTATGGATTGCAGTGGTGAGTAACTTTTCAGGTCTGGCTAGTAGCAAAGGACTTCAGATTGTAAGCCCTGCATACATTATGACGCGATAGTATCATGTGGACAGTCCTGTCCCCAGTCCTGTTTCGTCATTTGAAATGTTGGGAGGTATGCAGGTATAAGAATAAAGGGACCTGGTACCTTTCTTTTTAGACAAACTGGTCAGAGACACTCAACTAGGAACAAACCTACTATAAGATTTACCAGGCTCTATAGGAATGGTGTCCTACCCAGGGTGCAGTCTCTTTTAGCTCACTAGTGCCTTTCACAGAGAGAAAATATCCTAAAGCACATGATACTGATCCTACCAAAATGGCAGTCCAGCCACAAAGTGTCAGGCAATTCTTCTCTGAACAAGAGAAGCAGCCAACCCCAGCCATATGTTTTGGCCTTTTTGGGCCTCTTCCACAAGGTGTAGCTGATTATTCTAGGCACGGTGAGCAAGGAGTCCACATCCGGATTCCCCTGTTCCTCTTAGGGTGACCAGATCTAAGGATAATTTGCATATGCAAACAAACTGGTCATAGACACTTATCTAGGAATAAATCTACTATAGAATTTAGCAGGCATTATAGAAATGGTGTTATACATAGGGTGCAGTCACTTTTCACTCAATAGTGCTTTTAACGGAGAAAAATATTCTATAGCACATCCTACTGATCCTACCAAAATGGCAGTCCAGCCACAATTGTGCCAGACAATTCATCTATGAACAAGAGAAACAGCCAACCCCAGTTATACATTTAAAGCTTGTTAATCCTCATCACTGATGTATAGCTGATCTCTTTAGGCGCTGTGAGCAAGGAGTCCATGTCTGGATTCCCTGGTTACCCTTAGGGAGACCAAACGTAAGGATAATTTGCATATACAAACAAACTGATCATAGGTGTTCACCTAGGAATGAACATGCTATATAATTTAGCAGGATCTATAGGAATGGTGTCCTACCCACGGTACAGTCTGTTTTAGCTCACTAGTGACTTTAACAGAGAAAAAAATATCCTGAAGCCCATCATACTGAACCCACCAAAATGGCAGTCCAGCCACAAAGTGCCATGCAATTTCTCTCTGAACAAGACTATTATTAATAAGGCTGGACTGTTATTTGGCAGGACCAGTATGATGTGTTTCAGAAGATTTCTACTCTGTGTATGGCACTGTTAAGCTAAACGAGATTGCATATCTTTGCAAGCTAGTGAGCCTAATTGAGCATCTCTTACTGTTCTTTCTAAATATGCAAATTGCTCTTGGTGTTGGTCACCCTAAGAGTAATGGGGGGAACCCAGACATCGACCCCTTGCGCACAGTGCCTAAAGGGATCAGCTGCAGCTCATGGATGTTGTCAAGAAAGGTTGAACCATGTTGATAGCTGTTTCTCTTATTCAGAAATAAATTGTCTGGTGTTTTGTAGCTGGACTGGTATGATATGCTTCAGAAGATTTTCTATGTATGGTACTGGTGAGCTACAAGAGATTGCACCCTGGGTGCAGGAAGCAGTCCTAGTGAGTTTCTTGCATATCTTTGCAAGCTCATGAGCCTGGTTGAGCATATCTGACCTTTCTTTGTACCTTTCTTTTTTAGAAAATCATACCTGGATCCAGTGACTTATATCTATAAAAGCAAACTGGAGTTATTATGAGTTATACAGGGGACAAATAAACATTTCTTTTATATTGAATTGAGCTTTTACACCCTTGAATGTTAGAAAGGTCTACAATGCATTGGTGACCTCTATGGCATTTGATTGCATGGGAATTTAGGAATTTTTATTTTGTCCCGTCTGGTGCAGTTGGTTTAGTCCAGAATAACCCTAGTTTATTTTTATGAATATGGGCCAATAATATACCTTAAAAAATGTAAAAATTCCTGGGGGAGATTTATATAAAGCGTTCTTAGTACTTTTATAGAATGTCATGGGAACTGGCAATAATATCAGGCCTGATTTAAAAATGAGTAAGGCATTTATATAAATGGGGGGCTATTCTGATGTTAATGCCTGGAATGCTTAAAGGTATAATAATGTTTAATTTTATTTTTTTTTAATATTATAGGCATTAAAAAGAATTACATTGATGTAAATCTTATCTCTCAAACCTTTATGGTTTGAGAGCTATAACTGGCTAAAGTTCCCCTCTTCAGGCTGTTTCAGAGAAGTCAGCGCTGACAGCAGCAGATTCAGGTCATTTGACCAGAAGGCGGCTCATCAGCAGAGCCCAAATCGCTCTATTTGGAAATATATACTTAATTGAAAAAGGTCTACAAAGTGTGCCTGGTTTGCATGCAACGAACTGGCTCTCCAGGTGCCCCAGGTCGTTCCCCAGCAGCACATCAGCGGGTATGCCTGGCATCACGTTGATGGTTTTGTAGCCTTGCCCCGAGCCCCAATCCAAATGAACTCTGGCCAACGGAAGCCTATAAACTTTGCCCTCAGCCGCTTGAACTTCCACTGCTTGTTCTGTGAGGTGCCAGTTGCTGAGAAGTTGTGGCTGCACTAGGTTAAGGGTGGCTCCAGTGTCCCGTAACCCCTCAATAGGGCATCCATCCAAACACAAGGTTGGATGGTGCCATCAGCGGTGCTTGTGCCAGGGCCACCTTGTGGAAGCAACCCCACTCATTGGACTCTATTCCATATTCCTCTAGGTCTGCTTTGGAGATCCAATGGGCTTGTCTCTGAGCTAGTTCCGGCAGGCCCAATACAAGGTGTATGCCCACTTCTGATGAGTCTCTTTCAGCTGCCGCAGGGCATCTCGGAACTGCCTGTGATCAGTGTCTGGCATAATTGGATAGTGGGTTAACAGCCGAGTTTCATCTCGGACTAGTCAGTACTACACTCGTCCAATATCGCCCCGGTAGGCATCCGCTGCTTACCCAGTTAGTTTTCCTGACAAGATGGCAATCCAGTCTTGCCGATCTACTTTGTTGAGAGTGCACTGCCTTTCAATGTCTTGTAAGAACCCATCAATGTCCCCTGTAGTGTCGCCGTAAGCTTTAAAAGAATGGAGGGGGACTCAGATGGTATGTTCCACCAGATCAGATTGCTGCTCACTGGCGGGTCTGCTCAGGCCCAAACAGCTCTGTTTCAGTTCAGCTAAGTATTCCTTCTCAGCAGTGATCATTATCCGTACCACGAGGTCCTGAGGGGGATTAGGACCTGGAATGGCCAGACGCCTCTGAACTTTCTGGGACACAACATCTGAGTTCCGGGGAAGATCCATGCTCTTGGTCAGCTGGGTGATTTCATCATCCATCTCATGAAGGGCTGCTAACAGCTCTGGCTTCTTCATCCCAGTTGTGTCTCGGCCACGTTGTGCATCCAGGGCCTGCAATGCGGTAACTGTGAGATGCCAATATGCTTCTGCCATTCTGTGCCGTCTGCATCCCAGGTGGTGGTCTGGACCTTTGGGAAGAGAGGATCCCACCGCTGCCACCAGTTTTATGGGAACTAAGGACGCCGGGTTGTCCTTGGCCAACATTCTGGGTCTCCTATTCCCTGAATCGGCTACAAGGGGGTAGCCGGGGTAGTGAATCTGGAAAGCAACATTGGTGAATGGAGGTCAAAGTGGACCCATTAAACCTTTCAGAAACAAAAAGGACATCACGTGCTTTTACTTCCAAAGCTAACTTGAAGCAAGAGTGGATAACATAATTTTGCCATTATACAAATCATTGGTAAGACCTCACCTTGAGTATGCAGTGCAATTTTGGGCACCGGTTCTGAAAAAGGATATACTAGAACTAGAGAGGGTACAGCGGAGAGCGACAAAATTAATTAAGGGAATGGAGGACTTGACAGATGAGGAATGACTAAACAAACTTGGTTTATTTACTCTAGAGAAAAGACGACTAAGAGGAGACCTTATTACATTGTACAAGTATATGAGAGGTCAATACAAGGTTCTCTGAGGTGAGCTATTTATTCCAAGGCCTGATCAGGTGACCAGGGGACACCCCTTGAGATTAGAGGAAAGGAAGTTTAAACTTCAGCAGAGGAAGGGTTTTTTTACGGTAAGGTCTGTCAAATTGTGGAATTCATTGCCCAGGGAGGTAGTCATGGCAGATACAATGGATACATTTAAGAGAAGATTAGATACATTTCTTTCAAAAGGGAACATACAGAGTTATACTGTTTATCAGTAGGCTGATCAGGAAGGTCTGATAAAGACTAATTTAATTGGTAGCAGGAAAGCTATAAAATTCTCAGTTACTGAGGTATGAGGCGAATGTTGAACTTGATGGACTTGTGTCTTTTTTCAACCTAATTTACTATGTTACTAACTCAATTTATTTGGGGATATGGGAACATTTTATAACAAAACTGCACACAATAGAGCAGTGGAACAGCAGGACATAATTCAATCTTGCCATTCCGTTTCCCAGCCAATGGAAATCTGAGCGACAAAAAGCACTACTAAACTAACCAATCCGGGCCTGGCCAGCATTGTATGTGGAGAGTGATCAAATTATCAGGGCCTGACATAATGATCCAATCTTGAGCAACGAGATGGGGCTAAGAGGAGACCAGTCACAAAGCCACCTATTTGTCGAAGCAATGTCATGGCTGACATGGAGTTGCTCGACAAGAAGCAGCCAATGGGAGGGACACCTGCTTGTCGGACACAATGCACAATTCTGTAACATGGATGGGTAGGCAACCAGTCAGAGAGCCACATACCTTTTAAAGCCAGATTTGAGAAGTTCAAATGGCCGTCCGTCCTGGAGAACGGCGGTTGCACTTGAAACTTGGTTTCAGTCTTTGTAACAATTCTACTGGCACTTAGTCTACGGGTGTTACAGAATCCATTTCCTATATGGTACAAAAGCTTTACTAAAATCCAGATATGCTAGATTGAGTACATCTATCACTTGAGTAACAGGATCAAAATGATGCTCCTGTGACCTAAGCCTTAAAATGGACTTATTTTGATTTATAAAAAAATAAACCTGGATATATTTTGTACTATCCATTTGTTTGAAATATAAACTTTATGCTAATTATCTGCATGATAATTAGTTTTGTTAAAGGCCAATTTTACCTCTAGCTATGCTATTAGAAATGACGCCAGTGTCAGTCCAGATTCATTCATGATGCCCAAAACATAAATTAATTAGCATGAAGTGCCTCACTGTGCCACCAGGTTAAAGGTTAATTTCTCAGCAACTAACAAACAAATGGCTGACACGACATATAGCTAGATTTTTATTTATTTTAACCCTTTGAGTGCCAGAGGTGTATGCAAAGCAATGAGTTGGTGCCCCTCTGGGACTCAAAGGGTTAAGGTAACTAAACATATCTTAAGTTGACCGGCACACTCAAAGGTACAGATACATTTACATAGACCACAACTTTTTCTATTAACCCCTTCCCGACAATGAACGTACATTTATGTCCCACAAAAACTGTCACTTAGTGACAGAGGACGTACATGTACGTCGCGGAAGTCCGGGTCCCCGCGTGGCTGCGCGCCGTTCCAGGACTCCGGAATAATTTTAAAAAAAAATTCTTAGCCTGGCATTAAGTGATGGCCATGTGTGCTCGCGGTCGGTCACTAAGGGGTTAAGAGCAACTATTAGGCATCTTTGATACAGGTAACACCAACACTGAAATTGTGCATTGGTGATATTGTCTGTTATATAAGTGATTCTGGAGGTTGCAATGGTCATCTCAGCCTCCACTGAATGACCGACTCGCAATGGGCACCAACTAATAATATTCAGCTGGAGAGCTGGTGAGCCGACCCTCAGATACGTCTCTTTTGCATTCTGATTGTCAGTGGAAAGCAGGGTAAGAAGAGTAGCACTGAGCGGCTACCGTTCTGTCCTTTACAGTACATTATAAAACTGTATGTCATTAGACAAAAGAGCATTTGTGGGGTATCCAAATGTATTTAAAAGACAGAGAACATTTGGCTGCTCTGCTTTGGTGTTTCCAATGCAATTTAATTGTAAAGGCTCGGTTCCTCCAAAACAATAGAGTGGAATAAAAAGATAAATGACTAGACACAGATTCTTATCACTAGCAATTGGTAGCATGCAAATTGTAGAATTGTAAATAGTCTATTGGTTAATTGCTTCAGTTGACAGCGTAATTTGATACATGAGCTTTCTAGGTAGCAGCAGGATCCATACGTCCATCAGATGTCATTAGCCTCCCTGACTTGGGGACATCATTACCCAGAATACCCTGGGACATTACACTGGGCTCTATTTACTAAGCCGCTAAATCAGCAGTGTGTGTGGGGGCATGATTTTACGGCTCTGTGCTCTGAAGAGGACACAATGGGGAAGATTTATAAAAAGTGTTCTTGTTCTTTTTTGTGAATGGATCCTTAAAATGTCCTTTTTCCTTATAATGAATGTTGGTATTTATAAAATATTCTAGGTACGTGTATAAATGTGGAGACCACAAAAAATAAGAAGAGGTCAGACATGGCCTAAATATTTGCAAAAAATTCTGTCACTATTTTGTCAAAAATAGAGACATTTCTTTATAAATACACTGAGCCACTTCTTACAAACTTCCTTACTCCATTTTTTAAAGGGAAACTCTCACCTTAGGTAAATTTGACTTCATATTACAGTTCCATGGTGTTGAAGACGAAATCCGTTTATAATTTTCATTTTAAATCTGGAGTGCACGAGATATTAGCTTTTAAAGTGATAGCAATGTTTCATAATAAAAGCAGCTCTAATTAATCATCATAGTATTTGGGCCATGGAGAATGTTATTTCAATTCTGTCAGATTTGTAGTTCAAGAGTAATTCAATGATAAAGTGTCCCCCTCCCGCTCCTTTTACTGATGTAACACTGTTCAGCCAGAGCATAAGGGAGGTGCCCAGATAGACTGCAGAGAGGGACAATCTTTAATTAAGATAAGGGAAAAACCTGAAAAACTTGTCAAGGGGGGCAGGGCTTTCATTGTTCTCACAGGAAGAAGATTGTCCCCTTCTGTTATCTGTCTGGTCTATGGACTGCATTCCACATCTGAGAAGAGATGGCTTACACTAGGTAAAAGGGCGGGAGGGAAAACTTTGCTTGTGAATGTCTCTCAAACCATAAAGGTTTGAGAGATAAGACTTATATCGTTCTTCATGTTTTTTTAATGCCTACAAAATAAAATAAAGATAAAATGAAGTATTAGTATCCCTTTAAGGTTAGGCTTGTGACTTCAGTTTGTTTCAGGCTGCGAGTACAGTTCTGCCCCTCAGCCTGTCAATCTTGCTCTGTTCCCCTCCCCAAGTATTGCCTCCTTCCCTCCTCCTCCAGTGATAGAGGATTCCGGGATATGACCTGGCGCTCTCTTGCAAACGCGCGTCCACGTCATTGTTCATGCACAGACTGAGCGCATTCATCATACCTGGGAACTCTCTGGTTTTGCCCCGCAGACTCCAGATTTCACAGTGAATTGCCGGGTCTCCGGGGCTGTCTCTCAATCTCCGGGTTGTTCTCCATCCCTCTCCAGTTCCTCCCATTCCCTGCCCTCTTACCCTTATTCAACATCTATTTTGCCCTTTTTTTGTCCCGACCCCACATCTAAGCCCCGCCCCTTTTATGACGTGAATCGCATAATTTCCCTCCCCGATCGGCGCCTGCAGGGCTGCCCTCCGGGTAGCCCTGCCTGTCAAGTTCCCAGATATGGCATTCATGTGTTCTGTCCTGGCACTGGTTATAAAGGATGGATAGCTGGTTATAAAAGACTGAGCGCGTTCATGGGCTCCATCCTGGCACTGGTTATAAAGGATGGATAGCTGGTTATAAAAGACTGAGCGCGTTCATGGGCTCCATCCTGGCACTGGTAATAAAGGACAGAGAACACGCTCAGTCTGTGCATGAACAATGACCTGGACACACATCTGCAAGAGAGCGCGCCAGGTTATATGCAGGAATCCTCTGTCATTGGAGGAGGAGGGAAGGAGGCAATACGTGGGTAGGGGAACTGAGCAAGATTGACCGGATGTGGAGCAGAGCTGTACCCACAGCCTGAAACAAACTGACGTCATGAGCCTAACTTTAAAGGGATATTAATAGATCATTTTTACAAATGTGCATCTTGTAGCTATAAAAAAAGAAATTAAATGACCCAAGTCCCATAATCTTAGTTAAAGTTACCCCCTCACTCCCCTTTCCCTGACGTCAGCTCTCTAGCTGACTGCAGGGGAATACAGTCCCGGGACCGCAGAAGGTTCTTCTGCAGAGCCAAGCACACTTTGTAGACCGTTCCAGTGCAGGATTTATTTTTAATAACGCGATCTCTGCTCTCCTGAAGAGCCTCCGCTGGTCCCGGGACCGGATTCCCCTGCAGTCAAATAGAGATCTGACGTCAGGGAAAGGGGAGGGAGGGGGGAACTTTAACTATGGTTATCTCTCAAACCATAAAGGTTTGAGAGATGGGATTGGGGTCATTTAATTTCTTTTTTTTAAAAGCTACAAGATGCATATTTGTAAAAATTAGCTGTTACTATTCCTTTAAAAGCTAATATCTCGGCTGCTACATATTTAAAATGAAAATTATTAAAGGATTACATCTTCAACACCATGGAACTGTACTAGGAAGACAAGTTTACCTAAGGTGAGAGTTCCCCTTTAAAAAAACATACTACACAGCGTTATGTCCTCCTAAACAGTCCTTAATACTTTTATAACTACGAGCGAGAATCTTAAAGGGATAATAATTAGTGTTGAGCGAGCATGCTCGGCCGATGCTCGGATCGGCTCGAGCATCGCTCTGCTCGGCACATGGCGGTACTCGTACGAGTACCGCATGTGCTCGCCCGCCATGTTCGGGTCTCCTCTCCGCACGTTTTGCGGCTGCTGCGCAGCCAATAAACGTGCAGGGAGTCTCTGACATCGGTGTAATGCCAGCAGCCATGTTGGCTGCTGGCATTACACTGATTGGCTGGCCAGAACCCGTGGTCGGGTGCTGTATAGCACCTGACCAGCAAGTTCGGCTCAGTCTTAGCCAGGGAGAGCTGAGGATAGGAAGGGAAAGTCAGTGTAGGGAGGAAAAAAAGCAAAATTGTTAAAAAAAAAGAACCAAAAGTCCTTTTTAGGACTACTGTGTGTGGGGGCAGCAGGTTATTTTGTGTGGGGGGAAAAAAAAAAAAAAAAAAAAAAAATATATTCTGTTTAGTGTGCAAAGTTGCAGATTAGAGCACATTCTGTTTAGTGTGCACAGTTGCAGATTAGAGCACATTCTGTTTAGTGTGCAAAGTTGCAGATTAGAGCACATTCTGTTTAGTGTGCAAAGTTGCAGATTAGAGCACATTCTGTTTAGTGTGCAAAGTTGCAGATTAGAGCACATTCTGTTAAGTCTTCAAACTAAAATATCAAAGTCACATATTCCATTCAGTGTGCGTCGCCGCAGTTTAGCAGCACATTCTGTGTACTGTGCAGAGTTGCAGAATAGGAAGAAATACTGTTAAGTCTTCAAACTAAAATATCAAAGTCACATATTCCATTCAGTGTGCTTCGCCGCAGTTTAGCAGCACATTCTGTGTACTGTGCAGAGTTGCAGAATAGGAAGAAATACTGTTAAGTCTTCAAACTAAAATATCAAAGTCACATATTCCATTCAGTTTGCTTCGCCGCAGTTTAGCAGCACATTCTGTGTACTGTGCAGAGTTGCAGAATAGGAAGAAATACTGTTAAGTCTTCAAACTAAAATATCAAAGTCACATATTCCATTCAGTGTGCTTCGCCGCAGTTTAGCAGCACATTCTGTGTACTGTGCAGAGTTGCAGAATAGGAAGAAATACTGTTAAGTTTTCAAACTCAAATATTAAAGTCACATATTCCATTCAGTGTGTGTCACCGCCGTTTAGCAGCCTATTCTGTGTACTCTGCACAGTTGCAGAATAGGAAGAAATACTGTTAAGTTTTCAAATTCAAATATTAAAGTCACATATTCCATTCAGTGTGTGTCACCGCCGTTTAGCAGCCTATTCTGTGTACTCTGCACAGTTGCAGAATAGGAAGAAATACTGTTAAGTTTTCAAACTCAAATATTAAAGTCACATATTCCATTCAGTGTGTGTCACCGCCGTTTAGCAGCCTATTCTGTGTACTCTGCACAGTTGCAGAATAGGAAGAAATACTGTTAAGTTTTCAAACTCAAATATTAAAGTCACATATTCCATTCAGTGTGTGTCACCGCCGTTTAGCAGCCTATTCTGTGTACTCTGCACAGTTGCAGAATAGGAAGAAATACTGTTAAGTTTTCAAACTCAAATATTAAAGTCACATATTCCATTCAGTGTGTGTCACCGCCGTTTAGCAGCCTATTCTGTGTACTCTGCACAGTTGCAGAATAGGAAGAAATACTGTTAAGTTTTCAAACTCAAATATTAAAGTCACATATTCCATTCAGTGTGTGTCACCGCCGTTTAGCAGCCTATTCTGTGTACTCTGCACAGTTGCAGAATAGGAAGAAATACTGTTAAGTTTTCAAACTCAAATATTAAAGTCACATATTCCATTCAGTGTGTGTCACCGCCGTTTAGCAGCCTATTCTGTGTACTCTGCACAGTTGCAGAATAGGAAGAAATACTGTTAAGTTTTCAAACTCAAATATTAAAGTCACATATTCCATTCAGTGTGTGTCACCGCCGTTTAGCAGCCTATTCTGTGTACTCTGCACAGTTGCAGAATAGGAAGAAATACTGTTAAGTTTTCAAACTCAAATATTAAAGTCACATATTCCATTCAGTGTGTGTCACCGCCGTTTAGCAGCCTATTCTGTGTACTCTGCACAGTTGCAGAATAGGAAGAAATACTGTTAAGTTTTCAAACTCAAATATTAAAGTCACATATTCCATTCAGTGTGTGTCACCGCCGTTTAGCAGCCTATTCTGTGTACTCTGCACAGTTGCAGAATAGGAAGAAATACTGTTAAGTTTTCAAACTCAAATATTAAAGTCACATATTCCATTCAGTGTGTGTCACCGCCGTTTAGCAGCCTATTCTGTGTACTCTGCACAGTTGCAGAATAGGAAGAAATACTGTTAAGTTTTCAAACTCAAATATTAAAGTCACATATTCCATTCTGTGTGTGTCACCGCCGTTTAGCAGCCTATTCTGTGTACTCTGCACAGTTGCAGAATAGGAAGAAATACTGTTAAGTTTTCAAACTCAAATATTAAAGTCACATATTCCGTGTAAGATGAAGAAGGCGGGTAAAAAGGGACGGGGAAGTGGACGTGATCCTGATAGTTCAGGGCGCGGGTCAGGACGCGGAGAAACTGTGCCTGGTGCCAGAGCACAAGAAAGAAAGACATCCACCATACCTAGCTTCATGTCTCATTTCACAGGGCATCGCAGGACATCACTCTCGAGGTCCGACCACTGCGAACAGGTGGTCGGTTGGATGTCAGCTGATACTGCTTCCAGTCGGTTAAGCACCACCCTGTCTTCCACCAAGTCCACTCTCAGTAGCCAAGAGTCTGGTCAACATAATCCTCACTCTGATCATCCTTCCTCCCACCATACACGGTCTGGTCAAAGAAGTGATCCCACACTGGGATATAGTGAGGAGCTCGTCTCATCACCAATCCTTCATTTGACCCTCTCTCCAAGCACGCTTGCAGAGGAACATGACATCTTGTGCCCTGATTCACAACCTCTAGAGGGTACCCAATCACAAGAAGATGACAGATGTGAACGGCATTTAAGGTCAAAGGAAGTAGTGGATGATGATGATGATGATGAGACACAGTTGCCATTAAATCAACCACTATTTCCGTCTCAAGACCTTGTTGAGGAGAATGTTATACAGTTGTCAATGACTGAGTATGTGGTGGGATCAAGACATGAGGAGGATGATCAGAGTGAGGAAGTGGAGGAGGACTTGGTGGACGATGAGGTGACTGACCCCACCTGGGAAGGTGTAGAGCCGAGCGATGACAGCAGTCCTGAGGGTGAGCCATCTGCAGCACCGCAACAGGCTGGAAGAGGCAGTGGTGTGGCTACAGAAAGAAGGCGGACCGCACCAAACCGGCCCGCAAATGTTCCACGGAGCACCCCCTTGCGTAAATCTACCTTGCCAAAGGGTAGGTGTTCCGCGGTATGGCGTTTTTTTAAGGAAAGTGCGGACGACAAAAGAATTGTAGTTTGCAACCTGTGCCACACCAGAATGAGCCGAGGCATGAACACTAGAAACCTCACCACCACCAGCATGATCCGACACATGGCATCCAAGCACCGTAGTAAGTGGGAGGAACGCCTGGATCGCCCATCTGTGTCTGCAGGCCACACCACTGCCTCCTCTTCCCCTGTTTTCGGTGCCGGCCAATCGCCTGTCGAAGGTGCAGGCCCGCATACCTCCCGCCCTGCACCTGTACCATCTGAAGCACCATCAGCGACCACATCCACTTCCCTGTCCCAGCACAGCGTCCAAATGTCGTTACCCCAGGCATTTGAGCGCAAGAGAAAATACCCAGCCACCCAACCACAGGCCATAGCACTAACCTCACACCTTTCCAAATTACTGGCCATCGAAATGCTGCCATTTAGGCTTGTGGACACTGAGTCCTTCCGCAGCCTGATGGCAGCAGCTGTCCCTCGGTACGCGGTCCCCAGCCGCCACTACTTTTCCCGGTGTGCCATCCCCGCATTACACCACCATGTGTCCCGTAACATCACCCGTGCCCTGACCAACGCAGTTACTGGGAAGGTCCACTTAACGACTGACACATGGACAAGTGCTTGTGGCCAGGGACGCTACATTTCCCTGACGGCACACTGGGTGAATGTCGTGGAGGCTGGGAGCGACTCGGACCCTGGGATGGCACGGGTGCTACCCACGCCGAGGATTGCGGGCCCTACCTCCATCAGGGTTTCCGCCAGCACCTACGTTATTGGCTCCTCCTCCGTTTCCACCTCCGAATTCTCTACACGCAGCGCCACTCTCCCATCAGCCAGTAGCTGGAAGCAGTGTAGCACTGCAGTGGGGAAGCGTCAACAGGCCGTGCTGAAGCTGATCTGCCTTGGGGACAAACAGCACACGGCCTCAGAGCTGTTGCAGGGGATTAGTCACCAGACCGAGCAATGGCTCTCGCCACTCAACCTGCAACCAGGCATGGTTGTGTGTGATAATGGGCGTAACTTGGTGGCGGCTTTGGAGCTCGGCAAGCTCACACACGTACCATGCCTAGCGCATGTATTTAATTTAGTGGTTCAGCGATTTCTAAAAACCTACCCCAATGTGCATGATCTCTTGACCAAGGTGCGCCGCGTGTGTGCACATTTCCGTAAGTCATCTACAGCTTCGGCCGGCCTGTTGAAGCTGCAGCAGCGCTTACAATTGCCAGCTCACCGGCTGCTGTGTGACGTGAGCACGCGCTGGAACTCCACCTTCCACATGTTGGCCCGGCTTTGTGAGCAGCAGAGGGCAGTAGTGGAGTACCAGCTGTTACACGGTCGTCTCCTCTCCGTTCAACTTCCTGTAATCAGAAGTGAGGAGTGGGAATGGATGTCAGACCTCTGCGAGGTTTTACGCAATTTTGAGGAATCGACACAGATGGTGAGCGGCGATAACGCTATTATCAGTGTAACCATCCCACTTCTGTGTCTACTGAAACGCTCGCTGCTCACAATTAAAACCGACGCTTTGCATGTGGAAGAGGTGGAAATGGGGGAGGAAGAGCTTACACAAGGTGATAGCCAGAGCACCCTCACTTCGTCTTCTCAGCGACAATTGGAGGAGGCGGAGGAGGAGGAGGAGGAGGAGGAGGAAGACACGGTTGCCTCCGCTACAGAGGGTAGCCATGGAACTTTAGTTCCATCTCTTCAGCGTGGGTGGGCAGAAGAGGAGGAAGAGGATGAGGATATTGAGAGTCATCCTCCTGGTGAGGACAGCGAAATCTTGACTGTTGGTACTCTGGCACACATGGCTGACTTTATGTTAGGCTGCCTTTCCCGTGACCCACGCGTTGTACGCATTTTAGACAACACGGATTACTGGGTGTTCACCCTTCTGGACCCCCGCTACAAAGAGAATTTCTCATCTCTCATTCCTCCGGTGGAGAGGACAAGCAAAATGGTGCAATACCAGAAGGTTCTTGTTGAAAAATTGCTCCAAAATTTTCCATCTGACAACGCTGGCGGCAGAGTACGTGCTACCTTGGCCAACCGAGAAGGGGAGAAAAGGGGAGCACACAGCAGTTCCGACAAAGGCAGGGCAACACTCTCCAAGGCGTGGGACACCTTCATGACACCCCGCCAGCACCCTCACCCTGATGCGCAGCCTAGTGTCACAAGGAGGGAAAAGTTTTGGAAGATGGTGAAGGAGTACGTAGCAGACCGTGTCAGCGTCCTCAATGATCCCTCTGTGCCTTACAACTACTGGGTGTCCAAGCTGGACACGTGGTATGAACTGTCACTCTACGCCTTGGAGGTGCTGGCCTGCCCTGCCGCCAGCGTTCTGTCTGAGCGGGTATTTAGTGCTGCTGGTGGCATCATAACAGATAAGCGTATCCGCCTTTCCACCGACAATGCTGATAGGTTGACACTTATAAAAATGAACAAGGCCTGGATTTCCCCTGACTTCTCCACTCCACTGGAGGAAAGCCCCGGGGGAACATAAACTCACTTTACATATATTATTTACAATGATGGGAATACTCTGTATTCCCATTCACCCCTTCCACCCAAAAAACAGGTATATGGTTGACTCTTAATCTTCTCATCCTCCTCCTCCTCTTCCATATGCCCTGTGCTATAATTTTTATATAGGGCCAGCTCACCAGCGGGCCCTGTGATATAATTTTTATATAGGGCCAGCTCACCAGCGGGCCCTGTTTGCCAATTTTTATATAGGTCAGCTCACCAGCGGGCCTTCTCATATAATGTTTTATTGGGTCAGCTCTCTAGCGGGCCCTCTCATATAATGTTTTATAGCGTCAGCTCACTAGCGGGCCTTCGCATATAATGTTTTATAGCGTCAGCTCACTAGCGGGCCTTCGCATATAATGTTTAGGATGGTCAGCTCTGCAGCAGACCCTCACCCATAATGTTTTAGATGGTCAGCTCAGCGCACGTTTCCCTCTTAATCATGGCCTCAGTTCAATAAAATCAAGGAAATTTTTGGGAGAATTTGCCTCTGCGCACGTTTCCCTCTTAATCATGGCCTCACTTCAGAAAATCAAGGAAATTTTTGGGAGAATTTGCCTCTGCGCACGTTTCCCTCTTAATCATGGCCTCAGTTCAGAAAAATCGAGGAAATTTTTGGGAGAATTTGCAGATGATATACAAGTAAATATACAGCAAATATTGTTTGGTAACAATTTTTCGCCTAAAGTCGTTTTTATTTTCCTTTTTGTGTGTTTTACGGTCAGTCTGTAAAAATGGCGTACTACGGGCGAAAGATCGTTCCCAGCAGCGATGTTGGAGTCCAACATGCATCCAGACATCCTCCCTATGCTGTCCCTGAACCATTTCTGTGGTGTTTCCATCATTTTCTTCCCTTTTCCTATGGACCAGGCACCCTCCCCTCATCAGAGCAGGGGGTGCCTGGTGTAATGCTCGAGTCCTCCCATTGACTTCAATGGGGCTCGGGTGCTCGGCCGAGCACTCGAGCCTCAGGGGGTGCTCGGTCAGAGCACCCGAACACCCGAGCATTGGGGTGCTCGCTCATCACTAATAATAATACTTTATTATTACTATCCCCCATATTGTACTCCCTGCTCCCTTGATCCTATACCATCCCACCTCCTCAATCCTCTGTCATCCACGTTAGTTCCCATGCTAACACGTGCATTGAACTCCACCCTATCCTCTGGCATCTTCCCCTCTTCATACAAACATTAAATAGTATCTTCAGTCCCAATGAAAAGTTCAGTAGACCCCACCTCCCCATCCAACTACCGCCCCGTATAACTTTTGCCCTTTGCCTCTAAGCTCCTTTGAGCTCCTAGCCTACTCTTGTCTACTTACCTTCCTCAACTCACATAACACTCTGGACCCACTGCAGTCAGGCTTATGGCCCACTTTCTCTACAGAAACTGCCCTTATGAAAGTAGCAAATGATGTCCACATTTCAAAAACCACTGGCCATTTCTCTTTTCTTATCCTCCTAGACCTATCAGCCGCATTCGACACATTGGACCATACCCCGCTCTCCCACATTCTCCAATCACGTGACGTCTGTGGCCTGGCACATTCCTGGCTTCTATCATATCTATCTCAATGGTCTTTCTCTCTGTCATACGCTAACAACTCCTCACCTCCAATCCCCCTCTCATTAGGTGTACCACAAGGCTCTGTTCTGGGCCCTGTTTTGTTCTCTCTGGTGCAATTGATGAAATACTTTGGCTTTAACTACCATCTCTATGCAGCCGATACTATCTCTCCGCACCCTCAATATCACCTGAAATACTGCAGCAAGTCTCAGATTGCCTTACTGCTGTCTCTTCCTGGATGACTAATTGTCACTTAAAACTTAAAGGGATAGTAATACTTTATTATTGCTATCCCCCATATTGTACATATTTGTAAAATAATGTAATAGCACCCAGGTCCATCTCTCAAACCTTTATGGTTTGAGAGATAACCGAAGGCGAAGTTCCCCCCTCCCTCCCCCTTCCCTGAAGTCAACAGGGGAAGGGGGGAGGCCCAAATACTATGAAGATTAATTGGAGCTGCTGTTTTTGTAAAACATTACTATCCCTTTAAATGATACTGTGGGGCCATAGGGCTATGGGGGTAAGATTTACCATAAATAATAACCAAATTGCTGTTTTCCTTATTAGGAGGAAGCTGACATATCACATTATTCCATACAACAAGCAGAATTAGAGAGAGAATAGCTATCTTACATAACAGCGCAGCAAAGTGTTGGAGACTTCCCCAGCATCCAATGAGTTCCTCAAAAAAAGATAAAAGGACACCAAGCAGCCTTGGAAAAGTTAACATTTCAGCCGATGTCTGTGGAATGGGCAGCAGCTTTTAGAATGCTTCCTATAGATTCACGATATACGTCCGCTGCCAGCATCTTGCTTCATTTACTAGATATCAATCTGCCATTCTTGGCCTCTGGTTTCACTCAACAATGGATCCTTTAAGCGGTTACTTTACATCAGCAGACACACACACACATTTTTGATAAACCTAACCTGATTCCCTCCGGCCTAGCCATTTGAACCTAGACTCAGCTCCCCTCTCCCCACCAGGCTAAATAGCTGCATATCGTTTTCTTCAGGTCTCTGAGCAAGCTCTAATCAAGCTCTACTACTGCTGTCGGGCAGGTTGCTTTCCTCTCTGGCCCTCAATAATTGGAGGAATGTTGGCACTTGTGCCCAGACCATGAGAATGTGACCTGTTCTGATATTTAATCTGCTTTGGTGCAAAGCGTTACAGACACCAAGGCCCACTCCAGACAGCAGCATCTATTGGTGGAACTCAATTTGTCTTGCAAAAAGCTCTGTTTGATTTACCGTTAGTGTAGCTACATAGAGAAGGCAACATGTGCAGTAAAAGATTGTGTTACAACTACAATAACCATTTAACAACAAGACTAACTGTCTTTATTTGAAGAATGTAAATGTTATTATAAATAAACCCCTTACTAACAATGTCTCCAACGCATTGAGAACTTTCAGATATATTAATGGAACACAAACACAAAAAACTAAATTGGCCGATATAAATTAAAATATAACATACTTACAATTATAACAGAATTGTTTCAGGGCTTAAAATGTGAAGTCCTTTGCTACTAGCCAGACTTGAAAAGTCACTCGCCACTGCAAGCCAAAACATACCAACCAGGGCTGAATTTCTACTCGCCAGGGCTAAATTTTCACTCGCCATTGGCTAGTGGCGAGTTGAAATTTTAAGCCCCGTTTATATGTTAGCTCCTTAACTCCTTAACGACCCTTGACAGTTATAGTACGTCAAGGGTCGATCTGACTGAACGACCCGTGACGTACTATGACCGTCATGGAGTTCCGGGCTCCCCCCGCGGCTGCACGCCATTTGGGGAGTCCGGAACCGGAAAACAAAACAAAAAAAACTCCGCGGACGTTGAGTCACGTTGCGGCGCTGATACCCCGGTCGTTAAGGGGTTAAAATATAATCCTATATGTGTTTTTTTCTATATATGTATAAGCTGTCCTATTCGGAGAGCATTTATTTAATTGTGTTTGTGCTGTTTGTAGTGTAAGATAAGAGCTGAAGTTGGTTCATTTACTGAGATTATTACCAACTGCTCTTGTGGTATTCAAAGGGTTATCCCTGTGAATGCAAAAGACATATCCAACATATCGATTTACAGTGCTAAAGCGTGATAAGGAGGTGATAAAGCAGAGATGACTTCTCCAGTGATATCACTTCTCCAGTTCCTATATTATTCTATAGAGCCTATGCACTAAGAGGTCCAAAGTAGGAGAAATCTTAGCACATTGGATTCATAGAATAACATAGGAACTGGAGAAATGATATCACTGGAGAAGTCATCTCCACTTTATCACCTGTTTATCACACTTTAGCGCATAACCCCAATTGTGTTGGAAATGTCTGTCGTATCCAAGAGGTTCACACAAGGATAAGAAACATATAGCTCTTGGGCTGACTGATTTTGACTCTTGGTTTGAGCATGTTTGCATGTACAGCTGGGTCTCTTCTTTCTCTGCAGGGGAGGAATGATACATTTTATCACAAAGCACAAGTTTTATACAATGTATCAGTCTACCATGCAGAGAAAGAATTGCTACAGTCTCTATGCAGCAGCACAGCTGATAAAATAGATTGTGATCACATCACAATATCAAATGGGGTTTTATTTGCAAACTGTCACTAGTAGTTAACATTTTTTTATCAGATTGATGATACATATGGGCATCTCTCATAGTCACTATTAAATAACTTTTATTTCGATTTGTCAACTATTAGTGACACTTTGGTAAACAGGCTCATAGGTGTTGTAATAGGAATTGGGTATGCAAAATATAAACTAACACCTACACTCCCACTTATACAAAAACAGACTCTACCAACAAATACACAAACATTCACATGCCTACAAATACACATGCACACACACACACTAATGCACATACAAACACACACACAGAAACACACACATACATGCATACAACATACATACACACACACACACATATTCACATAAAAGCACACTAATATATACATACACACCCACACATACACACAAGCATAAAAACACACACAGATTATGTATATATATAATGATTAGTCTGTATTTATCGAGTGCCAACATAATTTGCAGTGCTGTGACAAAATGTATAGTACAAAAAGATTCCAAAATGGAAGTGAGAATACTTCTTACAATGGTTTTCTATATGTGTAGAGAGATAGATAGATAGATAGATAGATAGATAGATAGATAGATAGATAGTATATAGATAGATAGATAGATAGATAGATAGATAGATAGATAGATAATGATATAGACAGATAGATAGATATGGGATAGATAGATAGATAGATAGATAGATAGATAGATAGATAGATAGATAATGATATGGACAGATAGATAGATATGGGATAGATATACGATATAGATAGATAGATAGATAGATAGATAGATAGATAGATAATGATATAAACAGATAGATAGATATGGGATAGATAGATAGATAGATAGATAGATAGATAGATAGATAGATAATGATATGGACAGATAGATATGGGATAGATAGATACGATATAGATAGATAGATAGATAGATAGATAGATAGATAGATAGATAGAATATAGACAGATAGATAGATAGATAGATAGATAGATAATGATATAGACAGATAGATAGATATGGGATAGATAGATAGATAGATAGATAGATAGATAGATAGATAGATAATGATATGGACTGATAGATAGATATGGGATAGATATACGAGATAGATAGATAGATAGATAGATAGATAGATAGATAGATAATGATATAGACAGATAGATAGATATGGGATAGATAGATAGATAGATAGATAGATAGATAGATAGATAGATAGATAGATAATGATATGGACAGATAGATATGGGATAGATAGATACGATATAGATAGATAGATAGATATAGATAGATAGATAGATAGATAGATAGATAGATAGATAGATAGATAGATAGATAGACAGACAGATAGATAGGGAAAACAGGACACAGACATTTTTTATTACAAAGTTTTCTCCATTGAAATGATGCACATTATTTAAATGACATAAAAGTGTGTTTAATTTGTTGTCATTGTCCTTACTTCTTCCTGTCATTCATCTGCCAGTTTAACTATCAATTTCATCTTGCTGAAGATGACCAAAGTTACAGCCATCACGGCTTGAAGGGTGAAAGGTCATGGGAGATTTTCCTCTGTGACATGACATGGTATTCACTGATTGGTGAATGTAAAACGGATGAACTCGCAGATCAGGTCTCTCTCAATCAAGTGAAGTTTGGATGGAAGAATCCTTTGTATTGGATGCGAACAGCAGGGATCCATCAACACGGTTACTGATTAACCCCACATTCATGTATCTACTAAGTCCATAGGCTTCCCATTGTTCAGAGCAGATATCCAACATTTCATCTCTTCCTAAACCAGATTTAACCCTTTCAGTGCTTGTAAAATCTCCAGTGCATTGCAAAGCAAGGGGTTATTTTCTCATCAACACAAACCATAAAAGCATCAATGCTAATATCTGAAACAATATAAAAAAATGACTTTGGTGGTTTATTCACTAAAATTGAACATTAAAATTATGAAGCGTTTGTATAAAGGAAAAATGTGAATTAATATTGACTTACTCTTAAATGAAAGAGCATGTTGAAAAATGTCCAGATGCATATATAGAGCATGATATATATGACAATGCGTGTGCTGTGGTTTTAGTATGTTGGGGGAAGCCATTTTCCTTTACACTTCCTGCTCAGGGTTCTATACCCTACTGCAGGGCTGTCCAAGTTCAGTCCTCAAGGGCCACCAACAGGCCAGGATTTAAGGATTTCAGTGATTAAGCACAGGCATGTTAATCGGTAACTTATTCATTTTGACAAACTTACCTGTGTTAAAGCAGGTAAATCCTGTACTGTTGGCGTTCCTTGAGGACTAGAATTGGACACCCCTGCTCTAGTGTAATGATAGCCAATTGTTGGACTTTGGTACTACAATTCCCATCATCCCAAACCAGTAGACCAGCCCCAACAGTTGGAAGCCCAGCAATTGACTACTTATACTTTGTAGTGCAAGACACAACAGGAAGTGATGAGTGCAGGAATCAGTTGCTTCCCCCAGTAGCTGAGAAACAGCAAATGCAATTTCATATATCTAAAACCCTTACACTGCCAGAGAGGTAGCCAAAGCATTACAATGCAATGGTATGCAAAGAGTTAAACTCCCTCTAAGTAGGAAACATTTACAAACGCATACGTGAAACAAGTTCACATAATCACAAGATGTATTTTAATGTGAGTCCCCTTAACTGAGCAGTACCTTTTCATTGTGAAAAAATACATGTTTCCTGCTAAGTAAAATAAGGATATTCCCTCTGCTGGGAGATTCTACATTCAAAAGTTATTATAGATCAGACTATCACAATGAGGTACATTCTGTGGAAAGATATATGCTAGGGCTCATTTATTCAATAGAATGCAATAGAGAAGCAAATTACTATGAAAACTATGTAGAATTTTTTAAAACGTTTGAAATGTAACATCTTTTGAGTAAAGTATATTTTAAGTCAGTGTACCTTGTTTTTCTTTACCAGGAAGAGCTTTACAATATATGTTTTCATAATAAATCTTTACTGCTCCTTTAAGTGTGTGTGGCTGTAGGATGTACGCACAGTATACAGTCCCGACCGCAGCCACAAGCATCCCTTTGTGTTTAGTTTTTCAATGGAGACAAAGCAGTGAGAGTGCCGCCTGCAGAGTTGGAGTTAGTGCACCCAGCAGGGTGTCCCAGCCTGTGTTCAGACCTCCAGGGGCAGGAGATGACAGTTAAATCCTGAGGTTATAAAACCCGTGACTAGGGAAGTTCCATGTAAAATCTGGACTTGATCACAGCAGCCTCTGCACTAAACAAACATGTGCTTATGAAAAGCACCTAAATGACTTGGGCTTAAAGAGATAGTAACCATTTAATCTAATTCAACATATTCCGTGAGTGTATAAATGTCAGATTGTCTATATATTTTATGTATTATTATTTTCATTTTTCACCTATTTTTCATACTTTTATCTATATGACATTGTCCCCCCCCCCCAGATCTGTTTACAGAGTTTTCTGATAGGGACGATGCAACTAGGAATGGAGATGGCGTGAAAATAGAGCACGCTGAGCACTCAGTGATGTAGGGACAGTGTTACATTGTATCACCGTCCTGCTTTAATGGTCCATTGAGCAGAAATCTTTCTGTCTCTGGGAATAGAGATTCAGGGAGTTTACTGTCAGGGTCAAGAAAACTATAAACAGATAGGTGAAGATGAAAACATAATAAGCTGTGCGGCCAATTTGATTTTACATCTGTCCACATGAATTGGTGAATAACATCAAAATAAAAGTGCAGTATCTTTTTAAAGTGTGTTAAATTCATCTATATTTATGTTAGCAATTTTGTACTTCTAACAATAGTTTGAGATATTTACCTTTATTAATTTTATGAAAATTAGTTTGTATTGACTGGCAGGGATTAGTAATTGGGATGAGAGCAGTGTGTAAAGTTATTATGCATCCAAAAGAGAGTGGTAGGTGGGAGAGCAGTGTGGAATGTTATTATGCAACCAAAAATGAGTGACAGGTGGGAGGGAGAGCAGTGTGGAATGTTAGTATCTGGTTGCTGTGCTGGTCAGTACTGTCTAATGTGCATAAAGTATAAAGTAAAGAAGCTGATCATCTCATACACTATTTAATGAGTGTTGCAGGGATTATCCTGTTAAAGGGATAGTAATACTTTATTATTACTATCCCCCATATTGTACATATTTGTAAAATAAAGTAATAGCCCCCAGGTTCATCTCTAAAACCTTTATGGTTTGAGAGATAACTGAAGGCAAAGTTCCCACCTCCCTCCCCCTTCCCTGCAGTCAGCACAACGGATATCCGGTCTGACTTTAATCATGTGGCTCTGCAGCAGAGCCGCCATCGCGTTAGTGACAAATAATTATTTCACTGAAACGGTCTTCTCCATGTGCTTGCAAACCAAGCACAAACCAAGTACACGTAGAAGACCGTTTCAGTGAAATAATTCTTTGTCACTTACGGGATCTCAGCTCAGCTGCAGAGCCGCAAGCCTGTCGTACGACAGACTTCCCCTGCAGTCAGTACAACGCTGACTTCAGGGAAGGGGGAGGGAGAGGGGAACTTTGCCTTCAGTTATCTCTCAAACCATAAAGGTTTGAGAGATGAACCTGGGGGCTATTACATTATTTTACAAATATGCACAATATGGGGGATAGTAATAATAAAGTATTAGTATCCCTTTAAGGAAAACAAGGGTATTCCCAAGGCTGAGAGATGCTTTATTCAAAGGTTATTGCAGCTCAAACTTGAACTTTTAGGGTGTAATACTTATATGGCCTTAAATTATGTGGCGGTGCTGTTGCTACAGCAGCCTTTGGAGGGTTATTTCCACTGACCATAGTTGTGCATAGAATGCTGCAGCAACAACATCACCATAAAATCTCAGAACATGGTGGTACTGCTCCATGCAAAAAAAAAAAAATGCATGTTGGTGCTGCAATGACTTTGGAATAAAACATCTCCCACTCATGGAAGTGCCCTTTTTTCATTCAGCAGGGTAAACTTTAAGTATTTATCTTTTTGTATATTAAGCATTACTATCCCCAAAACCACTACCGTTAGTGATGTCTCAAGCATTCAATCGGTTAAAAAGAACATTTGGCCATTTGGGCCCTTATAAATATTCACCCACCAAGCTGATTAGTTATATGACAGACAAGTCTTGCTGCTCTACATAGTCTTGCCCTTGTTTAGCTGTTTGTCTCACTTAAACATTCTCCCTTCCCCCATGTTAATTCCAGCCGTGCTCACTCACTGTTACGGAGCAATCTATGGTCCCAAACCATTTCACTATCAGATTATCTAGGGATAAGTCAAGCCTTTGTAATGAAGATTCTTCCTTTGTAACGTTTTAGAATATCTGTTTCCCCCGCATCAAGAAAAAATGTAAATAACCTTTTAAGAGCCAGCAGAGAGTGTAACATACTGCAGAGCAATGCACTGCACATCTGTAAAGGGTTAATCCTATAAAGACCAGAAGGCTATGAAATAAATTGTGAGTTGCACAGTCCCTCTGTTCCTTAAAGGGTTAGTAATGCCCAAAATAAAGCTGATGCCATATGTTAGATTTTGCAAAAATAACATATTTGGAAAAAGTCCTATCTCTCAAACTGCTATGGTTTGAGAGATATCCTCCACTAAATTTCCGCTTCTTCCGATGTCAGCTGTAAAGGTGACAGAAGGAGATCCCTGTCGGCCGACACGAGGAGGCTCTTCAGCAGAGCTGCAATAGCACATTTAAAAATAAATACTTCTTTGGAACGCTCTAAAAAGTGTGCTTGCAAACCAGGCACACTTTGTAGACCGCTCCAAAGAAGTATTTATTTTTAAATCGTGCTACTGCGGCTCTGCTGAAGAGCCGCCTGTCAGTCCCCAGACCAGGAACTCCTTCTGTCAGCTTACAGCTGATGTCAGGAGAAGGACGGAGGATATCTCTCAACCATAGCAGTTTGAGAGATAGGTCTTTATCCAAATACTTCATTTTTGTAAAATCTAACATATAGCATCAATTTTATTTTGGGCATTACTAATCCTTTAACGGAATAGTAACACTTTTGTTTGACGTTACACATTCTGCAAGTGCATATGTACAGTTATATTTCCATTTTTTCTTTTTTTCTTTTTTTTTCTTTCTTTTTTTACACTTTTAGTTTGCAGTGAATTACCTGGATTTGGAGATTTCTGTCAAGGAACATGAAAGCAGGACTACTGATACAAAATAAAATAGAAACAATGTAAAACAGGAAGAAGAACACAAAGCAGTCCATGCTTTCAGGCAAACTGCAACTTTTTATTACATTCTGCTTTGATGGTCTACCAACCAGAAAACTCTCTAGAAACTTGAGATACAGGGAGCTTACTGTCAAGGACATAAATGTGTTGATTTTAATTTTCTTAAAATGTTTACTGCTCTTTATAGTATCGGAGTCTTCAAAGAACTTAAGATATTGAAATAACTTGTGTTGATATTTTGCAGTCAAGGGGATGTGGTGTTTCCTGGTCAGCAGGCGGTGCGGTTCTGTGTAAAACACAACAGGACGGGAGGAGTTTAAAGGAGAATTGCTCCCCGAGCCTCCTGAAAAATATTGAACAATAAAGAAACCCTAATATGCATTTAACCCTTTGAGTGGCAGAGAGGTATCCAGTGTATTGCATTGCAATACGTTGGATAACTCTCTGCCACTCAAAGGGTTAAAGAGATAACATCACATGTCATGGAAAACAAAGGTAACCCCACTGCTGAGAGATGTTTAGTTAACAGTTATTGTAGGTGAAACCCGCATTTTATTGGGTGGAATACCTCCATGTCCTGAAACGTTATGGGGGCGCTGTTGGTATAGTATTCTATGCATGGATATTGTCAGTGACAACAACCCTCTCTAGGCTGCTATACCAAAAGCACTACTGTAAAATTTCAGGACATGGAGGTACTGAACCCTGCAAATGAAATCTGAGATGTAATAACTTTTGAATAAAACATCTCAGCAGTGGAATTATGCTTCTTTTGCTTAGTAGGATAAACTCTATAATATTTGTGTTTTGCTATTAAAGTTTATATAACTTTAAATATAATTTACTTACAGTTAGCATATTAAAAAATTATTATTCATATGCTCTATCCAATATAATCCTAAATTTGTTTTTTTAACTGTCCTTCTCTGAGTATTTATTTAATATTTTTTTGCTGTTTGTAATGAGTGGTAAGGGCTATAGTCAGTTTTGTATGGATTATTGCCTATTTGTCTTATATTCAGAAAGGCAGTTATCTTAGCCCACTACAGACAAACCAATCACTTCAAATTGCTATGGTACTTGTAGCCCTGTAGGAGGCTAGGATGGCCGCTTACTCAGAGCTAGATTTTAGGCCTAAGAAAATTAACTGATATTTTTAACAGATGCTAGCATGAAGTACATACATATGTTTCATGTATTTACTACCCCTTTGAATAGATTAGCCTGTAACACTTTTGATTGGAATAACCAAGCCTTTTGTGCTCACAAACCAATGCTGCAGAAGGATTGACAGAGGGTTGGTAATTAGTGGGATGACAATCAGTGTATCTCACATGTCAATGTGAGACGGATGCACTGAGGTTATCTGCAGTGTCAGTTTGGTCAGTGGAACTAACCTCTGTTTGTCACCTTTAAAAACAAAGTCAGCAGAGTTGAAAGCATTCTTTCTGTCTAGGATTACTACAGAGGATGTGCTCACCTGGTAACCCAGCAATGCCCTCTGGGTCGTATGCACAATTATTTAAGCTCTAACCCTTTGAGTGCCAGAGGGGTGAGCAATGACTGCATTAAACACCCCTCTAGCATTCAAAGGATTAAAGGAGAACTGTCATTTTGTAGAAAATATATACGCTTTTGAAAAATTTCTCAAAATCAACCATTTTTATGTTTGTCATTTTGTGTCTCATTTCGTTTCATGTATTTTTCTGTTTATGCAAATAAGCAAGTACTAGCCAGCAGAATGTGGCAGTTGAGATGGTGAGCAGCATGGAATGTAACAATTTGGTTGGAATGTCAGCCAGTACTGTCTAATTTACATAAAGTGACAAATACAGAAAGCCAATGTCTTTAAAGGGATAGTAATAGTTCATTTTAAAGGGATAGTAATACTTTGTTTTATCTTTATTTTTATTTTAATTTGTAGGCATTAAAAAACATGAAGAACAATATAAGTCTTATCTCTCAAACCTTTATGGTTTGAGAGATATTCACAAGCAAAGTTTCCCCTCCCGCCCCTTTTACCTAGTGTAAGCCATCTCTTCTCAGATGTGGAATGCAGACAGATAACAGCAAGGGACAATCTTCTTCCTATGCGAAGAATGAAAGCCCTGCCCCCCTTGACAAGTTTTTCAGCTTTTTCCCTTATCTTAACTGAAGATTGTCCCTCTCTGCAGTCTACCTGGGCACCTCCCTTCTGCTTTGGCTGAGCAGTGTTACAACAGTAAAAGGGTTGGGAGAGGGTCACTTTGTCTTTGAATTACTCTTGAACTACAACTCTGACAGAATTGAAATAACACTCTATAAAGTCCAAATACTATTATGATTAATAAGAGCTGCTTTTATTATGAAACATTACTATCCCTTTAAAGAAGACAGATATGGATTGTTTAATTCAGATTTTTAAGCTTAGCATTTTGAAGTTAAGTGAAATTGAAGCAATACTATCCCTTTAAGCCCCTGCCAACTTGTCTTGTGGTGAGTGGTTGTTGTACACTACAGGCCATATGAACAAACAAAAATGGAGAAATTCTGGGACAAACCAACTGCATCACAGGGGACAAATAAAAATGCCCATTGATTTAAATGCGGCTTTTAATACTCAAATTAAGTCTATAACACAATGGGGGATATGCACTAAGGTGTGATAAACAGGTGATAAAGTGGAGATGACTTCTCCAGTGATATCACTTCTCGGGCTGGATTCAAATGCAGATGCTAATTTTATCTCTGCTTTTATCTCCAGGTATCCCCATAGACTTCAACAGGAACATTTTTGATAAAACTGGAGGTAACATTTATCTCCTGTATTTGAATCCAGCTTCCTATGTTATTCTATGGAGCCTATGCACTAAGATTTCTCAAGTGGAAGAGCAGTGGTTCTCAACGCCTGTCCTCAGGACCCACTAACAGGCCAGGATCTGATGATTTCCTTGTTAGAGCACATGTGAGTTAATCAATGTGAATGAGCCTCTGATCACATGATTTCCTTGTTAGAGCACAGGTGAGTTAATCAATGTGAATGAGCCTCTGATCACATGATTTCCTTGTTAGAGCACAGGTGAGTTAATCAATGTGAATGAGCCTCTGATCACCACACCTGTGCTCTATAGCAGAGACATCCCTAAGTCCTGGCCTGTTAGTGGGTCCTGAGGACAGGAGTTGAGAACCACTGTTTTAGAGCATTAGTTCCACAGAATAACATAGGAACTTGATATCCCTGGAGAAGTTATTTCGACTTTATCACCTCTTTATCACACCTTAGTGCTTCTCCCCATATGTTAGAAACCTCCCTAGTATTTCAAAGAGTTAAAAAAATCCCTTTTACATCAATGGGGATTTTGGGGACTTTTTGTTTTCCATGGTTGCAATTGTTCCTCTTTCCCTCGTGCTTCCATAACGCTTTATGAACCAAAGGGGTGTGTTCACAATGTATTACACACTCCTTTGTTCCTTAAAGGGATATTAATGTTTAATTTTAAGTTTGTTTAATATTGTAGATATTAAAACAATAATTAAATTGATATAAGTCCGGTCTCTCAACCCTTTATGGTTTGAGAGATATAACCGGCTAAACTTCCTCCCTCCAGGCCATTTCAGAGAAGTCTGCCCTCTACCTGACAGCAGCAGATTCTGGTCCCGGGACCAGCTGGTAGCTCTTCAGCAGAGCTGAAATAGAGCAATCTAGAAATAAATACTTAATTGGAATGGTCTACAAAGTGTGTCTGGTTTGCAAGCACACTTTGTAGAGAGTTCAAATGAAGTATTTATTTATAGTTTGCACTATTTCTGCTCTGCTGAAGTGCCGCCGTCCGGTCCCAGTACCAGAATCTGCTGCTGTCAGCTAGAGGGCAGACTTCTCTGAAACGGCCTGGAGGAAGGAAATTTAGCCCGTTATACTTCTCAAACCATAAAGGTTTGAGAGACCGGACTTATATCAATTTAATTATTTTTTTAATATCTACAATATTAAATAAACTTAAAATAAAACATTATTATCCCTTTAAAGGGTTAAAAGGAAACCAGATGCCTTTTGTAGTCATGTTTACCTTTACTAATACATAGCACAGCCCCTGGAGCAGGCGTCTTATTGATCTCAAATGCAGTAAGATAAAGTCAAACTGATAAGAGTAACAGGCAGTTTCAGGGTTAGGCACACTAAGCCAGAGCTGATTTTCAGCCACGTCATGCCAGGTTGATGACCCGTTTTTGTCATAACTGGTACTACATGAGGACAGCAGGGGAATACACTGACATGTCATAAGCAATACACAACTAAAGGGGAACTTTACCCTTGAAATATGTGACTCAGTTGATTTAACCCTTTGAGTGCCATAGGGGGTACAGAGCAATGTGTTACATACCTATCTGGCACTCAAAGGTTTAATAGAGGACCTTGCTCTTAGAAATGGATCCTTCATACTATTGAGAGTTATATCTATTTCATGAGGAGAAAACAAAGCCTGTGGGCTTCATCCAGGGCATGGGCTGGTTTTCGTTGGCCCTCAGAACATATTGCCACTACTCATACAGCTATGCTGGTAAACCATGGGCATACATACCTCCCAAGTGTCCATTTTTAGGAGGGACAGTCCCTCTTTGAGACCCAAATTCCTCTGTCCTTCTTTCCCACCCTGATGTTCCTGTGTTTAGGAGATCAGACTGTGTGGTGTGTATAATCTCGTTGCTCCACAGCCATAAATCTCACATTAGTTATTGTTTAAACATCATTATAAGTGTTTATACATTAGTCTGAGTAATTAAAATAATTTGGTGTTGCTCTAGATCATTTATTAAGTTACACAAAGAGGTGTCAGTAGGTCATGAAATCACCTATAAATTATTGGTAATGCCCCGCCCACCAGCCACACGCCCAGTAATACCCCCCTAAAACAAAATTGTCCCTCTTTGTTCATTTGGAATGTTGGGAAGTATGTATCCAACATGCAGCCCACCTGAGCCCAAGGTGTGTCCAGAATGAGATTTCAACAGTTTTCTTTACCTAATTAGATAGCACACATGAATTAATAGGTCAACAAGACCAAACACCTGCTTAATTATATCATTATGTAGATTGCACCCTACAGTTCCCAAGAATAGGTCAGTATGTTAATTGACAGCATTTTGATTGACTTTGTCAGAATTGATCAGTGACTAGCACTAAGCATATAAATGTGCACTTTTGCACAAATAAAGTTGATTACAGGAACACAAAAAAAAGAAATTGAGTTATGTAATTTTAAATAGCATAAATTTCCAACTAGCATCTGTAAAATGTAGTTATTTTAGTTTGAGCTACACTAACATGTTTAACCCTTTGAGTGACACTCAAGGGGTTAACCCCATCCCGACAATGGACTTACCAGGTACGTCCTGCAAAAACTGTCACTCAGTGACAGAGGACGTGCCTGGTACGTCCCGGAAGTCCGGGTCTCTGTGCTGCTGCACGCCGTTCGGGGACTCCAGAATCATTTAGACAAAAAAAAAAAAGTTAGCCGAGCATTAAGGTGACAGCCGCATATGCACACGGCTGTCACTAAGTGGTTAATGTATGTGTCACTGTCCTATATAGACATAAAGTGGTTAATTGTTTGTGCAGATCTAATACTGTTAATGCATCTCTTCATTTCACAAAGGCTGATATCTTATCCCAGGTCTATTAACACACAATAAAACAATATCACTCCTGAGACACCTATCAAGATTGCTATGGTAAATGGAGCCCGGGAGCCCTGGAAAAGGCAGGAATGGAAGTTCACTGAGAGCACACATAATATTAGATTTTAGGCCTCAAAAAATAAAAAGACCATTTTTACAGACTACAAGGTAGTTAAAGGGTTAGTCATGTTTCACCAATACAGCAGCTCTGATTAATGTTCATAGTATTTGTGACATGTAGAATGTTATTTCAGTACTGTAAGTTGTAGTTCAAGGGGAATTGAATGATAAAGTATCCTGATCCTGGCCTTTTTACTGATGTAACACTGCTCACCTCAGAACAGAGAGGTGGTGTCCAGTTGGACCGCAGAGAGAGACAATCTTCAGTGAGCATAAGGAAAAACCTGAAAATCCTGTCAAGGGGGGCAGTAAGAAGATTGTCCCTTGCTGTGATCTGTCCAGTCCCAGGACCAGATTCCACATCTGAGGGGAGATTGCTTACACTAGATAAAAGGGGCGGGAGGAGGATACTTTATCATTCAATTACTCTTGAGCTACAACTCTGACAGTACTGAAATATCACTCTCCACGGTCCAAATACTATGAAGATTAATCAGAGCTGCTTTTATTGTGAAACATTGCTATCACTTTAAGTGTGTATAACTTCAGATCATTTTATGTGTTAGTGTTCCTTTAAAACAGGATTACTGCTAATATATATATATTTTTATTAGTAACAGGCATCACCATTATTATAAAAAATATGGCACTCATATATAAATGTCTTATAACATGGAGAATGATGAAAACAACTTGGGCATCCCAGTGCTAAATGGAAAAATATCTCTTCTGGCTTACTCTGCATAGATGCATAAATGCAGCACTGATACAATGTTTCAGTATTACAAACAGAAAGAGCCAGAATTGATACATTCACAATGCAGCTGAGAAAGTATCAATTCACTGTGATCAGACAACCAAACATAACTTTCATTTTCACTCTCATTCACATCTTTGCCTACTTCTCTCACAGATCTGGCACTCTTTTACCAGCCAGGAAAGTTATTACTAGTGGGACATTGGTTGTCTGTATGTATATATATATATATATATATATATATATATATATATATATATATATATATGTTTTAACAAGCATAACAAGTATAATCTGCCTTTCTCTGTTTGGAAGAGCAGTACAACTATGGCCCTCTGAAACATGTTTAAAGAGATAGTAATGCTTAAAAAGTAAAAAAAAATGTTGTAGGGTTTATCCCCCTGAGTAAAACAAGGGTACTCCCACTGTTGAAAGGTGTTTTACTCAAAAGATATTAAATCTCAAAGTTGAATTTTTTAGGTGCAATATCATAGTGGCCTGAAATCGGACAGTGGCGCTGTTGCTACACCATCCTATGGAGATTTATGGTCCTGGGACCAGATCTGTCCATGGGATGGTGTAGCAACAGTGCCACTGTACAATTTCAGGCCACTGTGATATTGTACCTAAAAAATTAAATTTTGAGATTTAATAACTTTTGAATAAAATACCTTTCAGCGGTGGGAGTACCCCTTTTTTTTACTCAGGGAGATAAACCCTACAACATATTTTTTTTTACATTTTAAGTATTACTATCCCTTTAAACAGAGGATCATCCCTGAGGATGGGCATTTTAACCCCTTGAGTACTAGATAGACCTCAAACACATGGCTTCATTAAATCAATATAAACTTTTTATATGACCCATGGGGTCACTTAAACCTATTGGTATAGTTTCCCCTTAAAGGAAACTATGTCCTAAAAATATTATTATTATTAGAAGGACCTTTTAATCTCTGTTATAGTCGACTGTTAACTGAATCACTTCACTATCTTATAAAGGACTAGTGTCCCTTACAAGTCATTCAGGTCTATTGCAGCCTATTGTTTGTTGTTGGATGGTGTGTCATATAGTCAGATTAGGGTTGCACCGATACCGATACTGGTATCGGTATCGGTGCCAATGCCAGCATTTGCGCGAGTACTTGTACTCGCGCAAATGCAGCCGATGCCAGCACCGATACCCTGTGTCAGTGTCGGTGCTGCAGTGAGGGAGCCCGGGGAGCTGCTCACAATGCTCCCCGGTTGCCTCTCTCCCTCCTGTAGCGTTGTAGCGTTGCCGTGGGTTACCATGGCAACGCTCCGACGCTGACTTCTGCAGGGGCTCGCGAGAGAACAGCGAGCCCCCGGCAGAGGAGGGTAAGGGAGGCAATATGGGACATTGAGCGGGTGGTGAAAGAGGCAGAGAGGGGGGCCAAGAGGGAGAAAGAGGCAAAAGGGACTAAGAAAAAGAAAAAAAAAGGCAAAAGGAGGAAAGATCAGGAGACAAAAGGAGGGGGAACAAGAAGAGGCAAAAAGGAGGGGGGATCAGGAGGGAGAGAGAGGCAAAAGGGTGGGATCAAGAGTCAAGGAGGGGGACAAAGGGGGATCAAAAGGGAGAGAAAAAGCCAAGGCAAAGGAGGGAGCTCAAGAGGGGGAGAATGAAGTAAAAGGTGGGAATCAAGAGGGGGAGAGAGAGAGAGGCAAAAGGGGACAGTCAAGTGTTGGTGTGTGTGTGTGTGTGTGTGTATATATATTTCAAGTACTCACCAATACTCTTTTTTGCGGTCATTTGCCAGTTTTCTAAGTACCTAAAGCATATATATATATATATATATATATATATATATATATATATATATGCGCTTTAAGTACTTGGAAAACTGGCATTTGCCAGTTTTCTAAGTACCTAAAGCATATATATATATATATATATATATATATATATATGTATGCGCTTTAAGTACTTGGAAAACTGGCAAATGACAGCAAAAAAAAGTATCGGTAATTGGTATCGGTGAGTACTTGAAAAAAGTATCGGTACTCGTACTCGGTCTTAAAAAAAGTGGTATCGGTGCATCTCTAAGTCAGATTCCAGCGGAAACCACTATATATAGGAGACCACAGATAAAATGCAAAAAATAATATCTACCTAAGTCATACAGGCTGATTTACTAAGAAAGTGGAGCAAATGAAGGGTGAACCAACTGGGGAAGTTTGCCAAGCTTCTTGTGTATCTTAATTCAGTTTGGGTAAAGCGTGGTACCGTGTTAGCCACAGAACATACAGGAGACTAGTAGAGTAAAAATTATACCTTAATTGGCTAACTAAGTGGACACTCAGCCAATAAAAGTATCATTTTTACTCTACTAGTCTCCTGAATTTAATTTGGAGTACTTACAAGATGCACAATGGTTCCGCAAGGTTGAGGAATGACAAACAATTTAATCTGAAATTAGCAGTAGGTCCCGGTCTTTGTGGAACACTAAGGTTACCACAGTGTGACTTCAGCTCAGTGCCAGCCAGGGTGCACTGCCTCTCTTAAATTATGGGGCTGGCAGTGGATATGGGGCATTGGCCATGTGTAAATCTATGGTTTGCTGCTCTTTAATGAGAGCCAGTGCCAATAGTTTTCCCCCTGCTGGTATAGGCAGAAATGTGCCTTCTGAAGCTCTGCACATCTGGCCCTAAGATGATATGAAAAAAGCTAAAGCTGGCTCAAAGTCAAACAGTGTTGTGCCTGCAGCAAGCAGGATGACCCCAGTTACTGTGTCAGGGATGGTAATATGGTTACCTCAAGGAGGAGCAGGCATATCTGTTCAGGGTAGGATTCAGTGAGGACTTCTTGATCCCCTTTACCGCTTGTTCAGGGTCATCCAAGTTTGAGAACCTGAAACTGATTAGGGATCTTCTTGCTATAGACAGGAATATGGTTGACAAAGGGTTAAACTGGGAATGATAGATGGGCCTCTTAGGTGTTCTTCTTTCTCTAATTTGCACATATTCCCCCAAGGTCTGGTTCCAAAAAAGAGATGGGTATATTTCAAACTGGGAAAAATTTATCGTATCCCAAAGGCAATTTGGTTAATGATGGCATTGACAAGGAGACCTGTATGCTTTGGAGTTGGTTAAGGAAGCCATTCAGCCTTCCCCTTTTGGTACATCCAGAATTCATCCATTTGCTGAGCGGTCACCTAGATGAGATGCATTACCTTGGCATGTGCCTCCGCATTGGGTGCTGAAATTCTTTTCATTATTTCAATATTTTCAAAACCTTTTTTTGAAGTGGACAGTCAAGGAGGAGCCTGGCTGCAATGTAGTCATTAATTACCTCAATTATTTTCTCTTCATCATACCACATGTGAGTGAACAATGTTCTCACTTGGTTATCTTTAGATGAGTCACGTCTGTGTTCCGTTGGCTGAGGACAAGATGGTGGGTTTTTCTCAGACCCTTTTTTCACTGGGCAAAAAATCAGTTTGAGTCAAATGGAATTCAGATTGCCAGCAGACATGCTCCACAGCTTTTGCTCACTGCTCGAAAAGTACGACAGACTAAAAAGGTGAGGGGGCATTTGCGTTAGTCTCTTTTGGGTCACTAGGTTTTTGTATGCTGGTTCGTGTCATTTGGTGGAGTGTTTTGCCTCTGCATATCATTGGCTGAGGGGTGTTCAGAATCCTAAGCATTTTCTTAGGACAGTGATACTCTGCTCTAATCCTTGGTACAAATCAACACCTAAGGTTTTAAGGATATCTCTAAAATTAAGCACAGGTGGATGAATTACAATAACTGTCACTGATTACCCACCTGTGATCCAGTAGAGTCATTCTGAAAACCTACACTGTTGATTGAAAACCATTGTCTTAGGATGACTAGGGAGTACAAATGATGACCATATGGTCTGGTACACCATCTTTGCTGGTTTCAATAGAAGGCCCTGTTAGCTGGCTAAGGAGGTCCCAACGAGTCCTCTGTCATCGTTTATTGATAAGGATGGCACTGCCAGATTTGATGCTTATTTTGATGGATAGTGTTGTGTCAAGGTTTTGATCCTAGTGGTGGGAGTCTTAGCTCATACTGGAGCTCTTCCCCATTGTGGCTGTGGTGGAATTGAGGGGTTTTGAGCTGCATAACAGGAGTGTTGTCTTGTGGATGGGCAATGCAGGCGTGGTCTTCTCGATTAATAAGCTAGCATCGAAGTCCTTGCCAATTGTTAACTTGTTCACATCACCTGGTTTTGCACAATATTTGGTTTAGGGCTAGTCATGTTCCTGAGGCCTAAAACAGTTAGCTGATGCTAAGAGGTAGGGCACTGGAATCCCATAGGTTTAGAGGTTATGTTTGGTCTCACCTTTTGTGTTAATGAGCTTTCATTATTTCTAGGTCAGCTATCTATGGCTGGTTTTATCATTGGGGAACATTATATTCACCTGGGGGCTAAGAGAGCTGAAAGTTGTTCCACTGGCAAGAATTTGGGGTTTGAGTCAGTTTCTTTGAATCGGTTAGACCTGGGCAGTCTGAGATGAAATCACTTAATGCCTCAGGTGGTTGATGTCAGTGGGAAGGTTCAGGATGTTGGTGATTCATTCAAGGGTAATGACTGGGCTGGAGTATGGATATTGGCTTGATAAATACAAATTATCATGACATTTTTAATTATTTGTTCCCCAGAGTGCTCCATGTTTGTTCAAAGACAGTACCTAGGAAGTTTTGAGGGGGATCTAACAATCCCAGGACTATAGAGAGGTGTAGGAGATGACTGAATATGCTGCTATCGCTGCATGTTTGGGAGATTGGATGGGTTTCTGTGATGCATTGGCAGTACAGAAAGCTTGATTGGTTCTGATGGTGGGCATTTGACTCATATTGGTACTGATATAATTCTCTAATGGGAGTAGGTACTTTTTCGCTTGGGCAGGTGTGTGTGTGTGTCCAGCTGGTGGTGAGTTGGAAAGGGTCAATGGACAGCCTTCTGGGTATTTTTGCCCATCTGGGCATGGGATGGCAGCCTAATAACTGACCTGGTTTGGGTATACAGGATCAACATCAAGTTGATGGATGAAAGGGAACCCAAGGGGAGAGACTCATAAAGTAGCATATTGTACTAAAATAGTTGAAAATGATAAATGAACGGAAATTACTCATATTGCAATATTGCTACTTGGGAATATAGTAGCTAATCAGGCCAGTGGAGGATATTGAAACTGCCCCCACACAGATCACTGGAAGACAGCTGCTTAATCTCTCCCCAAAAAAGTAATCCCCCGAAACAATTACAAGCACACAAAAGCAACACACAGGAGCAGAGCACCAACAGGAATAATGGCAATGATACAGTATGATGAACAGGTTCTCACAATATGATGCATAACCAGAATGTTTATAAATCAGCCAGTTTAGGAGCCAGCAGGAAATTGGGATGCCGGTCCTCCCCGCAATGGGACCATACAAGAGGGTACTCCGGAAGGAATGCTTTCCCAAAATGAATCTCTAATTGGTACTGGAGATCATGACCATGGAGGCAGCCATAATTATTTTTATGAAACTTCTGAACCCCAAACTCCATCCTATAAACCTTTTGCTTTCTTTCTAAAAAAGACTCACAGTGGGAGGAGTTTGGGGTTTCAGAGTCCTGCAACAAAAACGTGTTTATCTCATAGACATGATATATAATACTAATTAGAAATTAATTTTGAGAAACCAGTACACACATAATTGAGTAATAAGGGGCCATTATTATTATTTTCTGTTCAGATAAAGGTAAGTGAGGGTTATTTTAGGACTTGTTAGTGGTCCTTGACATATAACAGTTTGAGTGCCAGAGAGGTATGTAATGCATATGAACAAAACAAAAGTAGTGCAATTCTGGAGCAAGCCATCTGCACTATAGGGAGCAAATAAAAATTCCACAAAATTCACATTGATTTACATGGTTCATTTAACCCCTTGAATGCTAAAAATGTCTCCAGCGCATTGCCATGCAATGCGCTGGAGACTTCTCTAGCATTCAATGGGTTAAAAGTACATTTTCTTGTCAAAGAGTTGCTCCTCTTTTGAATTGTGCATATGGCTCTAAGAGGGAGATTTATAGACCTGACATTATGAAAAATATGGAGTAAAGGTTGTGTAAAACTGAATTCGGAATCCTTATAACTTAAAGTCCTAGAATGCGTATCTCATTGTGTTTGTAACTGCACATGTGCAGTGGGGACTCACAGAACGGGCTGATCTGGAGCAGAGAGCTCCGGAAGGCTGACAACCTGTCTGTGCTCCCGGCTCCGGGGCAGCAGCAGAGGCGGCTGGGTGACAAACTGTCACCCAGTGCCTCCACTGCTGCCCCGGAGCCGGAAGAACAGACAGGCTGTGAGCCATCTGGAGTGCCCCGCTCCAGATCGGCCCATGTATGCAGGCTTTGTAACTAGTGAGAGTATAAAACCAGATGTTTTGAGCCGGCTCTCCACTTCTTTATAAAGCCGACACGATCGGCGGGTCTCCGAGCACAGACTATATGCATCAGCATATTAGCAGTCCTTATGTACCTTTACCAGTACTTGTTTAAAAATAAGCCTGCGGCAGTTTGGGAAACCTTAACGCCATGTAGTTGTGTTTCTGTAAAAGTAACGGTAAAGCTGGGAAGAATTGTTGCTCAGCGAATTTTTAAAGAGATATCTCTAACTGTTACAATTTACAGACATCATTTTCACCAGAATGTTAAAGGGATAGTAATACTTAATATGTAAAAATATATATATTGTAGAGTTTAGGGCTCAAAATTTCCACTCGCCACTAGCCAATGGCGAGTAGAAATTCAGCCCTGGTTGGTATGTTATGGCTTGCAGTGGCGAGTAACTTTTCAGGTCTGGCTAGTAGCAATGGACTTAAAATTATAAGCCCTGGTAGAGTTTATCCCTTTGAGTAAAACAAAAGTACTCCCACTGCTGAAAGGTGTTTTATTCAAAAGTTATTACAGCTCAAAGTTGAATTTTTATAGGTGCAGTATCACAGTGGCCTGAAAGTGTACAGTGGCACTGTTGCTACACCATCCTATGGACACCCCTGGTCCGTGGACCATAAATCTCCATAGGATGGTGTAACAACAGTGACACTGTACAAATTCAGGCCACTGTGATATTGCACCTAAAAATTCAACTTTGAGCTGTAATAACTTTTGAATAAAACACCTTTCAGCAGTGGGAGTACTCTTGTTTTACTCAAAGGGATACACTCTGCAATATTTATATTTTTACATGTTAAGTATTACTATCCCTTTAAGGACAGGTATAAGGGGTTCTTATCCGTTCCAGGCATTAACATCAGATTATAAATGCCATGTTTATAACAGAGCACTTTACTGATTTATAAATAAGAACTGACGTTATCGCCCGTTGCCCTGACTGAAGGACAATTCTTAAGACTGTTTTTTTATAAATCTCCCTCTAAGTTCTTTAGGAGATGAGATACTGGGTCAGTTGGTTAATTGACAGACTCTGCAGCAGGGAATCCTGGTTCAGTTCACATGTCACCTCCTTTTGACCTTAGGAAAGCCCTTTTATATCGCTGTCTCTTATTATTATATTAAGATGGTATTTGAGTGCTTTGCAATGCATGGGCATACCTGGGAATTCTCAGGGTCTGACCTTGAGAATTAGAGTTTTGATTCAAACCTCTAGGTCTCAGGGTGAAGGGCCAAATTCTCGGAGTTGGAGAGCCCAGTGTTTCCTACTAGTGTTGAGCGAGCGTGCTCGGCCGATGCTCGGATCGGCTCGAGCATCGCTCTGCTCGGCACATGGCGGTACTCGTACGAGTACCGCCATGTGCTCGCCCGACATGTTCGGGTGAAGGGGATCTGTGCCGGAAGAGGCACAGATCCGAAGACGCTCCGCTGGACCACCAGGGACTGGAGGTACGGGGGCATTGCGGAGATGAAGGGGGCATTGCGGAGATGAAGGGGGACATTGTGGAAGAGGGGCATAGACTCTATGCCCCTCTTCCACAATGTCCCCCTTCATCTCCGCTATGCCCCTCTTCCACAATGTCCCCCTTCATCTCCGCTATGCCCCTCTTCCACAATGTCCCCCTTCATCTCCTATGCCATAGAGGAGATGAAGGGGGACATTGTGGAAGAGGGGCATAGCGGAGATGAAGGGGGACATTGTGGAAGAGGGGCATAGAGTCTATGCCCCTCTTCCACAATGTCCCCCTTCATCTCCGCTATGCCCCTCTTCCACAATGTCCCCCTTCATCTCCTCTATGGCATAGGAGATGAAGGGGGACATTGTGGAAGAGGGGCATAGCGGAGATGAAGGGGGACATTGACCAGGCACCCTCCGCTCATCAGAGCAGGGGGTGCCTGGTTTAATGCTCGAGTGCTCCCATGCTTTTCAATGGGGCTCGGGTGCTCGGCCGAGCACTCGAGCCTCAGGGGGTGCTCGGTCAGAGCACCCGAGCACCCGAGCATCGGGGTGCTCGCTCATCCCTATTTCCTACTTAACTGTCTGCACCAATTAACTACAACTAATTCGGTGCCATTCCTACCAGAAAGGCCCCCGCTTGTCTTGTATGTGTCCAAGCAGTGAAATACCTCAATCAGTAGTTCCTAATCATGGCTTTCGTAATACCCACTAGGGACCCAGGAAGGGACTGAAATGTTGAAATAAAATAGTTTTTAATTTTGATGACTGTCCAGTGAGTGCTTAGCTTCCACCACTTCATTGATTATTTAGCAGTGAACCCAGGCATTGAATAAAGTGAGCGTCGACCTTCTACATTTATATATGTGTAGACGTCTTGATAAAGGTCTATTTGACCAAAACATTGACCATATTATAAGATCATTTACAATAACATTTTGCCTAAAAGAAGATCCACTGGTACTGACCTCACTTCATTTTATCCACTAGGGACTGTGCATCTGTGCAATTTACTACCAAAGACTGCTTCCACCATCTTGCTTTCCTATGTATCTGATAGTGTGCAGAGCGAAAGAAAGAAATGTGAAAGAATAAAGTACATAAGGTTCACTCTACTTATAGATAGATAGATAGATAGATAGATAGATAGATAGATAGATAGGTAGATAGATAGATACATAGATAGATAGAATATTAGTTAATTCATTAATTTATTTTTCCCTTCGGTGTCACAATCATAAGACAAAATCAAGCATGATTTGCATAGCAATTTTCATAAACATATATTCACATTTTTGTCGAAGTCTTCATAGAAAAATTGTGGCAGCCCAAGCTATTGTCTATGGGACACCAAAATATTATGGTCCCCTGTGGAGAACTGCTGCATGTCAAAGGAGACCTAACAACATTTACCTTACCAATACCAGAAAATCCTAATGGACCTATGAATTTTGCCCTTTGTTTAAGAGAGAACATATCTAATCAGTCCTGGATGAAGCATGCAGAGCTACTATTACCTTGTGCAGTGACCAGAGTCTGAGATCCTGTGGTTCTCCTAGTAACTGTCATGTCCGCCTTCATTTAAGCGATATCCAGGACTGATAGGATATAAAATCTCTTGAAAAAGGCACAAAGTAAAATTCATATGGGCTATTAGAATTTTCTGGTCATAGTAAGGTAATTGGAGGTTATTATTAGATTTTGTTCAGTTATGTTTAAAGCTTTTATAAGGACTTGTTCCAGGTTGGAGAACCTCTGTGTTACAGTAAGAAGGGAAATATTGGCTGGAATTTATGTTATGTGGACCTTTAAGAGCTAAATATTTTAGGGTCTGCTAACTTTGAAGATTTCCCGATATGTGCATTGGCATACCTGATAACTTGCCTGGTTTCACCCAGAGACTCCGGATTTTGGCCAGTGATGATGAAGCCTCGAGTTCCCTTGGATCCAAAAAATGTACACTGCGAGCTGAATTGACTGTTGCACAACATGGGCTGAGAGAGTAGGATGAGTGGCACTGGTGATGAGTGTAATCATCTCAGAGTCATCATCATGTCACCATGCCTACCTTGATGCATCATTCCAAACCATCATGTTGATGAGATGAGGACTGAGGGCAGGAGTAGCAGACGCAGTGGAGGTGGAGCACAAGCTTGAGTGCACACCAGCCTGTGAGTATGATGCTTGTCATCAGACAGCAATGATAAGCTATATAAGTGTTACATGTCCCTTAGAGTGCCTGCAATGCTGAACTAATCATCAGTTGGTGCAGACTGGCAAACTCGGGGTACACTAAAACTTTCAATCTCGTATTCTTTAACCCCTTAACGACCCTTGATGGTCATGGCACGTCATGGGTTGTTATACCCTTAATGACCCATGATGTAATAGAATTCCATGCTCCCCCCACGGCTGCACGCCGTTCGGGAAGTCTGGAATCCGAATTGCCAAAAAAAATACTCTGTGGTCCTTCAGTGACCCCAAGGTGCCTGCGCGGCCGGTCGTTAAGGGGTTAAAGAAATACACATTTTCTTAAAGTAGCTCTATCAATGTGATTAGGCATTAAGCTGTTAACCCCTTGTGTTCCAGAATGGTGTGCAAAATACTGCTTTACAATGCTTTGCATATCCTTCTGGCACTCAAAGGGTTAAAGCGACTCCTCTAATACCAATCTCAGGCCATGGAATGCAGAATTGCCATTACATGGTCAGAGATTGATATCGGAGGAGTCTCACTGTGACCATTTGAGTGGCAGAAGGATATGCAAGCAAAGTATTAGAGTAGTGTTTTGTACGTCATTCTGAAACTCAAGGGTTAGCAGTTCCGTGCCCCATCACATTAATAGCGCTACTTTAAGAGAATGTGGATTTCCTGTATAGAGTTTTGCACACAGCGTTTTGCACATAGCGTTTTGCATTCCATGTATAGCGCTGTGCGTACAGTGTTTGGCTTTTGGTTATAGTATATGGCGTTTGTCATATTGCATACAATGTTTGGTGTATGGCGTTTTGCTTTTGGTGTATGGAGTTTTATGTATAGCGTTTAGTGTATGTAGTATTGCATTTGCTGTATATCATTTGGTGTATAGCGTTTGGCATCATTTGGAGCAGTGATTCTCAACCAGGGTGCCGTGTCACTTTGGTGAGCCACGGGCATCAGCTTAGTGCGCCACGTGTTTTCTATAAAGACTAACAAAAATGGACTTCTAAATAAAGATTTATAGAAATTAATATGTACAATATGTTTAGTTTTGTTATTATGATTATAAGACCTAATAATAACTGTATATTTGTGTATTGTACCCTTTATTATGCCCTTGATAAATTACATTAAATATGTTAGGGGTGCCCCGAATGTTCAAGATTATGTGTTAGAGGTGCCCTGAGCAAAAAAGGCTGAGAACCACTGGTTTGGAGTATAGAGTTTGGTGTACTGTAAATAGCGTATGGCATTTGGCATACAGCATTTGGTGTATTGTGTATATCGTTCTGCATTGTACGTAGAGAGTTTGGCGTATAGTGTATAGCTTTATGCAAATGTTTTGTGTGTGTGTGGAGTGTGTGTATAGTGTGTAGAGCGTGTTTGTGTTGTGTGTGCAGTGTGTGTAGTGTTTGTGTGTGTGTGGTGTGTATTGTGTGTCTGTGTGGGTTCATTGTAGCCCCTTAATCACCTTGCAGAGATTTTGACAGATATATATACACATACATCTACTGCATATATACATACACACAAATAAAATATACATATATGTATGTGTGTGAATGTATATATATATATATATATATATATATATAAATACAGGTTATATAAACACACAAAGTAGCCCAGAGGTGATGAGAAGTCACACTTTAGAACAGAGTTGGGGAATTATTTTGGATAGAGGGTCATATCTTTTTTAAAAATGCATTCGGAGGGCCACACAAGTATTGACCCCTATTGCTTCATGTACATACCTGGGAACTTCCAACTGAGGGCTTCCCAGAGGGGAGTCCTCTGTTCAGAAGGGGGTGACAATAATGACGCTAATCGTGTAAAAAAGGGGCGGGGCTTGATGCAAGTTGGGGGGGGCAGAGCTTAAAGGTGACACACAGAAGGCTGGGGATGGAGGAACAGCGGAAGAAAAAGCGGATGTGGCAGTGTTTCAATAGAAACTCCCCACATCCAGCGGAATCAGCCGCTGCCCCGGAGACCCGGTAAAGCTCTGTCAAAACCGGAGTCTCTGGGGCAAATCCGGAGAGTTCCCAGGTATGTTCATGTATCTGTGAATACTCTGCAAAATGCGCTTCTATGGAGAGGATGGCAATCTTACATGAGCACAAAATGAGGCACTGACTGATGTCACCCAGCCTTGAAGATCTCTGTGATCGGTGGGGCTAATGAAGAGGGAAAAGGTGAATTTTAAGCTGTTTGTTCCCATAGCTGTAAGGGTGCTGCCAATTGTTTAATAGGAACGTATATTGACCATTTACTAACTCTTTAAATGCAGGACCATTTTTGTGGGGTACTCACTGGCTTCTTTTTTGCCAGCAGTAAAATAAATACATGATCATATATAGCATTTTTCTCCAAAAATAAAAAACTACAATATAAATTAAATGTATATGGTTTTGTCATTCCTGTGATGCATTTTAGAGACCCATGACTCAAATAATTATACCGTGTAACACATTTTCAAAGTATGCAACATTTAAAAGGAATATAAAATAGCAAATGCAATATCAAATTAACCCTAAGATCTGGAAATAGGCAGATAAATAGCTATCTAACTAAATAGATAGACAGGTGGATGGATAGATAGATAGATAGATAGATAGATAGATAGATAGATAGATAGATAGACAGACAGACAGACATATAGATGGAGAGATAGATAGATAGATAGATAGATAGATAGACAGACAGACAGACAGACAGACAGACAGACATATAGATGGATAGATAGATAGATAGATAGATAGATAGATAGATAGATATATGATAGATAGATAGATAGATAGATAGATAGATAGATAGATAGATAGATAGATAGACATATAGATGGAGAGATAGATAGATAGATAGATAGATAGATAGATAGATAGATAGATAGATAGATAGATAGATAGACATATAGATGGAGAGATAGACAGACAGACAGACATATAGATAGATAGATGATAGATAGATAGATAGATGATAGATAGATGATAGATAGATAGATAAATAGATAGATAGATAGATAGATAGATAGATAGATGATAGATAGATAGATAGATAGATATGGGATAGATAGATAGATAGATAGATAGATAGATAGATAGATAGATAGATAGACAGACAGATAGACAGACAGACATATAGATGGAGAGATAGATAGATAGATAGATAGATAGATAGATAGATAGATAGACAGACAGACAGACATATAGATGGATAGATGATAGATAGATAGATAGATAGATAGATAGATAGATAGATGATAGATAGATAGATAGATAGATAGATAGATAGATAGATAGATAGACATATAGATGGAGAGGTAGATAGATAGATAGATAGATAGATAGATAGATAGATAGATAGAAGATAGATAGATAGATAGATAGATAGATAGACATATAGATGGAGAGATAGATAGACAGCCAGCCAGACAGACATATAGATAGATAGATGATAGATGATAGATAGATAGATAGATAGATAGATAGATAGATAGATAGATAGCATTTGGAGTATAGAGTTTGGTGTACTGTATATAGCATATGGTGAACAGCGTTTGGTGTATTGCGTATATCGTTCTGCATTGTACGTGTTTGGTGTATAGTTTATAGCGTTGTGCAAATGTTTTGCGTGTGTGGTGTGTGTGTATAGTGTGTAGTGCTTGTGTGTCTTGTGCTTGTGTGTGTTGGTGTGTATAGTGTTTATGTGATCTAGAACTAGACAGAGATAAATAGCTATCTAACTAGATAGATAGATAGATAGATAGACAGACAGACAGACAGACATATAGATGGATAGATAGACAGACAGACATATAGATGGATAGATGATAGATAGATAGATAGATATTTGAATGTATTCTTTGTTTTATCTATGGAGGGGTGAAATGTTAGAAATAACACTACAATTCAAGGTATATATAAGGCAAACAGGTACCCCAGTAAATGTATGATGCTTACGAGAATAATTGTTCATAAGTGTCAACCCTTTGAGTACCATTGCATTGCATTGGATACCTGTCTGGCTTTCAAAGGGTTAAGTGGATGTCTCATCGCTTCATGGGTAGATAGCCCAGCAGATGCCACAATGATAAAATAAATGTATATGTAAATGTATTTCCATGTGTAAATGATAACAAACTCAACAGTAAGCAAAAACCTTCACAGCTCTGCCTCTGAGGTGAGCAAAGGCAAGACAACATCTGTGACCAGTATGCTAATACTAATTTAGAGTAATTAATTAAAGGGCATTTTGGGTATGTGTGCAATAGCTCTGGGCTCTTTGTGTAAATAAACGTCAGCTTCCTGTCGTTTTGTCACTGTGCTCAAAATGACAGGAAATAACAAACGTCCCCTATGCTCAGTTTAAATGGGGTAAATTGCTCAAATGCATCATTTTGTGGGGATATTTAGTACACTTCTTCTCGTCTTTATCCCATGAATTATTAGGCCTTATCTCAAATTTAGACCGTGCATATTTATCATCCCTGATTGGGTGGCGTACCTCTCGGAGCCCTAGATTCCATTGCAGTTTATCAATGTTTTTAATCCTTTGAGTGCCCGAGGAGTAAGCAATGCATTGCTCTGCAATGCGTTGCTTACCCGTCAGGCACTCAAAGGGTTAACTAGAAATATAGCCATAAATTTAAATTTGTTAAATAAAACCATTGATAACACTTATTTAATAAGAAACTGTTCTACCAGTAAGAATACATTGAGATTTCTCTTTTTGAGGTATGCTCGACGTTATGAAGTGCAGTGTAATCTAGGCCGGTGTTAATGAGGCTGATGTGGTGTGAAAGAGGAGCAATATTTGGGTAAACCAACTTTATCCTACGAAATAAATAAAAAATGTTATTGATTTAAATGGGGATCTTAACCCCTTAAATGCTAGCAAAGTCTCCAAAGAAATGATCCGCCCTCTTGCATTCAAGAACTTAAAGAGGGACCTGGCACCTTAACCCTTTGAGTGCCAGATGGGTATGGAACGCATTGCAAAGCAATACATTCCGTACCCCTCTGGCACTGAAAGGGTTAACCCATTCAGTACCAAAGGGGTGTCCAACGCATTGCATTGCAATTCGTTGCTCACCCCTCTAACACTGAAAGTGTTAAGAGATGTTTATTTCATTTTAAAGGAAATTAAATTTGCTGTAGTTTGTACTAGCCATTTGTTTGTAATAACAATAGCTTTTGAGAAATTAACATATATTTTTGGTGGCACATTCTGGCATTTTATGTTAATTTGTTTGTGATTGTGTGTGAGCATAAGTGTGCACATGTAAGAGCTTCTGTGTATTGTGTATAGCATTTTGCGTATAGCGTATTGCCTATACAATTGTGCATATATTATTTTTGCCTATTGCATTTAGCGTATAGCATATTGCGTTTTTCCTATTGCATATAGCAGTTTTCCTATTGTGTATAGCACTTGGCTGTAGTGTCTTGCATCTGGTGTTTGGAGTATAGCGTTTGACTTTTTGCCTATTGTTTGGCAGATAGCGTATGGCATTTTGCAAATAGAATTTGGCATATAGACGTAGGCATATAACTTGTGACTTATAGTGTTTGTTGTACAGATTATGGAGTTTTTCACGTTGGTTAAAGCGCTGACTGTTTTGCGTTTGGCATATTTTTATAGCATACTAGTTGAAGAGCCCGTTAAAGGTGGCATTTTATGTTATTTGTTTATTTTCTTCACCAATATACTGTGTGTTATGACTAAATCTACACAGAGCACAAACACTGGTGTCATTTCTAGTAGTACAGGGAGTAGGACAGTTATACAAACCCCTGAGGTTCCTGGCGGAATAGTGAATGGAGGCCCCCAAATACAGGATAATATTTAGAATCCTTAACTATCTGATTGCCAGAGGGGTAAGCAACACATTGAGGGGATTTTTTGCCTTCTTTTGGATCAACGATGGTAAACAGTAGTGATGAGCGAGCACCCCAATGCTCGGGTGTTCGGGTGCTCTGACCGAGCACCCCCTGAGGCTCGAGTGCTCGGCCGAGCACCCGAGCCCCATTGAAGTCAATGGGAGGACTCGAGCATTACACCAGGCACCCCCTGCTCTGATGAGGGGAGGGTGCCTGGTCCATAGGAAAAGGGAAGAAAAGGATGGAAACACCACAGAAATGGTTCAGGGACAGCATAGGGAGGATGTCTGGATGCATCTTGGACTCCAACATCGCTGCTGGGAACGATGTTTCGCCCGTAGTACGCCATTTTTACAGACTGACCATAAAACACACAAAAAGGAAAATAAAAACGACTTTAGGCGAAAAATTGTTACCAAACAATATTTGCTGTATATTTACTTGTATATCATCTGCAAATTATCCCAAAAATTTCCTTGATTTTCGGAAGTGAGGCCATGATTAAGAGGGAAACGTGCGCAGAGGCAAATTCTCCCAAAAATTTCCTTGATTTTCAGAACTGAGGCCATGATTAAGAGGGAAACGTGCGCAGAGGCAAATTCTCCCAAAAATTTCCTTGATTTTCAGAACTGAGGCCATGATTAAGAGGGAAACGTGCGCAGAGGCAAATTCTCCCAAAAATTTCCTTGATTTTCAGAACTGAGGCCATGATTAAGAGGGAAACGTGCGCTGAGCTGACCATCTAAAACATTATGGGTGAGGGTCTGCTGCAGAGCTGACCATCCTAAACATTATATGCGAAGGCCCGCTAGTGAGCTGACGCTATAAAACATTATATGAGAGGGCCCGCTAGAGAGCTGACCCAATAAAACATTATATGAGAAGGCCCGCTGGTGAGCTGACCTATATAAAAATTGTCAAACAGGGCCCGCTGGTGAGCTGGCCCTATATAAAAATTATATCACAGGGCCCGCTGGTGAGCTGGCCCTATATAAAAATTATAGCACAGGGCATATGGAAGAGGAGGAGGAGGATGAGAAGATTAAGAGTCAACCATATACCCGTTTTTTGGGTGGAAGGGGTGAATGGGAATACAGAGTATTCACATCATTGTAAATAACATATATAAAGTGAGTTTATGTTCCCCCGGGGCTTTCCTCCAGTGGAGTGGAGAAGTCAGGGGAAATCCAGGCCTTGTTCATTTTTATAAGTGTCAACCTATCAGCATTGTCGGTGGAAAGGCGGATACGCTTATCTGTTATGATGCCACCAGCAGCACTAAATACCCGCTCAGACAGAACGCTGGCGGCAGGGCAGGCCAGCACCTCCAAGGCGTAGAGTGCCAGTTCATACCACGTGTCCAGCTTGGACACCCAGTAGTTGTAAGGCACAGAGGGATCATTGAGGACGCTGACACGGTCTGCTACGTACTCCTTCACCATCTTCCAAAACTTTTCCCTCCTTGTGACACTAGGCTGCGCATCAGGGTGAGGGTGCTGGCGGGGTGTCATGAAGGTGTCCCACGCCTTGGAGAGTGTTGCCCTGCCTTTCTCGGAACTGCTGTGTGCTCCCCTTTTCTCCCCTTCTCGGTTGGCCAAGGTAGCACGTACTCTGCCGCCAGCGTTGTCAGATGGAAAATTTTGGAGCAATTTTTCAACAAGAACCTTCTGGTATTGCACCATTTTGCTTGTCCTCTCCACCGGAGGAATGAGAGATGAGAAATTCTCTTTGTAGCGGGGGTCCAGAAGGGTGAACACCCAGTAATCCGTGTTGTTTAAAATGCGTATAACGCGTGGGTCACGGGAAAGGCAGCCTAACATAAAGTCAGCCATGTGTGCCAGAGTACCAACAGTCAAGATTTCTCTGTCCTCACCAGGAGGATGACTCTCAATATCCTCATCCTCTTCCTCCTCTTCTGCCCACCCACGCTGAAGAGATGGAACTAAAGTTCCATGGCTACCCTCTGTAGCGGAGGCAACCGTGTCTTCCTCCTCCTCCTCCTCCTCCTCCTCCGCCTCCTCCAATTGTCGCTGAGAAGACGAAGTGAGGGTGCTCTGGCTATCACCTTGTGTAAGCTCTTCCTCCCCCATTTCCACCTCTTCCACATGCAAAGCGTCGGTTTTAATTGTGAGCAGCGAGCGTTTCAGTAGACACAGAAGTGGGATGGTTACACTGATAATAGCGTTATCGCCGCTCACCATCTGTGTCGATTCCTCAAAATTGCGTAAAACCTCGCAGAGGTCTGACATCCATTCCCACTCCTCACTTCTGATTACAGGAAGTTGAACGGAGAGGCGACGACCGTGTAACAGCTGGTACTCCACTACTGCCCTCTGGTGCTCACAAAGCCAGGCCAACATGTGGAAGGTGGAGTTCCAGCGCGTGCTCACGTCACACAGCAGCCGGTGAGCTGGCAATTGTAAGCGCTGCTGCAGCTTCAACAGGCCGGCCGAAGCTGTAGATGACTTACGGAAATGTGCACACACGCGGCGCACCTTGGTCAAGAGATCATGCACATTGGGGTAGGTTTTTAGAAATCGCTGCACCACTAAATTAAATATATGCGCTAGGCATGGTACGTGTGTGAGCTTGCCGAGCTCCAAAGCCGCCACCAAGTTACGCCCATTATCACACACAACCATGCCTGGTTGCAGGTTGAGTGGCGAGAGCCACTGCTCGGTCTGGTGACTAATCCCCTGCAACAGCTCTGAGGCCATGTGCTGTTTGTCCCCAAGGCAGATCAGCTTCAGCACGGCCTGTTGACGCTTCCCCACTGCAGTGCTACACTGCTTCCAGCTACTGGCTGATGGGGGAGTGGCGCTGCGTGTAGAGAATTCGGAGGTGGAAACGGAGGAGGAGGAGCCAATAACGTAGGTGCTGGCGGAAACCCTAATGGAGGTAGGGCCCGCAATCCTCGGCGTGGGTAGCACCCGTGCCATCCCAGGGTCCGAGTCGCTCCCAGCCTCCACGACATTCACCCAGTGTGCCGTCAGGGAAATGTAGCGTCCCTGGCCACAAGCACTTGTCCATGTGTCAGTCGTTAAGTGGACCTTCCCAGTAACTGCGTTGGTCAGGGCACGGGTGATGTTACGGGACACATGGTGGTGTAATGCGGGGATGGCACACCAGGAAAAGTAGTGGCGGCTGGGGACCGCGTACCGAGGGACAGCTGCTGCCATCAGGCTGCGGAAGGACTCAGTGTCCACAAGCCTAAATGGCAGCATTTCGAAGGCCAGTAATTTTGAAAGGTGTGAGGTTAGTGCTATGGCCTGTGGGTGGGTGGCTGGGTACTTTCTCTTGCGCTCAAATGCCTGGGGTAACGACATTTGGACGCTGCGCTGGGACAGGGAAGTGGATGTGGTCGCTGATGGTGCTTCAGATGGTACAGGTGCAGGGCGGGAGGTATGCGGGCCTGCGCCTTCGACAGGCATTTGGCCGGCACCGAAAACAGGGGAAGAGGAGGCAGTGGTGTGGCCTGCAGACACAGATGGGCGATCCAGGCGTTCCTCCCACTTACTACGGTGCTTGGATGCCATGTGTCGGATCATGCTGGTGGTGGTGAGGTTTCTAGTGTTCATGCCTCGACTCATTCTGGTGTGGCACAGGTTGCAAACTACAATTCTTTTGTCGTCCGCACTTTCCTTAAAAAAACGCCATACCGCGGAACACCTACCCTTTGGCAAGGTAGATTTACGCAAGGGGGTGCTCCGTGGAACATTTGCGGGCCGGTTTGGTGCGGTCCGCCTTCTTTCTGTAGCCACACCACTGCCTCTTCCAGCCTGTTGCGGTGCTGCAGATGGCTCACCCTCAGGACTGCTGTCATCGCTCGGCTCTACACCTTCCCAGGTGGGGTCAGTCACCTCATCGTCCACCAAGTCCTCCTCCACTTCCTCACTCTGATCATCCTCCTCAAGTCTTGATCCCACCACATACTCAGTCATTGACAACTGTATAACATTCTCCTCAACAAGGTCTTGAGACGGAAATAGTGGTTGATTTAATGGCAACTGTGTCTCATCATCATCATCATCATCCACTACTTCCTTTGACCTTAAATGCCGTTCACATCTGTCATCTTCTTGTGATTGGGTAGCCTCTAGAGGTTGTGAATCAGGGCACAAGATGTCATGTTCCTCTGCAAGCGTGCTTGGAGAGAGGGTCAAATGAAGGATTGGTGATGAGACGAGCTCCTCACTATATCCCAGTGTGGGATCACTTCTTTGACCAGACCGTGTATGGTGGGAGGAAGGATGATCAGAGTGAGGATTATGTTGACCAGACTCTTGGCTACTGAGAGTGGACTTGGTGGAAGACAGGGTGGTGCTTAACCGACTGGAAGCAGTATCAGCTGTCATCCAACCGACCACCTGTTCGCAGTGGTCGGACCTCGAGAGTGATGTCCTGCGACGCCCTGTAAAATTAGACATGAAGCTAGGTATGGTGGATGTCTTTCTTTCTTGTGCTCTGGCACCAGGCACAGTTTCTCCGCGTCCTGACCCGCGCCCTGAACTATCAGGATCACGTCCACTTCCCCGTCCCTTTTTACCCGCCTTCTTCATCTTACACGATATATATGACTTTAATATATATGAGTTTGAAAACTTAACAGTATTTCTTACTATTCTGCAACTCTGCAGAGTACACAGAATAGGCTGCTAAACTGCGGTGACACACACTGAATGGAATAAGTGACTTTAATATTTTAGTTTGAAAACTTAACAGTATTTCTTACTATTCTGCAACTGTGCAGAGTACACAGAATAGGCTGCTAAACGGCGGTGACACACACTGAATGGAATAAGTGACTTTAATATTTGAGTTTGAAAAATTAACAGTATTTCTTACTATTCTGCAACTCTGCAGAGTACACAGAATAGGCTGCTAAACGGCGGTGACACACACTGAATGGAATAAGTGACTTTAATATTTGAGTTTGAAAAATTAACAGTATTTCTTCCTATTCTGCAACTGTGCAGAGTACACAGAATAGGCTGCTAAACGGCGGTGACACACACTGAATGGAATAAGTGACTTTAATATTTTAGTTTGAAAACTTAACAGTATTTCTTACTATTCTGCAACTCTGCAGAGTACACAGAATAGGCTGCTAAACGGCGGTGACACACACTGAATGGAATATGTGACTTTAATATTTGAGTTTGAAAACTTAACAGTATTTCTTCCTATTCTGCAACTGTGCAGAGTACACAGAATAGGCTGCTAAACTGCGATGACACACACTGAATGGAATAAGTGACTTTAATATTTGAGTTTGAAAAATTAACAGTATTTCTTACTATTCTGCAACTCTGCAGAGTACACAGAATAGGCTGCTAAACTGCGGTGACACACACTGAATGGAATAAGTGACTTTAATATTTTAGTTTGAAAACTTAACAGTATTTCTTACTATTCTGCAACTGTGCAGAGTACACAGAATAGGCTGCTAAACGGCGGTGACACACACTGAATGGAATAAGTGACTTTAATATTTTAGTTTGAAAACTTAACAGTATTTCTTACTATTCTGCAACTGTGCAGAGTACACAGAATAGGCTGCTAAACGGCGGTGACACACACTGAATGGAATAAGTGACTTTAATATTTGAGTTTGAAAACTTAACAGTATTTCTTACTATTCTGCAACTGTGCAGAGTACACAGAATAGGCTGCTAAACTGCGGTGACACACACTGAATGGAATAAGTGACTTTAATATTTTAGTTTGAAAACTTAACAGTATTTCTTACTATTCTGCAACTGTGCAGAGTACACAGAATAGGCTGCTAAAGGGCGGTGACACACACTGAATGGAATAAGTGACTTTAATATTTGAGTTTGAAAAATTAACAGTATTTCTTACTATTCTGCAACTCTGCAGAGTACACAGAATAGGCTGCTAAACGGCGGTGACACACACTGAATGGAATAAGTGACTTTAATATTTGAGTTTGAAAAATTAACAGTATTTCTTACTATTCTGCAACTGTGCAGAGTACACAGAATAGGTTGCTAAACGGCGGTGACACACACTGAATGGAATAAGTGACTTTAATATTTGAGTTTGAAAAATTAACAGTATTTCTTACTATTCTGCAACTCTGCAGAGTACACAGAATAGGCTGCTAAACGGCGGTGACACACACTGAATGGAATAAGTGACTTTAATATTTGAGTTTGAAAAATTAACAGTATTTCTTACTATTCTGCAACTGTGCAGAGTACACAGAATAGGCTGCTAAACGGCGGTGACACACACTGAATGGAATAAGTGACTTTAATATTTGAGTTTGAAAAATTAACAGTATTTCTTACTATTCTGCAACTCTGCAGAGTACACAGAATAGGCTGCTAAACGGCGGTGAAACACACTGAATGGAATAAGTGACTTTAATATTTGAGTTTGAAAAATTAACAGTATTTCTTACTATTCTGCAACTGTGCAGAGTACACAGAATAGGCTGCTAAACGGCGGTGACACACACTGAATGGAATATGTGACTTTAATATTTGAGTTTGAAAACTTAACAGTATTTCTTCCTATTCTGCAACTGTGCAGAGTACACAGAATAGGCTGCTAAACTGCGGTGACACACACTGAATGGAATAAGTGACTTTAATATTTTAGTTTGAAAACTTAACAGTATTTCTTACTATTCTGCAACTGTGCAGAGTACACAGAATAGGCTGCTAAACGGCGTTGACACACACTGAATGGAATAAGTGACTTTAATATTTGAGTTTGAAAACTTAACAGTATTTCTTACTATTCTGCAACTGTGCAGAGTACACAGAATAGGCTGCTAAACGGCGGTGACACACACTGAATGGAATAAGTGACTTTAATATTTGAGTTTGAAAACTTAACAGTGTTTCTTACTATTCTGCAACTGTGCAGAGTACACAGAATAGGCTGCTAAACGGCGGTGACACACACTGAATGGAATAAGTGACTTTAATATTTGAGTTTGAAAAATTAACAGTATTTCTTACTATTCTGCAACTGTGCAGAGTACACAGAATAGGCTGCTAAACGGCGGTGACACACACTGAATGGAATAAGTGACTTTAATATTTGAGTTTGAAAAATTAACAGTATTTCTTACTATTCTGCAACTCTGCAGAGTACACAGAATAGGCTGCTAAACGGCGGTGACACACACTGAATGGAATAAGTGACTTTAATATTTGAGTTTGAAAAATTAACAGTATTTCTTACTATTCTGCAACTGTGCAGAGTACACAGAATAGGCTGCTAAACGGCGGTGACACACACTGAATGGAATAAGTGACTTTAATATTTGAGTTTGAAAAATTAACAGTATTTCTTACTATTCTGCAACTCTGCAGAGTACACAGAATAGGCTGCTAAACGGCGGTGACACACACTGAATGGAATAAGTGACTTTAATATTTGAGTTTGAAAAATTAACAGTATTTCTTACTATTCTGCAACTGTGCAGAGTACACAGAATAGGCTGCTAAACGGCGGTGACACACACTGAATGGAATATGTGACTTTAATATTTGAGTTTGAAAACTTAACAGTATTTCTTCCTATTCTGCAACTGTGCAGAGTACACAGAATAGGCTGCTAAACTGCGGTGACACACACTGAATGGAATAAGTGACTTTAATATTTTAGTTTGAAAACTTAACAGTATTTCTTACTATTCTGCAACTGTGCAGAGTACACAGAATAGGCTGCTAAACGGCGGTGACACACACTGAATGGAATAAGTGACTTTAATATTTGAGTTTGAAAACTTAACAGTATTTCTTACTATTCTGCAACTGTGCAGAGTACACAGAATAGGCTGCTAAACGGCGGTGACACACACTGAATGGAATAAGTGACTTTAATATTTGAGTTTGAAAACTTAACAGTATTTCTTACTATTCTGCAACTGTGCAGAGTACACAGAATAGGCTGCTAAACGGCGGTGACACACACTGAATGGAATATGTGACTTTAATATTTGAGTTTGAAAACTTAACAGTATTTCTTACTATTCTGCAACTCTGCACACTACACAGAATGTGCTGCTAAACTGCGGCGAAGCACACTGAATGGAATATGTGACTTTGATATTTTAGTTTGAAGACTTAACAGTATTTCTTCCTATTCTGCAACTCTGCACAGTACACAGAATGTGCTGCTAAACTGCGGCGAAGCACACTGAATGGAATATGTGACTTTGATATTTTAGTTTGAAGACTTAACAGTATTTCTTCCTATTCTGCAACTCTGCACAGTACACAGAATGTGCTGCTAAACTGCGGCGAAGCACACTGAATGGAATATGTGACTTTGATATTTTAGTTTGAAGACTTAACAGTATTTCTTCCTATTCTGCAACTCTGCACAGTACACAGAATGTGCTGCTAAACTGCGGCGACGCACACTGAATGGAATATGTGACTTTGATATTTTAGTTTGAAGACTTAACAGAATGTGCTCTAATCTGCAACTTTGCACACTAAACAGAATGTGCTCTAATCTGCAACTTTTCACACTAAACAGAATATTTTTTTTTTTTTTTTTTTTTTTTTTTCCCCCCACACAAAATAACCTGCTGCCCCCACACACAGTAGTCCTAAAAAGGACTTTTGGTTCTTTTTTTTAACAATTTTGGTTTTTTTCCTCCCTACACTGCCTTTCCCTTCCTATCCTCAGCTCTCCCTGGCTAAGACTGAGCCGAACTCGATGGTCAGGTGCTATACAGCACCTGACCACGGGTTCTGGCCAGCCAATCAGTGTAATGCCAGCAGCCAACATGGCTGCTGGCATTACACCGATGTCAGAGTCTCCCTGCACGTTTATTGGCTGCGCAGCAGCCGCAAAACGTGCGGGGAGGAGACCCGAACATGGCGGGCGAGCACATGCGGTACTCGTACGAGTACCGCCATGTGCCGAGCAGAGCGATGCTCGAGCCGATCCGAGCATCGGCCGAGCATGCTCGCTCAACACTAGTAAACAGGAATAGGAAAAGGGTTGAACTAGATGGACGCAAGTCTTTCTCCAACCTAAATTACTATGTTACTATGATACATTGCAAAGCATTGCACTGTGTACCCCTCTGGCACTAAAAGGGTTACGTTTAGTTGTAGCCTTCCTCTTCCTTTCTTCCTGTTTGTGGGAAAATCATCCACATTAACATGTTGTGCACCCAGAACTGACTCACTCCTCCCTGTCAACCTTACCAAAGGGTTAAATTGGGTCCTTTCTGCAGAGCTGGATTATTAACTGTGGAAATATAGGCTACTGCATAGGACCCATGGCAATGTGAGGGGCCCTGACTGCAAGTGATGGGTCACAGACAAAGGTCCTGCTGTTGGTGTGTCAGGCACCCTTTTTGTTGTGTGAGACCAGCATCATCCAGTTTCTCCCACTTATGTTAGAACCGCAATGCCAGTACCTGCTAGAAATGCTCTGTGTCAGAAGCACCGGATCAAGAGACGTGGAGCCCAAAATTGGTACGTTGTCTAAGGCCCTATGGGGTCTTGATCCATCTCCGTAACTGGGAACTTCTTCTCTTTAAGCTCCCAGAGAGGGCTCTTTTACTGCCAGACAGGGTATGTTAATGATGCCGTTTACATCATAAATTGAGTGGGTGTGGCTAATTCATCTCTGTGACATAAAGTGGGTGAGAAGTGGGTGGGAAGTGGGCAGAACAGGATGGGAAGGAGAACAAGTGTGAGGAACAGAATGGGAAGGAGGAGAAGTGAGAGGAACAGAGTGGGAAGGAGGAGAAGTGGGAGGAACAGGATGGGAAGGAGGAGAAGTGGGAGGAACAGTGTGGGAAGGAGGAGAAGTGGGAGAAACAGGATGGGAAGGAGGAGAAGTGGGAGGAACAGGATGAGAAGGAGGAGAAGTGGGAGAAAAAGGATGGGAAGAGGAAACTCACCACCGCCACAGAATCAGTCTCTGTCCCAGGAGACCCGGTAATTCATTCTGAAATCCGGAATCTCTGGGGCAGATTCGGAGAGTTCCCAGATATACCCGTCTCTGCCTTTCTGTAAAAATAGGACTGTTGAAAGCACAAAGTGAGGCCCCTGAGACTGAAGGCCCCAACATACACCTGAGTATGCCCATGCAACAAAATGGTCCTGGCAGGGAAAGGTAAGTTTGGCCGTTCCTTAAGGGGTTACAGGTTCCTTTTGGACAGATAAGAACACCTCCCGGTTAGAGCAAGCAGGGATATATCGCTTGAAATCTGCATTCTGGGGAACTTTAAACAGATAGTAAAGTCTCACAAAAACAGCAGCTCTGATTAATCTTCATAGTATTTAAGCCATTTAAGGGTTATTTCAGTACTGTCAGATTGAGCGTAATTGAATGATTAAGTATCCCCCTCCCTCCCCTTTTACCTAGGCCACCTCCCCTCAGATAATAATAATAATCCTGATGTGGAATCTGGTCCACAGACCAGATAGCTCACAGCAAGGGACAATCTTCTTACTGTGAATATAAGGAAAACTTCGCCCCCCTTGACAGGTTTTCAGGTTTGTCCTTATTCTAACTGAAGATTGTCCCTCTCTGTGATCCATCCGAACAGTCTTGCTGCTCTGAGGTGAGCAGTGTTACATCAGTAAAAGGGGTGGGAGGGGGATACTTTATCATTCAATTACTCTTGAATTACAACTCTGACAGTACTGAAATAACACTCTCCATGGCCCAAATACAATGAAGATTAAAGGGATAGTAATGTTTCATAATAAAAACAGCTCTAATTAATCATCATAGTATTTGGACTTTGGAGAGTGTTATTTCAGTTCTGTCAGAGTTGTAGTTCAAGAGTAATTCAATGACAAAGTATTCCCCTCCTGCCCCTTTTACTGATGTAACACTGCTCAGCCAAAGCAGAAGGGAGGTGCCCAGGTAGATTGCACAGAGGGACAATCTTCAATTAAGATAAGGGAAAAACCTGAAAAGCTTGTCAAGGGGAGCAGGGCTTTCATTGTTTTCATATAAAGAAGATTGTCCCCTGCTGTTATCTGTCTGGTCTTACAACCAGATTCACATCTGAGAAGAGATGGCTTACACTAGGTAAAAGGGGCGGGGAGGGGAAACTTTGCTTGTGAATATCTCTTAAACCATAAAGGTTTGAGAGATAAGACTTATATCGTTCTTCATGTTTTTTTAATACCTACAAAATAAAATAAAGTTAAAACGATGTATTACTATCCCTTTAAACTGAGCTGCTTTTATTGTGAAACATTACTATCCCTTTAAGGGCTAATATTTCAAAAATCTCAGGGTCGGCTCATTTTGAAAGTTCCCAGGAATGATTCTGAGTAGTTCTTAGGCAACACTGGGCCTCAGATGCTGCCAGCAGTGCATGTTTTCCATATATTCCTGCTTGAGCCCAGGTGGAGCAAAACAGGGAAATCCAGAAAATGTGCACTGGTACAGAGATGCCTTACGTCTAACAGCTTTAATCGTTTGGAGGGATGTTCAACACATTGCTTTGGAATGCGCTGGACATCTCTCTGGCACTCAAAGAGTTAAAAGGAGCAGAAACGTTTTATTTATTAATGGAAAGAAGGTGGTACCTCCAGGAAAGTAGATGGGATTCAAGTATTTTTGTAACAAAGAAATCACAAAAGTGATGTAAAGGGGATCCCTCTTAATGGCTGACTGAGAACATAAAACATACCTCTGTGTTAATGAACACTTCCTTGTTCCCAGGACTTTGATCTAACCCTGTACATATCATATCAAACCTATGCAGATTGTATGTTTAATAAATTAATTGTCCCCCCAATGCCTATTCATATAATTCATTCCAAACATATGTCCTACTCTGTAGATATGAATGCAGTACTATTCCAGCTTTATGTTTTACTCCATGAAGAAGGGACCTTATTGTCACTCTTTGTCACAAAAGTACATTTGAATCCCAACTTTTTTTATGGAAACAATCCATGTTACAATTCTTTTCCAGCAAAGTAAAACAAGCATACTCCCACTGAGAAGATATATTTCATTTAAAGGGATAGTAATGTTTCATAATAAAAGCAGCTCTAATTAATCATCATAGTATTTGGACTTTGGAGAGTGTTATTTCAATTCAGAATTGTAGTTCAAAAGTAATTCAATGACAAAGTATCCCCCTCCCGCCCCTTTTACTGATGTAACACTTCTCAGTCAGATCAGAAGGGAGGTGCCCAGGTAGACTGCAGAGAGGGACAATCTTCAATTAAGATAAGGGAAAAACCTGAAAAAATTGTCAAGGGGGGCAGGGCTTTCATTGTTCTCATAGGAAGAAGATTGTCCCCTTCTGTTATCTGTCTGGTCTATGGACTGGATTCCACATCTGAGAAGAGATGGCTTACACTAGGTAAAAGGGGCGGGAGGGGAAACTTTGCTTGTGAATATCTCTCAAACCATGAAGGTTTGAGAGATAAGACTTATATCGTTCTTCATGTTTTTTTAATGCCTACAAAATAAAATAAAAATAAAACGAAGTATTACTATCCCTTTAAAAGGTATTACAACTCAGACTTACTAATTTTAAATCAAACAGTAAGCAACAGTTCCAAGTAGTTTACAAAAGACATTTTATTTACAATGTACACAGTGCTTTACAGGTTAAGGGTCTAGACAATACAGGGTTACACCAAGTGCTTTGCAGAGTGAAACAGCGGGAGTGAGGTATCTTCCCTAGAGCTTACAATCTAATGACAAGAAAGAAAGAAAGAAAGAAAGAAAGAAAGAAAGAAAGAAAGAAAGAAAGATAAAGAAAATGCAATGAGAGAGTCTGAATAATTGGATTCAGCTCTCCATAGAAAGTGATATGAACAGCACTACCTAGTGACCATAATAAAACATTGCAGATAAGTGTAAATAATATATATATTAAACTGTCATAAACTCAAAATGAGAAATCTCCCAGCAGCAGGGGAGGGCTGGCCTGGGGGGCAGAGGGCAATTGCCCCCTGGGCCGGTCACATGTCTGGGCCAGTGGGCCACTGCCTCACTCAATCTCCCAATTGCTGCTGTAAATGGAGCTGCACTACTGATACCACAGAGCTTGCAATTGAAATGGAACTACACAAATGATACCAAAGAGTTACAATGCAAATAGAGATACACTAGCAGCATAACTTATTTCCGTTGTAAGATCTATGGTATCAGTCATGTTGCTGTACTTACATTGTAAGCTCTATGGTATCAATAGAGTAGCCGCATTTGAACTGTAAGCTATGTGGTCTCATTTGCCTTACTTAACAGTATGAATGCCAACATTAAAAGTAACTAAAGGGGACAGTGGACTGGGGAGACTGAAGAAATGGGCCAGTAGATTGTATTTGCCCACCAGGCCACAAGTTGCCAGCCCTCCCCTGCCCAGCAGTGAGAATACACTTGTATTACACAGGAGGAAAAGTCTTCTAACTTATTTTATTCATGATGAAAAAGTTTATTTCTCAATTAATTAACCCTTTCAGTGCTTGGCAATGCATTCCGTACCGCTCTGGCACTCAGAGGGGTAAGGATCTGAGGGGTGCACTGCACGTTTGCTTATCAATGCATTGCACATTCCTCTGGTTCTCCAGGATTAAAGGGACAAGGTGACAACCAAATATCCCACCTTCGAGACCTCTTGGTCACTACTTATTTATTGTTTGCCTGAATTTTTTTTCTCGAGACGTTATTTGAATAATGGAAATCTGCAAGATATCAACATGTAACTTATTTAGCCATCAAACATTTGAGCTGCCCCCTTTCTGGTGACATTGCTTTGTATATCTCACCCACAATCTGGCATTCATTTGCCTCACTTTTACGGATAAACAGTGTGACAGAAACTATTCCTGCCAGTTTTGGATAAGCTTTGCAAACTGCACTAGGCCCCAGGCAGCATTTAGAACAGAAACACAATCCTCAGGGTCTAAACAACTCCATGAAACGCTCCTTTTAACCATAAGCAATGCTCGGCTTCCCTTTAAGATCAATAACGAGACGTTTACCTCATTTAATTCTCCAGCTGACCGTCTAAACACTGAGGTTTCTATTCAGGAAGGATTTTTATTTAGCATAGGCAGAGAAAGAGAGAAAAGCCGAAGTGAATTGGGCTTTACAGTGAAGAGACAAGAGGGGGGTCTTTAGTCATTAAGAATAATTAACAGCACTTGAATATACATTTCCTGGAACAAAGCAAGAAAACAATGTGACTTAGACATTACTAAACAATATATCTGAATTCCTACTAAGTCTTTTTTTATTTAGATAGCCATTAATTAAAGGCACACAGGATTATTTTTTTTTTACAAATTGATTTTAACCCCTTGCATGCTAAAGACTGTGAGGCTTATATAGTAAGAAGTACTGGAGTAAATATGGTACAAACCATCTTTGCCATGGAAGCAAATAAGAATTTAACTAGGTACTATTTATTTTTTATTTTTTTTTTAGTGGTATTACTAGTGATTGCAGGGCCCCGGTGCAAACATTACTTTGGGTCCTCTGACACAAAGACATTCTCCCAGGGGTATAACTATAACCTATTTGTCCCAGGGGCTGGAGGGCCCTCTTGGATGCTTGGATAAGTCCCCTGCACTTATGCTCCTTTAATCTTTTAAATTCTAGAGAGGTCTTCATTGTATTTCAAGGAAACATAATGGAGGCCATTCTAGCATTTGTGTGACTCTATGTGCCCCAGTGTATGTGTGTCCCTGTGTATATGTGAGTATGTCTGCAAGCAGGCCCGAACTGGGACAAAAAATAGGCCCGGGCATTTAAGGCTGAGCAACCCATTTTTATTTTTTGAGCAGACCATGGGTTGGGCTGTTGGCCGACGGTGATCGTGGGTGGAGCTTATAATCACGTGCGTGCGCCACAAGGCCGCATGTTGATTGCCCACCCACCAGGAAACTTGTGACGAGGTGGCCATCTTTCAGAAAGTGAAAGACTCCCAAACTCGTTTATTGATTAATTTTTTTTAAATGTCCAGACTGGCCCCGGACCGGCCCACTGGGAAAATGTCCGGTATGCCCGATGGCCAGTCCGAGCCTGTCTGCAAGTGTGGGTGTGTCTTTGCATAGGTGTGGGTGTGTCTCTGCATGTATCGGTGTGTCTCTGGATGTGTGGGTGTGTCTCTGTGTATGTGTGCCTGTGTCTCTGTACTTGTGGGTGTGCTTTGTGTATGTGTGGGTGTGTCTCTGTACATATAGCTGTGTCTTTGTGCATGTGTGGGTGTATGTGTGGGCATGTCTACGTGTATGTGTGGACATTTCTCTGTGTATGTGTGGGTGTGCTTCTGTGTGTGATGTGCCTGGGTATATGTGGGTGTGTCTCCATGTATGTTTGGGTGTGTCTCTGTATATGTGTAGGGTGTCTCGGTGTATGTGTGGGCGTGTCTGGTTATGTGTGGGTTATGTCTGTGCATGTGTGAGTGTGTCTGGTTATGTGTGGGTTATGTCTGTGCATGTGTGAGTGTGTCTGGTTATGTGTGGGTATGTGTGTGTTGGTTTGTGTTTCTGTCGGGGGTCTGTATCAATATTTTTCCATGCAAAAATACCCTGGAATCAATTTCCTTGCTCTATGCCTGTCTAACATCAGTTTACTAAAGGGGAACTATCGCCCCAAATAACTCCCCCAATAATTAGTCATATAGTGATAAGCTTACAAATAGTACTATTATCCAGCATAAGTGCAGTGTTATTAAGAAATCCTACTTCTTCTGAGACTGATGTCCAGACTTCTTGCTGTAGAGGCACCTGCGCCATAAGTCCCTTCCTGTTACCTTAAGGTATAATGCAGCGCCTCCTAGAGGAGACCGGGACGGACAGCGCAGGTGCGCAGATGCCTCTAAGCCAAGATGTCTGCACTGATGCCTGGCCTTCAGTCTCAGTAGAAGTAGGATTTCTGAATAGTGTGGTACTTATTTTGAGGGGGATTTATTTGGGGTGATAATTACTATGGGAGTTCTCTTCTTAGCTCTGCTTCCAATTAGGAGAGGGTAATGAGGCAGTCTGTGGCAGTTTGGGGAGTTAATTTCTTCCGTGCCTTGTTTAAAGTAAAAGTAATGCCCCAATAAAAAAACTCTTATTTTGTAGTGTTTAAAAAAAGAAATTATGTGGCACAAATCCTATCTCTCAAATCTTTATGGTTTGAGAGATATTCACATTTAAAGTTCCCCCTCTCCTGATGTCAGCTGTTAAGCTGACAGCAGGAGATTCAAGTCGGCCTACTCGAGGAGGCTCTTCAGCAGAGACGAAATTGATTTATTTAAAAAGAATTACTTCATTGGAACGGTCTACAAAGTGTGCTTGCAAACCAGGCACACGTTTAAGACCTTTCCAATTAAGTAATTATTTTCCAATAATGTGATTTTGGCTCTGCTGAAGAGCCGCCGGCTGGTCCCCGGACCGGGATATCCTGCTGTCAGCAGAGCGCTGATGTCAGGAGAGGGGGAGTGAGGGGGAAACTTTACAGGTGAATATCTCTCAAACCGTAAAGGTTTGAGAGATAGGATTTGTGACACATAATTTCTTTTTTTATACTCTACAAAACAAGAACATTTTTTTATGGGAAATTCATGTCACTTTAATGATATGTATTAAATAAGGAAAATAGGGAGATATTTATAAAAAGAAAGTGTTCTTGTTCGTTTTTTTGCAAATGGATCCTTTAAATGTACTTATTCATTATTATGAATGTTGGTATTTATAATATATTCTAGATACATTTACAAATGTGGTGACCATAAAGAATAAGAACAGATCAGACATGTCCTTAAATATTTGGAGAAAATTCTGTTGCTAAATTGTCATAAATAATAAATAGCAATATTTCTTTATAAATTCGCTGAGGTACTTTTTACAAACTTTCTTAGTCCATTTTATAAAAATGGGCAGTGGCTCAGTGTGTAGAAGACGTGTGGGGAATAGGGAATCTGCCGTTGCAAATGTTTTGGATAGGAGATCAATACCAGAGGCACATCAGGAGGGATCACAATGCCCCCCCACCCTGCACTATGAGATCCTGCACTATGTGTATTTTTTGTATATATACACATGATCGCTCCCATGGTAATGGGAGTGATTGTGCATATTGTAAAGTATGTGCCAGAATGGGAAACATAAGTATTGTGGGGCAGCATACTGAACATCACCATTGTGGGTCAGAATGGGCAACATCACCATTGTGGGGCAGCATGTCGGATATAAGCACTATGGACCAGCATGTCAAACATAAGCATTGTGGGGAAGCATGGGGAACATAAGCATTGTGGGGCAGCATGTCGAACATAAGCATTGTGGGGAAGCAGGCGGAACATAAGCATTGTGTGTTAGTCCGAAATACACTGCCTGACACCCCCCCAGCCTTGTTACCTTGCCCAGCCAGTGTCCATAGGGATTTGTGGCTACCAGTGGGCAAGGAAACAAGTCTGGTGGCCAGGCAGTGTACATGGGGTTCTACGCCTACCAGTGGGCAAGGGAACAAGGCTTGGGGGCAGCTGCTTGCAGGGGAGGGCTGGCCTGGGGGGCAGAGAGGCAATTGCCCCCTGGGCCGGTCATATGTCTGGGCCAGTGGGCCACTACCTCACTCAATCTCCTATTTGCTGCTGTAATGGATACCACAGAGCTTACAATTGAAATGAAGCTACAGAAATGATACCATAAAGCCACAATCCAAATGGAGATACACTAGTAGCATAACCCATTTCCCTTGTAAGCTCTATAGTATCACTAGTGTAGCTATACTTAAACTTTAAGTTTTGTAGTAGCACTAGTGTAGCACCACTTCAATTGTGTTATGTGGTATCATTTGCCTTACTTCACATTAATGACAATATAAAATTAACGAAAGGGGGTGGGCTGGGACAGTGGGCTCAGACTATAGTAGAAACGGGTCACTTGATTTTATTTGCCCCCTGGGCTTCATGTTGCCAGCCCTCCCCTGGCTGCTTGACTCCCAGCCTTGTTCTGTTGCTCAGTGATAGCCACAGATACCTATGTACACTGTCTTACACACATGCTTTTCAATCACACATAATTAAAACATATGACAGGCAACACCATCACCACATTGCACATTGCTAATATAAATATATATATATATATATATATATATATATATATAGTACAGTAGCCTTGTGAGACCAGTGGTGTAGCTGCAAAATGAATGATTATGTAATAATACCTTTTGTATTGTACTAACGTTACATTTCAAGGACAGGCTTTCCAGAGTAACAACCTCTCTTTATCAAGTCAAAAGCAATACTAATCATCGAAATGAGACTTCCAGTCTGACTTGGATGTTTCATTTAGATGATTAGTATTGCTTTTGACTTGATAAAGGGAGGTTGTTACTCTCGAAAGCCTGTCCTTAAAATGTAATGTTAGTCCAATTAAAATGTATTATCACATACTGTGATACTCATTCTTTTTATACACACACACACACACACACATATATATATATATATATATATATATATATTACTATTAAAAGTTATAACATTTCAAACTGTCACTATGTGATGGAACTGTTACAATCACATTCTATGTAGAATTGTAGCCAATGACTCTCTGTCCTAAAATGCAATGGATTAACTGTCTAGATAACTAAAATATATATATACTTTTTATTAAATAATAAAAGTTTACAACTGCTTTGCATCACATAACAGTAGATTTATTTAAAGGAATAGTAATAGAATGTTACCAAAGCAGCACAGTTTGTTCATCATAAGGATTAATACTGCCGGCAGCTTCTCTTATTGTTCATAACTGTACAATTACGATGTTATTTTACGTAGAATTTGACCCCTCCCACCCCTTTTCCCAATGCCAGCATTTTACTCCGAGATCCGGCAGCGGGACACAACGAGGGACAATCTTCTACAAGGAGGGCAGTTTTTCTCCTTATACTGACGGAGGGAAGATTGTCCCTCTTTGTGATTTGTCCAGTCAAGCGACCGGACTTCAGATCTAAGGGGAGGCAGCATCAGAACGGGAAAAGGGGAGGGATGGGTAAACTTCTTCATAAAATAACATCGTTTTGGACAATAAGAGTAGCAACCGGCAGTATTATTCCCTATGATGAACAAACTGAGCAGGGTGGGAAAGTTTGTGAAATATTGGAATGGGCTGAATGGTCTGGAAAACTGGTTGGTTCATAGATGAACTTAACAAGATAGTGAATCAGCCTTTGTCCCTGGAGACCTGGTAATTCAATTTGAAATCCGGGGTCTCCGAGGCAGATTCAGATGTGCATATAAGGAAACAAAAAAATGCAATACTTTAAAAGGAAAATCAGATAATTCAGTAGAGCTACAGATGTAAGTACAGGTATGCTGATAAATTGCCAGAATTGTAAAAAAGAAATAATTCACTAATTTGTCAATGTAAGGGCTCTTTCACACAGGAGACAGATCTGTAGCACCTCTCCTGTGTTCTTTCACTGACTTGGCCTTGCATTCTGCCACAGATCCAGATACAGGACAGGCATGTCTGATAGCCAGGTCCATATTAGTGCCGGCCAATATTACTGGTTGGTTCCAATGAGGGCTAACATAGTAACATAGTAACATAGTAGATAAGGCTGAAAAAAGACATGCGTCCATCAAGTCCAGCCCATGCCAATAACACCCCTGTTGATCCAGAGGAAGGCAACAAAAAAGCCCTCTGGAGCAATTTCCAGTGTAGGTGTGTGTGTGTGTGTGTGTGTGTGTGTGTGTGTGTGTGTGTGTGTGTGTGTGTGTGTGTGTGTGTGTGTGTGTGTGTGTGTGTGTGTGTGTGTGTGTGTGTGTGTGTGTGTGTGTGTGTGTGTGTGTGTGTGTGTGTGTGTGTGTGTGTGTGTGTGTCAAATAGTTCCCCGGCTCAATATCCTATTTGCTTTGAAGCCATCTGTCATAACTGTCAGTATTGTTCTGTGCTAGATAGGCATCCATTGCTTTTTTGAATGCAGTTACATTATCTGCAAGCACAACATCCCGAGGCAAAGAATTCCATAGCCTTACCGCCCTTACTGTAAAGAATCCCTGCCTGTGTTTTAGTTGAAAGCGCCTTTCCTCAAGTCTTAATGGATGACCTCTTGTTCTTAGCTGAGCATTCATTGGAAGTTGTGATGAACATATGAACATCCATCAATGGTTGTGTAAAAGGTCTGCTAGAAGCCCCCTAGGCCACTGTGCAGGCCATCCTTACTGCATCATTGCAGTGTTCCTAAATGAGTGCAATAAAGATGCAACATGCTGAACTATGGCGCTTTCACCCAAGGCAACGGTCGCAGGCATCATAGCTCGGCGCAGGACCTTTAACAATGAGAAACACGACCAATGCAGCATCTCTGCATTAATGTCCCCCAAGTAGAAGGGGCCTAATAGCCCTATGTTTAAAACTTGTTATTCGGAAACTGTAATAAAAATTTAAAGTACTTTTTAACATCAATTTGTGTATTCTGGAATGTTTATAAAGCATAGCGTCACTTTTGAAAATGTACGTTAAAGGGGAACTACCATCCCACAAAATCTTTGTCTTAACCCAGTCCCCATCTGGCGACTAGCTGCTTAGTAGCGCTAGTTCCAGAATTATTACCTGATTTAACTGATTTTACACTTGTTCCGAGGCTGGCAGTAGCAGGAAGCACGGACATCTTGCCATAGTGACGTCCATTCTCCTGCGCTGTCAGTCCCTTTTGGAGCCGGATTAAGACAAAGATTTTGTGGGGTGGTAGTTCCCTTTTAAGCAATATTTAATCTGAAAATAACAGAAAAAACATTATTTGAAAGTATAAAACATAATACATGTACCTATGGTATGTAAATGCACATCAAATTCTGACTTTAAAACTGAAGTTTTGCTTTTAAATATATGATTTGCATATCTGGGAACTCTCCAGATCTGCCCCGCCCACTTTACATCCATTTTCACGTCACACCCCATATTCTCTCCTTCTGATTCTGCCTGCACTAATAGAGACATAGAAACAGAGAATTTGAAGGCACATAAGAACCATTTGGCCCATCTAGTCTGCCCATAATTCATACTTTATAATTTGTATTAACTTCTACTAGTTCTACTAGCGTTCTATTGTGCTTATCTACTCCCCTCTCAGTTAAAGGGATAGTAATACTTCTTTTATCTTTATTTTGTAGGCATTAAAAAAACATGAAGAACAATATAAGTCTTATCTCTCAAACCTTTATGGTTTGAGAGATATTCACAAGCAACGTTTCCTCTCCCGCCCCTTTTACCTAGTGTAAGCAATCTCTTCTCAGATGTGGAATACAGTCCATAGATCAGACAGATAAGAGCAGGGGACAATCTTCTTCCTAAGAGCACAATGAAAACCCTGCCCCTTGACAAGTTTTTCAGGTTTTTCCCTTATCTTAGTTGAAGATTGTCCCTCTCTGCAGTCTACCTGGGCACCTCCCTTCTGATCTGGCTGAACAGTGTTACATCAGTAAAAGGGGTGGGAGGGGGATACTTTGACATTGAATTACTCTTGAACTACAACTCTGACATAATTGAAATAATCTCTCCAAAGTCCAAATACTATGATGGTTAATTAGAGTTGCTTTTATTATGAAACATTACTATCCCTTTCTTACATTACATCTAAGCCTCTGTCCCTCTAGTTTTAGACTATGGCCTTTTGTTCTACCATTTTGACTTCTTTAAAATGTACTTCCCTCCTGCACTTTGTTGAATCCCTTCATGCATTTGAATGTTTCTATCATATCCCCTCTCTCTCTTCTCACCTCCAAGCTATACATGTTCAGATCCTTTGGTTTATATTATCCTATAAACCATTCACTATTTTAGGAGCCCTTCTGAATTCTCTCCAGCATACCTATATCATTCTGAAGATGGGGTATCCAGTACTGTACATGATAGTCTAGGTGAGGTCTAACCAGATACCTGTAAAGTGGTATGGCCAATCCCCTCATTCTTATTAAAGGGATAGTAATACTTCGTTTTAACTTTATTTTATTTTGTAGGCATTAAAAAAACATGAAGAATGATATAAGTCTTATCTCTCAAACCTTTATGGTTTAAGAGATATTCACAAACAAAGTATCCCCCCCTGTTCAACCAGATCAGAAGGGAGGTGTCCATGTAGACTGCAGAGAGGGACAATCTTCAATTAAGATAAGGGAAAAAGCTGAAAGACTTGTCAAGGGGGGAAGGGCTTTCATTGTTTTCATACAAAGAAAATTGTCCCCTTCTGTTATCTGTCTGGTCTTACAACCAGATTCACATCTGAGAAGAGATTGCTTACACTAGGTAAAAGGGGTGGGGAGGGGAAACTTTGCTTGTGAATATCTCATAAACCATAAAGGTTTGAGGGATAAGACTTATATCATTCTTCATGTTTTTTTAATGCCTACAAAATAAAATAAAGTTAAAACGAAGTATTACTATCCCTTTAAGCCCTGTACACAATATGCACCAAATAATGTCATTAGGATACTCCCACCCTAAGCCCTAATTGGTACTCCTGGGTCTGGGGAAAGAAAGTTCCCAGACATAATGATTTGTTTTCCTGCAGGTTATGACTATTCCAACTTTTAAGATAATTTCTTGAAAATAATATCTCTGTTATCTCTGGAATTTGTTATTTAAAAAGAAAATCATATTTTGATGCTAACAAACTTTTTAAACTTTTTGCCTTAAAGGGATAGTAATACTTTTTTTTATCTTTATTTTATTTTGTAGGCATTAAAAAAAACATGAAGAATGATATAAGTCCTGTCTCTCAAACCTTTATGGTTTAAGAGATATTCACAAGCAAATTTCCCCTCCCGTCTCTTTTACCTAGTGTAAGCCACCTCCCCTCAGATGTGGAATGCATTCCATAGACCAGACAGATAACAGCAGGGGACAATCTTCTTCCTATGAGAACAATGAAAACCCTGCCCCCCTTGACAAGTTTTTCAGTTTTTTCCTTTATCTTAATTGAAGATTGTCCCTCTCTGCAGTCTATCTGGGCACCTCCCTTCTGCTCTGGCTGAGCAGTGTTACATCAGTAAAAGGGGAGGGAGGGGATACTTTGTCATTGAATTACTCTTGAACTACATCTCTGACAGAATTGAAATAACACTCTCCAAGGTCCAAATACTATGATGATCAATTAGAGCTGCTTTTATTATGAAACATTACTATCCCTTTAAGAAACAGAAAATGCCACAGCAGAAAGCTAGCGAACGGCTGGCTGTGAAAGTAGTATTGATTCCCTTCTCTGTAGCCAACATCGTGGCCTGCATACCCATTCATTCTGTCTTCCCCTGGACAGCCTCATGCTGTTTCCTGTACAAGTACGACATGATATTAGGTAGAAGCAAGGCTCAGACAGAGAGATCCTATTCCTATGGTATGGAGGTTACAAGGGAAACATAGTCAGTGGGTATGCAAGGCACCATGTCTTGCATAGATAGGATCTCTACTATCTGTCTGAGCCTTGCTTCTACCCAACGTCATGCCATGCATACCCTTTGATTCTGACATTTTTTGCATATACTGATGAGGGTGTGCGTTGACTCTTGTACCCAGTAATCATGCCCTGAATTCCCATTGCTTCTGCCTACATGGGGGGGATATTTGGAAGTCATACCTGTGTCATCATCATGCCCTGCATAACCATGGAGATGAACTTCGTCTTCCCCACGTACACATAAAGTGGTATCTAAAAGTGTTTTTTTTTACATAGAAAGTTTCCCTAGTATCCAGTCATTTGATCTATAATTCACTTGGTATTGGTTATTCTGTTGAGTTATATGGAAGAGGACAACCATTGGCTAGAGTCTCCATATAATGTGATATTAACTACTTCAGCACTTAATTACATTTTGAAATAAGTATAACCAGTGTTGTGATTACATTGGGCTCCATTTTGAGACCAAGGGTACCCCTCTGGAAATAAGTGGGTTAAATTATCACAAGACATGTGACATCCTAGGAGTTAACATTTATCAATCAGCAAAAGGTCAAAGAAAATATACCTAATTATCTTCTTAACCCATTGACAATGGGTTAAGAAGATAATTAGATATATTTTGTTTGTCTTTTGCTGACTGATAAAAGTTAACTCCTAGGGTGCTAGGGTACTGCACATCTCCAAAGCACAATTGATTTGCATACCTGGGAACTTTTAGTTGAGGGCTACCCGGAGGGTAGTCCTCTGTTCAGAAGGAGGTAACAAAATTGACGCTAATCGCGTCAAAAAGGGGCGGGGCTTAACTCGAGTGTTGGGGGGGATTTAACCCTTTGAGTGCCAGAGTGGTACGGAATGCATTGCAAAGCAATGCATTCCGTACCACTCTGCCACTCAGAGGGTTAAATGTGTCACACAGAAGGCTGGGGACGGAGGCACAACGGGAGAAAAAGCGGATGTGGCAGTGTTTCAATAGAAACTCTCCACATCCGGAGGAATCTGCCTCTGCCCCGGAGACCCGGTAAAGCTCTGTCAGAACCGGAGTCTCCGGGGCAAATCCGGAGAGTTCCCAGGTATGCTGATTTGAGGCATTTCTTGTAAAAAAAAGTTAATAAATGTATTACTGAAACGAAAATGAACAAGTAGCCCTAATGCCAGAATAATACATGACGAACTTAACTGAGATCCCGTTAAAATGTGTGCTGTTCTAATCAGCATAATTGAGGCTTCTCTGAAATGGGGGGGGGGTGTCGGTGGGCGGGTGGGGAAAGTGTGTCCCTCTTTGTCAATTCCAAATGTTGGGAGGTATGCAGTAAGCTCAATAGAGCTGAAGAAATCTTAGTGCATAGGCTCCATAGAATAACATAGGAACTGGAGAAGTGATATCATTTGAGAAGTCATCTCCACCATATCACCTCTTTATCACGCCTTAGTGACTCTCCGCCCAGGTGGCTGCTTAGGGCAGATTCCCTGTCATCTGCCACAGTAATATGTAACCACTTCTCCCTAGAAGTAGACATTCAAGTTTCAAGTACTACTTGGGTTGTACTTAAGTTACCCTCAATATAAATATATAAATTATATCTAATGAAATACTTTGGGGTCGAGAATATACATACTGGTGTTTATTGCATTTAATTGAGTTTATGTGTTATATGTGACCTTACTTGTTCAGCACTATGGCTGAACCAGTCACGTCACAAAACTGGTCATCAGAATATCTATATATACTTGGGATAAGCCTTGTTCTGAGTATGCATTGACTGTTGTAAGCTAGAGGGCTGTTGCCAGGCAGGGGGAGATAGCAGGTAGCCGAGAGGAGAGCCGGCTAGTGCCCTTCTCAATGGTACATACAAATGAATGGGAAGCATTGGCAGTCTTGTGATTGGCTGGCCTAAACCTCAGGCTCTGGATTGTCTACAGTCCTCTAGTGCTCAGAGGGGGGGGGACTGTATGCTGATGCCAGTCCAGCTTTGCAGGAACTTCTGTGCTCCAGCAAGAAGTTAGTCTTCTCTGGCAGTTTAAGCAAAGAAGGTGCAAGCCTAGGCTGCACTCTGTGCTGATGCTGTGATGTTCCAATAAAATTTTGTTGCACCGTCCTCCTGCCTGATCTGCTTCATCCTTCTCTGTGGCACAGAACCCACACCAGAGCTCCACTAGACAAACTCAGGGGTTTCACTTTTCTAACTCCCTGTACATGTTTTATTACCTATAATTTTAACAAATTAAAGAGCGCCTTTCCCCTTTCCAGGTCCTTCCCTCAGGGTGAGCCACCTTGAAAGGATTGCTTGATTATTCCTCCTTATCTCATTATTTCACCCCGCTGATGCAAACTGCTTGGTTCTAGCAGCCTAAGAAAGTAGAGAAATGTGATTTTTCTGGACACGTCAGTAATTAATTATGCAGCTTATTCTGACCAAGTCAGACAACAATGTTTTACTGAGACTCCCCAACTACCAATTCAAAACTCTCTTAACCCTTTGAGTGCCAGAGGGGTACGCAACGCATTGCAAAGCAATGCGTTGCGTACCCCTATGGCACTCAAAGGGTTAAACTTCTAAACTGTTTTGAACAACAAGAACAAGTTAGGGGCAAATTAACCCTTTTGACTGCCATATCAGTGTGTACTGCATATCCTCTTGCACTCAAGGGCTTACATAGGCACATTTAAAGGGATAGTAATACTTCGTTTTATCTTTATTTTATTTTGTAGGCATTAAAAAAACATGAAGAACGATATAAGTCTTATCTCTCAAACCTTTATGGTTTGAGAGATATTCACTAGCAAAGTTTCCCCCTCCCGCCCCTTTTACCTAGTGTAAGCCATCTCCTTTCAGATGTGGAATGCAGTCCATAGACCAGACAGCAGGGGACAATCTTCTTCCAATTAGAACAATGAAAGCCCTGCCCCCCTTGACAAGTTTTTCAGGTTTTTCCCTTATCTTAATTGAAGATTGTCCCTCTCTGCAGTCTACCTGTGCACCTCCCTTCTGATCTGGCTGAGCAGTGTTACATCAGTAAAAGGGGCAGGAGGGGGATACTTTGTCATTGAATTACTCTTGAACTACAACTCTGACAGAATTGAAATAACACTCTCCAAAGTCCAAATACTATGATGATTAATTAGAGCTGCTTTTATTATGAAACATTACTATCACTAAAAGCTGTGTAGGTAGTAGGTCCAATTTGTGTGTGAGAAGGCGTGTGTATCACAATAACCTGCACACTCCATCTGGCACTCAAAGGTTAATACCTTTACATGTTTTATTGGTTTCGTGGACTTTTAGCTTTTGTCTTCAGTTTCAGTTGTCAGAATTCAACAATCGATGAGAATAACAGACTTGTTTGAAATTTTAACCATACCTATCTAGCAACAAAAAAATAGCAACTGCTAAGAAAGAATGTAACCTGATCATTGTGAAACCTAATTTTTCCCTTTTTTTCTTTTCATTTTAAGTAGTTGATGTATGCTTGTCCTCTAACAATAAAATAAACACGTATCAACTGGCGAAGCCATGTGTTATAAAACTGGAAGCCTCATTAGTCTTTTCTGAACTATCTCACAGATTTAAGAGAGCCTAGGGATTAGTCTGCTCTGTTTGATCTTATCTTAGAATGTCAAACACCCCATTCCTGAACTATTCCCTTGTTCAAGTGACTTGTCAGTAGGTAATACAGTAACACTTAGCCTCTCAGTGTGGGTGGCTTTGTCTGTCTCACTCAGAGAACTGCATTTTCTTGTTTTGATACACATTATACAGTGCAGTGCTGGCAAACAAATCTTGTAAGCAGGCCTTGAGTTCTTGAAAATATAAACTCACAATATAGATCAGTGGTGGCCAGAACTCACAATATAGATCAGTGGTGGCCAGCCTGAGGACCCTTAGATGTTCAGGACTACAACTGCCATCTTCCCCAGCCAGCCACTTTAGTCCTGAAAAGCTGGAGGCTCTCAAGTTGGCCACCAATGATATAGATTGCCATTGATAGGTCCCTGCTTGCTCTACTTCACACACAAGACAAGCAGAATGTCTCCCTCTGCATTCCATGAATGGCACCAATGTAGTGTCTAACATAGCAGTTAATTGGTCCAGATCATAGAGTAGCTAACATTGGACTGTCTTACCGTAAGAATTTGGCCCTTCACCTTGATACCTTGAGATTTCGTTCAAAACCCTGAAGATCAGGGTCAAATCATGAGAGTTTCCAGGTATGGTGGGAAACACATTGCCCTCAGGCAGCATGATGAGAACCCAGGAGGTTTACACTGCCACATTAACAAGGGGGCTGATGGAGCTGTATCTCCAGACCCCACTGAAGAATTAGGCAGATACTTTTCAGGAGTGAGTAACAGTGCGAATCCTGTATTTTATCATCTTTTACGTTGCACATACACTGTACACTTTACAGTAGAAAAAGGCCATCATAGTTCTCAGCTACAGAAACATAAGGCCTTTATCTTAGGCCTGGAGGCTTCTCTGCGACACCCAGATAATTTTCATCCACTCCAGATAATTCCGGGGCATCATCCGGCTTGCCAGCTGACTCACTAATGCTAATATCACCGGGGCACAATCCGGCTTGCCATCTAACTCACTCTAATAAAGAATAGAACAAGTATTCTACATCCATGCCAGGGCATAATCCGGCTTGCTAAGAAACATCATCCAAAAATAACTACTTAATTTTTAAAAAACAATAAACACAGCAGACATAATTAAAAATTAGAGAGGGAAGAAACAACTTCCCTTTTACTAAGCCTGACGCACGTTTCGCATCTAGCTTCTTCAAGAGGCAAGCCGGATTATGCCCTGGCATGGATGTAGAATAGTTGTTCTATTCTTTATTAGAGTGAGTTAGATGGCAAGCCGGATTGTGCACCGGTGATATTAGCATTAGTGAGTCAGCTGGCAAGCCGGATGATGCCCCGGTATTCCTAATAGATAGCTATTTTAGGGACTAGCGAGGTAGTTGGCAAGCTGGATGATGCCCCGGTACTCTAGTTAGGTAGCCGCATTAGGTACGAGCGAGTTAGCTGGGAAGCCCGAATATGCCTGGATTATATGTATAAAAGGTTTTTTTATCGGGTTCAATTGAATGGTGTTTTCATCTTTACTAACAGTAAGTCTATAGAGTCATCTTAGCAGGGGAATAGGGAATATTTTTGCAATTCAAACAAGTGGTTACATTTGAGTAACTTGTTTCATTAACTGTTTGCGATCGGAGGGATCGCGCAGCACCTATCCCTTATAGCTTAGTAGGATGGAGTTAGTATAGGCGCATATATCTATGTTACTGAGAGAGTTAGTTGCTGGATTTGAATTATTGCTATATCAACGAGAGCTCCTTCAGCTTCTCTCGCGTATCTATTAGAAGTGGCTTCATGCAAATTATATCTTTTTCAGGATATTTAAGGCAAGCCGGATAGTGCCCCGGCAATACACCATCCATTGTGTGACTATTTTTCAATTCTATTCTTTTATGTGTTTTTTAAACTAAATAATAAAGGTTATATTTTATCATGTCTACATATTTTCATTTAGTTTGAATGGGTCCAAAGTTCGAGTTTTTTGAGTTGTTTGTGCTGCTGCCTAGGGAGGACTTTGTTGACATGCGCAAGGAGAAGGACAAGAAGAGGGAGAAGGAGGAAAAACTATGCTATCAGTTGATTCCCAAGACCTTTGGGAATTGGCTCCAGGCCTTTTGCATTTATGCCAGTATCTTGGGCAGAAAGGCACCAGAGCATTGCTCCACACTTTTCTGCTATGTTGACGAGATATGGAGTATGTGTAAGGATTACGGCGGTCTGGTGTGGTGGAAGTATGATAAACACTTCCACTGCCATAAGGCAGCGCATTCTGGTATGCACTGGGACCACAAGGACACACGCTTGTGGATGAAGTTGATTGGCTCTCAAAAGTCGTTGTCCTTTCTCGGGGGGCCAGTGGGCAGAGTACCAGAGGCATGTTGGACGGTCAGAAGCTCAGAGTCTGCTGTCTGTTTAATGACAGGCAATGTAAGTGGGAGTCCAGCTGCCAGTTTAAACATGAGTCGACTGGGTGAGGAAGGAAAGAGCTCACCCCCCATGCCAAATTCTTCAGAAAAAAAACAAGCCTGCTGCAGTGGGAGGGCCCACTCCTGCCACAGGGGGTGACTCCAGTGAGTTTAGACGCAATGCGTCCATGGTTCAGCTGCTACGCTAGGTGGAAAAAGTGCTTCTATTGCTGGAGGGGTTTGCCATGGAGTTTTTCATCCCCTCGCAGGGTTTGGGGGGTGGGTGTTTTGAGGAATCTGAAGTCAGTGGCGGATTTCCCTGGGGTGGTGAGGGGCATATTGGCCAAGGAAGTGACCTTCGTGTCTCGCGGCTGGGGGTCATGCCCAAGAAAGAAGTTGGAAAATTTCGGCTTGTCCATCATTTTTCTTATCCGGTGGGAGACTCGTTTAATGACGGCATTGATAGGGAACTTTGTTCTGTGCAATCCACCTCTTTTGATTGTATGGTTGCGTTGGTTTGCAAGGTGGGTAGGGGCGTGCTCATGGCTAAGGTGGATATTGAATCCACCTATCGGCTGCTGACGGTTCACCCGGCTTGCCACCATCTGTCGGGCTGCTATTTTGAGGGGCCTTTCTACATTGATCTCTGTTTGCCCATGGGTTTCTCGTGTCTTGCTCTTACTTTGAGGTGTTCAGCTGCTTCTTGGAGTGGGTTGTTTGGGAGGTGTCCGGATTGTCCTCCTTGGTACATTACCTGAACAACTTTCTCTGTGTGGGTAAGGGTGGTTCATGGTTTTGTTTGTGCCTTCCGGGTACTCTAGAGCGGGTTGCTGCTGATTTTGGGGTTCCTTTGGCTGCAGATATTGACTCAGTGGCGATGGAATGTTGTTTGCCAGCTGATAAACTGGTGGATCTCAAGGTTCTGATGGACAGGGTGCTTTGGGCATGGAAGGTTATGCTTTGCCAGTTGCAGTCACTCCTGAGCAAGCTTAATTTTGCGTGTCGTATCATTCCCATGGGTCAGGTTTTTGGGTAGAGACTTGCGGACGAGGTTCTGGGTGTATCCCATCCACACCATTTTGGGTGGGTCTCCAAGGGTATGAAGGAGGACTTGGTGGTCTGGGCTTCCTTCCTACGTAACCTCAATGGTTGGTCTCTTTTTCAGTCGTCACAAGATACGGCAGATAAGCTGGAGTTGTTCACTGACGATTCTGGGAGTTGTGGGTTTGGGGCCTACTTTCAGGGAAGGTGGTCATCGGGGGCTTGGCCTCAGGCTTGGCATGATTCGGGTCTGGTCTGGAATTTGGCATTTCTGGAATTGTGTTCGGTGGTGCTGGTAGTTTTCCTTTGGGGCCGTGAGTTGAGAAATCAGAGGGTTTGCTTTTGTTCTGACAATATGGCTGTTATCCAGGCGATCAATTCTGTTTTGGGTTTTTCTCCTCTGGTTCTATGTTTGCTTCGGCTCTTACTTCTCCGATGTCTTGAGCTGAATGTGTGGGTTAGGGCATGTCATGTGCCGGTATATTTGAATGTAATCGCCTTTTCCCTTTCCTGTTTTCAGTTCAATTACTTCAGGGAGGTGGTTCTGGAGGCGGCAACGGAGGTGGGGGCCTGCCCAGACCAGCTGTGGACAACTCTTCTCTCCTCCTAGGCGACTTGCTGAGGCGATCCATGACACCAAGGACCTATCAGACTTATCAGCAATGCTGGAAGGAGTGGTTCGGTTTGGTGGAGGTAGTTGGGGTGTGGATTCTGATGCTGGTCGGCTGGACATGCTTTTATGGCTTTTAGCTACTCTTAGTGTGGAGGGGGTATTCCGGATCTTCGGTGGACACAACGTTGGCAGGGTTGGCCCTTTTGTTTAAATCACAGGGTTGGCAGGACATTAACAAGGATTTTTTGGTGATGCAAGCATTGAAAGGGTTGTGTAGGGGTTGCGTCCCACTGGATTCTCGGCGTCCAGTGTCGTTGGAGGTCCTATGCGGTTTGTTGCATGTGTTGCCATCTATCTGTTCTTCGGTTTTTGAAGCAAGATTGTTTTGGGCAGGTTTCTCGTTGGCTTTCTTTGGTGCATTTCGAGTTGGGGAATTGGTTAGTGGCAATTGGTGAATGGCGGGGGGGGGGGTTGGCACTGGAGATGTGCGGGTGAGCCCCACAGGGGACTGTGTTTGCGTCATCTTTTGGAATTCAAAGATGGATCATGTGGGACATGGGGTGTTGGTATCTCTTTTCACAATGGGTTTTCCGGAGTGCCCGGTGGTGTGTGTGCGGGATTACATGGTGGTGCATCCATCGGTTGGCCTGTCCTTTTTGTCTCACATAGATGGGTCACCCCTCTCGCGCTTTCTGTTGGTGAAGGTTTTTAAGACAGGTCTTGGGAGGCAAGGGCTGGTGGCAAATGAGTTTGTCTCTTAATGGCGCCACTACGGAGGCAGCGTGGTGGGGCCTTGGTGATGAGGTGGTCCTTAAGGTTGGAGATGGGAATCTAGGAGGTTTTGGTCTTATGTAAGGCTTGATCGGTTGCTGTGAATTGGGTTATGTTTCTTTGTTTTGTCGTTGCAGGCTCCTGTTATAAGTTGATTTGGTTAGTGGGTCATTCATACATTTGCCGAGCCCAGAGGAGAGCTGCAGTCTGGCACGCTGGAATATGGCTGGGTTTTCCTGAGGGTGCGGTATGGTACGGTGGTTGGGGGTATTACATGGGAGCGTGTTTTGTTACTGGTGGTCCGAACTGCAAGGGTGAGTTCCCTGCAGGATGTGTTCATGGTGCATGTGGGGGGAAACGATTTGAGTATCATGTCTCAGCGGGAGTTTGTCAGGTTGTTTAAGAGGGTTTGGAATAGGTTAGGTGCTCTGTTTCACAGTACTATTTTGGTGTGGTCTGAGATCACTCTGCTCTTGCGTTGGAGGAGGTGCTCCCCCAGGCTGCATTGGACAGGTGCAGGAAAAAAGTTAATAAGATGCTAGCGAGCTTTGTGAGCAGGTCAGGGGGTGTTGTGGTTCGCCACACAGAGCTAGAAGGGGATCCGCGTTTCTTTCTTTCCGATGGTGTCCACTTCGCCGACATTGGATTGGACATCTTTCTGTCCAGGCTCAAGGATGGTGTTGAACAGGCACTTTTCTTGGTGTGGGGTGTGGGGTGGCAGCAGGCTTAAGGTTTCAAAATGACTGGGCCGTGGTATAGTGCTTGCTGGGCAAAGCATGACCTTGGCGGTCAGTTCTGGAGCATGACTCTTGGGCTTGGGCTTGAGAGTTGTGGGGTTATGGCTGTTGGGCTAATACTTGCTACATTCAATTAGGTTAGGGGTGGATGGTGGTGTGGCTCGCAGCCAAGTAGTTTAAAAATGTTATGCAAGTTGTTTAACAGTGCTAATCAGGTACTGTCTGTGTATTAACGAGCACTAGGTTATGTTTACAAAGGTTATTTATTTGAATTATAATGGTTATGAAAATGTTTAATTTCGTTTATGTTTTGTAATAAAATTTGCTGTGGCCTTTTTCAATCCATCCCTGGTGTCTGTGATTGATTGGGAAAAAGGGTTGGGGGTTTAGTGGGTTAAATGGGATGGATGACTTGACTATTCCCCTGTCACAGAGCCCCGGAGCTAAGCACAGCTAGGGCGCAGGGACATTGACAGGGCTCAACCGACAGGAAGCAAGCTTGCTGCCCGAAGGTTGCCACGAGGTGGAGCAGGAAATAACTGTCTGCAGGCTTCCGATCCCTCAGCCATTTTGAATATCAAGTTGGAGTAGAAAGTCCCCCCACACACACCCCTGTCTGTTGCCGCGGTGGTATGCGGACGTGGGGTCTGTTGGCATGGGGAGTACTCTGGGATTGGCCTTGTGTGTTGCCAGCGTGGTTGGCAGGGTGTTGATGGTGGTGCTTGCTGGGCAAAGCATGACCTTGGTGGTCGGTACTGGAGAATGACTCTTTGGCTTGGACCTAAGAGTTGTGTGGTTACGGCTGTCGGGCTAATACTCGCCACATTCAATTTGCTTAGGGGTGGATGATGGAGTGGCTCGCAGCCAAGTAGTTTAAGAATGTTATGCAAGTCGTTTAATAGTGCTAGTCAGGTACTGGCTGTGTATTAGTAAGCACTAGGTTGTTTACACAAAGGTTATTTACTTGAATTATAATGGTCATGTAAATGTTTAATATCGTTTATGTTTTGGAATAAAATTTGCTGTTGCCTTTTTCAATCCATCCCTGGTGTCCGCGATCAATTGGTAAAAAGGGGTGGGGGTTTAGTGGGTTAAATGGGCTGGATGAATTGACTATGCCCCTGTCACGTAGATTAGTGCTCCTTGCACCTCTTAAGGTTTATCAGTCTATACCAGTGCAGTATCATTTTCCTCAGGCTTAGAGTAGGTACTGAATACAGTAGGAAATTCCATGGTTTTCAAAGATTTTAGTATTTTTTGAGTGGAAATGTAAAAAATTATAAATTTTTCATATCTTTTGCAAATATTTGTGCACACTGTCACCAGCCTAGGGGACCCCTCATTTGATGCATCTAGTTGTCTATTTTCCAGATTAGTATGCTTTTGTCTAGATTTTCTTTTGTACAGTATGCCAAATCATACCATTGGGGTGCAATTTTTCTCAGAACAGCAGTAGCTAACAAATACAGTAGGAAATGCTAAAATTTTCAAAAATTTCAGTACTTTTGAAGGGCAGAGACAGATTAAATCTTTATAGTGTCCTAGATAGGATGCCAAATTTTGCCCCCACCCAGCTTGGGCACCTTCATCCCTTCCACAAACTGCTCCCTTTATGCAAGTTGTTCTTTTGGGTAGAGGAAAGGGTCCAAACTTAGAAAAGGTAAAATAAATTATTTTAACCTCTGCATACCAGAGAAGTCAACAGAGAAATGCATTAGCATCCAAGGTGTTAAATATATTGAAAATGTACTGCAGCATTTATAATTGAAATGGTGCTACACTAGTGATCCCACAGAGGTTAAAAATGAATTGAACCTTACTGGGCCCTAAGCAGGTGCCTAGGTTGCCTTGCCTATAATCCAGCTCTGTTGAAGGGGTATTAAAGTAAAAAAACATATTTTTAGCACATTGTCTATTATGCACTGATACCAAATTGGGACCACAGGGAAGGAATCCATATTGGTTATCAATGTACTTGTGGCATTCATGTTACATACTTTTTGTGATGTACAAAGATTGCTTGAATTGTTTCACAGTAAATTGTGAGTCTAATGTACATTTCTGAAAACCTCTATTTTTAAAATTATTTCCTTGCTTCATCATTTTGTGTAGTAAGACATCAGGAAAACAATGGATTGTACATTTTAGTTTTAAACACCCTTGTGCACTCCTGTTAATTAGGGGTCTGTGCAGGCCATACATGTAGATAAAACTATTCATATTTAGTATCAATGTACTCAGGGGAGGCAGGTTAAAAATAACTGAGACTTTTATAACTAACCTAAATATTTTTGATATACAGTACGATAGTAGCAACATAAGTAATTTTTTGACATAAAAGCTTGTCACACAATGTAAAATTTACATCACGTGAGGCTGTTCTAAAAAAAATGATATATAGCTTTCTGTATATAACCAAAAGTTAAGTATGGGAATCATACCTAAGCAGATGGATAGCAGAAGTGCTGAAAATATGTCTGGCCACGAGGCTAGAGAAAATTCACAAAGCATTCAGCACTGAAAGGGCGAAGGTGTACGATATTGCATGTGCTGTTTTCCAGCAGACTGGAGGTAAGCAATTCTTTTGCACTCCTCACTTCCTGCTTTGCATTACACAGTATATTGCTGCCTCTTGACCAAGAAGAGAGATAGGTAAATTGCTTCCCCAACCTGCAACAAAATATCATAGTAAATTTTATACATCTTAAGTTGTATCAAGATACGGAAACTTGTACATTTATATCTGTGAATGATATAACATACTTTTTAATAAACGCACATTCATATTGTCATTGATTAAATGCATTTGGTGCCAAAAAGTTCCTAACACGTTGTCAAGCTATGCGTTGGATATCTTTCTAGCATCCAAGGGGTTAAATCTATATCTGGTGCCCATTTCTAAATTTAAAAAAAAATACCTGTATAATTTGAACATCCCTGACTTATTCAATCAATAGAAAATGTAGCATGCTCATCTACAACCTTAGCACAGACTAAATGCACCTCGACATTTGACCTTCAGGCGACTTTGTATATAAGACTAAAAACTTATCCTCACTAACTGAGATATAATATTATGGAAGCTGTCCACACAGCTCCGTACAAAAGTATACATGATACGAACACTTCAATAACACATATTGACATTATCACAACTGCTTCAGTAGCACATTCCGGATCCAAACAAATCATTTAGTATCTGGGATGTGATGTGAAAAGACAAAGGAACACATGCACAATGAACTTGAGCCATTCTGCAACAAAAGATACTCCCAGAATTTCCATTGCTTTTAAATGGGGCTTTTAACCCCTTAAATGGATAGTAATACTTTAATATTACTATTCCCCATATTCTAACTATTTCAAAATTAATTGAATTGCTCCCAGTGTCATCTCTCAAACCTTTATGGTTTGAGAGAAAACCGTACTCAAAGTTTCCCCCTCCCTCCCCCTTCCCTGAAGTCAGCATTGTACTGACTGCAGGGATATCCGGTTTTATTTTCATCAGGCTGCTCTGCAGCAGAGCCGAGATCAGGTTAGTAAAAAATAATTATTTCACTGAAACGGTCTTCTACATGTGCTTGCAAACCAAGCACATGTAGAAGACCATTTCAGTGAAATAATTCTTTTTCACTAACGCAATCTCGGCTCAGCTGCAGACCTCTCTGGCACTCAAAGGGTTATACACATCACAATTTTGGTTTTGGTTTTGATCTTTTTGTAGAGTTTTCAAATTCAAGCTTATACAGTTATCTGCAACAGGACTCAATCTGCACTCAGTATATCTGTTTTAGACAACAAAGTGTTCTCTTAAAGCAGAACTATCACTTTCATAATATTGCCCCCCAATCCTTTACTAATGTAGTGATAGGTAAAGCCATACTGTTATTATGATGAAAAAGTCTGCGTTATTAAAGAACATAAACTTCTTCTGTAGACATCCAGGGCACAGAACTTGCAAGAGAAGCTCTGTGCGCTTGCGCCTTCAGCAGCTTCCGTTACCTTAAGGTAATGGAAGTAAGTCAGCACCAATGCGGTTAGTGCACTGGACACACAGCGCAGGCTCAGAGGTCCCTTACCTCTAAGATGTCTGCACTGTTGTCTGCTGGATGCCTACAGAAGAAGCTGCTTTACTTAATAACTTGGAAATTTTTCAGCAAAATAACAGTATGGCTTTACCTATCGCTACATTAGTAAAGGATTGGGGGGCAATATTATCTAGGTAATAGTTCCGCTTTAAAGGTTAGTAATGGTTTAAATTAAGTAGATTGCTGAGTCTTCTGTATTGTAAATATAACAGTTTGCGCTATGTTTAGTAACTTACTTTTATATCGTTCTCAAGATATTACATGTAGAAGGATCCCCCGCCCTCCCCTTCTGGCCACAAAAATGTTGCAGCTCTGTCTGGTCCGGACGGATGCAGCGAGGGACAATCTTCAGAAAGCAAAGGGAAATCCTCCCCTCCTTCGTTAAGGGCAGCAGGGTTTTCCTTATACTTACTGAAGGAAGTTTGTCCCTTGCTGAATCCGTCCCGTCTTGGGACCAGCTTGCAGCTACAAAGGGAGGTGGCCAGAGGGGGTGGGACTGGGATCCATCTACATGTAATATCTTGAAAACCACATAAAAGTAAGTTACTAAATATAGCGCAAACTGTTATACTTACAATAAATAAACTCGGCGATCTACTTAATTTAAACCATTACTATCCCTTTAAGAGGAACCAAACACCTAAACATGAAATGGTGAAAAGTAACTTTATATATTATGACTATATAATATTGTTTAACCGACTGAATGCCAGAGAAATACGCAGTGCATTGTGTACCCCTCTGGCATGTAAAGCGTTAATGTTAGATCCCAAAAATCTAATTCTAAACTTTATGGAATCTATCTTACTCAGACACTGTTTGATTGGTTTTGTTTGTGCAGTTTATAATGAAGAATGTATATTAAAGAAACTAATTTACTGAGATGTTACCCACATCTATTCTGTTCACAAATGCTGTTATCTCAGTCTGTTCTGCCTTCTGCCTACCACTTATCAAGTATTTGACAGCATTACAATGCAAAGTAGACCATGGGGTACTCTCTGGGAATGGCAATGAGTGATAGCTATTTCCACTGAACGTGTCGCTGGTCTTATTTGCATTGCAATGCTTCACAGTCACACAACAGCAGATAGACTGGCTGCACTGTTCACACTTAGATAGTTGGTGGATACATCAAAGCTTATGCAGTGCAGTTAGTTCCTGCGTGCATCAGCCAATACCTGAGCAGGATGGGACTGGAGTGGAACAAGACTGAGCTGTCAGAGAGTATATTTGTGGTTCTGTAACTACTACTGAACAGTGGATCATATCTGGCGAGGTGTCAAACAATGTATGTGTGATTCTATGACTTCAAGTGGATGGTATCCTTTTAAAATGTCGCATTCAAAACAGCTTGCTGCTACACAGAGAATTAAGCATGTCGCTATGATTAAAAGGGTGACATGAGAATCTCGCTCTGCATCAAAGAGTGAGATTCTCATGTCACGTCTTTAAACGGAGCTTCCAATTTATTGGCTGCATACCTAAGCATAGCTGTGTGCCTCCGACCTCGTTCTGCCAAGAGAAGGTGTGCACAGAATTAAATGAACAGTAAATGGTCAATGCAAGAGCTTTTTTAAAGTGCTGGCAGTGCCCCAACATCTCTGGGAACAGAGTTCCCAGGCCTTATACCTTAAAAGTTCATTCATCCCTGCAGAGGTAAAGTCTGTTTTTTTGTAATATTTTTATTAATCCTTTCTGTGCCAGAGGGGTGTGCAACACATTGCTTTGTAATTCGTTACGCAACCCTCTGGCACCTTACAGGTTTATATGTATTTGTTTTATTGGGTAGTTTTAGTTTTCATTAATGACACAGTAAAGGGTCACTAAGACCCTTGGTTATACTATTTACCCTCACCCTTTACCTCTGTTACACCTGCAGATCAGAGATTGAGGGGATGAACACCGGAGGTACACAGCTTTGCTTAGGTATGCAGACAAAAAATTTGATGCAGCGGGTTGTGTTAAAGTGCCGTTGAAGGACGCAAAATGAGAATCTCGAGCTTTGATGCAGGGCGAGATTCCCATGTCGCCCTTTTAATCATGGTGACATGCTTAATGTGCCGTGTAGCCGCACGTTGTTTTGTATGCAACATTTTAAAAGTGAACCCAAGTGGACAGTGGAACAAGGCTGTGTTGTTATAAAGTAAATGTGTGGTTCTGTGTCTACAGCTGTACAATTTTGTTTTCTGTGAGATTTCTCTTGTAAAATCCCTAATAAAATAGCATACCAACAAGCATTCAAATACACCTAATATTTACATTTATTTTTGATTCCTCTCTATCATTATAGGATCTTTAACACCTATTTAAATCAATGGGGATTCTTATTTGTCTCATTATGTGTAGATAGATTACGCCGGAATTGCCTCATTTTTCTTTCTATACTTCTCATACTGCAGATATCCAGATCTTCCCATGGGAGACTCGCCATCCAGGACAAAATAAGGCTGTTCTTCAGTTCTTCAAAGACCTGGAGAAAACCTTTATTTTTCAGTCTGCAGTCCAACGGACAATGGTTAATTGCCAACGCATGCCTGTCTTTTGATGGCAGGGGAATGAGGATGAATGAGGAAGGCAGGTTTAAGAGAGATGGAGGGAGGAGAAGGGAGATTACGGGGCAAAGTGTGTGGTTTATAAATACCGCACATTCCAGACCTGATGGAGGTACTTGAAAGGTACCTTTATTTGTTTATGGGCCATAATCATCTGCTGTAAACCTGTTGTTTCCTGGAGAAAAGCTGACCTCTCTTCATTTATATCAAACTGGATACTTGGGATCTTATGCGCAAAAGAAAAAGACAAGCAATTTTGAAGCAAACCAGCTGCACCAGAGGCAACAAATACAAATTACCAAAATTCCTATTAACTTGAATTGGGCTTTTAACCATTTAGGGCTTTTTAAAGGGATAGTAATACTTAACTATTACTAACCCCTATATTAAAGTCCTATTACAAATAAATGTATTGCCCCCAGTGTCATCTCTCAAATCTTTATGGTTTGAGAGATGATTGCTCCTAAAGTTTCCCCTCCCTCCCCCTTCCCTGTACTTATTTCTAAATTTGTGCTACTTTTTTGTGCTGTACTTTTTTAATTTTTATGGATTTTTTAGGGAGTGAAAAATATCTTTAAAATATCTATTGTGAATTATTTATTGTTATCTAAAGAATTTTGAATTTTTTTGTGATTTCAGATGCCCTTCCGTCTTTGTTTTGCGGAATAATGAAACAAATTCCTTAGTTGCATTTTTGTTATACTATATATATATATATATATATATATATATATATATATATATGTGTGTTAACTCCTTTTAATTTTAACTAGAGACGATGTCATTTTAAAGGGATAATATAGAGTCACAACAAGTATTTATTCATATTAAAGGGCATGTCGGAACTTTTTATTGCCCCTTTTAAAGACCTCTACCCAAAAATCATAAATGTGTATATTAAATTATATTCTCAAATGAAAATGGTGGAAAGAAATTACCAAAATTAACCTCAATTCCTTATGGAATCTTTTTGAAAATATCCTAAGAAAGGCTAAAACAGGATGTGCCTGTACGTTATACCTTAATTATCTATCAATCTAAATAAGTCAAAAACTAGTTTTCCAAGTAAAAAACAGCTAATACAACATATGAGTTACTGTGAACATCATTGTATCGTTTTTAAAGGTATAGTAAAACGTAATATTTAGTAAAATGTATATTGTCTGGTTTAGCCTCCTTAGCATAACAAGGGTACTCCCACTGCTGAGAGGTGTTTTATTAAAAAGTTACAGCACCTCAAATGTGAATTTCTTAGGTGCAGTATCACAGTGGCCTGAAATTGTACAGTGGTGCTGTTGCTACATCATCCTATGGAATGTTCTGGTCACATAGTGCCTTAGACAGACTGAGGAGGGCAGGTGGCGATAAGATTTTAGGACAATAGCATTAAATAAATATGTAGTATAAGAAATTGAAATATATGTAATCCCATTTAATGTTTAGGTGTTATGTTCCTCTTTGAATGCTAGAGAGAGGCATGTTGTTGTCTAAAACAGATATACAGAGTACAGATTAAAGGGGAACATTCACATCCCCATAAATTTTCACCATTGGTTTTAAAATATAAAGCAATATCAGCTCTGGTTTTATTAATTTTCTCCACTGCCTAAGAGTGGAGATATTAATCTTTGAAATACGCCACTTCAGGGTCTGCAGCACAGTGTATGTGCGGCATGAAGCTGAAGGACTTCCCACCTCCCTCCCAGCAACCCCTGGGGCGTGCGTTCGTGCTCTGGAGCAACCTCAGTAGCATGGTAAACGGAGCTTGCTGTCACGTTAGCACAGAAAAATGCAGCTCTGAAGAGAAGCGCGAACGTGCACCCCAGGGGCTGCTGGGAGGGAGTTGGGAAATCCTGCAGCTCATACAGGGTTCCCCAGAATGCGGAAGTGCCACATTTCATCTATTAATATCTCTGCTCTTAGGTAGTGGAGAAAATAAATAAAGCCAGAGCTGATATTGCTTTATGTTTTAAAAGCAGTAGTGAAAATCTTTGGGGATGTGAATGTTCCCCTTTAAAGGGATAGTAATACATCTATTAAAGTGGAGGTCCGAGTCATCTTTATTTTTTTTCCAACATGTAGCGCTATATTTCATTACTTACACTTTTGTAATTCAAGAGCTATTCAAGCTGAAAGGATCCGCCCCTTTTGGCTGCTTCCCATTAGATCTGGGATCCGGTTGTGAGTCCAGACAGAGCACATCGAGGGACAATCTTCACTCAGTAAGTATAAGTAAAACCCTACTCCCCTTGATAAAGGAGGCCAGGAGTTTCCTTTTGCTTACTAAAGATTGTCCCTCGCCGCTTTCCATCCGGACCAGACTGAAAGGCAGAGTGATGCAGGGGAAAGGGGCGGGAGGGGGATCCTTTCGCTTGAATAGCACTTGAACTGAAAAAGGCTAGTAATGAAATAGATCGCTATATGTTGAAAAAATATATAAAGAAGACTCAGACACCCACTTTAATAGAAGGATTACTATCCCTTTAAATTTCCCATTGCAGGAAATGTAAAGGCAATAATTACCCCACTCCCCCAACATAAATATACACACAAACACAAACATGCACACACAAACACACAAAACACGCACACAAATAGGCACAAACACATTCAAATGCGAACACACACAAACCCATGCGCACACACACACAAAAAAACACACAAATTACATAAAATAAATTAAAATAAAGCATTATGATTCAGTTTGAGTGGCAACAGGTCTGTTCAATTTTGGTAATTGTAAAAGGGGGCCTGAGAGACATCTAACATATTGTCTTGGACATGTCGGTAACATTCAAGGTGTTATGTGGAAGCCTATGGGCCCCACTGCACATTCTCACTGATCCTTCATTAACCGTTCAACAACCACCTGATCAACGGGAGGGAGGCCATTAAGGACCAAGGCGCTTTTTTTTGGTGCACTGAATTCTGCACGGCATCATCGGTCCTTAACTGCTGGACCACCGTGACAGTTCTGCCATGTCATTAGTCCTTAAGGTGTTAATATCTCCCCTTACACTGAGTGCTACTGGTTACATTACATTCAGACAAACCCCTCCATCTCCTTAAAGGGATAGTAATGTTTCATAATAAAAGCAGCTCTAATTAATCATCATAGTATTTGGACTTTGGAGAGTGTTATTTCAATTCTGTCAGAGTTGTAGTTCAAGAGTAATTCAATGACAAAGTCTCCCCCTCCTGCCCATTTTACTGCTGTAACACTGCTCAGCCAGAGCAGAAGGGAGGTGCCCAGGTAGACTGCAGAGAGAGACAATCTTCAATTAAGATAAGGGAAAAACCTGAAAAACTTGTCAAGGGGGGCAGGGCCTTCATTGTTCTCATAGGAAGAAGATTTGAGAAGAGATGGCTTACACTAGGTAAAAGGGGCGGGAATGGAAACTTTGCTTGTGAATATCTCCCAAACCATAAAGGTTTGAGAGATAAGACTTATATCATTCTTCATGTTTTTTTAATGCCTACAAAATAAAATAAGTATTACTATCCCTTTAATTTACCCTAACCTTCCTAGAAAAGTGAATATGCCTTGTCTAGATTGACTGCCCAATCATGTGCATCATCCAACCAGGTTTCTGTAATACCTAGAAAAGACTGGGACAACCTGAGGTCCTCAAGCTGCTGATGACGACTTACAATTGAAATGACACACTGTTAATAGCACATGTCAAAATGGCTAAGTCAAAATTTCGCCGGAGCGAACAGGCCACATTCAGAGGTACAATTCCTCTAAGATGTCTGTGCTGTTTGTACTCTGGTTCCTGCCAAAGAAGTATTTTTCTTCAATAACATTGACTTATTGAACTTAAAGACAATATGACTGTGCATGTCGCTAGGTTAGTAAAGTATTGGGGGGGCAATGTTATGAAAGTTCCACTTTAAGGTGTGCTATAAGGAGTCGTTAGTGTTCCTTTAACTCTTTGCGTGCCAGAGAGTTGCCCAAAGCATTGCTTTGCAATGTGTTGTACACTGTCTGGCACTCAAAGGGTTACCTGATGTTTCCCACTCCAAAGTATTACTCGTGAAGAGCCGTGCTTCTAATTTATACTCTGGTCCCTCTGGTTTCGTAGACAGGTTTTTCATAACACTTTGGATAGTGAGTTCCCAGCAATAATCCCCCTGTAGCAAACCTTAAACATTAAGAGGTCATTCTAAAGTCTCCTGTAATCATGTCACATCTTTATACTTACTGACCACTGGTTCTTTCTTCCTATTGTCCTGGGAGGCACGGAACTGCCCAAGGGCTGGATTCTATTGCCCATTTATCACTGGTTCTATCTATACATTTCCCCTTAAACTATAATAGGAATTTTTGAGATAGCTTTCCACAGGTAACAGAATTCATTCCAATGTTTTGTCACTCAAAGGTCACCAGATATCATTACAATAATTTTCCACTTATCTTAGTGTAACAGTTATTCCATTGCATTCTATTGCAGTGGCTGGCATGCCACCGGCTACAGTTCTGCAATGTCATAGTAAAATCTCATCACTACCTAAATTCTTATCATTTTTAATAAAGCCGCTTCCAGCTGGGGGAGTACTCTTCCTTTACTCAGCAGAAAAAGCCCTACAATATATATTTTTTCAGAATAAAACTTTATTGGACCTTTAAAGGGGAACTATCATTTTTACAAAAGTTTGCCTCTATGTAATCTTAACATATAATCTCTTGTTTTATTTTATTTAATGCAGACTATGTGATTTGGATTGGTCTCTTGCCAATGAGAGAGGTCCAGCTCCCACGGAGGAAGCCTCCGCCATCGCTGGTGGTTGGCACAAGGCTCTACTTGGGGAGGGGAAGAGACGAAGATTGACATGCTGCTGGACAAAGCTGACCAGCAGCCTGTCCTGAAGTGACATAACATGCTCATTTTTGAAATGGTAAATTTCGCCATAGCCTGCAATAAATTAAAAAAAAAAAAAAAAAAAACACAGATTACATGAAAACGCTATAGGAAGATTACATAGAGGCAAACTTTTACAGGTGGTAGTTCCCCGTTAAGTCACTGGAAATTCAGATAATGTTTAATTGTCCCTTATGGAGTAGTGGTTTGTCCTAGAATTACTCCACATTTATTTTTTTATGTAAAGCTTCAAGTAAAATGAATGGTCAAGAGATATTTCAGGTCAATTAATGAACATTGTCCATGTTCTTTTACTAGCAAAAGTAAAATTGGTTCAACTTGCTAGGTGGTCTAGTGAATATTAGAACATAATGTTAGTGTGGCAGAAATCCATGTACCTGACAAGGAACTCTACTATGACTTCCAATTTATTTAAAAGACAGAAGGGCACTCCCAGTGTAAAAATGTATCAATAATTTGAAAGCCTTCACCTATACATCAAACTACTCACAATTTCCAAATCCGTTAATGACAGAAAGGTAAACAGCTGGAGAACACTCACTGGCACCACTCTGTGTTTGTTTGAACTCAGCTGTAACCCAGTAATAGAACGGATATATCTCCAAATCCCTCAAAAAGATAACAAACACAAAAAAGCCAGTGGAGGTGCTAATAGGACAATTAGTGTATAGGAGTAATAGATAATAAATGATATAGCTTACGTTAACAATAACCAGCTTGGTCAAATTGGGGCCCGATGAAAGGACACTACGTTCTAAAATGCATTGAGCAATTAGTATTATTATTGGGTTTTTTATGTATTTTAATAATAAATATTTGCATTAGTTATATCATCTACTGACGTTCATTTTGTTTATTACAGGCACGAGGATTCCAGGATTCCAGAGAGACGTACACCTTAGCAGTGAAGGTTACAATACTTGCAAATGTTATCATTGGCTGGTACAGTGGAGCTGGTTCTAGCTTAAAAGTCACATCAATTATTATCTATTAAACCTATACACTGATTGTAATATTAGTGTCCCCACTGGCTTTTTGTGTTTGTTATGGGTTCCAGTATAGATGCAGAAAGAACAAGAATCATCCTTGAGGACCACTATAACCAGGTTTACCTAGTAAAGGCAGGGACATGAGACATCTACCCAACCTTCTGGAGCTTCTGAAACATAGTATGACTGTGGCATGGACCTCATATTTATACCCAAAGTCCTAGATCACAGCAAACACCTTTCCCTCTGATCTCCCAAAGGTCCTGTCACCAATCCAAAGCCACAACTACACCTAGAGAGAAACATACTGACCAGTCATATAGCTGCCAACACATCTCATTCATTATATGATTCAGTAGAAACTGTGCCAACTATCTCCATTGACTTGAACAAGTCTGCTCTCTCCCTGCCTAGCTCCAATCCTCCCAGATGGTGGAGGACCCCAGTAGAATCCCCTTGTATTGGAGAACACTGGACATGCACTCAGAAATTGATACTCACAGATATTTCTCTCTTTGTCTGAACATTTCCCATCAGTACAGTCACACTGAGATCATTAATGCTGTGCTCAGTTTTACAAAAATGTTGACCCACTGAGGCGTCTATATTCTTGTTCACATTGGACCTGTGAGAATGTATCTGTTTTCTTAGCATTTGTCCTGTCTCACCTACATATAATCCTGTGTTGGGACATTTCGCAGACGAGGTAGACAACATTAGATGATCTACAGGAGTATTTGCCCTTGATGTTGTGGTTTTCGTGGGAATGTGGTATGGGCGCCTTATCTGTTGTACATGTCTTTGCACAGATTCCATGGGAGAGATTCACTAATAGGTGATAAAGAGATGATAAAGTGGAGATGACTTCTCCAGTTTATCACATCTCCAGATCCTATGTTATTCTATGGAGCCTATTCACTAAGATCTCCAAAGCTGAAGAAATCTTAGTGCATAGAATAACATTGGAACTGGAGAAGTGATAAACTGGATAAGTCATCTCTACTTTGTCACCTCTTTGTCACCGTTTAGTGAATCTACTCTCAGATATCTTTTATAGACAGGGAGAAGCACCATTTACTGTTGCATTCTTAAGGAGCTTTTCACCAACATTTGTTTCTGGTTGGGGGACTATTGATAGGAGAGGAGAATAGGTTTCAGTAATATTCTTTTTAATTTGTGGGGGTGAATGTCTGAGATTAAGGTTAATGGTGCAATGGATAGCACTGCTATTTTTGTTTAATGTCAAAAGTTCCAAAGTTTGGCAGTCCAAATCATTAGGATTAGTGATGAGCGAGCGTGCTCGGCCGATGCTCGGATCGGCTCGAGCATCGCTCTGCTCGGCACATGGCGGTACTCGTCGAGTACCGCCATGTGCTCGCCCGACATGTTCGGGTGGCGGGGATCTGTGCCGGAAGAGGCACAGATCCGAAGAAGCTCCGCTGGACCACCAGGGACTGGAGGTACGGGGGCATTGCGGAGATGAAGGGGGCATTGCGGAGATGAAGGGGGACATTGTGGAAGAGGGGCATAGACTCTATGCCCCTCTTCCACAATGTCCCCCTTCATCTCCGCTATGCCCGTCTTCCACAATGTGCCCCTTCATCTCCGCTATGCCCCTCTTCCACAATGTGCCCCTTCATCTCCGCTATGCCCCTCTTCCACAATGTCCCCCTTCATCTCCTCTATGGCATAGAGGAGATGAAGGGGGACATTGTGGAAGAGGGGCATAGCGGAGATGAAGGGGCACATTGTGGAAGAGGGGCATAGCGGAGATGAAGGGGCACATTGTGGAAGAGGGGCATAGCGGAGCTGAAGGGGGACATTGCGGAGCTGAAGGGGGCATTCGGAGATGAAGGGGGCATAGCGGAGATGAAGGGGGCATTGACCAGGCACCCTCCCCTCATCAGAGCAGGGGGTGCCTGGTGTTGCCCCATTCATTTCAATGGGGCTCGGGTGCTCGGCCGAGCACTCGAGCCTCAGGGGGTGCTCGGTCAGAGCACCCGAGCACCCGAGCATCGTGGTGCTCGCTCAACACTAATTAGGATATCATCTATGTAGCAGAGGTAGACAAGAGGCTTTATTTGGAATGTGGACAAGAACTCCTCCTCCAGTTTTGCCATGAATAGGTTGGCATATTGTAGTTCCATCCTCGTTCCCATGTCAGTTCCTCTCTTTTGTTTGTATAGCTCTTGCACAAAGCCGAAATAATTATGAGTTATTATAAAGTGTATTAACTGAGTTACAGGTTCTGTTGGTAATCCCTCTTGTTCTAAGAATACTTTGCAGACGGCAATGCCATCTTCATTTAGAATGATGATGTCGAGGGATTCTACATCCATATTGGCTAGAATGGGTTCCATTAGGATGGAGCCAAGGTCAGACAGTCTTCCAGGATTTCCTTCCTTTTGTATGTTGGGAACAGTATAAACGCATCCCACCCTTGAGTCTTCCGTGAAATGACACTGTCCAGATATAGACTATAACATAGTTTTAATACAAAAAGTATATAAGTATACTAGACTACTGTATTAAATAAACCTAATATGAAAGCCTTAAAAGCCATTTATTCTACACATAGCGTCCCCCTTTAAAGGGATAGTAATACTTCATTTTATCTTTATTTTATTTTGTAGGCATTAAAAAAACATGAAGAACGATATAAGTCTTATCTCTCAAACCTTTATGGTTTATGAGATATTCACAAGCAAAGTTTCCCCCTCCCGCCCCTTTTACCTAGTGTACGCCATCTCTTCTCAGATGTGGAATCCAGTCCATAGATCAGACAGATAACAGAAGGGGACACTCTTATTCCTATTAAAACAATGAAATCCCTGCCCCCCTTGACAAGCTTTTCAGGTTTTTCCCTTATCTTAATTGAAGATTGTCCCTCTCTGCAGTCTACCTGGGCACCTCCCTTCTGCTCTAGCTGAACAGTGTGACATCAGTAAAAGGGACGGGAGGGGGACACTTTGTCATTGAATTACTCTTGAACTACAACTCTGACAGAATTGAAATAACACTCTCCAAAGTCCAAATACTATGATGATTAATTAGAGCTGTTTTTATTATGAAACATTACTATCCCTTTAAAGGCAAACTACACCAGAAAGAAACATCTGGACATTAACAGAAGTTCTTGACCAGGTAGATTCATGTGGCAATCAGGTACAGTCATTCAGCAATCATATATATATATATTTCCATTTTGCCTGTATTTACCAATATCTACTGAAATCTGCATTTTTTTCACATCTCCTCATAAATAGAAATCCTGTGAATGAAAGTTCCGATACAGATTAGCTCCACCTCCAGAACTATGTAAGGATCAGATTGTGACCTGAAATTTAACATCTATAATCTACATAAAAGTTCCACTGCAAAAAGTATATAGATATACCTGACTGGTGTATGTCAGCAAGGACACTTGTTTTAGGAGGTGTTGCTCAACGGTGTGGCTGGCAGGTGGGGCAATACAGATAAATTTTAGGTTTCTTCATGGCCCACTGACACCCCTTTTTTTAATGGAATAAATGATTTAGAGCAAGGCCAAAGTAATTTATTTATACAGACTAATTTATAAAAACATATACTGAAGTTTAAACAAACATTAATGTGACTTTTATTGCTGTGGAGCAATTCATACAATTATATACACACCACACAGTCTGATCTTCTTTAAAGAGGGACATAAGGGTGGGAAAGATGGACAGAGGGATTTGGTCTCAAAGATGGGTTGACCTTCCTATAGAGGGACACTTGGGAGGTATTTGTATATCAGCTACCTTGATAAGTCCTCCTGTTTAAGGACAACTTTAAAGGGCAACTTTCTGACATCTTAGAAAGCCAAATGCTGCAACACAGAGCCCCCAAACGACTCGTGCCAGTGGTTTGGTGTGTGGGAAGGGGTCAGATAGATAAGTCTAAATATATAGTGATCATTCATGAGGGAGAAGCTCCTACTGGAAAAACGGAGCAGAATTTCATAAATACAGAGACATAGTCAAGAGATTAGCTATTTAAAAACACTAAAATCCAAAATATTCATTAAAGGCATAGTAATGTTTCATAGTAAAAGCAGCTCTAATTAATCATCATAGTATTTGGACTTTGGAGAGTGTTATTTCAATTCTGTCAGAGTTGTAGTTCAAGAGTAATTCAATGACAAAGTATCCCCCCTCCCGCCCCTTTTACTGATGTAACACTGCTCAACCAGAGCAGAAGGGAGGTGCCCAGATAGACTGCAGAGAGGGACAATCTTCAATTAAGATAAGGGAAAAACCTGAAAAACTTGTCAAGGGGGGCAGGGCTTTCATTGTTCTCATAGGAAGAAGATTGTCCCCTTCTGTTATCTGTCTGGTCTATGGACTGCATTCCACATCTGAGAAGAGATGGCTTACACTAGGTAAAAGGGGCGGGAGGGGAAACTTTGCTTGTGAATATCTCTTAAACCATAAAGGTTTGAGAGATAAGACATATATCGTTCTTCATGTTTTTTAATGCCTACAAAATAAAATAGAGATAAAATGAAGTATTACTATTAGTGATGATCGAGCACCCCAATGCTCGGGTGTTCGGGTGCTCTGACCGAGCGCCCCCGGAGGCTCGAGTGCTCGGCCGAGCACCCGAGCCCCATTGAAGTCAATGGGAGGACTCGAGCATTACACCAGGCACCCCCTGCTCTGATGAGGGGAGGGTGCCTGGTCCATAGGAAAAGGGCAGAAAATGATGGAAACACCACAGAAATGGTTCAGGGACAGCATAGGGAGGATGTCTGGATGCATCTTGGACTCCAAAGTCGCTGCTGGGAACGATGTTTCGCCCGTAGTACGCCATTTTTACAGACTGACCGTAAAACACACAAAAAGGAAGATAAAAACGATTTTAGGCGAAAAATTGTTACCAAACAGTATTTGCTGTATATTTACTTGTATATCATCTGCAAATTCTGCAAAAAATTTCATCGATTTTTCGGAACTGGGGCCATGATTAATAGGGAAACGTGCGCAGCGTAAAGCAGGTGTTCAACGTGGTTATGGCCCGGGTAAGGTACAGAATTCAGGAACGGAGGCCGCAGCTACCACAGGTTTTACAACATGTCCGTTTGCCCTTGTTAAGTCCAAAATTTATAGTCGGAACAGTGGGGTCTGATCCATTCAGTAAAAGTGACGAAGTGACTTAGTGGATGAAGCCAAGAACTACCTTCTGCTCTGTCGAACACCCCAGCCCTATTTAATTCAATGGGAGGACCTGAGGCACTCCGATACAACCTGTATATCACAAAATGGAGGGCCTCATTCACATTGTGGTACAATAGTTCAGGTAGTGGTCCAACACTCATAAAGCCTATGCACTAAGTGAAAGGGCTGCCAAAAATTAGACTGCAATGTCACTCCAATACACCCTTTATTACACATAAAGGAGGGCATCATACACACCCTTGAAAAATTAGGATTAATGGCCTGCTGGTGACCCTCTAAAACATTAGGGGCGAGGGCATGCCGCTAAGCTGACCATCTAAAACATTAGGAATGAGGGTCTGCTGCTGAGCCGACCATCTAAAACATTATGGGTGAGGGTCTGCTGCGGAGCTGACCATCCTAAACATTATATGCGAAGGCCCACTAGTGAGCTGACGCTATAAAACATTATATGAGAGGGCCCGCTAGAGAGCTGACCCAATAAAACATTATATGAGAGGGCCCGCTAGAGAGCTGACCCAATAAAACATTATATGAGAAGGCCCGCTGGTGAGCTGACCTATACAAAAATTGTCAAACAGGGCCCGCTGGTGAGCTGGCCCGATATAAAAATTATATCACAGGGCCCGCTGGTGAGCTGGCCCTATATAAAAAATGTATCACAGGGCCCGCTGGTGAGCTGGCCCTATATAAAAATTGTATCAGAGGGCATATGGAAGAGGAGGAGGATGATGAGAAGATTAAGAGTCAACCATATACCCGTTTTTTGGGTGGAAGGGGTGAATGGGAATACAGAGTATTCCCATCATTGTAAATAACATATCTAAAGTGACTTTATGTTCCCCCGGGGCTTTCCTCCAGTAGAGTGGAGAAGTCAGGGGAAATCCAGGCCTTGTTCATTTTTATAAGTGTCAACCTATCAGCATTTTCGGTGGAAAGGCGGATACGCTTATCTGTTATGATGCCACCAGCAGCACTAAATACCCGCTCAGACAGAACGCTGGCGGCAGGGCAGGCCAGCACCTCCAAGGCGTAGAGTGCCAGTTCATACCACGTGTCCAGCTTGGACACCCAGTAGTTGTAAGGCACAGAGGGATCATTGAGGACGCTGACACGGTCTGCTACGTACTCCTTCACCATCTTCCAAAACTTTTCCCTCCTTGTGACACTAGGCTGCGCATCAGGGTGAGGGTGCTGGCGGGGTGTCATGAAGGTGTCCCACGCCTTGGAGAGTGTTGCCCTGCCTTTGTCGGAACTGCTGTGTGCTCCCCTTTTCTCCCCTTCTCGGTTGGCCAAGGTAGCACGTACTCTGCCGCCAGCGTTGTCAGATGGAAAATTTTGGAGCAATTTTTCGACAAGAACCTTCTGGTATTGCACCATTTTGCTTGTCCTCTCCACCGGAGGAATGAGAGATGAGAAATTCTCTTTGTAGCGGGGGTCCAGAAGGGTGAACACCCAGTAATCCGTGTTGTCTAAAATGCGTATAACGCGTGGGTCACGGGAAAGGCAGCCTAACATAAAGTCAGCCATGTGTGCCAGAGTACCAACAGGCAAGATTTCGCTGTCCTCACCAGGAGGATGACTCTCAATCTCCTCATCCTCTTCCTCCTCTTCTGCCCACCCACGCTGAAGAGATGGAACTAAAGTTCCATGGCTACCCTCTGTAGCAGAGGCAACCGTGTCTTCCTCCTCCTCCTCCGCCTCCTCCAATTGTCGCTGAGAAGACGAAGTGAGGGTGCTCTGGCTATCACCTTGTGTAAGCTCTTCCTCCCCCATTTCCACCTCTTCCACATGCAAAGCGTCGGTTTTAATTGTGAGCAGCGAGCGTTTCAGTAGACACAGAAGTGGGATGGTTACACTGATAATAGCGTTATCGCCGCTCACCATCTGTGTCGATTCCTCAAAATTGCGTAAAACCTCACAGAGGTCTGACATCCATTCCCACTCCTCACTTCTGATTAGAGGAAGTTGAACGGAGAGGCGACGACCGTGTAACAGCTGGTACTCCACTACTGCCCTCTGCTGCTCACAAAGCCGGGCCAACATGTGGAAGGTGGAGTTCCAGCGCGTGCTCACGTCACACAGCAGCCGGTGAGCTGCCAATTGTAAGCGCTGCTGCAGCTTCAACAGGCCGGCTGAAGCTGTTGATGACTTACGGAAATGTGCACACACGCGGCGCACCTTGGTCAAGAGATCATGCAAATTGGGGTAGGTTTTTAGAAATCGCTGAACCACTAAATTAAATACATGCGCTAGGCATGGTACATGTGTGAGCTTGCCGAGCTCCAAAGCTGCCACCAAGTTACGCCCATTATCACACACAACCATGCCTGGTTGCAGGTTGAGTGGCGAGAGCCACTGCTCGGTCTGGTGACTAATCCCCTGCAACAGCTCTGAGGCCGTGTGCTGTTTGTCCCCAAGGCAGATCAGCTTCAGCACGGCCTGTTGACGCTTCCCCACTGCAGTGCTACACTGCTTCCATCTACCGGCTGATGGGTGAGTGGCGCTGCGCGCAGAGAATTCGGAGGTGGAAACGGAGGAGGAGGAGGAGGAGCCAATAACGTAGGTGCTGGCGGAAACCCTGATGGAGGTAGGGCCCGCAATCCTCGGCGTGGGTAGCACCTGTGCCATCCCAGGGTCCGAGTCGCTCCCAGCCTCCACGACATTCACCCAGTGTGCCGTCAGGGAAATGTAGCGTCCCTGGCCACAAGCACTTGTCCATGTGTCAGTCGTTAAGTGGACCTTCCCAGTAACTGCGTTGGTCAGGGCACGGGTGATGTTACGGGACACATGGTGGTGTAAGGCGGGGACGGCACACCGGGAAAAGTAGTGGCGGCTGGGGACTGCATACCGAGGGACAGCTGCTGCCATCAGGCTGCGGAAGGACTCAGTCTCCACAAGCCTAAATGGCAGCATTTCGATGGCCAGTAATTTGGAAAGGTGTGAGGTTAGTGCTATGGCCTGTGGGTGGGTGGCTGGGTATTTTCGCTTGCGCTCAAATGCCTGGGGTAACGACATTTGGACGCTGCGCTGGGACAGGGAAGTGGATGTGGTCGCTGATGGTGCTTCAGATGGTACAGGTGCAGGGCGGGCGGTATGCGGGCCTGCGCCTTCGACAGGCGATTGGCCGGCACTGAAAACAGGGGAAGAGGAGGCAGTGGTGTGGCCTGCAGACACAGATTGGCGATCCGGGCGTTCCTCCCACTTATTACGGTGCTTGGATGCCATGTGTCGGATCATGCTGGTGGTGGTGAGGTTGCTAGTGTTCATGCCTCGGCTCATTCTGGTGTGGCACAGGTTGCAAACTACAATTCTTTTGTCATCCGCACTTTCCTTAAAAAAACGCCATACCGCGGAACACCTAGCCCTTGGCAAGGGAGATTTACGCAAGGGGGTGCTCCGTGGAACATTTGCGGGCCGGTTTGGTGCGGTCTGCCTTCTTTCTTTAGCCACACCACTGCCTCTTCCAGCCTGTTGCGGTGCTGCAGATGGCTCACCCTCAGGACTGCTGTCATCGCTCGGCTCTCCACCTTCCCAGGTGTGGTCAGTCACCTCATCGTCCACCAAGTCCTCCTCCACTTCCTCACTCTGATCATCCTCCTCATTTCTTGATCCCACCACATACTCAGTCATTGACAACTGTGTATCATCCTCCTCATCAAGGTCTTGAGACAGTAATTGTGGTTGATTTGATGGCAACTGTGTCTCATCATCATCATCATCCACTTCCTTTGACCTTAAATGCCGTTCCCCTCTGTCATCTTCTTGTGATTGGGTACCCTCTAGAGGTTGTGAATCAGGGCACAAGATCTCATGTTCCTCTGCAAGCGTGCTTGGAGAGAGGTTCAAATGAAGGATTGGTGATGAGACGAGCTCCTCACTATATCCCAGTGTGGGATCACTTCTTTGGCCAGACCCTCTATGGTGGGAGGAAGGATGATCAGGGTGAGGATTGTGTTGACCAGACTCTTGGCTACTGAGAGTGGACTTGGTGGAAGACAGGGTGGTGCTTAACCGACTGGAAGCAGTATCAGCTGAAATCCAACCGACCACCTGTTCGCAGTGGTCTGACCTCGAGAGTGATGTCCTGCGACGCCCTGTAAACTGAGACATGAAGCTAGGTATGGTGGATGTCTTTCTTTCTTGTGCTCTGGCACCAGGCACAGTTTCTACGCGTCCTGACCCGCGCCCTGAACTATCAGGATCACGTCCACTTACCCGTCCCTTTTTACCCGCCTTCTTCATATTACACGGAATATGTGCTGCTAATCTGCGGCTAGGCACAGTGAACGGAATATGTGACGTTTATTTTTTAAACTTTGCACACTAAACAGAATGTGCTGCTAATCTGCAACTTTGCACACTAAACAGAATGTGCTGCTAATCTGCGGCTAGGCACAGTGAACGGAATATGTGACGTTTATTTTTTAAACTTTGCACACTAAACACAATGTGCTGCTAATCTGCAACTTTGCACACTAAACAGAATGTGCTGCTAATCTGCGGCTAGGCACAGTGAACGGAATATGTGACGTTTATTTTTTAAATTTGTGCCCCCCCAAACAAAATATAACTGCTGCCCCCACACACAACAGTCCTAAAAAGGACTTTTGGGTCTTTAAAGAGTTCAAAAACACTTTTCTTCTCCCTACACTGACTTTCCCTTCCTATCCTCATCTCTCCCTGGCTAAGACTGAGCCGAACTCGCTGGTCAGGTGCTATACAGCACCCGATCACGGGTTCTGGCCAGCCAATCAGTGTAATGCCAGCAGCCAACATGGCTGCTGGCATTACACTGATGTCAGAGCCTCCCCGCACGTTTATTGGCTGCGCAGCAGCCGCGAAACGTGCGGGGAGGAGACCCGAACATGGCGGGCAAGCACATGCGGTACTCGTACGAGTACCGCCATGTGCCGAGCAGAGCGATGCTCGAGCCGAACCGAGCTTCGGCCGAGCATGCTCGCTCATCACTAATTACTATCCCTTTAAGTCCTAATGGACTCGTGTTCAAATAGATCCAGTAACACTGAAGCTATAACATTGTAGTAGTATCACAGAAAGGAGAATGTACACGTCCTTGAGAACCTGACAACGGAGCTGAGGCACATTATAATGCTTCTACATTTCTTATCAGCACATTACAATCAGGTCGTCCATGTGCTGATTCCACACAGATTTCATAGCTAGCTGGTCATTCTAGTCTATGTGCATCATTGGACTCTGTCCCTGATCCTCCCTCCGAGGCTCAAAATGCAGCCCTGGATTACTATGCAAAACTCTGCTCCCAAGGTGGTAGACCTGGCAATGTGGGCATCATCTACATCAGGGTAGTCGATCTTCAGATCTCCAGCTGTTGGGGCTACAATTCCCATCATCCCCAACAAGTCAATTTCTGGTTAGGGTGGATGAGAGCTGTAGTGGTCCATAGATTGAGTACTTCTGATGCACATGATAGTTGTCTTTTAACCAAACGAATAGCCACTTATTCCAATAGGTATAGTTCTCCTTTAATCCATGCCGGAACTTTAAAGACCAAGAGATGTTCATGTTCTCTCTGCACAGAAGACAGACAGAACTTTGTGTTTGAAAAGAACAGCTAGTAATTCAGTTCAGGAAATCGCCTGTGTGTTCAAATATGTAATTATCATGGAAATTCAATTAGCAGACGGGATTAAGTGGAGCTCTCAGTCATCTTAACCCCCAAGATCCCAGAATGATCCAATGAATTACAAAACAGTGCATTGGTGACCTCTATAGCATCCAAGGGGTTAAGATTTTTAGGCTTTGCAGCCAATCCAGCTGTTAACCAGATTGTGACTGTATGCTGGTGGTCTGGGGGAAAAACTGATTTTGGTTTGCTTTAATTGTTAGATTATTGAGTTCTGTGTGTTTATCTGTAAACAATAACCTCTGCATTCCAAGGAAGATAGGCTCTGGAATAAATCTAAATTATATATATATATATATATATATATATATATATATACACACTAGTGTAAAAGCCCGTGTACACAGGCCAAGGTCTGGGTGATGTTAACCTTTTGAATGCCAGAAGGCCAGAAGGGTATGCAGTGCATTGCTTTGCAATGCGTTGCGTACCCCTCTGGCACTCAAAGGGTTAAGAGGCCGGTCCTGCTCTGTGTTCTGCTGCCAACGCAGTCATGCACTGTAGAGAGTGGCCAAAAGCACAGAATGCTCCCAGCACAGAACTCCCAGCATTCTGTTCTCCCAGCATTCTGTGCTCCCAAGATTCTGTTCTCCCAGGATTCTGTGCTCCAAACATTCTGTGCTCCCAGCATTCCTACACCTCCCAGCATTCTATGCATTCGGGCAGTCTCTACCATGCATGACGGCTTCTGACAAACATCCTAGCGAATTATTATATACGATTATTGTACAGGCAAACAGGCAACATTTTTTAGATTTGCAAAAAAGTGACTATCACTTTTTATATGAGGGGAAACAACCAAACCAAAAAGCGGAAGAGTAATAAGTAATAAGGGTTACCATATGTATGAATTTTTCAGGACTTGCCCTCTTTGTCTTTGTATATGCTGGCGCTCAGTAAATAAATGACAACAGTAAATGTGTTTGGTGTTCTTGAGGCTAATGTACGAAAGAGAAGTAGAGAAATTCTGGGCATAACTGGAAATTTTCTTCTGCTGATGTGTGGGCTGTGTCTGGGCATGTCTCATACTTCCCAAGTGTCCCTCTTTTGGACCCAAATCCCTCTGTCCCTCTTTCTCACCCTGATGTCCCTCTTTTTAGGAGATCGGATTGCATGGTGTGTATATAAATGTGTATATAAGTGTGTAATATTGCTCTACAGCAATAAAACTCACATTATTGTTTGTTTAAAGGGATAGTAATACTTTGTTTTAACTTTATTTTATTTTGTAGGCATTAAAAAAACATGAAGAACGATATAAGTCTTATCTCTCAAAACTTTATGGTTTATAAGATATTCACAAGCAAAGTTTCCCCCTCCCGCCCCTTTTACCTAGTGTAAGCAATCTCTTCTCAGATGTGGAATGCAGTCCATAGACCAGACAGATAACAGCAGGGGAAATATTCTTCCTATGAAAACAATGAAATCCCTGGGGCAAATCAAGGAAAATATGTATTTTTCCCTTATGGTGCATGGTGTGCCCCAGCACACAATGGTTTATTTTTAAAAGGTCACACGCTAAATAGCGCACAAGCACATAACACATTAAACATGTCGCCAGAATAAAAATGGCGGCCTGAGAATCTCACACTGCATGAGAAAGCGAGATTCTCATGTCGCCTCCTAAAAGGTTGCATCCCAGTCTGTGCTGCCCTGGGTCTGTATCCCCAGTCAGCTGAGATGTGCTGGGACTTGAACGTATCCAGTGTTAACTTCGGTGATCTGCCGGGAGACTGTAACCAATGTTAACTCCGGTGATCTGCCAAGAGACTGTAACACTGTATGAAGTATAAGATGGAGCAGGTCATGTTATTAACAGGTTGACACTCGAGCTGGAAAAGGAAGAAGAACATGTAGTAGAGTGCAGTAAATATGGGTGGAGCTGACAATGGCACCAATAACGGGGGAGATCGTGATCGAGATTTGGTTACGGTTTGCAGCAGGGAGTGCAGCTCCTTCATGTTGCTTCTTTTCATGTAAGTGTCCAGGGCTTAAAATTTGAAGTCCTTTGCTACTAGCCAGACCTAAAAAGTTACTCGCCACTGCAAGCCATAGCATACCCATCAGGGCTGAATTTCTACTCACCAGGGCTGAATTTTGAGCCTTGCTTAAACCATATAAGTATGTTAATTACAAGTATATGGCCATATACAGAATAGGATACGCGGTTTTCCTTTCAAGCGGTGGTTATTTGGTTGCACTCTGTATATTACTGTATTTTTTTAAAGCTTTTTTCCTTACAAGTGGTGTTTATTTGGCTGCACCCTGCAGGGGAGGGCTGGCAACTTGTGGCCCAGGGGGCAAACACATTCAAGTGGCCCATTTCTATTATCGTTCCAGCCCACTGTTCCAGCCCACCCCCTTTTGTTAATTTAAAATTGGCATTAATGTTGTGACGTAAGTCACGTGATACCACATAGCTTACAGTTGAAATGGGGCTACACTAGTGCGCTACTACAAAGCTTACAATTTAAGTAAAGCTTACCTAGTGATACTATAGAGCTTACAAGGGAAATGGTTTATGCTACTGGTTTAGCTTCATTTGGATTGCACCTCTGTGGTGTCATTTATGTAGCTCCATGTCAATTGTAAGCTCTGTGGTATCACTAGTGTAGCTCCATTTACAGCACCAGTCGGGAGATTTAGTGAGGTGCAGTGGCCCACCAGCCCAGACATATCACCAGCCCAGGGGACAATTGCCGCCCTCACCTGGCACCCTGTATCTTACTGTATATGGGTGCACTAAATATGGGCAGAGCTGAGGATAACACCAATAACGAGGGAGATTGTGATCGAGGCTAAGTTGAAGGTCCAGAGCAGGTAGCAGCACATCTCAGCTAAGTGGGGAGACAGTGCCGGGGCAGCACAGACTGGGATGTGACCTTTTAATAGGCGATATGGGAATCTTGCGCTGTCATGCAGCGCGAGATTCTCAGGTTGCCATTTTTATGCAGGCGACATGTTTAACCCCTTAAGAACCATTGCCTTGCCAGGACCATCACGGCGGTCCAGCACTTAAGGACCAATCACGGTCCTGGCACGGCATGCAGTTCAGGGCTCCCAGCGCGGCTGCACGCCGCTCCGGAAGCCCTGAACAGGAAGAGATAATAAAAAAAAATGCCCTGTGGTCCGCAAGTGACGGCCACGCGGGATCGCGCTGGTCCTTAAGGGGTTAATGTGTTATGTGGCTGCACGCTTTTTCGATTGCAACCTTTTAAAAGGATACCACACACAGTCACAGTCTCCGGTACATTCCTCTCTCAACAGTAAAAAAAAAAACCCTATAACGTATACATTTTTACTGCTCCTTTAAAGGAGAAATACACTTTCTTAATGAAAACCTATATGTTATATGGCTTTTCCTGCTAAAAAAAATGGGTATAACAGTCCAAAACTGTAATACTCTCTAGAAAAAGAGGTTCAGGAGGTTTACTTCCTGGAAGCTCAAACTGACAGGAAGTGATAAAGCGGTTACTATCACATTCTATGGAGAAGTGTCTGTCTGTGAATTGACTAAGGAAGCATTAAGCCCCTTGGTTAACCCTCCACCTAGACTCCTCATTGAATAAAACACGGAAGCCGTGATGTGGAGAAAAAGGCCACAGCATATTTATTAAGCAATCATGAAAATATTATAATAAATAACTGACATAGTAACATTAAAATATAACATAACCATAAATAAACATCTCCATTAGAACATATATAAACTTGTACAAACTTCATGAATATTAAATTACAGTCCAAGCTATATTAATAAACTCAGACCACCTAACATTCCATATTCAGCTTCTAATACTGTGGGGTGAGGGAAGGATCCATGACTGCCAAAATCGATCTAAATGTGTGTCCCCACTAGCCACCTCATACTACCTAACAAGTGGGTTCTCATTACCACTTGTCTCTCTCCACTTTCCAGGGACCCTGTGCCCTTGGAGACATCAGGGATTCCAGCCAGATAGTAAAGTGCCAAGGATCCCCCCCTCCGCACTTACGCAGTGAAGACCCTATACTAAAGACCTCAATATGCTCCTTTCTTCTTTAACAATAAACTCTGCCATTACCCCCACCGAACTCCCTTAACCTTGACTTATCAGGAAGGAAGGGAGTGAAGCTCCCTCTATGCGGGCCCACAAAGAGGGAAAGGGAAGCTTCTTTTAAGCCTACCTGTAAGCCCACCCCACCCTGATTCACTTTTAAATGGGCGCATATTAAAGATCATGCAGCTGCATGCCACATTCAGTAGGTTGCCTGGTTGAAAAGGGCGACATGAGAATCTCACCCTGCAGATAAGTTCAAGAATCTCATGTTGCCTCCTTAAGCGCCACATAAGTAGAAGATGCGTTTAAGCTTTGAGGCAGCTGGAGATCTGAATGTTTTGCAGGCAGAAGAAGGGTTACAGCACAGTATCAGGCAGACAACAAAGGATCTGAGTACAACACTGGCCTCTCTGATAGGATCTCCAGCAATGTCCCTTCTTCCAGCACGATAATGCGGCAGCGAGCATAGCTGGGCGTCTGAATGCACTGCAGGCAGAAGAAGGGTTTCAGCATAGCTGTTGGGTGCAAAGAAGCAGCTGAGGCCATGACTGATCACAAAGTTTAACGTTGCAGATGTCTACAGTCACACATCTTAGATATATTTTTTATATTCATTTAACCGTTTGAGGGCCAGCTTGAGATGCTTCACCATGGAATAACTACAGGCAGCACAGAGAAAATGCAGCAGGTACTAACTAACTGTATCATTATGAAGACACGTTAACCATTTGAGTGCAGTCTGACAAATCTTTTTGTGCTGTCTGACAAATCTTAAGCCATCTTCTGCTTATGCTGCATTTAAGGAGGAGACATGATAATCTCACGCTTAAATGCAGGGCGAGATTTTCATGTCGCCCTTTTCAACTAGGCAACATATTGAATGCGGCATGCAGCCACGCAATCCTTAAAATGAACCCATTTAAAAGGATACCACCCACTCTCCACCTCTTTCCCTACACCCTAACCTAAACTACCCAAACTAGCCTGCATGTCCCTCTCCGCCAAGCTCTGAGAAATACTCATCTCTCCATTAGATTACTACAGACTATATATCTGAAATCTGGTCACTAGACAGCAATTTTAGTGTAAAAACTGGGAGTACCCTTGTTTTACTTAGGAAGAAAAACCTTATAATATATGCTTTTTTATAAAAATAATACTGCTCCTTTAAAGGGATAGTAATGTTTCATAATAAAAGCAGCTCTAATTAATCATCATAGTATTTGGACTTTGGAGAGTGTTATTTCAATTCTGTCAGACTTGTAGTTCAAGAGTAATTCAATGACAAAGTCTCCCCCTCCTGCCCCTTTTACTGATGTAACACTGTTCAGCCAGAGCAGAAAAGAGGTGCCCAGGTAGACTGCAGAGAGGGACAACCTTCAATTAAGATAAGGGAAAAACTTGAAAAACTTGTCAAGGGGGGCAAGGCTTTCATTGTTCTCATAGGAAGAAGATTGTCCCCTGCTGTTATCTGTCTGGTCTATGGACTGCATTCCACATCTGAGAAGAGATGGCTTACACTAGGTAAAAGGGGCGGGAGGGGAAACTTTGCTTGTGAATATCTCTTAAACCATAAAGGTTTGAGAGATAAGACTTATATTGTTCTTCATGTTTTTTTGAATGCCTACAAAATAAAATAAAGATAAAACGAAGTATTACTATCCTTTTATAGGGATAGTAATACTTAAAATGTAAAAAAAAAAATACGTGTTATAGGGTTTATCCCCCTGAGTAGAACAAGGGTACTCCCACTTCTGAAAGGTGTTTTATTCAAGTTATTACAGCTGAAACTTGAATTTTTTATGTGCAGTATCACAGTGGCCTGAAATATTACGGTGGTGCAGCTGTTACAGAATTACTATACCACAGGGTGTGTAATACATTGCTTCTCAATGCTTTTGCACTCTCCTTTGGTCCTTAAGCAGTTAACAGCAAGAAGTCTGACCTATTTTGCATGGAGCCTGCTCCTAGGCCAAAATTGCTAGCGGGTCCATTTTTATCGCTACCAAATATCAAACTTCACATGTTACTGGGCACTAGAAATGTCTGCAACGTAACTGGCACCATGTGGGCTCCCAAGGAGGAAATTACATTTAGCCCTTTCAAGTGCCAGAGAGGTATCCAATGCACTGCATTGGATACTTCCCTGGCACTCAGAGGGTTAATTCACGTTCATAGAATTATCAAAGAAAACATTTTCACTAGAAACAACACAATATTTTACTTCACAATGACACAATTGTTAGGATAAAGTTTGCCCTGGGTTTAGCGGATTGTGAGGTTAATCTACAAAAAAAGGGTTTGGTGTGATTTTGGAGCAAACCAGATGCACCATAAGGGGATGAATAACAATTTCCAAAATTCCCATTAATTGGTTTTTTTTTATTCCTTGAATGCTATATAAGTCCCCATTGCATTGCGCAACAAAGGGGAAGACCTCTCTAGAATTCAAGAGACTGAAAGACCCATTTAAATGAATGGGAATGTGTATTTGATCCATCCGGTGCAACTAGTTTACAGCTGGCTTGCATCAGTTCCTTAGTACATTAGCCCTACTTATAAAAAACACACTGATTTTGATAAAAGCCATAAACGTACCTGGAAGCTTCATCCTTAGTCCTGAGTCCCTGGACAGGACTCAAGTACCATGACCTGGAGTATGTAAATGACATGATTACCATCATAAAGGGGGTGGTGCTTAACTGGGCGGGTGAGGCTTGTCAGCATTGTTCTTATGAAGTGGGTGGGAAATGGGCAGAACAGGTGGTAAGGAGTAGAAGTAGGTGGGAAGTGGGCATGAATAGGGTGAGAAGGAGGAGAAGTGGGCGGGTCCAGCTGGGAAGGAGGAGAAGTGGGTGGAAAGTGGGAGGAACATGGTGAGAAGGAGAAGAAGTGGGCAGAACAGGGCAGGAAGGAGGAGAAGTGGGTGGAAAGTGGGTGGAACAGGGTTGGAAGAAGAAGTGGGCAGGACAGGTTAAGAAGGAGGAGGAATGGGCGGGAAGTGGGTGGAACAGGGTTGGAAGAAGAAGTGGGCAGGACAGGTTAAGAAGGAGGAGGAGTGGGCGGGAAGTGGGAGGAACAGGGTGGGAAGGAGAAGTGGGTGGGTAGTGGGAAGAACAGGATGGGAAGGAGAAGTGGGTGGGAAGTGGGAGGAACAGGGTGGGAAGGAGGAGAAGTTGGTGGGAAGTGGGTGGAACAGGGTTGGAAGAAGTGGGCAGGACAGGTTAAGAAGGAGGAGGAGTGGGCAGGAAGTGGGAGGAACAGGGTGGGAAGGAGAAGTGGGTGGGAAGTGGGAGGGACAGGGTGGGAAGGAGAAGTGGGTGGGAAGTAGGAAGAACAGGGTGGGAAGGAGGAGAAGTGGGTGGGAAGTGGGAGGAACAGGATGAAAAGTGAGAGGAACAGATTGGAAATGAGGAGAAGTGGGTAGGAACAAGGTGAGAAGATGTGGTCAGAGTTTCCCAGAAAACTCACCACCCCCAGAGAAACAGCCTCTGTCCCCAGAGACCCAGTTATTAACTCTAAAAAGCAGAGTCTCCAGGGCAGATCCGGAGAGTCCCCAGGTATGGCCATAAATCATCACCCTTAGGGTGAGAGGTATAAAACTGGAGTGATGGAGAAAGTGTCTGTAACATTGTTGCAAAGAGATATAAAGATATCTATAAACATTAAGTGAAATTTTCGATAAGCGCTAACTCCAGTCAGTTGACTTTTATGAAAAGTGGAGTAGAAATTGTTGCCTCAAAATAAGAATTGTGTTGCAACATATTTATAAAGAAAATCAATAATTGCACCAAAATAAAGTCAGGTTTAGTGATTAACCCCTTGTGTGCCAGAGAGGTATGCAACACATTGCTTAGCAATGTGTTGCGTACCCACCCAGGTGCTCAAAGGGTTAAATCTTAATGACAGGTATACCCTATTCTTAAAGGGTTAGTAATATCATATACAAATAAAAAATATTATAATATCAAAATATTTTACCAGGAATGACACATTGAGATTGTCTCTTATTTTAAAGTATGTCCTGGGGGTATAGATATTATTACCCAATTTAATGGTACTCATTTTATCTACCTCAGAAGGATGAAAGGTTGAGTTGACCTTGCCGGCAATAGGACTTGTGACCTTGAGGATTTGAACAGATTCTACAGCTGGTGCATTAACCAACTGAGCCATCTCACCAGCATTGTTATTATTTATTATTGTGGTTGTTGATGGACTGTTGATCATATGCCCAGTTAAACTGTTAGGAAGCCAGTACCGGAGGATCCTCTAGTGTGACCCATCCTCGATTGATTCAAGGTAAGGGGAGAAAATCCAGGTACTTGCAGGAGCACCACAAAGTGGCAACCTTAGTTGTGTCCCCTCAATTTGGCTGCCAGGTCAGTGCGCTTCCAGTAATGTACTTTTAATTTTTTTTTTATTGTGTACATAGGCAGTGTGCATTTGTATTGCTTCAAGCATGCTATTGCTGTCTCTAGCAACTACTGTTCCAGAGTGTGTTGATTTACAAACATAAAACCTGAATTACTGGTGTGGTTCAAGCCACTGTTTGGTTTACTACTGTGCTTCAGGATATTCACAGTGCTTTATGAGAACCGAGCTTCTGGAACCCGGTACCTGTAACGAGGAGCCTGATGCTCAATTTTGTAGGGTCATGCAACGTTGAGTGGTTCTGCCCCTTTTGCGAGTCCTCCATTTTGTGGCTCCGCCCTCACCGACCCACAACTATGGCCGGTATTTTTTTGAGGAAAAGGTGGCAACCCTAGGACAGGGTGAAAGTGGACACAGGATGAACAGTGTGGAGGTGGACACAGTGAGGAGGTGGATACAGTGTGAACACAGTGAGGCGGTGGATACAGTGTGGGCAATGTGGAGGTGGACACAGCGTGGAGGTGGGGACAGGGTGAAAATGGACACAGGATGGACAGTGAGGAGGTGGACACAGGGTGGAGGTGGACACAGTGAGGAGGTGGACACAGGGTGGAGGTGGACACAGTGAGAAGGTGGACACAGGGAGGAAGTAGACACAGTGAGAAAGTGGACACAGGGTGGAGGTGGATGCAGTGTGGGCAATGTGGAGGTGGACATAGGATGGACATTGAGGAGATGGACACAGTGAGGAGGTGGATGTGGACGCAATGTGGGCAATGTGGAGGTTGGGACAGTGTGGGAAATGTATTGGTGGACACAGTGAGGACAGGGTGGAGGTGGACACATTGTGAGCAATGTGAAGATAGGGACGGTGTGGGCAATGTGGAGGTGGGGACAGGGTGGAAATGGACACAGGGTGGAAATGAGGACAATGTGGACACAGTGAAAAGGTTGACACAGGGTGGAGGTAGACACTGTGGGCAGTGAGAAGGTGGACACAGTGGAGGTGGACACAGTGTAGGCAATGTGGAGGTGGACACAGGGTGGAGGTGAACACAGGGTGGGCAGTGAGAAAGTAGACACAGGGTGAAGGTGGACATGGTGAAGGTGGACACAGTGAAGATGGACACAGGGTGGAGGTGGACATAGGGTGGACAATGTTGAGGTGGACACAGAGTGGAAGTGGACACAGGGTGGGCAATGTGGAGGTGGACACAGGGTGGAGGTGGACACAGTGTGGACAGGGTGGAGGTAGACACAGGATGGAGGTGGACACAAGGTGGGCAATGTGGAGGTGAACACAGTGTGGGCAGGGTAGATAATATGGGCAGTCTGGAGGTTGAGGCAGTATGACAGCAAGTGATTGGGACTTGGCAGCTGGAAGCAAGAGGCTGATCAAGGGGGAAAAGGAGGGACTGTATTAAAGGCAACATTTCTCAACTAATTACATTTTGCATGTGATATGCAACTAAAGCTATTGTGATTTAACCATTTTAGTGCAAGAGTGGTGTTGAAAACATTAGGCTGTAATACACCGCACAGCACTGGCAATCCAAGGGTTAATCTGTTTCCTGTTATTAAAGGCAAATGAGAGGAAAGACAAGGGCCTACCATTCCATTGCTCATAACTTTGTGGTGTTCGTTTTATTTTAATTAAAATTGTCCCCCTCCCACCCCTTTCCATACGTAATGCTCAGAGCAGCAAGCCAGTCGTGAAGAGGGACAATCTTCTGCCCTCCTTTGCCAAGGGGCCCAGGTTTTCCTTATACTGATAGACAGAAGATTGTCCCTCTTTGAGATATGACCGGTCAAGCGACTGGATTTCAAATCTTAAGGAGGTAGTATTATGTATGGAATAGGGGAGGAAGGGGCACACTTTTAATTAAAATAAAACAAACACCACAATGTTATGAGCAGTTAGAATGGTATATTTTGTTTTAAATAATAAAATAATAGAAGGCTCTCACACCATGAGAAATTTTCCTTATAAAAAGGTGTTACCGTCCGCTTTGTTAATTAAAGTTATTATATGAAAGCTGAGGGTTTTTTTTAAAATCTAAATACTTTTAAAGATGTCCCAAATTCTGTGCTGTGCGCTTCTGCATTATGTGCACAGCTCTACAATACGTCATATTTCTCCTCCCACCTCCCTCCCAGCTGCCCCAGGGAGTGCGTTCACGCTTCCATTCGGTGTACTGTGAACGGCTCCTAGCGTTACAGCAAACTACGATTAGCATTATGCTGAGCTTGCAACCTCAGTATAATGCTAATCGCAGCTCGCTGTAATGCTAGGAGCCATTCATAGCACACCGAATGGAAGCGTGAATGCGCTCCCTGGGGCAGACAGGTGGGAGGAGAAATACGACATGCAGAAGAGCTTTGCCGGTCAGCATAACGGGACACACTATGCTGATCGGCAAAGCTCTTCTGCACTTCTAAATGAAATATCTTTAAAAGTATTTAATTAAAAAAAAAAAAACTCATCTTTCATATAATAACTTTTATTCACAAAGCACATGCTAACACATTTTTATAAAGTGATACATCCCCATTAAAATAGGCCCTGCTAAAGCTGCATGTATATGTATGCAAAATGTTTTAGATGCAATGCACTTTTTTTTAAGAAGCAATGCAATGTTTTAGCTAATTAACAAAAACAAAGCTGTAACTAAATGCATGAAAAATTAAGCAAGTCACCTGTGGTTTTCAGGCGCAATTTAATTAACTACGCCCTATGGCCTTGTTGACATAGACAATTCAAACTCAACAGCATCTCTACTTCATTCAAATGACCAATGTTCCTACTGAGACATTGTACTGTGCTCCCTGCTAGCTGATCAAAAGGGGAAAGACATCAGGCCACTCAGATCCTGGCTATTGAGGATTGGCTTATGCTCACGTGGGCTGGTCAGTGATTGGCTCATTGTGGTAAGCATCTCAACGGTCCAGTGAGTCATGTGAACAGTCTGCCATATAGTCAACCGTTATAACGCCAGATGCTGGAGACTACAACCATCTCCTAGTTGAGATCGATGGGGTTTTGGAGTCTCCATCCGCTGTATCGCCAAAAGTTTCCTGCTTCACTGCCCTGATGCAACTCCAAGAGAACATCAGTAATCTGCAGGAAGTTGAGCAACCGTCAAACAATGCAATCACCCAAGTGGATTGGCTAATAGGATGCAATGTACCCTATTTTTGGTTTAGTGTAGATGGTGAAGGAGTCATCATAAAAAGTCCTATGAGTAACACTATATAGGTGATTTAGCCTGCAATGCAGCAGAGATCACCCTTTCTATATAATACCGTGATGCATCTCCAGCATTACTTTCTATAACTCAGACCTAGCTATTATCTTCACTTCTCCAACATAACTGTTAGAACCCACAGAGTCATAAGGGGTGATATGCACTGCTGAGAGACTTCAATCCACAAAGATCTTGGCCATAAAGGATTGACCTATACTTACATGGGCTTCTCAGTGATTGGATCTATGTGGTAAGCATCTCAAAAATGCCCTGATTTTCTCCATCCAAAATGTATGACCAGGGGCTTTTAAATAATATGGCAAAGTGTGCAGCTTACCAGGGGCTACGGAAGGGAGGTGCCCCTCACCTGTCTCCTCCCTAATTAGAAACTCTGGTTCACTTGCATCACAGTTTGGAGCCATCTGATCCTCCATCTTCTATGAGATCTGGGACACACAATACAGTCTGCTCAATGTGTGAAAATGTACATACAAAATATGAGAGGCTTCTGAAGACGAACAAACAGCACAATGGCCTGTTCTGTGGCTAGTTACCACTCAGAAGCATCGTGTTTGAGCTCTCTAGTGCCATTACAGAGGAGACATTTCCACATATATATAGACTAATCCAACCCATATGGGAGGCTCAGTTCCAAAATGACAGGCAAGCTCTCTCTGCTCAGGAAAACCCAGTTAACCATACATTTCAGTCTTATTTGGGCCTCAACAGTAAGGTGTAGCTGTATTCCCTAGGCACTGAGAGCAAGGGGTCCACCTCTGGATTACCCTTCACTCTTAGGGAGACCCCCTATGAGTATTCAAAATATACATACAAGATGTCAGAGGCTTCTGAGGAAGAACAACAGCGCAATGGCTTCTTCTACAGCTAATTACCACCCAGAAGCATCATGTTTTAGCTCTCTAGTGCCATTACAGAGGAGAAATTTCCACATACATATTAGAGTAATCCCGCCCAAAATGGTGGTCAAGTTCCACAATGATGGGCAAGTCTTCTCTGCACGGGAACATCAGCTAACAGGCCATTGTGCTGTTTGTTCATCTTCAGAAGCCTCTCACATTGCTTTGCAATGTGTTGCATACCCCTCTGGTATTCAAAGGGTTAAATGAATAACATTACAAAACACACAAAACCAACATGATAGATAGATAGATAGATAGATAGATAGATAGATAGATAGATAGATATCTTGCTGTAATGTAGACAAAAAAAAATCATGGTACCCAAGGGGGCAATCCCACCATGCAACACTAGGCAACCTGCTGCAAACTGGGCACAAATATCCCTCACAGTGCCAGCACAATGCTCCACAGTACCACCTAGCTCAAGTGCCCACTGGTTACGGGGAGAATAAATCAAGCTAACTACCACTGCTGGTAATAAAATATGCCTTTAGCAAATCTATATGCTAAAATAAATCCCACTTAACCCCTTAACAACTGTTTGTACGCTAAGGACCAGTAACGATCCTGCCGCATCAGTGAATTCTGAGATCACAGGGGGGCTGCACAACACTCTGTGATCCCAGAATGCATTGCTGTAAAAAAAAAAAGTCCTGTGGTCTTCTAGAGCCGCCCGCCCCCAGACCGCACGGTCGTTAAGGTGTTAAACTCCTTCCAAGACTAATGCATATGAGTACTATGGACAATAGTATAAAATATAGCAGATATCTTCATTGTTGGACATATAAATAAGCAAAGTAGATTATACATAAATATATATCATAAATCAACCCCACTATCAATTATCAAAGTGAATGTATCCCCTTGATTTTTCCTTACATATTTGAAAGTTTCATTAAAAACTGCCTATGTGTCATGTTAACTAAAATTCCAGCAAACGTCTGGCAAAAGTGAAAGTGATAATTTCCTGGTACAGCACAGAGCTTAATTAGCATATGAAACATCACTGAAAAGCTTAATTAGCATATGAAATGTCACCGTTACCGCACAGGTACGGAAATTAGCATACATTAACATAAGGTAACTAGTATGAATATATCCTTAACCATACATTTGCTGGCCTTTTTGCTAACATGACACATAGGCACTTTCTAACATAGTTTTCAAATACGCAAACTTGAATTACGGTGAAAGTTCCACGTTAAGAACATTAATAAACACCTTAAATAGACAGTACATTTAATAAAGGATTGATTCTTATACATCACAGTTTGGAGCCCTGTGTACCTCCCTCTGCTGGGACACACAATACAGTTCAATGTGTGAAGCTAGGTGTGAAAACTCAATATTTTATGAAGATAGATGCAAAAATGCATTATTTTGTCAAGCTACAGTAGATTCAAGAGCTTAAAGGGGAACAGTCACCTCATAAAGATATTTCATCTTCAAGCTGTGCCGGTCAGCATAATGCAGCATGCTGAATGTTCGGCACAGCTCTTCTTTACTTCCTAATTCTCCTCCCACCTCCTTCCCAGCTGCCCCAGGGAGCACGTTTATGCTTCCCTTCTGTGTGGTGTGAATGGCTTCTATCGTTATATCAAGCTTCAGTTAGCATTATACTGAGGTTGCATCCACACCGAAGGGAAGCGTGAATGCTCTTCCTGGGGCAGCTGGGAGGGAAGTGGGAGGAGAAGAGCTGTGCCAATGATTCAGGGTGCCACATTATGCGGAAGTGCACAGCTTGAAGATGAAATATCTTTTAAAGTATGTACATTTAGAAAAAAAACACCTTCCTAATAGTACTTTATTAACTAAACCTATGGTAAAAATGTTTATGAGGTGAGTGTTCCCCTTTAACTCTGTAAACCCAACATAAGTTAAAACCTGTTTTGTATAAGTTTGAGCCCTCAATTTTAACAAAGTGGTAAAACTTCTGTAGTTGTTACTTAACCCCTTGTGGATGCTAGAGAAGTCGCCAATACATTAACAAGGACCTCTAATTTAGCCTTCACTCAGGCCTAGCAGTGACTTAAATCAGCTCTGTCAAAGACTTTCCCAGACATATTCACCACAGCCCTGGAAAGGATGCTTGGCAAAGGAAAAGAGCCATTTTCTTTTCTTAGAAATAGTTGCCACTTCAACCCGTGTTTTTTTTCTTGAAACTTAAACCCGTTGGTAGTAAATGGTAAAGTAGTGTAATTATACCCTTCCCTGCATGCCTAGGACCACAGAGTGCCAAACCCAGAATTCCAAGGCTTCTTATCTAAGCACAACAGAATCCAGACGGTGTCTGATCTCATATAGTGACTAGATTTAGCAAAACAACCATTCAAACAAACAAATAAATTCTTCGGTCTACAGCTCAGCAGAATATGCACAGCTGAAAGAGGAACTATACTTTTGAATATAACTGAGGTCATTTAGACTCTGAGTAGATAATTGTACAAGAACATACAGTTGCAATAATTAAAATTATACTGCGGTGACCATATAACTATACAGAGTACAGAGAGTGCAGTTGTAATGAGGCTCGATATGCAATGGTCCTATCAGCTTCAGGGCTTAATAAGATTTAGTTATGCCCCAGGGAGAATATTTTTGTGTTACTGGGCCTACATTATTTTTTGCACCAGATCTGTTCTATGAATAGTTACCACTTACCCCACTCTAATAATAACAAGTAAAATTAAGGTGACCACAAGTCACCTTTGTCATTCAGAGCAGAGGGTAACTAGAAGCCACCGGGCCCTGGTGCAAAAATTGCCATGGGCCCCCCCGACCACATTGCACCCCCCCATTGCACCCAATCATTACAGTTGCCCCCAATCGCCTCCACATTGCCCCAATAGCCACAATTGCCACCATGTTGCCACAATTTCCCTCACATTGCCCCAATGTTGCCACAATTGCCCCCACATTGCCACAGTTTCCCACACATTGCCCCAATGTTGCCACAATTGCCCCCACATTGCCACAATTTCCCACACATTGCCTCCACAATTGCTCCCAAATTCACCACATTGCCTCCACAACTGACCCAATTGCCACATTGCCTCTACTGCTGACACCCCCCGTGCCCATCTCCTACCTCCCTGGTGGTCCAGTGGCTGCCGGCTAGTGTGGCAGGAGAGATCTTCTGTATAGACCTCTTTAGCAGGAGCTCCCGCATGGTCCTTCAGTAATGCAGAGCGCTGGGAGATGATGTCATCTCCCAGCGCTCTGCATTACTACCACAGAGCCGACAGAGCCCGCACAGACCTTGTCCTCAGCTGCTTGCTGCTCAGTGGTGCCGGGCGGGGGGTTGCAGGGGTCGGATGAGCCCCTGGAGTGCCGGGCCCAGTCGCAGGTGCGACCCCTATTGTTATGCCACTGATTCAGGGACACTGTAGATAGAGGTACGCACCATAGAGTCCTAAACACTAGAGAGAGAACTCTCCAGTGACTGCTGTTACAGAAAATGATGCCTGTGGTAGGCTACAAGAAAATGTACATCACGCCCAAAGCTTTAAATTTACATTACATTAAATTGCACTACAGCTCTCGGTTGATGTCAGGAATAGAGCTCTGTCTGGAAGCCATTTTCTCGTAGCCTAGCATCAACATCACTTTCTGTCACAGTAGGCAATGGGATGTTATCCTTCTAGAGTCTTCATTACGGGACTTTGCATTGTTCCAGAAGGGGGCTGACCCCCGAGACAAGGGGCACACATTTAAAATCCAGGACTGTCTCGGGCAATCCGGGACATGTGGTCACCCTATGTAAAATATGTAAACCATCTCCAAATCTCCATAGCAAGAGACATACTGAAATCCTTCTTGTCTGCTAACTCATACACTTGGACCCTTCTGTTGGTTCATGCTCTGATTCGGAAAGGACGAACCTGGGCCCACAGTCACTGGCATATTTGTATGCATGTAGGTTTTTGATCTTTTTATGAGTGAAAATTACATTTTATTGAATAAAAACACTGAAGCAGTTTCAATTGGAAATTGTTCATGACAATACAGGCAATTGTTTTTCAAAATCAATGCCAAAATTTGAGAAGCTCTCTGGATTAACAAAAAGCAGAAGTGGCTTGTTCTACTGCTAGTCACCACTCAGAAGCATCACATTTTAGCTCTCTAGTGCCATTACACAGGAGACAGTTTCATGTACATATTAGTAGTGATGAGCGAGCACCCCAATGCTCGGATGTTCGGGTGCTCTGACCGAGCACCCCCTGAGGCTCGAGTGCTCGGCCGAACACCCGAGCCCCATTGAAGTCAATGGGAGGACTCGAGCATTACACCAGGCACCCCCTGCTCTGATGAGGGGAGGGTGCCTGGTCCATAGGAAAAGGGCAGAAAAAGATGGAAACACTACAGAAATGGTTCAGGGACAGCATAGGGAGGATGTCTGGATGCACCTTGGACTCCAACATCGCTGCTGGGAACGATCTTTCGCCCGTAGTACGCCATTTTTACAGACTGACCGTAAAACACACAAAAAGGAAAATAAAAACGACTTTAGGCGAAAAATTGTTACCAAACAGTATTTGCTGTATATTTACTTGTATATCATCTGCAAATTCTCCCAAAAATTTCATCGATTTTCTGAAGTGAGGCCATGATTAAGAGGGAAACGTGCGCAGAGGCAAATTATCCCAAAAATTTCCTTGATTTTCAGAACTGAGGCCATGATTAAGAGGGAAACGTGCGCAGAGGCAAATTCTCCCAAAAATTTCCTTGATTTTCAGAACTGAGGCCATGATTAAGAGGGAAACGTGCGCTGAGCTGACCATCTAAAACATTATGGGTGAGGGTCTGCTGCACAGCTGACCATCCTAAACATTATATGCGAAGGCCCGCTAGTGAGCTGACGCTATAAAACATTATATGAGAGGGCCCGCTAGAGAGCTGACCCAATAAAACATTATATGAGAAGGCCCGCTGGTGAGCTGACCTATATAAAAATTGGCAAACAGGGCCCGCTGGTGAGCTGGCCCTATATAAAAATTATATCACAGGGCCCGCTGGTGAGCTGGCCCTATATAAAAATTATATCCCAGGGCACGCTGGTGAGCTGGCCCTATATAAAAATTATATCCCAGGGCATATGGAAGAGGAGGAGGAGGATGAGAACATTAAGAGTCAACCATATACCCGTTTTTGGGGTGGAAGGGGTGAATGGGAATACAGAGTATTCCCATCATTGTAAATAACATATATAAAGTGAGTTTATGTTCCCCCGGGGCTTTCCTCCAGTGGAGTGGAGAAGTCAGGGGAAATCCAGGCCTTGTTCATTTTTATAAGTGTCAACCTATCAGCATTGTCGGTGGAAAGGCGGATACGCTTATCTGTTATGATGCCACCAGCAGCACTAAATACCCGCTCAGACAGAACGCTGGCGGCAGGGCAGGCCAGCACCTCCAAGGCGTAGAGTGCCAGTTCATACCACGTGTCCAGCTTGGACACCCAGTAGTTGTAAGGCACAGAGGGATCATTGAGGACGCTGACACGGTCTGCTACGTACTCCTTCACCATCTTCCAAAACTTTTCCCTCCTTGTGACACTAGGCTGCGCATCAGGGTGAGGGTGCTGGCGGGGTGTCATGAAGGTGTCCCACGCCTTGGAGAGTGTTGCCCTGCCTTTCTCGGAACTGCTGTGTGCTCCCCTTTTCTCCCCTTCTCGGTTGGCCAAGGTAGCACGTACTCTGCCGCCAGCGTTGTCAGATGGAAAATTTTGGAGCAATTTTTCAACAAGAACCTTCTGGTATTGCACCATTTTGCTTGTCCTCTCCACCGGAGGAATGAGAGATGAGAAATTCTCTTTGTAGCGGGGGTCCAGAAGGGTGAACACCCAGTAATCCGTGTTGTCTAAAATGCGTACAACGCGTGGGTCACGGGAAAGGCAGCCTAACATAAAGTCAGCCATGTGTGCCAGAGTACCAACAGTCAAGATTTCGCTGTCCTCACCAGGAGGCTGACTCTCAATATCCTCATCCTCTTCCTCCTCTTCTGCCCACCCACGCTGAAGAGATGGAACTAAAGTTCCATGGCTACCCTCTGTAGCGGAGGCAACCGTGTCTTCCTCCTCCTCCTCCTCCTCCTCCTCCTCCGCCTCCTCCAATTGTTGCTGAGAAGACGAAGTGAGGGTGCTCTGGCTATCACCTTGTGTAAGCTCTTCCTCCCCCATTTCCACCTCTTCCACATGCAAAGCGTCGGTTTTAATTGTGAGCAGCGAGCGTTTCAGTAGACACAGAAGTGGGATGGTTACACTGATAATAGCGTTATCGCCGCTCACCATCTGTGTCGATTCCTCAAAATTGCGTAAAACCTCGCAGAGGTCTGACATCCATTCCCACTCCTCACTTCTGATTACAGGAAGTTGAACGGAGAGGCGACGACCGTGTAACAGCTGGTACTCCACTACTGCCCTCTGCTGCTCACAAAGCCGGGCCAACATGTGGAAGGTGGAGTTCCAGCGCGTGCTCACGTCACACAGCAGCCGGTGAGCTGGCAATTGTAAGCGCTGCTGCAGCTTCAACAGGCCGGCCGAAGCTGTAGATGACTTACGGAAATGTGCACACACGCGGCGCACCTTGGTCAAGAGATCATGCACATTGGGGTAGGTTTTTAGAAATCGCTGCACCACTAAATTAAATACATGCGCTAGGCATGGTACGTGTGTGAGCTTGCCGAGCTCCAAAGCCGCCACCAAGTTACGCCCATTATCACACACAACCATGCCTGCTTGCAGGTTGAGTGGCGAGAGCCACTGCTCGGTCTGGTGACTAATCCCCTGCAACAGCTCTGAGGCCGTGTGCTGTTTGTCCCCAAGGCAGATCAGCTTCAGCACGGCCTGTTGACGCTTCCCCACTGCAGTGCTACACTGCTTCCAGCTACTGGCTGATGGGGGAGTGGCGGTGTGTGTAGAGAATTCGGAGGTGGAAACGGAGGAGGAGGAGCCAATAACGTAGGTGCTGGTGGAAACCCTGATGGAGGTAGGGCCCGCAATCCTCGGCGTGGGTAGCACCCGTGCCATCCCAGGGTCCGAGTCGCTCCCAGCCTCCACGACATTCACCCAGTGTGCCGTCAGGGAAATGTAGCGTCCCTGGCCACAAGCACTTGTCCATGTGTCAGTCGTTAAGTGGACCTTCCCAGTAACTGCGTTGGTCAGGGCACGGGTGATGTTACGGGACACATGGTGGTGTAATGCGGGGATGGCACACCGGGAAAAGTAGTGGCGGCTGGGGACCGCGTACCGAGGGACAGCTGCTGCCATCAGGCTGCGGAAGGACTCAGTGTCCACAAGCCTAAATGGCAGCATTTCGATGGCCAGTAATTTTGAAAGGTGTGAGGTTAGTGCTATGGCCTGTGGGTGGGTGGCTGGGTATTTTCTCTTGCGCTCAAATGCCTGGGGTAACGACATTTGGACGCTGTGCTGGGACAGGGAAGTGGATGTGGTCGCTGATGGTGCTTCAGATGCTACAGGTGCAGGGCGGGAGGTATGCGGGCCTGCGCCTTCGACAGGCGATTGGCCGGCACCGAAAACAGGGGAAGAGGAGGCAGTGGTGTGGCCTGCAGACACAGATGGGCGATCCAGGCGTTCCTCCCACTTACTACGGTGCTTGGATGCCATGTGTCGGATCATGCTGGTGGTGGTGAGGTTTCTAGTGTTCATGCCTCGGCTCATTCTGGTGTGGCACAGGTTGCAAACTACAAATCTTTTGTCGTCCGCACTTTCCTTAAAAAAACGCCATACCGCGGAACACCTACCCCTTGGCAAGGTAGATTTACGCAAGGGGGTGCTCCGTGGAACATTTGCGGGCCGGTTTGGTGCGGTCCGCCTTCTTTCTGTAGCCACACCACTGCCTCTTCCAGCCTGTTGCGGTGCTGCAGATGGCTCACCCTCAGGACTGCTGTCATCGCTCGGCTCTACACCTTCCCAGGTGGGGTCAGTCACCTCATCGTCCACCAAGTCCTCCTCCACTTCCTCACTCTGATCATCCTCCTCAAGTCTTGATCCCACCACATACTCGGTCATTGACAACTGTATAACATTCTCCTCAACAAGGTCTTGAGAAGGAAATAGTGGTTGATTTAATGGCAACTGTGTCTCATCATCATCATCATCATCCACTACTTCCTTTGACCTTAAATGCCGTTCACATCTGTCATCTTCTTGTGATTGGGTAGCCTCTAGAGGTTGTGAATCAGGGCACAAGATGTCATGTTCCTCTGCAAGCGTGCTTGGAGAGAGGGTCAAATGAAGGATTGGTGATGAGACGAGCTCATCACTATATCCCAGTGTGGGATCACTTCTTTGACCAGACCGTGTATGGTGGGAGGAAGGATGATCAGAGTGAGGATTATGTTGACCAGACTCTTGGCTACTGAGAGTGGACTTGGTGGAAGACAGGGTGGTGCTTAACCGACTGGAAGCAGTATCAGCTGTCATCCAACCGACCACCTGTTCGCACTGGTCGGACCTCGAGAGTGATGTCCTGCGACGCCCTGTGAAATCAGACATGAAGCTAGGTATGGTGGATGTCTTTCTTTCTTGTGCTCTGGCACCAGGCACAGTTTCTCCGCATCCTGACCCGCGCCCTGAACTTTCAGGATCACGTCCACTTCCCCGTCCCTTTTTACCCGCCTTCTTCATCTTACACGATATATATGACTTTAATATATATGAGTTTGAAAACTTAACAGTATTTCTTACTATTCTGCAACTCTGCAGAGTACACAGAATAGGCTGCTAAACGGCGGTGAAACACACTGAATGGAATATGTGACTTTAATATTTGAGTTTGAAAACTTAACAGTATTTCTTACTATTCTGCAACTGTTCAGAGTACACAGAATAGGCTGCTAAACGGCGGTGATACACACTGAATGGAATATGTGACTTTAATATTTGAGTTTGAAAAATTAACAGTATTTCTTACTATTCTGCAACTCTGCAGAGTACACAGAATAGGCTGTTAAACGGCGGTGAAAGACACTGAATGGAATATGTGACTTTAATATTTGAGTTTGAAAACTTAACAGTATTTCTTCCTATTCTGCAACTCTGCACAGTACACAGAATGTGCTGCTAAACTGCGGCGAAGCACACTGAATGGAATATGTGACTTTGATATTTGAGTTTGAAGACTTAACAGTATTTGTTATAATTCTGGAACTGTACAGAGTACACAGAATAGGCTGTTAAACGGCGGTGAAAGACACTGAATGGAATATGTGACTTTAATATTTGAGTTTGAAAACTTAACAGTATTTCTTACTATTCTGCAACTCTGCAGAGTACACAGAATAGGCTGTTAAACGGCGTTGAAACACACTGAATGGAATATGTGACTTTAATATTTGAGTTTGAAAACTTAACAGTATTTCTTATAATTCTGGAACTGTACAGAGTACACAGAATAGGCTGTTAAACGGCGGTGAAAGACACTGAATGGAATATGTGACTTTAATATTTGAGTTTGAAAACTTAACAGTATTTCTTATAATTCTGCAACTCTGCAGAGTACACAGAATAGGCTGTTAAACGGCGTTGAAACACACTGAATGGAATATGTGACTTTAATATTTGAGTTTGAAAAATTAACAGTATTTCTTACTATTCTGCAACTCTGCAGAGTACACAGAATAGGCTGTTAAACGGCGTTGAAACACACTGAATGGAATATGTGACTTTAATATTTGAGTTTGAAAACTTAACAGTATTTCTTATAATTCTGGAACTGTACAGAGTACACAGAATAGGCTGTTAAACGGCGGTGAAAGACACTGAATGGAATATGTGACTTTAATATTTGAGTTTGAAAAATTAACAGTATTTCTTACTATTCTGCAACTCTGCAGAGTACACAGAATAGGCTGTTAAACGGCGTTGAAACACACTGAATGGAATATGTGACTTTAATATTTGAGTTTGAAAACTTAACAGTATTTCTTCCTATTCTGCAACTCTGCACAGTACACAGAATGTGCTGCTAAACTGCGGCGAAGCACACTGAATGGAATATGTGACTTTGATATTTGAGTTTGAAGACTTAACAGTATTTCTTATAATTCTGGAACTGTACAGAGTACACAGAATAGGCTGTTAAACGGCGGTGAAAGACACTGAATGGAATATGTGACTTTAATATTTGAGTTTGAAAACTTAACAGTATTTCTTACTATTCTGCAACTCTGCAGAGTACACAGAATAGGCTGTTAAACGGCGTTGAAACACACTGAATGGAATATGTGACTTTAATATTTGAGTTTGAAAACTTAACAGTATTTCTTATAATTCTGGAACTGTACAGAGTACACAGAATAGGCTGTTAAACGGCGGTGAAAGACACTGAATGGAATATGTGACTTTAATATTTGAGTTTGAAAACTTAACAGTATTTCTTATAATTCTGCAACTCTGCAGAGTACACAGAATAGGCTGTTAAACGGCGTTGAAACACACTGAATGGAATATGTGACTTTAATATTTGAGTTTGAAAAATTAACAGTATTTCTTCCTATTCTGCAACTCTGCACAGTACACAGAATGTGCTGCTAAACTGCGGCGAAGCACACTGAATGGAATATGTGACTTTGATATTTGAGTTTGAAGACTTAACAGTATTTCTTCCTATTCTGCAACTCTGCACAGTACACAGAATGTGCTGCTACACTGCGGCGAAGCACACTGAATGGAATATGTGACTTTGATATTTTAGTTTGAAGACTTAACAGTATTTCTTCCTATTCTGCAACTCTGCACAGTACTCAGAATGTGCTGCTAAACTGCGGCGACGCACACTGAATGGAATACGTGACTTTGATATTTTAGTTTGAAGACTTAACAGAATGTGCTCTAATCTGCAACTTTGCACACTAAACAGAATGTGCTCTAATCTGCAACTTTGCACACTAAACAGAATGTGCTCTAATCTGCAACTTTGCACACTAAACAGAATGTGCTCTAATCTGCAACTGTGCACACTAAACAGAATGTGCTCTAATCTGCAACTTTGCACACTAAACAGAATATATATATTTTTTTTTTTTTTTTTTTGTTTTTTTCCCCCCACACCAAATAACCTGCTGCCCCCACACACAGTAGTCCTAAAAAGGACTTTTGGTTCTTTTTTTTTCACAATTTTTGTTTTTTTCCTCCCTACACTGCCTTTCCCTTCCTATCCTCAGCTCTCCCTGGCTCAGACTGAGCCGAACTCGCTGGTCAGGTGCTATACAGCACCTGACCACGGGTTCTGGCCAGCCAATCAGTGTAATGCCAGCAGCCAACATGGCTGCTGGCATTACACCGATGTCAGAGCCTCCCTGCACGTTTATTGGCTGCGCAGCAGCCGCAAAACGTGCGGGGAGGAGACCCGAACATGGCGGGCGAGCACATGCGGTACTCGTACGAGTACCGCCATGTGCCGAGCAGAGCGATGCTCGAGCCGATCCGAGCATCGGCCGAGCATGCTCGCTCAACACTACATATTAGACTAATCCTACCCTAAAGGGTAGTCAGATTCCAAAAGGACTGGTAAATCACCTCTGCACTGGAACATCAGCTAGCTCCAGACATACATTTCAGCCTTGTTGACCCTTGTCTGTGAGGTGCAGCTGTATTTCATAGGCACTGAGAGCAAAGAGTTCATGTATGGATTACCCTTCACTCTCAAGGAGACACCCTAATGGTATTCAAAAAACATACCAAAATGTAAGAGGATTTGAGGATGAACAAAAGCACAAGTAGCTTTTTCTACAGCTACTCACTGCTCAGGAGCATCCATGTTAGCTCTTTATTGTCACTACAGAGTACAAATGTCCATGTACATCTTAAACTAATCCTGCCCAAAAGGACAGTCCATTTCCAACTCTCCTCTGCATGAGAACACTAGCTAACCCCAGACATACGTTTCAGCCTTGTTAGGCCTTGTCATCGAGGTGCAGCTGGTTTCCCTAATAGCACTAGGGAGCTAAAACAGGATTCTTCTGAGAGGCAACTAGCCTTAGAACAAGCCATTGTGCGTTTCGTCATCCTCAGAGCCTCTGACATTTTGGAACATTTTCTGAAGAATCCTAGGGTGTCTCCCTAAGAGTGAAGGGTAATCCAGATGTGGACCCCTTGCTCTTGGTTCTTAGGAGAACCAGCTGCACCTCAATGATGAGGCCCAACAAGGCCAAAACATATCACCTGGGGTTAGCTGGTGTTTCTGCTCAGAGTCATGTTGGAACTGGACTACCCATTTTGGGCAGGATTAGACTAATACATATATGGACATTTCTCACCTGTAATGGTACTAGAGAGCTAAAACATGATGCCCGTGAGCGGTGACTGGCCATAGAACAGGCTGTTGTGCTTTTGTCCATCTGCAGAGCTTCTCACATTTGGGTACTTATATATTTTTCAAAATGGCATGAATACCAGCAGACAGTTTCAAGTAACAATTCTGTCTATCCCTTTAGCAAATCACACTCTGTGGGGTCTATTAAGTAGACTTGTGCTTTAAAGGGATAGTAATACTTCGTTTTAACTTTATTTTATTTTGTAGGCATTAAAAAAACATGAACAACGATATAAGTCTTATCTCTCAAACCTTTATGGTTTAAGAGATATTCACAAACAAGGTTTCCCCTCCCGCCCCTTTTACCTAGTGTAAGCAATCTCTTCTCAGATGTGGAATCTAGTTGTAAGACCAGACAGATAACAGCAGGAGACAATCTTCTTCCTATGAGAACAATGAAAGTCCTGCCCCCCTTGACAAGCTTTTCAGGTTTTTCCCTTATCTTAATTGAAGATTGTCCCTCTCTGCAGTCTACCTGGGCACCTCCCTTCTGCTCTGGCTGAGCAGTGTTACATCAGTAAAAGGGGCGGGAGGGGACACTTTGTCATTGAATTACTCTTGAACTACAACTCTGACAGAATTTAAATAACACTCTCCAAAGTCCAAATACTATGATGATTAATTAGAGCTGCTTTTATTATGAAACATTACTATCCCTTTAAAAGTGCAGAGCAAAACAAACAGCAACAGATCATTTTGTGTCTAAAAATGTGCTTTTCTTACAAAAAAAATTTAATTGCTAATAGAAAATGTGCGTTGTTTACAGAATAATTCACATTACTAATACATTTGGCATTGATTCTAAAAAAATTGCAAGGCTAATAAAAATAGTCAGTGCTTCTAAGAAAAGTTAGCAATGCCAACCAATTAAATGTTTTAAAGCACCTAAAGCTGCATGTATATCTACGCAAACTGTTTTAGATGCAATGCACATTTTTTAAGAAGCAATGCAATTTTTTTGCTCATTACCATAAACACAGCTGGAGCTAAATGCATTAAAAATTAAAGGGATAGCAATACTTCGTTTTAACTTTATTTTATTTTGTAGGCATTAAAAAAACATGAAGAATTATATAAGTCTTATCTCTCAAACCTTTATGATTTAAGAGATATTCACAAGGAAAGTTTCCCCCTCCCGCCCCTTTTACCTAGTGTAAGACATCTCTTCTCAGATGTGCAATGCAGTCCATAGACCAGACAGATAACAGAAGGGGGCAATCTTCTTCCTATGAGAACAATGAAAGCCCTTCCCCCCTTGACAAGCTTTTCAGGTTTTTTCCCTTATCTTAATTGAAGACTGTCCCTCTCTGCAATCTACCTGGGCACCTCCCTTCTGATCTGGCTAAACAGTGTGACATCAGTAAAAGGGGCGGGAGGGGGATACTTTATCATTCAATTTCTCCTGAACTACAACTCTGACAGAATTGAAATAACATTCTCCAAAGTCCAAATACTATGATGATTAATTAAAGCTGCTTTTATTATGAAGCATTACTATCCCTTTAAGCACATCATCTGTTTGCCCAGCGGTTTTCAGGTGCGATTTCATTATCTACGCTCTACGCCTTGCTGGCATAGACAATTCAAACTCGCCAGCATCTCTACTACATTAAACTGACCCATGTTCCTACTGAGACATTGTACTGAGCTCCCTGTGAGCTGATCACAAGGGGAGATGTGCACTGCTGATCTTGGCCATAGAGGATTAGCCTACACCCATGTGGGCTGGTCAGTGATTGGATCATTGTGGTAAGCATCTTAACGGTTCAGTGATTCATGTGAACAGTCTATCACATAGCCAACCTTCAAAACTCCAGCTGTTGGAGACTCAACTGTCTCCTAGTTGAGACTGATGGGAGCTGAAGTCTCCATCAGCTGTATTGCCAAAAGTTTCCTGCTTCACTGCCCTGATGCAACTCCCTAGAGAACATCAGTAATCTGCAGGAAGTTGAGCAACTGTCAAACAATGCAATCACCCATGTGGATGGGCTAATAGGATGAAATGTACCCTATTTTGGGGTTACTGTACATGGTGAAAGTGTCATCGTGGCACTATCTCTATCTGGAAAAGCCCTATGTGTAACAGTATACAGGTGATTTAGCCTGCAATGCAATGGAGTTCTTCCTTTCTATACAACAGAGTGACACATCTCCAACATTACTCTCTATGATTCAGACCTAGCTTTTATCTTCACTTCCCCAACAGAACTTCCTATCTGAGAAGCCACAGACCTATCATTTCTTTCATATGGAAACTAAGTACCGCAAAACTGTCACACTGTATCCTCTCTATTCATTTACGTGCATCTCTGCAAAGCAAATTAAAGGGATAGTAATACTTCAAATGTAAAAAAAAAATGTTGTAGGGTTTATCCCCCTGAGTAAAACAAGAGTACTCCCACTGCTGAAAGGTGTTTCATTCAAAATGTATTAATTTTCAAAGTTGAATTTTTTTAGGTGCAATATCACAGAGGCCTGAAATTGTACAGTGGCGCTGTTGCTACACCATCCTATGGAGATTTATGGTCCCGGGACCAGAGCTGTCCATAGGATCGTGTAGCAACAGCGCCACTGTATATTTTCAGGCCACTGTGATATTGCACCTAAAAAAATCAACTTTGAAAATTAATAACTTTTGAATGAAATGCCTTTCAGCAGTGGGAGTACTCTTGTTTTACTCAGGGGGATAAACCCTACAACATATATTTTTTTACATTTTAAGTATTACTATCCCTTTAAAAATGGTCTGCATGTCATACTAGCCATTTGTTTGTAACGTGAATAGTTTTTGAGAAATTAACCTTAATTTGTTGGTGGCACTTTATGCTAATTAGCTAATGTACTGGATCAATATTCCCACACCATATGCTATTAATGAATGTAGACAAAGTCAGCACACTGAGGGAATTTCTAACAACACAACAAGTGATACATTTAAATGGAGATTTTAATGCTTTGCAATGTGGGAGACCTCTTCAGCATTTGAGGGGTTAAAAACAACAGGAATGTGCCACCTTGACTTGATACATAAGGCCTAATTCAATGACATTCTGGGGTACACCAACTGCACTCTAATGGACACATACACATTCCTCAGATTCCCACTGATTTAAGTATGTCTTTTTAACCCCTTGAATGCTAACAAGCTCCAGTGCATTGCTTCGCTAGCATTCAAGATGTTAAAATGTCCTTTTAAATGAACAGGAATGTTTATCAGTCCGCTATGGTGAAGCTGGTTTACCCTAAAATTGCACTTCTCCGCTTTAATACATAAGGGCCATTGTCCCATATTTATTAATGCAAACTGGAATTATTCTGCAGTAAACCAACTGCACCATAGGGGGCAAATAAAAAATTCCTAAATTCCCATGCACTTCAATAGACCTTTTTAACCCCATGAATGCTAGAGAGGTCTCCATTGCATTGCTTTGCAGTGCATTGGAAACCTCATGGTCATGTCCTTGCCAGTCAGAGAATGGGGGAAGTGTTCTTAACCTGGTAGAACCCGTGTGGAGGCCAACAGCCTAAGTGGTGTTCTGCCTGGGTTTTGGCCTCGGCTATATGTTGCAATACTTCTCTGCTCCCATGAACTTTTTTCATTCCTCCGCTCCCTATCACCACCATCTCCTTCTACCCCTGCAAAAAAGCCCCACTGCTTCAAATTTCACTCTCACCTTATGTCCCTGTCCCTTCTCCTCCTACTTGCTGCAGGTGACATCTCACCTAACCCAGGCCCCCCTTCCATTCTCTCTCGGACCACAGAACCCACTCACACACGCAACACTCACAACCTAATAACCGTACCCCGTCACCTAACCTCCTCCCCCCACTTTTGTTTTGGTCTCTGGAATGCCCGCTCTGTGTGTAACAAACTAACAGCTGTTCATGATCTGTTCATTTCTCATTCCCTAAACCTCCTTGCCATCACTGAAACTTGGCTCACATCATCAGACACTGCCTCCACTGCCGCACTCTCATATGGAGGCCTTCAATTCACACACACACCGAGGCCTGGCAACAGGCAGGGAGGGGGAGTAGGCATCCTGCTGCCCCCTAACCATATATTTCAGGTACTCCCCACTGTTCCCTCTCTTTCCTTCCCTACATTTGAATCTCACACACTTCGCCTCTTCTCTCCCCTCCCCCTGCGTGTCGCTGTCATATACAGGCCACCTGGTCCCACTGCACAATTCCTTGATCACTTCACCTCCTGGCTCCCTCACTTCATGTCCTCTGATGTCCCTACTCTCATCATGGGTGACTTCAACATCCCTATAGATAATCACAACACCCCCCTGCCCTCAAACTCCTCTCTTTAACAACCTCCTTAGGCTTATCGCAGTGGACCAGCTCTCCCACACACAGTGATGGTCACTCCCTTGACTTGATCTTCACTAACCTCTGCTCGGTCTCCAACTTCTCTAATGTCCCCTTTCCCCTCTCTGACCACCACCTCCTCACCGGTAACCTCATCATACCACGCAAACCCATCACCCCCGCCACAATCAAGCGCATGCGGAGAAATCTACATTCTCTTGATAAGCAACAATTTTCCACCTCCCTACAGCCTATCCTCAACCCCATCCTCACACTTACTTGCCCAGACAAAACTACTGCTCTCTACAACAGCACTCTCACTTCAGCCCTTGACATCGCTGCACCTGCAACTCCACGCCACCCACGCACAACCCCACTACAACCCTGGCACACAAGACTAACGCGATACCTCCAAAGGTGCTCACGCACTGCTGAAAGGCACTGGAGGAAATCGCGCTCCACAGCCGACTTCACACACTACAAATTAATTCTCCGTTCGTATAGCTCTGCCCTCTCCCTGGCTAAACAGTCATTCTTCTCCTCTTTAATTTCTAATCTTTCCTCCAACCCCAAACGCCTTTTCTCAACCTTCACATCTCTTCTAAACCCACCAACACAAACACCTTCCACTAACTTCTCTGCCCAAGATCTCGCCAACCACTTCAAGAACAAGATTGAATCTATCAGACATGACATTTCATCACTACCACCCCCACCCAGCCAGCCCAGCCCTGTCGCCTCTCCCACATACACACTAAGCTCCTTCCCACCTGTCACTGAGGATGAAGTCTCCCTTCTCCTCACTCGCTCAAACCTAACCACATGCCCTCTCGACCCAATCCCATCTCAGCTCACCCAAGAACTCTCCCCTCTACTAACTCCAATCCTTACTCACTTATTCAACCTCTCTTTGTCAACCGGCACCTTCCCATCCTCTTTCAAACATGCACTAATCACTCCCATCCTAAAAAAACCCTCCCTGGACCCAAACTCATTGTCAAATTACCGGCCAATTTCCCTACTCCCGTTTGCCTCCAAGCTTCTCGAGCGCCTTGCATATAACCGGCTCACTAAATTCCTCTGCTCCCATTCCCTGCTAGATCCCTTGCAATCCGGATTCCGCCCTCATCACTCCACTGAGACTGCCCTCACTAAAGTGGCCAATGACTTGCTCTCAGCCAAGTCTAAAGGCCACTACTCCCTACTCATTCTTTTGGACCTGTCAGCCGCATTTGACACAGTTGATCACCCACTCCTCCTCCAAGCCCTCCACTCCCTAGGTCTCTGCGACACTGCACTCTCCTGGTTTTCATCTTATCTCTGCAACCGCTCCTTCAGTGTTTCATACTCCGGCTCCACTTCCCCACCCCTCCCACTGTCTGTTGGTGTGCCCCAAGGATCAGTACTGGGACCCTTGCTCTTCTCAATCTACACTGCTTCCCTTGGAAAACTAATAAACTCCTTTGGGTTTCACCATCATCTCTATGCTGATGACACCCAAATATATCTTTCCTCCCCAGACCTCTCTCCTTCCCTCCTGTCCCGAGTGTCTGACTGTCTGTCTGCTGTGTCTTCCTGGATGTCCTCCCATCAACTCAAACTTAACCTTAGCAAAACTGAACTAATTCTCTTCCCTCCATCTACAACCAGCCTTATCCCAAACATTACCCTCACCGTTAACAACACTTCCATCACACCAACCCCTACAGCACGCTGCCTGGGGGTCACATTTGACTCTGCCCTATCCTTCATTCCTCACATCCAGTCAATCTCCAACTCATGCCGCCTCCACCTCCGCAACATCTCTAGAATCCGACCCTTTCTCACAGAAGACACTACCAAAATTCTAATCCAAACACTCATCATGTCCCGTCTTGACTACTGTAACTCTTTACTAATTGGCCTGCCTCTCACCCGACTAACCCCGCTACAGTCCATAATGAACTCTGCTGCAAGACTAATCTACCTCACTCATCGCTTCTCTAACACCACACCCCTCTGTCAGTCCCTACACTGGCTCCCGTTAGCATACAGAGTAAAATTCAAAACTCTGGTGCTAACTTATAGAGCCCTCACTAACACTGCACCCTCCTATATTTCATCTCTCATTTCCAAATATACTCCCGCCCGCCATCTTCGCTCTGCACATGACCTTCTGCTCTCCACAGCTCTTATCACATCCTCCCACTCCCGCCTACAGGACTTCTCCCGTGCTGCACCTGAGCTGTGGAATTCCCTCCCCCGCCCCATTAGACTCTCCCCCAGCCTTCAAATCTTCAGACGCTCCCTGAAGACTCACCTCTTCAGGGAGGCCTATCAACTGCCTCCATAAACATCATCACCAAGATTCACCCCTTGCACGGACTACTGCACTCAATGGCACTTCTCACTCCCACCCACTGACTGGCAGTTCATGTGGCAGGAGGCACTTAAACACAATAGCACTTACTCCTTCTGTATCAAACCTACCTTCCTCTAGACTGTAAGCTCTCACGAGCAGGGCCCTCTGATCCTCCTGTTCTACACATCTGATTGTACTATTTAATACCTCTGTATGTCTATTCCCCAATTGTACAGCGCTGCGGAATTAGTTGGCGCTATATAAATAAAGAATAATAATAATAATACCCATTGGTATATACCTGTGAATTTGCTCATATTGAGCCTCCGGAGAGGGCTCATGTTCTGACAAGTCATTTACGAAATTTCCATCATAATGGGACAGGGCTTAATAGAGTAGGTGGTGCTTATTCATCTGAATGTCATAAAGTAGGCAGGAAGTGAGTGGGGAGTGGGCATAGTAGGATGGGAAGGAGGAGAACTGGAGGGAAGTGGGTGGAACAGGGTGGGTAGGGTTGCCACCTTTTCTTCAAAAAAATACCGGCCATGGCATTCCCTCCATAGACTTAACATTGGACAGAAGCCAATTTTTTACTGGCCTGCCGGTAGAATACCAGCTGGGTGGCAACCCGAAGGGTGGGAATGAGAAATAACTCACCACCGCTGGAGGATCAGCTTCTGTCCCCAGAGACCCGGTAATTCAATCTGAAATCTGGAGGCAGATCCAGAGAGTTCCCAGGTATGCCCCTTGGGCTACTTGTTGCCAGCTCATGGGGTACACAGTTCAAGGTTACAGCTTTGCGTCCATGATTGGAAAGTTATCATTAGGTATATGTACAATCTTTCATAATCTGGCAAGTACCTTTGAGGATGTTATATTATACAATAAAGCTGTGGTCATGATTAAAGGGATAGTAATACTTCAAAATCACTATCCCTTATATTGAAGCCCTTTAAAAACTGAATTAAATGCCACCAGCGGCATCTCTCAAACCTTTATGGTTTGTGAGATTGCCACTTTTAAACTTCGCTCTCCCTGCCTCTCCCCTGACGTCATCGTTCTTGCTGCAGCAGGGAAATCCGGTCCCGGGACCGGCGGAGGCTCTTCAGCAGAGCCGAGATCTCGTTATGGAAGACAAGATCCTTCACTAAAACGGTCTTCTACGTGTGCTTGGTTACCAAGCACACGTAGAGGACCGTTTTAGTTAAGGATCGTTTCTTCTATAATGAGATCTGGCTCTGCTGAAGAGCCTCCACTTGATTCAATGAACGGATTCCCCTGCTGCAGCAAGAACGCTGACGTCAGGGGAGAGGCAGGGGAGACAGAAGTTTAAAAGCGGCTATCTCACAAACCATAAAGGTTTGAGAGATGCCGCTGGTGGCATTTAATTCAGTTTTTCAAGGGCTTCAATATAAGGGATAGTAATTTTGAAGTATTACTATCCCTTTAAACTCACATCTAGTGTCCGTGTTTTATTTAACCTTCAAGAACCCAGTACCTAGACAAGAATAACTCCAGTTTGCTTTTATACATTTGCACCATTGTATCTTTATTTGACAAGGAAGTACAAAAAACTTTATTGTCTTGTTTCCTGAATTTGTCTGCCATGAACAGGCCCATCTCAGGCTCCCCATCTGAATCTGTTTAAAACATGCTTTACTGAAAAAACACTAGAGTTTGGTTCATGAGCCGGGGGTGAGGGGGGTATAGAAAAAATATATAAAAGGAGAAAATGAACAGCCGTTGTAGAATAAGTAGGATTAACTGCAGCAAGCACTGTTTAACACTTTGGGTGCCAGAGGGGTACGCAACGCGTTTTGTATCCCTCTGGCACTCATAGGTTTAACTCCCTCAAAGAATTCTACTAAAAACAAAAAAAAAACACGCCACTTCCTTTTTTCTCCTGTAAACTGTGGGGACAGCTCAAGGAGAGAGGCCTGACCAACTGAAACCTGACCCGTTGCCACATGTAAAGGAAGAATCCAGCCACCCAGAAAAAAGACATAAGCAGACTGGGGTTAGGAGGAGACGTAACACAGCACGGGGCAATACCGGTGGGCACAGGTGACCTCATATGCCTTTCACCCTTTGTGTGCCAGAGGGGTACACAACGCATTGCTTTGCAATGCGTTGTGTACCCCTCTGGCACTCAAAGGGTTAAAACTACTTTGAGCGCTAGGGTGGTATTCAAGAATACCCCTTCAACACTGAAAGGGTTAAATTAGGGACGTATAAAAACATAGACTGTAGGGTTTCACTGATTCCTCGACAGTCCTGCAGAATTTCATAAGTGTCCCTGATTTATAGGGATATGTGTTCACCTTATGTGGTAGACTGTAAGCCAGAGGTGGTAAACAAGTGGTTCCCTAGGGGTTGTTTGACTATATTAACTATCATCCCCTGCATGTAAAGCTTACAGCAGCAGAAAGATACTTGTGACCCTCAGCTGTTGTTGAACTACAATTCCCATCTTGCTCAGCACATAGCACTTAGAGCAGGAGACTGCAGCTTGTGACTCCCCCAGTTGTTTTTGGGCTACAATTACCATAACCCTTAGCCATCCGTTTGCTGGAATTGTAGTGCTACACCAGCTGGAGTGCTGCAGGTGTCATTATCCTGCTGCTAGTTCCACGAGTTAAGGATGATGGGAATTGTATTCCAACAACAGCTGTGGCAGGTGACAGGTTGCCCTCTTCTGCTGCAAAGCTGTAAGGGCTGAGGGTGATGATACTTGTAGTCCCACAACTTTTATGTGGGGGGTGTAGGTTGCCCTATACTGCAATAAGCTATTATAACTGATGATGATGGCAAATGTAGCCCAACAACAGCTGGGGGTGGCTGCAGGTTGCCCTCTCCTGCTATAAGCTCAGCATACTGCATAACTCCCAAGTGTCCCTCTTTAGGAGGGACAGTCCCTCTTTTGGACCTAAATCCCCCTGTCCCTCTTTCCCACCCTGATGTCCCTCTTTTTAGGAAATCAGATTGTGTGGTGTGTATATAAGTGTATCATACTGCTATACAGCAATAAAACTCACATTATTGTTTGTTTAGACATCAGTATATGTGTTTATAAATTAGTGTGTATAAATAAAATACTTTGATATTGTTCTAATTCATCTATTACGTTACACAAGGAGGTGTCAGTAGGTCATGAAATAGCTTAAAAATTGTCGGTAATGCCCCACCCACCAGCCACTCCCCCAGCAACACCCCCAAATGTACAAGTGTCCCTCTTTCTCGATTTAAAATGTTGGGAGGTATGATACTGGGAATTAAGAGAATGCAGTCCAACAACATTTGAGAAGCCACACATTCCTCTTTCTTCTTGTAAATTCTACAAGCAGGAAACTTGGGCTATATGTACAATAGCATAACTCCCAAGTGTCCCTCTTTAGGAGGGACAGTCTCTCTTTTAAACCCAAATCCCTCTGCCCCTCTTTCCCACCCTGATGTCCCTCTTTTTAGGAGATCAGACTGTGTGGTGTGTGTATATAAGTGTATCACATTGCTCCACAGCAATAAAACCCACAATAATGTTTGTTTAAATGTCAGTATATGTGTTCATAAATTAGTATGTATAAATAAAATACTTTGGTCTTGTTATAAGTCATTTATTAAGATACACAAGGAGGTATCATTAAGTCATGAAATAGCCTAAAAATTCTCGGTAATGCCCGCCCACCAGCCATGCCCCCCAGCAACACCCCCTAAAACACCAGTGTCCCTCTTTGGTGATTTGAAATGTTGGGAGGTATGCAATAGCAAGCAATTGTGGGGCAAACAACAGCAATATAGATTCTCATGAATATAAACTAGATAGCTCCCACGGTAGCGCTGTGGAACACAAAAAGTTTAACCCTTTGAGTGCCAGAGGGATATCCAAAACAGTGCAAAGCACTCAAAGGGTAACATTAGGCTATACAGACTTCACCTTTAACTGATGGTACGTGAATAAAAAGCATTCTGCAGAGCTGCTTTGATCTCAGTAGAGCCCTATAACAGGCATATGTCTTAACTGTCCCTGGTTCAAGGTGAGGTCTTGTCAACTTAGTTTAAAAGTTCTATTTAAATCAATTGGAATTTGTATTTTTGTATGTAAAAGGTCCCCATATCTCCCTTTTAATGCAGGACGCTTATGTAAATACCATTATGCACACCTACACAGGAAAAACCCTGCAGCGTGTGTTTGTCATAAGTGTCCAGTAGGACTAGTCACCTTGAAGTTGACTACTAATAAAATTTGAGCAATTCTGGGGCAAACAAATACTTCCAAAAAACTATCCTCCTATTTAAACAGGGCTTTTAACCCCTTGAATGTTAAGCATCCAACGCATTGCTTAATTGCGTTAGAGACCTCTGTAACATTCTAGGGGTTAAAAGTCCCATTTAAATCAGTGGAATTCTTCCGTATTGCTTAGTACACTGGCTTCATTGTTTATGTAGAGTTGTTAGTAAATGACACAAACGTAGGCAGAAGAGAACCTGCCTCAGAGAGCTTATAATCAAGGGCAAACTAAACAGGGACTAGACTAAATGACACTTAATTTAACCCCTTAAAGGGATAGTAATGTTTCATAATAAAAGCAGCTCTAATTAATCATCATAGTATTTGGATTTTGGAGAGTGTTATTTAAATTCTGTCAGAGTTGTCGTTCAAGAGTAATTCAATGACAAAGTATCCCCCTCCTGCCCCTTTTACTGATGTAACACTGCTCAGCCAGAGCAGAAGGGAGGTGCCCAGGTAGACTGCAGAGAGGGACAATCTTCAATTAAGATAAGGGAAAAACCTGAAAAACTTGTCAAGGGGTGCAGGGCTTTCATTGTTCTCAAAGGAAGAAGATTGTCCCCTGCTGTGATCTGTCTGGTCTATGGACTGCATTGCACATCTGAGAAGAGATGGCTTACACTAGGTAAAAGGGGCGGGAGGGGAGACTTTGCTTGTGAATATCTCTCAAACCATAAAGGTTTGAGGGATAAGACTTATATCGTTCTTCATGTTTTTTTAATGCCTACAAAATAAAATAAAGATAAAACAAAATATTACTATCCCTTTAACAGCATGGCATATGGCCAGCCATTAAGGACCACAGAGGATTTTTTAAAATTATTATTGCGATGAAGTGCCAGGACAGTCACTGATCCTTTTGTGCCAGACCTGGCTTGACAGTCAGAGTAAGAGAAAGACTTACCTGGCTAGGAGTCCTTCATACAGCAATTAGTTATATCTATATACTTTTTTTTTTTTTTTTTTTTGGATCTGATCCCTTTTGCAGTCTGTGATTGTTTCTGTTTACATTCTGATAACAAATTGTGTCCCTTATGAGTCATCCAGGTCGATTGATGCCTATTGTTTTCCGGTATGGGGAGAGACCTAAATGTGGACTTCAACAGAGTTCAGAAAGCTGAAGAAAAAATGCAAAAAATAAATAGATATATATATGTAATGTGATCAGATCACTATCTTAATGTGGGATGCTTACAAGTTGAATAAATACCAATAGTTCAAATAGCCAAAGAGGAAAATTAGCTTTTAGTAGTGTTGCTGAGAGTGTGACTGTTGCGGATGGGACCTCACTGAGAATTTTTAGGTTATTTTGTGAACTATTGTCCGTACTTTATTTAACCTGAAAAAATTATTTAGACAAGACCAAATAATTGTATTTACGCATTTTTATTTATTTATAAACATATATACTTACGTTAATGTGGATTTTATTGCTGTGCAACATTGATATACTTACATCCACACTCCATGCTGATCACTAGGAAAGAGGGACACCAGGGTGGGAAAGAAAGAAAACGTGATTTAGGTCTCTTAGAGGGAGTGCACCTGTTAAAGCGGAACTTTCACATAGTAATAAGTTGCCCTTCAATCAGTAAACATATGGCAACTAGCTTGATAATAGGTGTATTACCTATCAAACGTGGCAGAGTCTAAAGAAATCTATAATCTTCAGAGACCGGAAGCCAGGCATCAGCGCAGACATCTTGTCTGCGCGCCTGCGCTGTCAGTCCCGGTCTCTGTAAGAAGCATTGCAGTGTGCCACAAGGTAACCAGAAGGGACTGACGGTGTAGGCGTCTTATTAATATGTGAAAGTTCCACTTTAAACAGGGACACTGAGGTATGAGTTGTCCATATTCCTGTGCTTTTAGGCAGAATGGTATTTTCATACACATCTTACATTAAAATGGTGATCTGGTCCCATTAGATATACATTATTGGTGTATGAAAGATACCTACCTAGGGAAATCAATCTGTTAAAGGGTTAGTAATGTCATAAAAAAGTTTTTTTGCATTTAGAAGAGCTTAAAAAGTTGAGCTAAATGCAAAAAAAATGTATCTCTCAAACCGCTATGGTTTGAGAGATACAGGCATTTAAAGTTCGATGTCTCCTGCTGACAACTGGAGATTGGTGTTGGTCGACATGGAGGCTCTGCAGCAGAGACGCGTTATTGACAATGACTCCCTTCTTTGGAATGGTCTAAAACGTATGCCTGGTTTGCAAGCACACGTTTTAGACCAATGAAATGAAGGGATTTGTTGTCAATAACCAGATTGCGCGTCTGCTGCAGAGCCTCCGTGTCAGCAGGAGACATTGAACTTTAAATGCCTGTATCTCTCAAACTATAGCGGTTTGAGAGATACGTTTTTTTGCACTTAGCTCACCTTTTTAAAGGGATAGTAATACTTCGTTTTATCTTTATTTTATTTTGTAGGCATTCAAAAAACATGAAGAACGATATAAGTCTTATCTCTCAAACCTTTATGGTTTAAGAGATATTCACAAGCAAAGTATCCCCCCCACCATTCAGTCAGATCAGAAGGGAGGTGCCCAGGTAGACTGCAGAGAGGGACAGTCTTCAATTAAGATAAGGGAAAAAGATGAAAAACTTGTCAAGGGGGGCAGGGATTTAATTGTTCTCATAGGAAGAAGATTGTCCCCTTCTGTTATCTGTCTGGTCTATGGACTGCATTCCACATCTGAGAAGAGATGGCTTACACTAGGTAAAAGGGGCGGGAGGGGGAAACTTTGCGTGTGAATATCTCTCAAACCATAAAGGTTTGAGAGATAAGACTTATATTGTTCTTCATGTTTTTTTAATGCCTACAAAATAAAATAAAGTTAAAACGAAGTATTACTATCCCTTTAAGCTCTTCTAAATGCAAAAGTATTTTTCTTTTACATTACTAACCCTTACACCCTTTAAGTTCCAGAAAGGTATGCAATGCATTTCCTACTGCTCTGCCACTCAAAGGTTTAAACAAATTAGGAGCCGATTATTCCTGAGGCATGGGTGTCCAACAGCATGACAATGCACACAGCTCTGGTCCTCAAACCGTTAAAGATAACATTTTATAATTTTCTACTGTTATCAGTTAAAAGAAAATGCAGCCTTCACTCGTGGATTTGTGACCTTATAGCCCATGACTAAATAAGAAATGGACACCACCATCCCAGGGTATAATTTCCCTTTAAGAATTATGCAGGAGATCAGTATGTGCATACACAAGGTGGAGTAAACTTGAGTTCTTTGGGTGGAAATGTAAATTTGCCTTTATATTCAGAGATTAGAGGAAACTATGCTAGTGAGAGCTGAATGCACTATCAGTTTTGGTTAATCTGGAGGGGGTGTATCCTGAACTTCCTATTTGTCAGTGCTACAAATAACCCATCCAATCAGCTCGCTGCACAGCCTGGCCATTCATAAAAGCCAGCATGGCATTGAGCTATGTGAGGAGGAAGTAAGACAAAGGCTTGTGTTATCTGTCAGCAATCAAAGGCTCATTGAGACATTCCTGCTTGGTAACCCTTTTGCTTCCTTGCAATACTTCCCTTTTAACATTTTGCACTGCAATAAAAGACAGCTATTGTACCCTATAAAAGCCCCGAACACATTACATCAATGATATACTGATGGAACACTAATTCTTCATTTTGTGTATCCTTTTCCATATAATTTGAATCATATGTTTCTGTTTTCACTGTGATGAAAATTGACTTTTCCTGAGACTCTAGGCAGAGGCGTCTGAATGATTATTTGTGCAGATCAACAGGACACAAATCATTCCAGTTTATTCTGAGACTTGCTGTACATTTCCTATTGTTAAAAAAATAAGAGTTCCTTAACCCCGTGGGAGCTGGAGGGATGTGATCATGCATTTTCACTGGTCATTGCTGAAAGCTACAATATGTACTGATAATATTATTTTCTATGAAGCCAGAGGCTTATTTTTGACAGATTTATTAATTTTACTGGCACAGGTATCAATCCATCCATAAATGCTAGATCACTATTTTAATGAGAGACACTAGTTACATTTTCATTTTGTAGGAATGCTTAAGAACCAGTGCAGTCCTGCAGTATGTGTATTTAATTTGTGTCTCATGTTAAAATGGTAATCAGGTGCCAATACCCTAAACATACACTTTAGATACCCATCTGAGTATGTTACACACCCCTCTGGCACTCTAATGGAAATACATAGGCAGAGCTGGTCTGTTTACAATGAACATTTTGCAGAAATAAAAGGCCTTAGCTGATGCTGTACCTCTTGGCTAACAAAAGTATCTGTCGCTGTTCTGGTTTTTTTTTTTTTTAAAACACAAACTTCTGTTCTCACAGAAAATGCAGAACATCAGGCAGAACATGCAGAGAGGCTGAGGAGTGTCATGCTTAAGGCGTTGTCATTGAAAAAGCCAATTTTACTACTTACCCTTTGAATGCCAAAGATGTGCCTTACACATTTGCATATCAAAAAAGTTAAAGAGCCAGCACCATGATTATATACTGCCATTATAGAATGTAGACAGGAACATGGTGTTAGCTTGGCCTGGACAACAAATACCTCAGCTGCTGCAGAACTTCTTTGAAAGAAGACATTTTCACCAACAGTCACATATCGAGGCTGAATGTATTGAGTTAAGAAGTACTTAAGCAATTCAGGGGCCAGTCAACTGCTCCACAGTAGACGCATTAAAATATTTAAATGGGGATTTTAAAATCTTAACTGCTAGGGAGTTCTATAGCATTCAGGGGTTTAGAGGTTCCATTTATATTTATGGAGATTTTAAGGATTTACAGTTGTCTCCTATGATTGAGCTAGTTTCCTCCAGAACTGTGCCATTTCTCCTTAATACATGAGGGTTAACATGTTGCTACCTATGTTTTCCATAATTTTGCTGAGTGATATTTCCTCTATATATATATATATATATATATATTTTAAATACGAAGGAACTGGACGCACTCACGGATATGGGTATAAATAGTTTTATACCCATATCCGTGAGTGCGTCCAGTTCCTTCGTATTTATTGTATGTTGAGGATCGGCACCTGGTGGGCAGACGGTGATCAAGGTTGAATTGTACGTGAGTGCCTGTATCAGTTTGTTATATGATATATATATATATATATATATATATATATATATATATATACATATGGCATTGCTCTCCTCTTTATGCTGATCCTCCTGTTCTCCACATCTGATTGTACTATTTAATACCTCTGCAGAATGCGGAATTAGTTGGCGCTATATAAATAAAGAATAATAATAATAATAATAATAATAATGGTGTCCATCTTAAACAATCAGAAAAGTGATTGACAGCTCTGCCCCCCCCCCAAGAGGTTCTGTAGAAGCGCCAGGTTTTGGCTTCACTCTCCTCTGCCATGCACAGGTTTTCTCCCATGGTGGCCCATATCATTAAATTACACAGGCCTGAGGGTTGGCAATTGCCCCCATTTAGCCAAGACAGCCATTCCCCTGCAGGAACCTCCTTGTGATGTCTGTTTTGTTTCACTGACTAGGCAGGATCCTCCCCTCGAATCCTCTAGGAGGCCTGTGCTGAAAAATAAGAACTGCTGTTTTAAAGGAAAATTATCGTTGCACCTTAAATAACACTGTGTACCCTTAACTCTTAATGTGCCAGAAGGGGTGTGAAAACTCTTCTGGCCCCCAAAAAGGTTTACAACTAATGATGAGCGAGCACCCCGATGCTCGGGTGCTCGGGTGCTCTGACCGAGCACCCCCTGAGGCTCGAGTGCTCGGCCGAGCACCCGAGCCCCATTGAAAAGCATGGGAGCACTCGAGCATTAAACCAGGCACCCCCTGCTCTGATGAGCGGAGGGTGCCTGGTCAATGTCCCCCTTCATCTCCGCTATGCCCCTCTTCCACAATGTCCCCCTTCATCTCCTATGCCATAGAGGAGATGAAGGGGGACATTGTGGAAGAGGGGCATAGCGGAGATGAAGGGGGACATTGTGGAAGAGGGGCATAGACTCTATGCCCCTCTTCCACAATGTCCCCCTTCATCTCCGCTATGCCCCTCTTCCACAATGTCCCCCTTCATCTCCTCTATGGCATAGGAGATGAAGGGGGACATTGTGGAAGAGGGGCATAGAGTCTATGCCCCTCTTCCACAATGTCCCCCTTCATCTCCGCAATGCCCCCTTCATCTCCGCAATGCCCCCGTACCTCCAGTCCCTGGTGGTCCAGCGGAGTCTTCGGATCTGTGCCTCTTCCGGCACAGATCCCCTTCACCCGAACATGTCGGGCGAGCACATGGCGGTACTCGTACGAGTACCGCCATGTGCCGAGCAGAGCGATGCTCGAGCCGATCCGAGCATCGGCCGAGCACGCTCGCTCAACACTATTTACAACCTTAAATGGGAAGTGTAGCCTAATTGTTTTCATAAAATGAGTTACCTAGGTAGCTGTCCTCCATACAGCAGTCAGATATATCTGTATATATTGTTATTATTATTATTATTTTGCATTGTATCTACATTTGCTTTATATAGTGATGTCTGTTGAAGTCTGCCTTTAAGCCTATGAGCACCAGGGGATATCCAACGCATTGCTTTGCAATACTTAGTATACACGTTTGGCACTCAAAGGGTTAAATAGCACATTTAAACAAAAAAAAGCTTCAATAGTTTTGAGTGGTTCATAAATATCCGTTATATTATGAGACTGTACTTTGAAACAACTAACAGTAAGCCATGACAGAAATTAAATGCAATATATATATATATATATATATATAAAGAGAGAGAGAGAGAGAGAGAGAGAGATAGCTGAATGTGCTGTATGAAGGACTCCAACCTATGTAATTCCTCACGTAAATTCTCTGAGTGCCAGACCAGAAGGGCATGATGCAATGCATTGGTTCACACCATGCAACATCCACGGGTAAATGTAAATGTTCCATACCTGGACAGAACATTAAAGGGATAGTAATGGTTAATTTTAAGTTGATTTAATATTGTAGACATTAAAAAAAGATTAACATCAATGTAAGTCTTAAAGGTTTGAGAGATGTAACTTGCTAAAGTTACCTTTTCCAGGCTGTTTCATTCAAGTCTGCCCTCTAGCTGACAGCTGCAGATTCCAGTCATTTGACCAGACAGAAGCTCTTCAGCAGAGCTGAAACCACGCTATTTAGAAATAAATACTTCATTGGAATGGTCAACAAAGTGTGCTTGCAAACCAGGCACACTTTGTAGACCGTTCCAAATGAAGTATTTATCTTTAGACATTGTTATATCGGTGCTGCTGAAGAGCCACATCTGGTCAAGTGACCAGAATCTGATTCTGACAGCTTTACAGCTCATCAAGCAGAAAGGGGAGGGACCAGAGAACTTTATTTTCCTATATCTCTCAAATCATAACGGTTTGAGAGATACGAATAAGTGCAAGTAATCTCTTTTAATTTTATATACCATATAGTTAATACTTTTTTTTCTGACATTACTATCCCTTTAAATATATTGACCTTTTGGGCTGGATTTTATTGCAAGTGACACGTGGCATCAAGTGGCTTTATCTTACAGAATCCTTTTGAAGTTTATTTTAGAGTCTGAGAGGGATTCCCTTCAGTGGAATTCAGCCCTGTATGTGCTGTTTTCCATCAGGTTTGGGGGAAAGCAAATTTTCTTTACACTCTTCATTTTCTGTTCAGGAAACTGCATTGTACTGTGTAGAACACAAAAGGAAGAGAGGACAACACTGGACAGCAGGAGCAATACTATATGTTTTAACCCTGTGAGTGCCAGAGGAGTGAGCATACCTGTCTGGCATTCAAAGGGTTAAAAACGAAGCAACGTCTAATAATAATAAAGCCAGGCAGCATGCATTTATCATAAGCACCCCTGGTGGGGAGTGGGATCCTTTCTGATTGCAGAGTTGCATTTTGTTACAAGTATTACTATCCCTTTAAAGGGATAGTAATACTTCGTTTTAACTTTATTTTATTTTGTAGGCATTAAAAAAACATGAAGAATGATATAAGTCTTATGTCTCAAACCTTTATGGTTTAAGAGATATTCACAAGCAAAGTTTCCCCTCCCGCCCCTTTTACCTAGTGTAAGCCATCTCTTCTCAGATGTGAATCTGGTTGTAAGACCAGACAGATAACAGAAGGGGACAATCTTCTTTGTATGAAAACAATGAAAGCTCTGCCCCCCTTGACAAGTTTTTCAGGTTTTTCCCTTATCTTAATTGAAGATTGTCCCTCTCTGCAGTCTACCTGGGCACCTCCCTTCTGATCTGGCTGAACAGGAGGGGGAAACTTTGCCTGTGAATATCTCTTAAACCATAAAGGTTTGAGAGATAAGACTTATATCGTTCTTCATGTTTTTTTAATGCCTACAAAATAAAATAAAGATAAAATGAAGTATTACTATCCCTTTAAAGAGAAATGTTAACACTATAACATCATAATTTACATATACGAAAAGCAAACTTAAGTGCAGTAAGGAATGAAGGGACCTTCCACAGTCACCAAACTGAAAACAAAACCATTAAGACAGTCCTGCATGCATTCATATAAATGCCTTCAATGTGAAGCCTGCATATACAATACGTTATTACCCACATATTAACTCACTTAATTCAAGCTGAGGTTTGTTGAATAGCTTGGACTTGTATGTTTACTGTTACCTGCCACGCCAAGGCACCCAGTTCTAGGCAAGTCCTAACTCCTACAAATATCTTGGTATGTGGCTTGACCCTAAACTCACTTTTGTTCTATATATTGATAAATTAAAGGAATAGTAACACTTTATATAAAGTAAAATTTATATTGTAAAGTTTATCCTCCTGAGTACAACAAAGGTACTCACACTGCTGAGAGGTGTTTTATTAAAAAGTTATAGCATCTAAAATTAGATTTTTTTAGGTGCAGTATCTCAATGGCCTGAAATATTACAGTGGCGCTGTTGCTACATCATCCTATGGGAACTTCTGGTCAATTGACCAGAAACTTCCATAGGATGGTGTAGCAACGGCGCACTGTACAGCTTCAGGCCACTGTGATAAGGCACCTAAAAAATGTAAGTTTGAGCTGCTATAACTTTTTAACCCCTTAACGACCAGCCTTGCAGGCATGCGGCGGTCACTAAAGGATCACGGAGCTTCTTTTTTTTTTTTTTTTTTTTAATTTCGATTCCGGACCCCCCGATAGGCGTGCAGCCGCGGGGGGAGCCCGGAATTCCATGACGGTCATAGTATGTCATGGGTCGTTAACTCAGATCAACCCATGACATACTATGACCGTCACGGGTCGTTAAGGGGTTAATAAAACACCTCTCAGAAGTGTGAGTACCTTTGTTGTACTCAGGAGGATAAACCTTACAATATAAATTTTAATTTATATAAACTATCCCTTTAACTTCCAAACGTTATCCTAAAACTAATCCTGTTTAAATCCCCTGGTAACGTATTGTTCAACAGATGCTAAAGTCAGTCATAGACTATGAGGATATAGTGTATGATTCTGTGCCACAAATCTATCTTGGTAAACTCAGTACCCTCTATAATTTATTATGTCGCTTTCTCCTCCAATGTAATTACAATACCCATCATTGTGATGTATGTAAAGAAATAAATTATTTAAAGTGGAACCATCATGGTCTTGTAACATAATCTAGTAAGGTAATTATCCCCCAAGTGAACATCAAAAAGTATATAAAACATCCCTTAACCCCTTAAGGACCGGCGGTCCTGGGACATTTCCATCCCATAATGACCGCATAGGGGCACTTGGACGCGCCGGTACACATGACCTGTCGCGTGTATCGGTGCGTCATTATGGGGCCTGATAGAGATCGCTCCGATCTTGGAGCGGTCAATTTCAGGCCCTATTTTTACTTACAGCGCTCCCGGTAAAGCGCTGTAAGTAAAAAATACGTGACGTACTATGACCATCATCAGTCCTTGAGTATTTCAAGGACCGTGACGGTCCTGGTACGTCAAGGGTCCTTAAGGGGTTAAAGGGATAGTATTGTTTCATTTTCACTTAACTTCAAACTGTTAAGCGTTAAAATCCGAATACAATGATCCATGTCTGTGTTCTGTAACCTCTATAGTTTTTGAGAAATCTGTAGTTTTATTTCTCCCCTCCCACACCTTTTTTAGTACGTCACCTTTCTGTTTCTCAGAAGTGAAATCTGGTCCCGGGACAGTATGAGTTGTGTAGAGGGACAAACTTCCTCTGCATCAGTGCTCAAAGCCATCTAGTGTCATCACCACTAGGTTATGCAATGCACTCCCCTTTTGCTGGATCTTCTTGCTGCAGCCAATAACAGAAGCCGTGCTGTGAAGGGGTGTATATTTGTTTAATCTTTGCTAACACAGTAAGCAACGTCCATGGACACCTTGCTATGGAGCGTGCACAATAGACTAGCCCACACGAGAACGTGCTTAAATGGGGGATAAACAAAGATGGCCGCCACAAAAACTGGAGGTAGCTGATTTTAAAGTGAAACATTTTGGTGATTAAGCTTTTTTAAAACGTTAAACTAGTAGCGCTTCATTATATTGCACTATAACAATGTATTAAGCCATCCTTGAGTACATGTATTACTATCGCTTTAAGTATTTGTGTATTGTGAAAACTGACCCGTTATACAAGGGACACGACTGAGCAGACGGCAGCCATCTTGGAGAATCCGTGCTACTGCACATGCGTGGGTTGTCTCCTGGCCTGTCACTCACCGATGAAGTCTCTGCCCACAGCTGTCGTTTTTTTCTTTTCTTCTCATGCATGCATAGTGCGAGCCCTTGACATGAACGCGCTTGCACTATGCTGAAATGACCTGACAGCACTTGAGGCTGGGAGCGCACCAGGTCATGTGGCTCTGAAGATGGTGACTTTGGATCCATCGTCAGGACAATGGGAGTTAAAACAGAGCCGTTCGGCTCAACAGTGTCATGCGCAGTGCAGATTTATCTGGACAACACATCATCAGGTGCCCATTACTTTTATATTTTATGCTTTAATGCCAGATTTTTTTATAAAATAAAATGCACAGCGCAGTATATCAATGGAAGACCCACTGATAGAGAGTACATCAAGAGGGGGTGGTAGTTCCGCTTTAACACTCAAACCTAGATGAGCCATTAACCTTTCTTGCTTAGTTTATAATCAGTTCTCTAGATAACTACCAGATTACCTGAGCAGTATGCTCACTGCAGCTCTCCATACTAACTATAACCTCCGCTCCACTGCTAACTCACTGAGTATACCACACTACAAGAAAGAAGTCGGTCAACCTGCCCTCTCCTTCGGAGCTCCAAAAGCCTGGAATAACCTGACCGAAAAAATGAGATCGTCTCCCGTTTTAGAATCCCTAAAAACAACTGCTTCTTTGTATGTAAAAACAATATGTAACTGTATATATTTTTATATGTATATGTATGTATATATTGTTTCTCTATTTGTGTAAATATGTAACATCTTACTGTAAAAGCTTTCCAGGACATGCTTGAAAATGAGAGAAATCTCTGTGTATTCTTCCACATCAAACATTTTCTAAATAAAATTCTAAATAAATAAAGTATATCATACCACATCACATAGCTTACAAAAACTGCTTTATATTAACCTGTTGAGTGCCAGAGGACGCACAGTGTCTTGCTTCACAAGTCGTTGCACACCTCTCTGGAACTCAAAAGGTTAAATGCTCCATTTAATGGTCTAACTGTCCTACCTTTAGAAGGGTTCATCTGCAGTGAGTGGTCAAGGACCTATACACAGGATTCACATTTAAAGAGATAATAATATTTCACATTAAAAGCAGCTCAAATTGATCTTCATAGAATTTGGGCCATGGATAGTGTTATTTCAATACTGTCAGAGTTGTAGTTCAAGAGTAATTGAATGATAAAGTATCCTCCTCGCACCCCTTTTACTGATGTAACACACTGCTCACCTCAGAGCAGCAAGACTGTCCGGATGGATCGCAGAGAGGGACAATCTTCAGTGAGCATAAGGAAAAACCTGAAAACCCTGTCAAGGGGGGGGTCAGGGTTTTCCTTATGATCACAGTAAGAAGATTGTCCCTTGCTGTGACCTGTCTGGTCCAGGGACCAGATTCCACATCTGAGAGGAGGTGGCTTACACTAGGTAAAAGGGGCAGGAGGGGAATTACTCTTGAACTACAACTCTGACAGTATTGAAATAACAGTCTCTATGGCCCAAATACTATCAAGATTAATTGGAGCTGCTTTTATTTTGAAACATTACTATCCCTTTAACTAACTTATATAAAGTTGAGAACATATAAACACATATATTAAACATTAACTACACATTTATGTGAGTTTTATTGTTGTGGAGCATGTAATACACACTACTCATTCTGATCTGAAAAGAGGGACAAAAGGGTAGAAAAGAGGGACAGAGGGATTTGGGTCTGAAAGAGGAGAAAGCGACCTCTCTGGACGCCCATGCATATATCAATTATTCATTTGTTCTACATGTTGATAAGCATTCCCTGCATATCGGCTAAATGGCATTAGGAGATTTGATCAACCTGTCTCTGTACAAGTAATCGTAGTAAGCTGACACAAACAAATTAACCCTTCCTAGAATATAAACCTATAACTTAACCCTTTGAGTTCCAGAGCATTACCTTGCAATGCGTTTCATCCCTCTGGCACTCAAAGGGTTAATATATAAACGGTATATTGTACAGTGTTAAAAATTAATATTTACAAGATTTACATATCATTTTGAAAATGCCCTGGTATAGATAGGAGGCTCACAAAATGTTTGCAATGACTATTTATGCCATCGACCGGAGGCAATGCTTATTTGATCTGTGATGATGCACTTGGTTCGCCAAATAATTGTTCCATGTTTTCTCTCTGTGTGTGTTTCTAAGAAGCTATGGAAGTTTTTACACATACACATGTGGATGTTATAACATGCTCTTCTTTCATACAGGATCATTAGTGTTCCATTAATAATAATTCAGTCTCCTCTCTACAGACACGAGAGGAATTTCTGTCTGCACAATGTAATAAACAGGTTCCTCTTGTATTAACTTGTCTTTAGGTAGCAAACTCACAACAACTCTGTGGCATTTTGAATTTCTGCAGTAAATGTCTAACCAAACTGCACCAGTGGGGACAAATAAAAATTCCAGGGGCCCTGCCACATACAAACAACTTTGGTGATTTTGATCACCTACATGTTGGAAGAACCCCATTTAAATAAATGGAATGTTCATTGGTCCCTATGGCTATGTTTATACAGGTGACTTGGCTGTGATCCATTTAATGCATTCCAAGCTGCCCGTGTCTATCGACCTCCAACATCATACTTTCCCCAGTGAGTAACTCACATGGGAGATGTGGCAGAGGTGTGTCACAAAGCCTCCTTACATAGGCATCCTCCATATATTGGCATACCTGGAAACGTTCTTCATTGAAGCTACCAGAGAGGGCTTGTGGTCTGGGAATGGCATGTATAAATAATGTAAATCATGTCACAATGTGTGGGCGACTTAATCGGGTGGGCTGGATAGAGGAGAAAAAATAGGAGTTGATTTTAGAATGGGCAAGAAGTGGGTGGAACAGGGCAGGAAGTAAACAAAACAGACATGAAGTGGGCAGAGCTACACAGGAAACCCACCTCTTCTGTCCCAGTAAGTAATTCTAAAAACCATAGTCTCTGTGGTGGATCCGGAGAGTTACAAGGTATGATTATAGGTCGATGCCCAAGTGACTCAGCCAGTCAGTGGAGGATACAAACTGCATTACATCCTACAGAAGCGCTAGTATGAATGATCTGTGCAGCAGCCCATAAACCTCCATGCAGGTCAGCATGCTGGAATCTGGATGTGCTTAATCCATGAGCACATCCAAGTTGTAGCATGCTGCATTAGAGGGCATTCTACAAGGCCCAGTGAAAAGCAAGATGTGTGTTTAGTGCAGATTTAATATTGATTCACTAAAATTGCTCTTGTGAACAGCACAAGCACCTAGGAACTCTCCAGATCTGCTCTGGAGACCCTACTTTTTAGAGTTAAAGTGGAACTACCACCCAATAATAAGACAGCATCACATCATTGCCCGTCTGGCGACTAGCTGCTCAGTAGCGCTAGTCACCAGAATTCTTACTGGATTAAAGAGAAATCTCTATTCTTCATGGACTGACAGCAAGATAGAGAGCGGACATCTTGCCCTAGTGACATCCACGCGCCTGCGCTGTCAGTCCCAGCCGGGTTTAGGAGGCGTTGCTAGGAGCTATTTGGCTCCGGCTGGGACTGACAGCGCAGGCGCATGGACGTCACTAGAGCAAGATGTCCATGCTCTGTCTTGCTGTCAGTCCATGAAGAATAGAGATTTCTCTTTAATCCGGTAAGAATTCTGGCGACTAGCGCTACCGAGCAGCTAGTCGCCAGATGGGCAATGATGTGATGCTATCTTATTATTGGGTGGTAGTTCCGCTTTAATTACTGGACTTCAGGAATAGAGGTCAGTTCTCCATCCTTGGTAAGTTCCAACCACTTCTCTCTCCAGTCTCCCCACCCATTCTCAAGTGAAACCCCACCTTTCCTTCTCTTAATCTGCCTACTCAATTAGCCCCACCCACTTAATAACACAATTTGCATAATTTAAACAAATCCATTCTCAACACATAAGCCATCTCAAGGGGCACCAATGAAGAATGCTCCCAGGTATGAACATAGCCTTATGGTGCAGCTGGTTTACACCATAATTTTTCCATATAACTCCCATTATTTTTCAGTTCTCTGCTGACCTGATCTGAAGCAATTGAATGAAGGGCAATGGTGGGTGATTGTATGGCTCGTGCTTTATATTCATTCAGGAATTTACTGCTATTGACAGTGAACTCTGGTGATGACTCATTCTGGGTATCATTTTACAAATAAGCATTTTGTAAACAGGATAAATCAGATGTCAGTATGCGCCTGTCATCCTCGTGATGAACAAAAAACAAAGGCAAGGTTCATCACATCCACTTAGAACAGTGGTGGGTAAAGGGAGGTCTAACATTGCATATTCCTGACTTAGAACCTGCAGGCTCTTCATAGCCAAAGTAATTGAGGTATGTGTATAAAGAAAAGGGAGTAATTGTGATGCAAAACAACTGTGCTACGAATCTAAATGGCAATTATCCAGTAATAAGGGTTGTGTAGCCCCAAACTAGCTTATATTAGCTGTTCGGGGGTTTGGAAAACTGACCCCTTGGTTGAAATGGATCCAGTAAGTCTGTGGCTCGAAGCCACCAGGTTCTGAGTTGTGAGAACAGATCCCATAGACATTTCAAGCCAAGTGCATGGGAGCTATTGGACTTGCAACTCGCAGGACAGGAAACTGCGCAATGCAGCATCAATGCACCAGACAACACTGAGGGTATCTTTTCAGCTCCATGGTGCCCCATTATTGTAGCTGGTCTGTCAGGGCTCTCAATGAAGCCATGGCTCTCAGAGAATTAGATCTGCCAGTTGGTCATCTGTCACAGGATGGTTGCATTTTAAATAGGGCTTTTAACCCCTTGAAAGTTAGAGAACGTTCTAGCGACTAGTTGGATAAGAACCCAATTGAAATCAATGAGACTGTTTGTTTCCAATGATGCAGCTGGTTTGCCATATAATTGCTCCATTTTTTCTCATATGACCCTTATGGTGCTGTGAGTGTTCCCATCTTGCTGTTCAACCATCAACCCTTTGAGTGCCAGAGATGTGTCCAACACTATGCTTTGCATTGTGAATGCTGGTACACCCGATTGCCTATGTCCATCATTTTCCTGAAGTATTACAAACAGCAAATAATCAGATTTAGAGTTGAACATATTACATCAAGCATATAATCATTTGAGTGTTAGAAAGGTATCCAGTGTAATGCATTGGCTACCCCTCTGACATTCCAAGTGTTAAAGGGGTATTAGAGGTATTAGGAAAAATCTAGCTGACTAGGGATGGATTTTCTGTGTAACAGTGTTGGCTACTGCATAGGAGTATCTAATTAAGGGAGAGCTTGACAGGCTTAGCATGCTGACTTGTGTGTGTTTGTGTGTGCAGCGCAATGACAATGACCCAGCACCAGACGCAAGCATCTGCTTCATAGGGATTAGTTCATTTACTAGGTTATGTAGTGTTATGATGTTCAGTTCACACATTTATATGGCTGGCTATCATCCCCTCATTCTTAAGCCTATGTGTTCCAGAGTGGTATAGAACCCATAGCGAAGCAATGGGTTGGATAGCCCTCTGGAACTAAACAGGTTAATAGGATAATGATGGTTAATCATCTGAGTACCAGAGAATTATGCAGTGAAGTTTCAGTTCCTGTCATTCCTTACTACAGGCATCCATGGCATGACCCATCATGGAACAGAGGGATGTGCAAGTAACCCTGGTGAAACACTGACTACACTTCCATATAGTGCTCCTCCTGCTGCATCCTAGTGCTACTGTATGTTAATACAGTGTGGCAAAATGCCATGTCACTGACATGAGCTATATGGTGGGACTTGATGAAGGCACATCTGTACCTACATAATGGAACAAAACAGAGATGTGACCAAACTCCAATGAGCCATTGTTACAGTATGTGTTTGCCCTGATACAATGTTGCTGGATCTGAGGTCATCCACACCATGAAGAACACGGTGTTGAGGCCCCACACAACATCCATATGTTTTCCAAACTCAAGGGACATCATCTGATATCCACACATGCCCCTTGTTAGGAATCTTGGATAGTCATGATATGCACATCCTCATCACAGAGTAACTGAGAAGGAACCCATCATGATGGGACGAGGCACTTAAACACAATAGCACTTACTCCTTCTGTATCAAACCTACCTTCCTCTAGACTGTAAGCTCTCACGAGCAGGGCCCTCTGATCCTCCTGTTTTACACATCTGATTGTACTATTTAATACCTCTGTATGTCTATTCCCCAATTGTACAGCGCTGCGGAATTAGTTGGCGCTATATAAATAAAGAATAATAATAATAATAATAATAATGATACTTTTGCACATCATCATCACAGAGTAACTGAGAAGGAACCCATGATAATGATACTTCAGCAGTGAAGTTTGAGCAGTTCTTCTATCAGAACAACATGTGGAACTTGCATATGTTCAACCAGCCCGCAGTTTGAAATGCAAGATGATTGCACAACGCATATATGTGTGATGCAGAGAGTGACCACCTGTCATCCCACTAGTCCTCTAAGATCCCTCCACCACCCACAAGCACTCCCTGATAAACACACTCCCTAGGGGATGCACACTCATTGCTGTGAAGTATGTGTTTGTGTATTGTGAGAGTTGACTTTGCGCAGTGTGATCCCTGTGCCACATGCCTGACATGATATTATGTTAAGGAGGTACACCTTTGTGTTGGAGTGCTGATGTCCCTGTGTGGTAACAGTGTTCCTGTGTGTGTGACCAGACTTACTTTGTGAAATGTTCCCCATCATCTGTTGTTGAACTTCAACTCACTTCATACCCAGACAACACATTCCAGGTTTTTGATTAGCTAGGTGTATTGTGAGTTGATACTGGACAACAGCTGATGTGCTGTGTTTGGTTACCACTGCTCAAACATTTCCCAACAAAAGAAATGTGCAATGTTCTTTGCATTACTTTGCAACGCACTGGAGACATCTCTGCCACTGACCTTGTTCGGTACGTGAAGAAATCACAGAAATGATTAGGATCACAAAATGTTTTTTTATTTAGGGAAAACATGACACATGATGCTTTTTTAAAGTACTTGGTACTTTGGTGTGATGTGATTAGCTGTGGTTTTGAACTTGTTTTGACAATGTGTAACGTCACTAGATAACGTTGAACATTAGGTTGTTGACGCATCAGGCGTTATTTAGCAACTGAAATGAATGAGAGGTAAAAAAGGTGCAACGCACTTTATGAAGCTACATTGATTTGTACGGTCTACACTCATTCTCCATTCTGGTAGACAGCTTATTGATTAGCTGCACTACACAGACATGGCTAACTTTCGTTAATGCTTTTTGTCTTACCAACTGTCTTACCATGCCTTATTGAATCGAGCCCTCAGTCTTTAATCTGTGCTTGATATGATGTAATTGGAGGCAGACATAGTTCTGTGTTATGGGACTCAAGTACCCCAAACTCCTCCCAGTGAATACTTCCAAAGAACATGTTCTAGTTCTGTATCTGTGAAAATATTTTTGTGTTAGGGTGCCCAAAACCATTTTGTATCGTACCCCTGCCTGTCCATTGCCTAATTACATCACTGCTTTAGATAAGTGTGTGTGTGTGGGGAGGGGGTGTAAGTTGAGTAGGAGAAGTAAATGTTCCTTTAACTAATTTCAGACTAAAATGTAGATCCATACCTCCCAACATTTCAAATTGCCAAAGAGAGAAACTTGTGTTTTAGGAGGTTTTGCTGAGGGCGTGACTGGTGGGCGGGGCATTACCGAGAATATTTAGGCTATTTCATGACCTATTGACACCTCCTTGTGTAGCCTAATAAATGACTTGTAACAAGACCAAAGTATTTTAGTTACACAGACTGACGTATAAACACATATACTGACGTTTAAACAAACATTAATGTGAGTTTTATGGCTGTAGAGCAACATGATACACTTATATACACACCACACAGTCTGATCTCCTAAAAAGAGGGACATTAGGATGGGAAAGAGGGACAGAGGGATTTGGGTCTCAAAGAGGGACTGTCCCTCCTAAAGAGGGACAATTGGGAGGTATTTAGATCAATAAAAGTAGGCAATAGCAGATACGATGCAAAATATATATAAACAGACATTCTGGACCAGACGTTGAAGACACCTTCCTCAGTAAATTCTTCTGTTGTCCCTCTCAGGATCAAGACATTGCAATGAATTGCATGCCCTCCTGGTAGTCAAAGAGTTTAAAACACAAAGAGACACATTCTATATAATATCATTCCCATTCAATAACTTAAACTTGTTTTTGGGAATACTTTCCCTTTAATTTGGAATGAAGTGCTAGGAATGTGTTCTGCTTTGTGCAAGGTGGGGCAGGAACCCACGCAGCTTTTGTAATGAAGCAGAAACTGCAGGATTTCCTCACTTGGAACCATTCAAGGCCTTTCTATAACTAACACTGCAACAGGCAGAATATAGCTTCTCTTCCTCCCTCACACATCAACATCCTCTGAGCTAATGCACTGGAGAGGAATCCGTACTGAACAGATAGTCAGACTTTTCTGTTTTTTACTTAGATCATATCATTTTAGAGAGGGACTGATACCAGTCGCTCTTCAAAACACTTCCATTCCTAGGGACATTTTATTTTCCCCGTCCTCCCTTCAGTGACATCTGTTCCTTTATTCAGAACGAACAGAATATCCATACCTCCCAAGTGTCCCTCTTTAGGAGGGGCAGCCCCTCTTTGAGATTCAAATCCATCTGTCCCTCTTTCCCACCCTGGTGTCCCTCTTTTTAGGACATCAGTCTGTGCGGTGTGTATATAAGTATCACTTTACGTTGCAGCAATAAAACACACAGTAATGCTACGTTAAACTTCAGTTAAAGGGGAACTACCACCCCGCAAAAACTTTATCTTAAGTCTTCATCTGGCGACTAGCTGCTTAGTAGCGCTAGTCGCCAGAAATATTACCTGGTTTAAAAGATTTACGATTTATTTGGAGGCTGACAGTAGCAGGAAGCACGGACATCTTGCCATAGTGACGTCCGTGCCCCTGCGCTGTCAGTCCCTTTTGGAGCCGGCCGGCTCCATACAGATTACATATTCTAAACATATTAAAAAAAATATTCATTGAACAAGCAAAATACTAGACCCAAGCTAGGTGCTTGCGCTACAAAAATTGCAACTTACTACACTGCAAAAGATCTAAACAATTGTAAGTCTTTATAAACTTAGTAATCATCCAACCTTCCTAACAGGGGGCGGACTGACATGACCCAGGGCCCCTGGTTCAAAAAGAGGTCTGGGCCCCCTGCAGAAATCTCCACATTGCCCCCTTCATCTCCACAATGCCCCTATCTCCACAATGCCCCCTTCATCTCCACAATGCCCCCTTCATCTCCACATTGCCCCCATCTCCACATTGCCCCCTTCATCTCCACAATGCCCCTTTCATCTCCACAATGCCCCTATCTCCACATTGCCCCCTTCATCTCCACATTGCCCCCTTCATCTCCACAATGCCCCTTCATCTCCACAATGCCCCCTTCATCTCCACATTGCCCCCTTCATCTCAACAATGCCCCCTTCATCTCCACAATGCCCCTATCTCCACATTGCCCCCTTCATCTCCACAATGCCCCTGTCTCCACATTGCCCCTTCATCTCCACAATGCCCCCTTCATTTCCACAATGCCCCTTCCACAATGCCCCCTTCATCTCCACAATGCCCCCTTCATCTCCACATTGCCCCCTTCATCTCAACAATGCCCCCTTCATCTCCACAATGCCCCTATCTCCACATTGCCCCCTTCATCTCCACAATGCCCCTGTCTCCACATTGCCCCTTCATCTCCACAATGCCCCCTTCATTTCCACAATGCCCCTTCCACAATGCCCCCTTCATCTCCACAATACCCCCTTCAGCTCCACAATGCCCCTACCACAATGCCCCTTCATCTCCACAATGCCCCCATCTCCACATTGCCCCTTCCACAATGCCCCCATCTCCACATTGCCCCTTCCACAATGCCCCCCTTCATCTCCACAATGCCCCTTCCACAATGCCCCCTTCATCTCCACAATGCCCCCATCTCCACATCGCCCCTTCATCTCCACACTGCCCCTACCTCCAGTCCCTGGTGGTCTAGCGGCGTGGCTGTGCGATGTCCCGCGCGCCTCTAGTAATGCAGAGGCTGGGAGATGATGTCATCTCCCAGCGCTCTGTATTACTAGAATGGCGTACCGTCGGCCGAGAGTTGCTGAGCAGCTCTGGAAGCGGCGGCGGGCCCCCTTCAGTCACGGGCCCTCAGTCCGTGACCAAATGCCCGTATGGTCAGTCCGCCCCTGCTTCCTAACTAAATGCAGTGTTAGCTCTACAGAATTAATATGCCTCTCGAGACCATGCTGAAGCAATCATCACCAAACTAATCGTAGACCTGTTTTCATCCACCATCAAGCACCCACACACGCTGTGACACCGAACCACCTTTTGCCTCAAAACACATTAAAACAAATAGCCAACATCCTTCCATGTCCACAAACATGAACAAGTGAGCACCAACTGATCTGTGTAACAACAGTCTGAAAAAACATAGGAGAGGAAGGAATGACTCTTCCACAATGCTTCCAAGATGGCCGCGGGCAGAGCCATGTACCAGCCCACAGCCACGTCATATCCTGATCCGGCCTACTGCTATCCGACAATCTCTCGCCAGAACTCGTCAAGCCCCTCCACCTGAGGTTCTGCTAGTTCTGAGGTTTTCATGAACGGAAGTGTTTTATAGAGTGTGACTGGTATCAGTCATTCTCTAAAATCATATACAAGAAGTTAAAAAAAGATTACAAAAATACAAAGTAATGTATTGGAGACATCTCTAACATTCAGGTGGTTAAAAGACCTATTTAAATCAATTGTATTTTTTTATTTTTTCCCCTGCGATGCAGTTGCTTTAAAGGGGAACTATCACCTCAAATAAAGTCCCCCCCAATAATTAGCCATCTACCGATAAGTGTACCAATGGTACTATTAGTCAGCATAATTCCCATGTTGGTTGGAAATCCTACTTCTGCCGAGACTGATGGCCAGGCAACACCCCCTGCGACCCCCCCCACCCAGCATCTGCAACAAGTAACAAGCTGAGGTCTCTGCCTTCTTCAGCACAGACCTCTAACAGCTGAGCTCCCTCTTCGGCACTCTAGAAAATGCAGAGCGCTGGGAGATGACATCATCTCCCAGCTTCCCTGCATTACTGAAGAGAAGACCACGCGGGAACTCCAGCTGTATAGAGGTCTGTGCAGAAGAAGCCATGCCACTGGACCACCAAGGAGGTAGGAGATGGACACTGGGGGTTTAATAGAGTCAATGTGGATATTGGGGGAAATGTGAAGGCAATGTGGATATTGGGGGCAATGTGAAGGCAACGTGGGGACTGGGGGCAATGTGGAGCCAATGTGGAGCCAATGTGGAGACTGGTGGGCAATGTGGAGATTGAAGGCAATGTGGGGACTGGGGGCAATGTGGAGCCAATATGAAGACTGGTGGGCAATGTGGAGATTGGGGGAAATGTGGAGGCAATGTGGATATTGGGGGCAATGTGAAGGCAACGTGGGGACTGGGGGCAATGTGGAGACTGGTGGGCAATGTGGAGATTGAAGGCAATGTGGAGGCAATGTGGTGATTGGGGCAATGTGGAGAATGGAGGCAATAGGGGTGGGCAATGTGGAGGTGGCTAATGGCGGGGGCAATGTTGGGGGGCATAGCAATTTCTAGTTATGCTTCTAGTTATGCCTCTGGAAGTGTGTCTGATTTATATGGGATATGTGGTCACCTTAGTCTAGGGTTGCCACCTTTTCCCTCAAAAAATACCGGCCATCGTTTTGGTTTGGTGGGGGCGGAGCCACAAAGGGTAGGAGCCCCAAGGGGAGGGGTCACAAAGGGGAGGAGCAACTATAACTAGAGGAGATTAGAAAGTCACATTGTTATCAGACTTACTATGCAGGACTTAGGCATCTGGAAAATGTATGAGCTCTATTTCCAAAGCCACACCTGACTCATATCCAAAGGGGTAGTGAAAGGGAAAAACATTCAGAGTGCTCAAATTATCACTTCAAAAACAGTTTTATACTGCATACAATAAACACATTTTATTTTTAACAAGAATTTGTGTGCTCAGGATAAGGATTTTAAAGCCATGATATTGCTATATAAAGCATAAGCAATTTATATGCTAGAAGGGCTATGGTCAGGTCAACTGCTGCTGGCTGATGCACATGCACTCAGATGCCACAATCCAGAGACATCAGTTACCCTGAGAGAGAGAGACTAGAGAGAGCGATCAGTCTGTCCAGTGAGAGACATAGCTTGTTCAGAAACTAAAAGAAACATCACATAAGGCAATTAGGCAAAGGCAGCTAAGAGCTAAAGCTAAGCACCAAGCACTGCCACTTACTCAGGACGAGTCTCTCTCACAACGGGTCTGACAGTGAGTCAGTGACTCTGGATAGATCTGGACTGTCTGTTACTGGAGGCACTCCACGCTCAGCTCGCACAGCGTCACCCAGTGCACCCACACGCAGGCACCTCAGGACTGCACTCTACACAACACGCACGACTGGACAGTCAGAAGGCAGCAGACAGCGGTACTAAGTTTTTTCATTACCAGGCAACGGACTGTGAGTAGTAGATACACATGCGTGCATGGTGCGCATAAAGCCTGGGCGAATCCGTGACGCACACGCGCAGTTCAGTTGAACATCTCGCCTCCATTCAAGACATGACTGAGTAAGTGAGGGAGGGCTTAGAGACAGTAAGCCAGTGAGCAGAGTGACATCATATGCTGCCGAAGTGCCTGGGCATACTCAGAAGCTGCAAGCGGGGCAAAGGATTTAATGTACAGTAGTAATACCGGCTTTTCTATTGCCGGTATAGCGGTTATACCGGCACCGGCTCAGCAGTGCTAAATACCGGCCGTGCCGGTAAAATACTGGCAACCCTACGCTTAGTCTCAAACTGCATTCCTAGAGAGCTGAAACAGTGCAGGATGTAGTGATATCCCCGCTTTTGCAGAGTTAGCTAAATCCCTGATTTAAAGGAATATGTGTATCAGTTCACAGGAGATGGAGCTAGGGGAGTTGTCATTGGAGGATGTAGGAAAATAGCATGCCTTGCCTAGGAGATCCTAAAACTTAAAACTGGCCCTGGTGCATACCTATGAACTCTCTGGACCTGCCCGGGAGACCACGGTTTTAAGACTTAATTACAAGATCTCCAGGGACAGAGGCTGATTCTACGGATTCTAGAGCTCCTTGGTAATCCCACCCACTCCCTTCCTGGTTGTGCCAACTGCTGCCCCATTCCATCTACCTCTATGCCCACAGTCTCCAAGTCCTGACAACCCTGGTTTAGTCCTGCCCACATTATGGTGCTAATCGCATCATGTGGACAGGCCCATCCCCATCTGTACATGCAGAGCGTGATTCTCCTGAAGGATTGCACTTGGATGTTCCCAGGTATGCCCAGAGGCATTGCTTCACAATGTGTTGTGTACCCTTCTGGCTCATAAAAGGTTAAGTAAGCTTGTGTACTCTTCCTGCTTCAATCCAAAACAACAACCAGCAACCGTCATGGCCACCTCCATGGGTGTGACATCCAGGACTGATTGATGATGTTTTATCTTAAAGGGATAGTAATACTTAATTATTACTAATCCCTATAGTAAAGTCCTATTAAAAATAAATGTATTGCCCACAGTGTCATCTCTCAAACCTTTATGGTTTGAGAGATGATCGCTCCTAAAGTTGCCCTCTCCCTCCTCCTTCCCCAAAGTCAGAATTGTAGCTGACTGAAGGGAAATCCGGTCATAGATCATCAGGCGGCTCTGCAGCAGAGCCGCAATCACGTTAATTAAAAAAAAACTTTCACTAAAATGGTCTTCTACGTGTGCTTGCAAACCAAGCACACGTAGAAGACCATTTCAGTGAAAGTTTTCTTTTTTATTAACGCGATCGCGGCTGTGCTGGAGAGCTACATGACTAGCTTCCCTTCAGGCAGCTACAACGCTGACTACAGGGAAGGGGGAGGGAGAGGGAAACTTTAGGAGCGATCATCTCTCAAACCATAAAGGTTTGAGAGATGACACTGGGGGCAATACATTTATTTTTAATAGGACTTTAATATAGGGATTAGTAATACTTAAGTATTACTATCCCTTTAAAGTCAAAAGGGTAAATATTCATAGAGGTCATTAGAATTTTCTGGCCATAGTAACATTAGTGGGGAATATAACTGAGCTGTCTGGTGCACTCATTATAACTTAGGATGGCCCAAACCCTTGATCTTTTGGGAAAATACCAAGTTTTGTTTTGGAAACTCTCAATTCCCCTGATTTACCGCCACCTTTGGATGTTTTGGATGTTTTGACTTGAACATGAAAAGTTATGATTATGACTCATTCATGTCATCTCACTAATGTAACCCACACTTACCTTCAACGTTCAAATATTTCTTTGTCTATTTAACGTATATATATTCATCTCCCCACTCCCTGCATAGATATGCAGAACATGAAAGGAATGAATGACAAAATTGATGGCCATGTATTCAAAAACATTAATTTTGTAGAGATATTCGGGACCAAAGCTCCCCCTCCCTCCCCTTTCCTTGACGTCAGCGCTCTACACGACTACAGGGGAATCCGGTCCCGGGACCATCGGAGGCTCTTCAGCAGAGCCAAGATCATGTTATTGAACAAGAAATCCTTCACTGGAACGGTCTACAAAGTGTGCTTGGTTTGCAACTTGTGCAATGCTCCACTTGTCCAGGGACCGGATTCCACTGCAGTCAGCTAGAACGCTGACGTCAGGGAAAGGGGAGGGAGGGGGAAACTTCGGTCCCGAATATCTCTCAAACCATAAAGGTATGAGAGATGGGACTGTGGGCATCACGTTGTATTTTTTAATGCCTACAAAATTAATGTTAATGAATACATGGCACTACTACCTTTTTAAAAAAGGTGTGTGCAGATATAGGGCGTAACAGCAAAGATTAGGTGTGATGGTTTACTAAGGAAATGTCACCCCTGTATTTGGAGACCATTAAAATGCAGAGATTATAATGTCGCATTTCTGATGTTGCCCATTTAATTGTCACTCCGAGTACCCTCCGTCTGTGCCTTAACCCTTTGAGTACCAGAGGGGTCCGCGGTGCACTGGCACTCAAAGGGTTAAGGCACAGATGGAGGGTACTCAGAGTAAAGTAGAGCGGAATTTAAGCACGCAACATCAGAATGTCGCTCTTTTGATGGGGGAGACACTCTGATGTCGTCCTTTTGATGCAGACATCATTATGATGTCAGCGTTTTGATGGTCGCCATATAGAGGGCAACGTTTCAATAGGATACCAGGTTCAATCAAGGGACAGAATACCCCCTTATATTTGCATGTGTCTTCCAAATTTAACACCTTGGATGCAAGAGACAGATCTCTAGCACATTGTCCTCCACTGCTGATTAAGCTATTTAATCCTAGAGTGGTCTCCAGCATATTAGAAAACAATAATCAATGACAAATTCTGTTTTTAAATCAGTTTATTAAGTTTTAGAGATATTTGATTTTGAAGTTGGGAAACCTAGTCACAGCAGAACATTATTCTCTGACTTGGTCAGATAAAGCTGTCCGGATGGATCGCAGAAAGGGACAATCTTCAGTGAGCATCAGGAAAAACCTGTCAAGGGTCTGAAAAGTATGCTTGCAAACCAGGCACACTTTGTAGACTATTTGAATGAATTAGTTCTTCTTATATCTCACGATCTCGGCTCTGCTGTAGAGCCATGGCCGGTCCACGGACCGGATTCCAAATCTGACAGCTAGATGGTAGACTTGACCATTTTGGTCAGTGAGGGGAAACTTTGCTTGTGAATATTTCTCAAACCATAAAGGTTTGAGAAATAAGACTTATATCGTTCTTCATGTATTTTTAATGCCTACAAAATAAATAAAGACAAAATGAAGTATTACTATCCCTTTAAAAGTAATCTATTTTTTTCTAACCCTTTCGGTACCAGAGAGGTCTGCAACGCATTGCTTTGCAATGGGTTGCGGACCCCTATGGCACTGAAAGGGTTAATACGTTTCCTTTAAGAAAATGCATGCAAATGCCTGAAATAAAGGATGACAGGAAGTTTACTTTGATGAGGATATCCCAAAATGATTTTGAAAATATGCCTGGAATGGTTAATTAGTATGTCAGAGGAATCAGAGGAAATTATATCTCATCTCTTGCCCAGCGCGTTTCGACCACTTTTTTCTTCAGTTTATCTCTTATCAGCAGGAAACTGTCTCACAGCTTGTGAACGAACCGGAGATTGTGACTCATAGCTGGGCACTGGGACAAGTTCTGTTTGGATAAATTTCCACATTAACCCTTTGAGTGCCAGAGGGGTATGGAACGCATTGCAAAACAATGCATTCCGTACCCTTCTTTGCAATGCGTTCCGTACCCCGCTGGCACTCAAAGAGTTGATGGTAGTTAATGCTGAGCTGAGTGTTTCGCAGGAGTCTAGCGCATTCAGAGTAGCCTCTAGGAAAAGTGAAGGTTTATACTAACCTCTAATACCCTAATGTAAAATAGATGTGTCACTTTGTAACAGACACGTCATTTGGAAGAGCTTTCAAAAGCCCCTATGTATAAGTCAGCAATTTTTATTTAACCCCTTAAGGACCGTCCGCACACACACGGTGCGGTCACTTAAGGACCAGGGACCTTTTTTTTTCCTGAATCGGATTCCAGACTCCCCAAACGGCATGCAACCGCTAGAACGCTGACTTTGGGAAAGGGGGAGGGAGAGGGGAACTTTATGGTTTGAGAGGTTATCCCTCCTAAAGGTATGAGAAATGGCACTGGGGGTAATACATTTCTTTTTAATATGACTTCAATACAGGGGTTAGTAATTATTAAGTAATACTATCCCTTTAAGGCACCAGCTGTAGAATCTGCTGACACCATGAGGTCGCAGGTTCTAGTCCCAGCAAGGTCTGCTCAGCCTTTCACCTTTCTAAGGTAGATACAATGAGTCCAGGACATACTTGAAAATGAGAGACAATCTCAATGTATTCTTCCTGGTAAAATACTTTCAAAAAAAAAAAGTCATTACTAATATAGCAATAGGTAAAGCCATACTTATATTATGCTCAATAAATCAGCAGTATTCAAGAAATAAACTTTATTTGCAGCCACCAGTGGACAACAGAGCAGACATCTTAGAGGTAATGTACCTCGGAGTCTGCGCTGTCTGTCCCGTGCACTGCCCGGATTGGTGGTGACATAAAGGTAGCAGAAGTTGCTGAGAGCACAGACGCACAGAACTGCTCTGTACAGTGGACGCCTGCAGAAAAACTTTATTTTCTTGAATACCGCGGACTTATTGAGCATAATATAAGTATAGCTTTACCTATCACTATATTAGTAATGGATTCAGGGCAATGCTATAAGGGTGAAATTTCTGCTTTAAATAAAAATGTACTGCTCATTTAATATAGCATGTGCTAATATCTAGAAGGCTGAGCGAGTGCCAAATGAAATAGCCTCCTCTCCGATATTTTTTGTCATTTTGGGCGGAATGCAGGAAACAAGCGCAATCGCTATTTCCAGTGTGAAACAGTGTATATGTTTGCACATGAATTTGTTGAATTGCGCATGGAAAATCAAGATTAGGGAGCAGCTGCTCATATTTTTGTGGGCGTGGTCAGAATGAATGAATCTGTCTGGGTGGAATAGGGAATGCGCCTAATGCAGGAAGTGCTTTTGCAAATGATTTTATACTTCTGTTTAGTTTTGTCGTCAGTTTTTCATTCGCAATTCAAGAAGAATTCGGTATATGGCTTTGTGCATTAGAACATGAGCAATATCTGTCAGTGCATGAAAAATGCCTACAGCACATGCGCATGTTTCTTGCATTCCGCCTATTGTTTCTAATCATATGAAAATGGGAGCATGCAATGAATTAGACACATTCCTAGTATCTTAAAGGGATAGTAATACTTTGTTTTATCTTTATTTTATTTTGTAGACATTAAAAAACAAGAAGAACGATATAAGTCTTATCTCTCAAACCTTTATGGTTTAAGAGATATTCAGAAGCAAAATTTCCCCTCCCGCCCCTTTTACCTAGTGTAAGCCATCTCTTCACAGATGTGGAATCCAGTCCATAGACCAGACAGATAACAGCAGGGGACAATCTTCTTCCTATGAGAACAATGAAAGCCCTGCCTCTCTTGACAAGCTTTTCAGGTTTTTCCCTTATCTTAATTGAAGATTGTCCCTCTCTGCAATCTACCTGGGCACCTCCCTTCTGAACTGGCTGAGCAGTGTTACATCAGTAAAAGGGGCGGGAGGGGGATACTTTGTCATTGAATTACTCTTGTACTACAACTCTGACAGAACTGAAATAACACTCTCCAAAGTCCAAATACTATGATGATTTATTAGAGCGGCTTTTATTATGAAACATTACTATCCCTTTAAGGGTTACGCGTCCAGTAACGAGCAGGGGATACTTAACCCTTTGAGTGCCAGGGGGTATGCAATGCTTTGCAATGCACTGTGTACCCATCTGGCTCTCAAAGGTTTAAATTGATAGTCATGCCTGGTTTTATGTAAGTGTTATATTGTAGATATTAAAAAAATAAGTTAATTCATGTTAGTCTTGTCGCTCAAACTCTTACAGTTTGAGAGATACACAATTATAAACTTCCCCCCTCCCTCCCCTTCCACAGACGTCAGCTGTCAAGCTCTCAGCATGAGATTCGTGTCAGCTGATTCGAGGCGGCTCTTCAGCAGAGCCGCAATAGCTCTATGTAAAAAGAAATACTCCATTGGAATGGTCTACAAAGTGTGCCTGGTTTGCAAGCACACTTTGTAGACTGTTCCAATTAAGTATTTCTTTTTACATAGCGCTATTTCAGCTATACTGAAGAATCACCAGATGGTCCTGGGACCAGGATCTCATGATGTCAGCTAGAGGCTGACATCTGTGAAAGGGGAGAGAGGGGGGAGGTTTATAATTGTATATCTCTCAAATTGTAAAAGTTTGAGAGACAAGACTAACATCAATGAACTTATTTTTTTTAATATCTACAATATAACACTTACATAAATTCAGACATTGCTTTCACTTTAAACCACATTCTTAGGGATCCAGACAACTTAGAGTTTCTCTAACTGCTTAAAGGGATAGTAATGTTTCATAATAAGAGCAGCTCTAATTAATCATCATAATATTTGGACTTTGGAGAGTGTTATTTAAATTCTGTCAGAGTTGTAGTTCAAGAGTAATTCAATGACAAAGTATCCCCCTCCCTCCCCTTTTACTGATGTCACACTGCTCAGTCAGATGAGAAGGGAGGTGCCCAGGTAGACTGCAGAGAGGGACAATCTTCAATTAAGATAAGGGAAACACCTGAACAACTTGTCAAGGGGGGCAGGGATTTCATTGTTTTCATAGGAAGAAGATTGTCCCCTTGTGTTATCTGTCTGGTCTATGGACTGCATTCCACATCTGAGAAGAGATGGCTTACACTAGGTAAAAGGGGTGGGAGGGGAGACTTTGCTTGTGAATATCTCTTAAACCATAAAGGTTTGAGAGATAAGACTTATATCATTCTTCATGTTTTTTTAATGCCTACAAAATAAAATAAAGATAAAACGAAGTAATACTATCCCTTTAATTATAAATACCTCGTGGACAGGACAGCTGATTTTCTCTCTTTTGCCCATCTTGACTATCAAAATCACCCTTTACATGGTCAGGGTAAATCAGAAACCACTTGGAAGTTTTGCCTGAGGTTCCAGCATTTTGCAGTTAGTCCTCTGTTTACATTAAATTTATTGGACGTCTTCGGAAAAATCTAACTTAAATTGAAATGGATGTGAACTTTAGTTTCCATGGAAGCACTCATTTCAGTGCAGCTGTTTTTGCAGCTGACATCTTCACATTGAGCCAAATTTGTATCTCAAGGAGGAGCTGCGGAAATGCATCTATTCTGGATCCTGAGAACTTTATCAAGCCAGGGCTATTTCTAGGGTCTCCTTCTACTACGTGTGGGTGGCTTGTAACCATGACCCAAGTTCAGACAACCAGAGGATGTGAATCCAAGATCTTTGGGCAAGGATGCAGCCTTGCAAAGATACTTGTCTCTTTCTGTACAGGACAGACCTGTTCTCAAGGAAAGGTCTCCAATATATACATTAATATAACATCTCTATCGGGAAATGCTCAACATAAAGAGAGACAGAGTCAATATTATCAGGTATTTATTAAGAGTCGAGTTTCCTCCATTTCGAAAACATCATTCATTAATTTACTAGGTGGCACAGTCCTGCATAAAACATACATTCTTTATATGGCAAAGAGTTGATTTATAGAGTAAAAAAATACATTCATTGCCAGTAATAGTAAACCACAATTTGACTGTGCCAGAGAGAAATATTTGGACATTTATTTATCATGAAATCAGGGAAATAAAAGTCCTTTGGAGAAAAACTGTGAATGTGATGTACTAAGAAGTACTGGAGTCATTCTGGGGCAAACCAATTGCACAATAGGGGACAAATACAATTTCCATTGAGCTGCATACCCTCTGAAGCTCAAAGGGTTAAATACAGCCCTTAGGACCTTATCCATTAAGCACATGAGGTGACATTTTCGAGGAAATCAGCTGCACCAGATGAAAACACATGTTGATTTAAAGGTGGTCTTTTAACCCCTTCCAATATGATGGAGCTTTCTCTTGCATTCATGGGGGTTAAAATCCCCATTGAAATCAATGGGAACCGGCAGTATTTGAATTTCCCCTTATGGTGCAGTTGGTATGCTCCAGAATTGCACATTATTAGTTTTCTGATTATGGCCTCTACAGTCATATTCAGGAAGTTAACCCTTTGAGTGCCAGAGAGTTGTCCAACGCATTCCAACACAACGCGTTGGATACTTCTCTGGCACTCAAAGGGTTAACCCTTTCAGTGCCGGGGGTACGCAACACATTGCAGAGCACTGGAGACTTTTCTGGGATTCAGTGGGTTAAAACTAACATTTAAATCAATGGAAATTCGGGGAATTTGTATGCATTTTATATGTTGCAGTTGGGTTGATACAGAATTGTGCCTCTAAAGCTTCTTAAATATGGTGCTTATTGCTATGTGTCATTCACATACAGGGTTGCAAAGTAATTTATCCTCCTGTATAATAATTCGCTAGGATGTTTGTCAGAAGCCATCATGTTCAGTAGAGACTGCGCACGTTCGGGCAGTCTCTACTGCGCATGATTGCATCGCGTAAGTGAGGCGACGCAAGACTGCATTGTGTGGAGCAGTGAGGTAGCGGCCGCTTAACCCTTTGAGTGCCAGAGGGGTACGCAACACATTGCAAAGCAATGTGTTGCGTACCCCTCTGGCACTCAAAGAGTTAACATTACCAGGACCTTGGCCCGTGTACACAGGCCTTTACACTAGTAGTAACATAGGGCAGAAAGCAAGAAACATGCGCATGCACTAAAGGCATTTTTACTGAGCAAATAGAGATTGCACACATTCTAATCCAGGAAGCCGTATACCTAAAGCTTCTTGAGCTATGCATAAAAAATTAGCTTTACGACAACACTCCACAAACATATAAAGTTGTGCACAATAGAACTTCCTCCATTAGGTGCATTCACTATTCCACTCAGACAGATTCTTTAACCCTTTGAGTACCAGAGGGGTATGTAATACATTGGTCCGCAATGCGTTGCGTATGCCTCTGTCATTCAAAGGGTAAATCCTGACCCTCACGTGACTTGTAGCACCATTGAGGGGCCACTATGCCTAAGAACTAGACACTTTATCTTGTTAGTTCTCGGTGAGTGCTCGTCACAATATGTGTTTCTTAGTCTCCCTAAGTGGAAGGGCATCCCAGGCATTTGCCTTACATTTCGGAGCTGGACTGTCTGAGGGTGGGACCAGTCTGATGTGAATATGCAAATTTCCTTGTAGCGCCATTGAGGGGACACTGTGCCTAACTAGACATTTTATCTTGTTTGTTCTCGATGGGTGCTCGTCACAATATTTGTTTCTTAAATCCTAACCATGCCCACAAAAAATGTGCACAGACTTATTTGCTAGTGATTTGCACCCTCTAAATAGCGATTGCACATGTTTCTTGCATCCCGACCTTAGTGACATAATTGATGATGTTGAAAAAAGACATACGTCCATTAAGTTTGGTCTTTGCTCTGTCTGGCAAAATACAATCCTATTAAACCCATTTCCAATTAAGTCCCAAATGGGTAAAAAACAATCCCCCTGTCTCAGCAAGGAAATCAGGGTTACCATCCTATCAGCGTTGAAACCTACTGTCATAATCCTCAATATCTTTCTGCACTAGAAAGGTATCCTATACTTTTTTTTGTAAAGGAACAGGTTTCGGGATCTCCTCACATGAACATAGGTGAATCAATCAGTGGGTCAATCATCCTGAAGGATCTTTGTGAGTTAATGACATTCATTTGTGCTTATTATAGGAGATCCTGAATGACCTCTTGTTTTTTGCTCAACTCTTTGAGTAAGTAATTCATTGGATAGTTGTTTGTATTGACCTCGAATATATGTGTAAATGGTAATCATATCACCCCTTAGACATCTCTTCTTTAATGTAAACAAACCCAGTCTGGCTAGTCTCTCTTTATAATTCAGATTCTCAAATCCTTTTATCAATTTTGTTGTACTTTTTTTCCAGTTTATAGGGATAGTAATACTTCGTTTTAACTTTATTTTATTTTGTAGGCATTAAAAAAACATGAAGAACGATATAAGTCTTATCTCTCAAACCTTTATGGTTTAAGAGATATTCACAAGCAAAGTTTCCCCTCCCGCCCCTTTTCCTAGTGTAAGCCATCTCTTCTCAGATGTGGGATCCAGTCCATAGACCAGACAGATAACAGCAGGGGACAATCTTCTTCCTATGAGAACAATGAAAGCCCTGCCCCCCTTGACAAGCTTTTCAGGTTTTTCCCTTATTTTAATTGAAGATTGTCCCTCTCTGCAGTCTACCTGGGCACCTCCCTTCTGATCTGGCTGAGCAGTGTTACATCAGTAAAAGGGGCGGGAGGGGGACACTTTGCTTGTGAATATCTCTTAAACATAAAGGTTTGAGAGATAAGACTTATATCATTCTTCATGTTTTTTTAATGCCTACAAAATAAAATAAAGTTAAAGCGAAGTATTACTATCCCTTTAAAGGGACACTTATGTCCCATAAAAAATTATTGTTTTGTAGCATTTAAAAAAAAATTATGGTTTGAGAGATATTCACATGCAAAGTTCTGCCCTTCTCCTGATGTTAGCTCTCTAGTCGACAGCAGGAGACACCGGTCCTGGGACCAGCCAGCGGCTCTGCAGCAGAGCCGAAATTGAGTTATTTAAAAAGAATTACTTCATTGGAAAGGTCTACAAAGTGTGCCTGGTTTGCAAGCACAATTTATAGACCGTTAAAATTAAGTAGTTCGTTTTTAAATAATGTGATTTCAGCTCTGCCGAAGAGCCTCCTCAAGTTAGTAGTGTTGAGCGAGCACCCCGATGCTCGGGTGCTCGGGTGCTCTGACCGAGCACCCCCTGAGGCTCGAGTGCTCGGCCGAGCACCCGAGCCCCATTGAAATGCATGGGGCGACACGAGTATTACACCAGGCACCCCCTGCTCTGATGAGGGGAGGGTGCCTGGTCAATGCCCCCCTTCATCTCCGCTATGCCCCCTTCATCTCCGAATGCCCCCTTCATCTCCGCAATGTCCCCCTTCATCTCCGCTATGCCCCCTTCATCTCCGCTATGCCCCTCTTCCACAATGTCCCCCTTCATCTCCGCTATGCCCCTCTTCCACAATGTCCCCCTTCATCTCCTCTATGCCATAGAGGAGATGAAGGGGGACATTGTGGAAGAGGGGCATAGCGGAGATGAAGGGGGACATTGTGGAAGAGGGGCATAGAGGAGATGAAGGGGGACATTGTGGAAGAGGGGCATAGCGGAGATGAAAGGGGACATTGTGGAAGAGGGGCATAGACTCTATGCCCCTCTTCCACAATGTCCCCCTTCATCTCCGCTATGCCCCTCTTCCACAATGTCCCCCTTCATCTCCGCAATGCCCCCTTCATCTCCGCAATGCCCCCGTACCTCCAGTCCCTGGTGGTCCAGCGGAGAGTCTTCAGATCTGTGCCTCTTCCGGCACAGATCCCCGCCACCCGAACATGGCGGGCGAGCACATGGCGGTACTCGACGAGTACCGCCATGTGCCGAGCAGAGCGATGCTCGAGCCGATCCGAGCATCGGCCGAGCACGCTCGCTCAACACTACAAGTTAGCCAACTCGAATCTCCTGCTGTCAACTTCACATGTGAATATCTCTCAGACATCAAGGTTTGAGAGATAGGATTTGTGCCATATAATTTATTTTTTAAATGGTACAAAACAAGAACATTTTTTATGGGACATTAGTGTCCCTTTAATAGTACCTTTTGCAATAATTTTGGTACCTAAAATTGTACTCTGTAGCCTAGATGAGGTGTAACCAAGGATTTATATAGCGGTAGTGTTATATCACCATCCTATTTATTAGACATGATACTACAATAATGGCTCTTGCAGCTGCTATGAAGTCTGTTGTCTATCAGTACTCCTAAGTCATTCTGTAGCAGGGATTCCCCAAGTAGTTTCCCATTTAGTGTATATGTACCATATTTGTTTTTGTGAACCAAATGCATAACTTTTTGTTTATTTATATTAAACATTATCTGCCACCTTTCCACCCATATACTCCATTTATCCAAATCTTTCTAGAGGCAAAAAATATGCAGCTCTGTATGTATTTCCCTAGATGGTTTATGTTCATTAGGAAATAATGGGGCAATATTTTAAATACTCCTTTTGTGATCATTAATAAACTAAAAATCATGGGCCTAGGACTCAACCCTGTGGCACCTCACTTATAACTGTAGAACAACTTGATATGGTTCCTTTCTGAATTTTATTATTTAACCAATTCTCTATCCATGCACAGATATCTCCTCCCAAGCTGAAGCCTTTTAATTTACACAGTAACATGTTGTGAGGCACTGTATCAAAGGCTTTTGCAAAATCCAAGTATATTACATCTAGAGCAATTCTGTTGGCCAAGTTAATATTTACCATTTTGTAGAATGTAAATAAATGAGTTTATTATTATGTCCAGTTGCACATTTACATATTTAGTTCTGTGTGATATCTACATACATGGGTCTTTATTTCAATGCACGCAAGTCCACTAAGTACTCGATGGGGGAGATTCACTAAGCGGTGATAAATCAATGATAAAGTGGCAATGACTTCTCCAGTTGCTATGTTTTCTATAGAGCCTATGCACTAAGATCTCCAAAGTTGAAGAAATATATGGAGAAGTGATATAACTGGAGAAGCCATTTCCACTTTATCACACATTTATCACTGCTTAGTGAATCTCCCCTCTAGGATCTTAGAAATCAGGCTAAAAAAGGACAGTTCTGGAGTAAACCAACTGTACCGCAATTGCCATTTATTTAAATTGGGCTTTCCACCCCTTGAATGCTAGATAGACCTACAACATATAACTAGGGACCGCTCCAGCATTCATGGGGTTAAAATCCCTAATTATATCCATGTCTGAATTGCACCTCTGTCGCTTGATGGATAAGGACCTCTCACAGAGCAGGTCTGGGGCATACCATCACCTTAAAGGGATAGTAATACTTAATTATTACTAATCCCTATATTAAAGATCTATTAAAAATAAATGTATTGACCCCGGTGTCATCTCTCAACACCGCTCCTAAAGTTGCCCTCTCCCTCCCCCTTCCCCGAAGTCAGCGTTGTAGCTGACTGAAGGGAAATCTGGTCTTAGATCATCAGGTGGCTCTGCAGCAGAGCTGCGATCGTGTTAATAAAAAATACAATATTTCACTAAAATGGTCTGCTACTTGTGCTTGCAAACCAAGCACACGTAGAAGACCATTTCAGTGAAAGTTTTCTTTTTTATTAACGCGATCGCGGCTGTGCTGGAGAGCCACATAAAAGTCGTACGACAGGCTTCCCTGCAGTCAGCTAGAACGCTGACTACGGGGAAGGGGGAGGGAGAAGGCAACTTTAGGAGTGATCATCTCTCATACCATAAAGGTTTGAGAGATGACACTGGGGGCTATACATTTATTTTGAATAGGTCTTTAATATAGGGATTAGTAATACTTAAGTATTACTATTCCTTTAAATAGCCACATTGACTAAAATGTGGCCTCTAGCATTCAAAGAGTTAAAAACCCCATTGTAGTCAGTGGCAAAATTGTATCTGTGCACTATGGTGTAGTTGGTTTTCTCTGTAATGACTCCTTTTCTTAACCCTTTCAGTGCCAGAGGGGTACGCAACGCATTGCAGAGCAATGTGTTGCATACCCCTCTGGCACTGAAGAGGTTAATACATCAGCACCGGCATCTAAGTGGTACATTTTGCAAATTGCCTGCAGTTGTTTTGCTCTACTTTTTCATAAACCGCACTCTGCCTTGAAGGGGAGGAGATCACCTAAGGGTTAAAGGCTCCTGGCACCCTGGTGTTAGGCCATAATCAGTGCGGCAAATGGTCAGCTTGTGGTTTCTATAGATCTGAGATGACAGGGAGCTTTTGTCTGGAGAAGCAATCCGCTCTGTATAAAGGCAGATGAGGAGTTGAGAATCCTCTGCGGGGAGGTGCAAATGTTTTCACAGAGGTGACAATTTATGCCCGTTGGAAGAGTCTGTTCATTTGTTCAGTGGGGAAGCTTCCCCCCACTTTTTTTATTCCATATGAATAGAGGAGTCTATCTTAAAGGGAAAGTAATTTTTCACCAAAAACGCAGCTCTGATTAATCTTCATAGTATTTGCTCCATGAAGAGTGTTATTTCAATACTATCTGATTTGTATTTCAACAGTAATTGAATGATAAAGTATCCTCCTCCCGCCAGGGCCGGATATACATCTCAGGAGCCTGTAGGCACAGAAATCTGAAGTGCACTCCCCCCCCCATTGGCCATCTCCACTGGACACCTCCACAATGCTCCTAATCTCCACATTGCCCCCATCATCTCCATATTGCCCTCACATTATCTCCACCATCTCCAACTTGCTCCCCATCAGCTCCACATTGCCCCATCATCTCCATATTGCCCTCACATTGCCTTCACCATCTCCAACTTGCCCCCCATCATCTCCATGTTACCCTCACATTGCCCCCATCAGCTCCAACTTTCCCCCATCAGCTCCACATTGCCTCCACAATCTCCAAATTGCCCCCCATCAGCTGCACATTGCCACCACCATCTCCATGTTGCCCTCACATTACCTCCCCCCGTTGTCCGTTTCCTACCTCCCTGGCAGGAGATCTGTCATCTGTGCCTCCTTTGGCACAGTCTTGTAGATGCTGGAGCTCCCATGCGGTCTCCTATTCAGGAATGCAGAGCGCTGGGAGATGGTGTCATCTCCCAGCGCCTGTATTCCTAAAGAGCCAACGAGTGAGCTCAGCAGCTACAGGACTGTGCCAAAGGAGGCACAGACCTGTCCTGCCAGGGAAGTAGGAAACAGACAACGGGGGGGCAATGTGAAGGCGACATGGAGTGGGCGCTGGATGGGGGAATTATTGTTCTGCCACTGCGCAGCCAGCGAGGTGGGTAATTTAAAAAAATAAATAAATAAAAAAGAATCCCAATGGTAGGCGCCCCTCTGTGGCGTGCGCCTGTAGGCAGGTGCCTACTCTGCCTTGTGGCAAATCCGGCCCTGCCTCCCACCCCTCTTTACTTACTGTACGCCTCCTCCCTTCAGATGTGGAATCCGGACATCTCACAGAAAGAAACAATCTTCTTGTTGTGAGCGTAAGGAATACCCTGCCCCTTGGTGAAGGAGGGCAGCTTTTTCCTTATGCCCAAAGAAGACTGTCCCTCACTGCGATCCATCCAGACAGTCTTAATGTGCAGTGTTACATCATGAAAAGGGGCGGGAAGGTGACAGTTTATCATTCAATTATTGTTGAACTACAAATCAGATAGTATTGTAATAACACTCTCCAAACACTATGAAAAAGAATCAGAGTTGCATTTTTGGTGACACGTTACTATCCATTTAAAGGGATAGTAATGATTCACAAGAACAGCAGCTCCAAATAATCTTCATAGTATTTGGGCCATGGAGAGTGTTATTTCAATACTGTCAGAATTATAGTTCAAGAATAATTGAATGATAAAGTAACCCCCTCCCGCCCCTTTTACTGATGTAACACTGCTCACCTCAGAGCAGCAAGACTGTCCGGATGGATCGCAGCGAGGGACAATCTTCAGTGAGCATAAGGAAAAACCTGAAAATCCTGTCAAGGGGGCAGGGTTTTCCTTATGATCACAGTAAGAAGATTGTCCCTTGCTGTGAGCTGTCTGGTCCCAGGACCAGATTCCACATCTGAGGGGAGTCGGCTTACACTAGGTAAAAGGGGCGGGAGGGGGAAACTTTATCATTCATTTACTCTTGAACAACTCTGATAGTATTGAAATAACACTCTCCATGACCCAAATACTATGAAGATTAATTGGAGCTGCTGTTTTTGTGAAACATTACTATCCCTTTAAAGTGCAGCAATCACCAGGATATTGCCCGCAAAGGCTGACACCCTGTGAGATCTCTCTACCATTCAAGGAATTAAAATCTCCATTTAAACCTTTAACCCATTTGCGTACCAGAGAGGTATCTAATGCATTGCAGCACAATGCATCTGATACCTTTCTGGAACTCAAAAGGTTACGGAAGGGAGGGGTGTGCAACACATTGCTTCTCAATGCATTGTCCACCCCTCTCGTCCTTAAAGGGTTAAATCAATGGTGTTGCCCACCCCTATGGTCTTTAAAAGGTTAAAACAATGGGAAATTGTATTTATCACCCATAGTCCAGTTGGTTTGCCCCAGAATTGACCATCTGCTGATAAAGACCATAGGGCTGGAGGTGGAAACGTTAATTGAGTAAAACTCCACTTGGTTCACGCTACAGAAAGTTTTCATGCCTGCAGCAGTTTCACCGGGACTGTATAGATTACAGGCAATTAAAGTGATACCGTCTATACAGTACATTATATATATGTGTGTGCATGTGTGCGTGTGCATGTTACATTGTTGCAGAAGAGCTCTGAATTCTTATTAAAAGACCTATAATTGTACTGATGTTTTACGGGTGTGTGTTACAACAGATCTCAGAGTTCTTATTATTAAAGAGCCTGTGATTGTCCTGTTTGACGCTTAGTCTATATAAGTGACTTAGAACATAATCTGGGGGTCTTGCCTGTGTGTGAAAGTTTGCAGGACACTGACTTGTTAAATGACTGGATATGTATGTAACACATCAGTGGCAGTCTAAACAGTTGAACAAGGAGAGAGAGATTTCCAGCTGAATCTCATCGCTGGTGTCTCTCACACAAGAGGTCACCTCATCTGCTTTCCATCCCTGGTTGTCACATTGATATCTGGCCCTGGAAGCAATGATACATCTGTTAACCAATTGGCCCAAAAGAACAGCGGAAGTGGAGCAATTCTAAGGTAAATGAAATTAAAGGGGAACTACCACCCCGCAATAACTTTACATGTATTCAGTCTTCATCTGGCGACTAGCTGCTTAGTAGCGCTAGTCGCCAGAAATATTACCTGGCTCCAAAGATTTTGCAGTTTGTCCATGCTTCCTGCTCCTGTGAGCATCGGAAAAGCTGCAAAATCTTTGGAACCAGGTAATATTTCTGGCGACTAGCGCTACTAAGCAGCTAGTCACCAGATGAAGACTGAATACATGTAAAGTTATTGCGGGGTGGTAAATGAATCATAGGGAACAAATTAAAAAAAATCCCCAAATCTGTATTCAGTTCCTTGAATGTTAGCGAAGACTCCAGAGCTGTGCTTTGCAATGCTTTGTAGACCTCCCCTTTTCTTTGTACATATGAATTTTGTATGCATTACACACACCGTGCTGGCACTCACGGTTTTAACTGATGGACTTCCAGAGGGATGTGTATCCCATTGCTCTGCACCCGTGCCTGGGAACTTTTTCTTATAGAGGCCTGTGGTGCCATTGAGGGAGACAAATGACGCAATTTGTGTCAAAAGTAGGTGGGGCTTAATTGTGATGGGGCGGGGCTTCAGAAACATGTTAAAAATATAGGCAATAGGCTGGGGAAGGAGGAGAAGTGCGTGGGGAGTGGATGGAACTGATAGGGAAGGAGCACCAATGGGCAGATAGTTTATTAAGAAACTGCCCAGACCCTGGAGAATCTGACTGTGCCCCAGAGACCCAGTAATGCAGTGTCATAACCGGAGTCTCTGGGGCAAATCCGGAGAGTTCCCAGCTATGTTCGCACCTCTCTATCACTCAAAGGGTTAATGTGGCCATGTAGCCTACATGAAAACTAAAACTTTTCTTAAAGCGGAGCTATCACTGAAAATAAAGTACCCCCAAATCATTATGCATATAGCGATGCACATATCCATACCAGTATTACCCTGAATAAGTCCGGTGTTATTGATAAATCCAACTTGTTCCCAGATGCACAGGGAGACATCAGTGCAGACATCTTGTCAAACAGACATCTATGTGCCTGCCAGGGCCGGTCTGGGAATAAAGACCCTGGAAAACATTTCTTACCAGCCCCATAGCATTGCATCGTTATACCAGCACCGTAGCACTGCATCGTTATACCAGCACCGTAGCACTGCATCGTTATACCAGCTCCGTAGCACTGCATCGTTATACCAGCACCATAGCACTGTGTAATTATACCAGCCCCATAGCCCTGCATCGTTATACCAGCACCATAGCACTGCATCGTTATAGCAGCCCCATAGCACTGTTTAATTATACCAGCACCATAGCACTGTTTAATTATACCAGCCCCATAGCACTGCATCGTTATACCAGCACCATAGCACTGTGTAATTATACCAGCACGTAGCACTGCAGCACTGCATCGTTATACCAGTGCCATAGCATAATAGCATTTTTTTCTTGTACATAAAAGGGGAAACCGTGCATTTTAAAACACATTGGAATGCCACCACCAGAGCAATACATTTATATGCCACCACCAGAGCAATAAAGAGTTATATGCCACCACCACAGCAATACAGTTAGATGTCACCGTAAGACAATACAGAGTTATATGCCCATGGAAGATCAGTGCAGGCGGCATACCGGGAATTTTCTTGGTATCTCGGTAGGCCAGTCCGGCCCTGGTGCCTGTGCTGTCTGTTCCTGTCTCCTCTAGGAGGAGTTGCATTGTACCTTAAGGTACAGGAAGGGAATGACGGAGCACAGATGCTGGTACAGTAAGACGCCTGACTGTGCATCTGGGAATGAGTTGGATTTATCAGTAATGCCAGACTTATTCAGGATAATACTAGTATGGATATGAATATCACTGTGTGCTCAATGATTTGGGGGGAACTTTAATTTCAGTGATATTTCCGCTTTAGTACCTACAGCATCAAGGAGCTTATCTCTGACACATAAGTGGCCTCACAAACAAAATTGTACTGTTACAGTTCAGCTGGTTTACTCTTCCTGCTGCTTTTTTCCCCTTTAACCTTCTGATTGCCAGAGGGGTGCACATTGTGAAAAGCATTGCAATGCATTGTGCACCGCTCTGGCACTCAAAGAGTTAAAGGGAAAGTAATGTTTCAAAATAAAATCAGCTCCAATTAATCTTCATCGTATTTGGGCCATGGAGAGTGATATTTCAATACTGTCAGAGTTGTAGTTCAAGAGTAATTGAATGATAAAGTATCCCCTCCCGTCCCTTTTACTGATATACCACTGCTCACCTCAGAACAGAAAGGTGGTGTCCAGATGGTTTGCAGAGAGGGACAATCTTCAATTAGCATAAAGGAAAAACCTGAAAAACCTGTCAAGGGAGGGCAGGGTTTACATTGTTCCCACAGTAAGAAGATTGTCCCTTGCTGTGAGCTGTCTGGTCTGTGGACTGCATTCCACATCTGAGGGGAGGCGGCTTACACTAGGTAAAAGGGGCGGGAGAAGGATACTTTATCATTCAATTACTCTTGAACTACAACTCCGACAGAATTGAAATAACACTCTCGATGGCCCAAATACTATGAAGATTAATTGAAGCTGCTTTTATTTTGAAACATTAATATCCCTTTAATCCTCCCACTGAGGAATAAAAGCCAATACCGCTGTAGGGAATGTAAAGGAGCAGCATGGGCTGAGAGACTGAGTGGGATCTGAGCAGCTGACATCACCGGGATTAAATAAATGGAGAGTCAGTTCTCTGCCCATTACCATAGCAGCACAAGAAGCTTGTTAAACTGTTTTATAATAATTTTATGTGAATAAATCATATGAGTACAAAAGTAAAAATGCAGACCTGTTTTATTTTGTCCCATTAAAATGCTATTTCATATGTCTCAATTTTGTACTTAGAGACACTGCCCACACTGTCAGAGAGAGGTATCCAACCACTGTGTTTGTGGCTGAGGCAAAGCAATGTGTTGGATACCCCTCTTGTGCTCAAAGGGCTAAATCATAGTCTCATTGCCAGATTGGGGCATGTAATGATGCTGCTAGTACAATTGGGCTGCACGGTGCACTAATAATGAATTAAGCTGGTCCAAGTCTTTTGCAGACCAATCAGTTCCCCTGCAGACAGTGAAGCAGATGTTGCCTCAGTTGCTCCTCAATGCGATGCACACCCCTCTTGTCATTATAGAGTTAAAGGGATAGTAATGTTTCAAAATAAAAGCATCTTCAATTAATATTCATAGTACTTGGGCCATGGAGAGTGTTCAGGGGCAGACTGACAGGACCGAGGGTCCCTGGTCCAAAAAGAAGTCTGGGCCCCCTGTCCAATGACATAATTGGCCCCACCCCATTACATGATCTGGATAGCCTGGGGGTTACTTGATGGCCTGGGGGGGTTTGTTGGCTGCTCTGGAGGTTAGTTGCAGACCTGGGCGGTAGTTGCTGGCCTGAAGGATACTGGATGGCCTAGGCGGCACTAGAGGGTCTGGGGGGTTGTTGGCTACCCTGGAGGGTGGTTGCAGACCTGGGTGGTAGTTGCTGGCCTGAAGGATACTGGATGGCCTGGGGGGCACTAGAGGGTCTGGGGGGTTGTTGGCTACCCTGGAGGGTGGTTGAGGGCCTGGGGGGTAGTGGCAGGATTAATATACAAGTTTTACTGCATTGCAGCACTAAGCAGAACTGCCAGCCTGAATTAAATGAAAATAATAAATGTGGACCACTGCACAGAATCTGATTCATGTAAAAAGAATGCCCAGACGGTCCTGCCATTTTATAATAGGGCCATATATCAAGAAAAAAACAGTGGAGGAGTTCTGGGACAAATCATTTGCATTACAGAGGAGAACTAAAATTAGCATTACTTTTAAATTTGGTTTTTAACCCTTTGAATGCTAGAGAGTTCTCGCTGGCATTCAGTGGGTTAAAATGCCCATTTAAAGGGATAGTAATGTTTCATAATAAAAGCAGCCCTAATTAAGCATCATAGTATTTGGACTTTGGAGAGTGTTATATCAATTCTGTCAGAGTTGTAGTTCAAGAGTAATTGAATGATAAAGTATCCCCCTCCTGCCCCTTTTACTGATGTAACACTGTTCAGCCAGATCAGAAGGGAGGTGCCCAGGTAGATTGCAGAGATAAGATAAGGGATAAACCTGAAAAACTTGTCAAGGGGGGCAGGGCTTTCCTTATGATCAGTAAGAAGATTGTCCCCTGCTGTGAGCTGTCCAGTCAAGAGACCAGATTCCACATCTGAGGGGAGGCGGCTTACACTAGGTAAAAGGGGCGGGAAGGGGAAACTTTATCATTCAATTACTCTTGAACTACAACTCTGACAGTATTGAAACAACACTCTCCATGGCCCAAATACTATGAAGATTAATTGAAGCTGCTTTTATTTTGCAACATTACTATCCCTTTAAGTAAGCCGATACCCTCTTACTGATTCAGCTTGAAAAACACTGCCATCAACTGTCATGTCCTCCTTCACTGACATGACATTTAGGTCTGAATGAAGATTTTATTTCTTGAACAAAGGTGTAAGGGAAAAATTCATAGGAGCCATTAGGATTTTTCAGACATAGTAAGGTACATGTGGGGTTATTATTAGGAGGTGTTAGTTTGCCTTTTAAGTGATAATAATGCTTAAAATGTAAAATAAGTAATATATTGTAGTGTTTATCCCCTGAATAAAACAAGGTACTGCCACTGCTGAGAGGTGTTTATTCAAAAGTTATTACAGCTCAGACTTGAATTTTTTAGGTGCTGTATCAAGGTGGTCTGAAATTTTGCACCCAATGACCACCTCTCTACATTGCCCCCAACTTTCCACATTGTCCCAAGGGTCCTCCTCTCCACATTGCCCCCAATATCCACCTCTCCACATTGCCCCCAACTTCCCATATTGTCTCATATGTCCTCCTCTCCACATTGTCCCCAATATTTACCTCTCCACATTGCCCCCAGCTCTCCACATTGTCTCAAATGCCCTCCTCTCCACATTACCCCCAACTCTCCACATTGCCCTCAATGTCCTCCTCACCACATTGCCCCCAACTATCCACATTGCCCCCAATATGCACCTCTCCACATTGTCCCCAACTCTCACCATTGCCCCCAACTCTCCACAATGTCCTCCTCTCCACATTGCTCCCAACTCTCCACGTTGCCCCCAATGTACACCTCTCCACATTGCCCCCAACTCTCCACATTGCCCCCAATGTACACCTCTCCACATTGCCTCCAAATTGCCCCAGTGTCCATCTCCTACCTCCCTGGCGGTCCAGCAGCATAGCAGGAGAGGTCTGTGCCTCCTTCAGCACAGACCTCTATTAAGAGCTGGAACTCCTGTGCGGTCCTCTCTCCAGTAATGCAGAGCGCTGGGAGACGATGTCATCTCCCAGTACTCTGCATTACTAGAGTGTCTACAAGGGAGAGCCCAGCTGCTAGAGGTCCGTGGCGCTGGGTAGGGAGGTTGCAGGGGGCGGCCGGGCCTCTGCAGTGATGGGCCCATTCGCAGGTGCGACCCCAATTGTTACGCCACTGCGTGACACTGTTGCTGCTCCATCCTATGGAAATTTATGGTCAACTGACCAGAGCTTTCATAGGATGGTTTAGCAACAGCACCACTGTAACATTTCACTGTGATACTGCGCCTAAAAAGTTTCAGCTGCAATAACTTCTGAATAAAACATGTCTCAGCAGTGGGAGTTCCCTTTGATTTACTCAGGGAGATAAACACTACAATATACTTTTAACATAACAAGCATTACTATCCCTTTAAGATATACGAGAAAGGGCTTATGTAGCAGCACAGCGTGTTGCATGAGCTTGTCTGCACAAGGTAACATCTGTACTGCTCACTCGACTTCCCCTTCTACAGTCTTTCGGACAGTGAGAGAGCCATAAGGAGAAAAACAATTGTTTGTTAAAGGGAAAGTATACCCATAAAAAAGAATGTGTGTCAATGACCGTTTAACAATGTGTTCGGTTCCCCACCTCTGTTATTTTCACTCTGAAGAATTACATTGTTCTCATTTTCTTTGTAAAGTAACCAAATTAATAATCCAGGAGGCAGCCATTTGCTTTTTCCTTCCGTTGTAAATTGGAGCAATTCTGGGGTACACCAAGTGCACCATAGGAGAGAAATAAACACTTAATGGGGCTTTTAACCCCTGGTGACCTCTCTAACACTCAAGGGGTTTAAAGCACAATTTAAATCAATGGAAATGTTTATTGTTCTCTACGGTGCAGTTGGTTTGCTCCGGTATTGCTCCAGTTGATCATGTGTTGTGCATGTGGCCAGTAGTGTCCCATGACTTCTTCTGGTGTCTTGTCAAGTTGAGGAATGGGGGAGGAAAAATCTTAATTGCACTTCTTCCACACTGCACTGTTTACAGTACTGTGTATCAATACAACCAGCAACAATCAACTTGGCAGATGTCGTGACAACTTAGTACCACGAAGTACAGCACATGCAGCTAGAATATATACACAAATGAATATTGAGGAGGGCAACAAACTCTCCGGGTCCTACAACTCCCATCATCCTCAGCTGATCTGTATCATTATTACACTCACAATGCCCACCAGGGCCGGATTTCCCAATAGGCAGACTAGGCACCTGCCTAGAGCTCCGAATTTTGAGGGGTGCTTCAGCTGTGATGGTCCCACCCACATTCTGAATTGTGAGTGGGGCCAGGACTATCTCTGTATCCATGCAGTAGCTTATACACCCCTTTACAGGTTATTATTTAACTTCCACACAAGGTAGATTGGAGGTTGCAATGCTCATCAGAATCTCCACTGAATGTCTGACCACATGGGCATCAACCAGAGATATCTGCCTCAATTGGGAGCGCTGGGAGAATGCAAAAGAAGGCGAACACAGAACCCTGACAAAGGAAATATAGAGATGGAGCTACAGTTCTGCTGCTGCATGAAACAGACTTTAAAGGGATAGTAATACTTCATTTTAACTTTATTTTATTTTGTAGGCATTAAAAAAACATGAAGAATAATATAAGTCTTATCTCTCAAACCTTTATGGTTTGAGAGATATTCACAAGCAAAGTTTCCCCTCCCGCCCTTTTACCTAGTGTAAGCCATCTCTTCTCAGATGTGGAATGCAGTCCATAGACCAGACAGATAACAGAAGGGGACAATCTTCTTCCTATGAGAACAATGGAAGCTCTGCCCCCCTTGACAAGTTTTTCAGGTTTTTCCCTTATCTTAATTGAAGATTGTCCCTCTCTGCAGTCTACCTGGGCACCTCCCTTCTGATCTGGCTGAACAGTGTTACATCAGTAAAAGGGGCGGGAGGGGGATACTTTGTCATTGAATTACTCTGGAACTACAACTCTGACAGAATTGATATAACACTCTCCAAAGTCCAAATACTATGATAATTAATTAGAGCTGCTTTTATTATGACACATTACTATCCCTTTAAGCTTCATGGGGTGCCCAGGATACCCTTACTACTCCTGGGCTTAACAGAGAGAAGCAGGCAAAAAGCATAGGGAGCAAATTTCAAGGTCTATTAGAAGTTTCCACAGGAACAGGTAAACAGAAGGGCTGGCGATGAAATGGAGAGGAAAAGATGAGAAGAGGGGCTGAAGAAGAGAGATGGACAGGTGAAAAGAGGGGCTGCAGTAGAGAGTGGGGCAGAAGAGGAATTGGAGGGAGAAGAGGGGCTTAGGTGGATAAAGGAACAATGAGTTGCGAATCAGAGAACTCCGGGAGCAGGTTTATGGCACTGGGGGAACGGGGAGCAATTAGGGTGACCACGGGTCCCGGAACGTCCGGGACTGTCCCTTATTTCAGGGCTATGTCCCGCGTCCCGGGTCCCCTTCAACCGGGACAATGAAGTGTCCCGGAATGAAGGCAAGCCGCCCTGGATGTCAGCCTGCAAGCGGTGTGCGAGCGGCGTCCATGATATGACACACCGCTTGCAGGCTGACATCCAGGGCGGCAATGCAGCTTACCTGGAGGCAAGCGCTCTAGTAATACAGAGCGCTGGGAGATGACATCACTCCCAGCGCTCTGCATTACTGGCCATACCGCGCGGGAGCTTCAGCTCTGTGCCGGAGGAGGCACAGAGCACATTCTACGCCGCTAGACCACCAGGGACTTAAGGTATGACGGCTAGGGTGACCACATCCCGGAATGGCAGAAGGGAAATGTGGTCACCCTAGGAGCAATGGCCTTTATTTGTTAGCTGGGAAATGAATTGGCAGAAGCAGGCAATGGGACAGCATACTAACCAAATATAAGGACACTGGTAGAATTACTGGTACCATTACTGGCTAACTGAGTAGCTTTAGAGTGCAATTTAAAGGGAAACACTCACCTCCTATAAAGTAATCCTTATTTTATTCTCTGTCCCAAATACAGCTTGAATCCCTTTTTTTTCCAAATCAGTAATTTTATTGAGAAATCCTATATAATAATTCGCTAAGTTGTGTGTAACGCCCGACATGCGCAGTATATACTGCTGCGCGTGCGGCAGTCACGCTCAGTACAGACTGCCCGCGCTGCGGCTGATACGGAGCGCCCAGCTCTGTATCAGCAGTAGCGCAGGCAGTCTCTACTGCGCGTGACTGCCCCGCGACCGGCTGCCAGCGGCACTGTGGCCCGTGTAACGGGCTGTTCAACTAGTAAACTTATAAAGTGTTACTGTATGACGTCACATCAGGCCTCACTACGGTACAGCTCTGTACATCACAGCTGGCAATCTGCTCATCTTCTCCTCCCCTGTTGTCCCTTGTTCCCTCCTCCTTGTCTGATGCTTGAATCCTCCATGTGACTTGGCTTTCTCTCTTGCCAATGAGAGAGTGCCAGGTCACATGGAGGATTTGCGCATCAACAAGGAGGAGGGAACGAGGCAAAACAGGGGAGGAGAAGAGGAGAAGATTGCCAGCCGTGATGTTTAGAGCTGTACTGCAGTGAGGACTACAGTGACATAATGCGGTAACACTTTAAAAGCTTATTTGGGAAAAAAGGGGATTAATTCAAGCTGTATTGAGGGCAGAGAATAAAATAAGGATTACTTTATAGGACGTGAGAGTTCCCCTTTAACAGGCCTGATGAAGAGGCCTAATTAGACTTGAAAGATTGCACTGTAAAACTACTCAGCCAATAAAGGTATCACTTCTACTCTACTAGTCTCCTGCTTTTTCGTGGCTAACATGGTAACACCTTTTACCTAATTAAATATCAAGCAGAGACAAGCACACTGACATGAAAAAGGCTGGCTGCTTTGTAGAATTTACAGCCTAATTTGGGATGATGCAGTTGATGAACTCCCTGGGACACAGAGCATATTACATATCACCTTATGGTGTGTTTGTAATGTTTTGTTATGTTGTGTTTACATTTGTGCTTTCTAACACTCTAGGTGTGATAAGCTCTTTCATTTGTTAACTGTGGCTAATGAACAAAAGGAGGCTGATGTATTAAAAGGAAATGGAACAATTCTGGGGCAAAAACTTAGCACAATGGGCTTGAAAGCAACTCGGAAGTATATGGCTCTTAGGAGCTAAGTTCACCTGTTACATGTACTATATCCATAGAGCCTATGTGTCTGGCTTTCAGGTCTAATACAGAGGGTCTATCTGGACAGCATCACACAGAGACTGAACAAATAGACTTAATTCTCTCAGTTCAGTCTCTCCTGGTGGGACCAATAAGAATAGCTTAGGAATCTTTTATCATACTTTCATTTTGTTACCCGATTGGTCCACTGGCTTCACTGTCAGGTCTACTCCCAGGAGAGTCGAAATACCGATGGGGCACTATCCTGGTGACAGCTGCCGTTTAAATTAGGTTTTTAATCTGTTGAATGCTAGAGCGGTCTCCAACGCATTGTGAAACAATATGGTGGAGACCACACTAGCATTCAGTGGGTTAAAAGCCTCATTTAGAGCAATGATAATTTGCATTTGTCTCCTATGGGTAGCTGGTTTGCCCTACAATGGTTCCAGTTTTCCTGTCAGACTCTTCCTCACATGCAGTCTGTCAGAAAGGAGAAATCAGGAGCCTTCAAACACACGTGTGCTTTGCCAGAGACTTAGTTTTTATTTCTCAGAGCAGTGCTGATGTCATTGTAACTTTGCAACCCTCCTGGAACCCCTTTTTTCTGTAGTTTTCCTATTTTCCTGGCATGTCGAAATGCAGAGTGTTTCAGTGAGTTATTGTGGTCACAAAGCCAGGAATAGAGCCACGTCTGCTTAAAGCTCTGAGTGCAAGAGGGGTGTCCAAAGCATTTGTGAACACACACACACACACACACACACACACACACACAAAGACAAACACATATAGACACAGATACACAAAGAAATCGAAACACATACACGCACATGCCATCACACATACAAACACTCTCACACATACACATGAACAGATACACAGACATATAGACACACACAAATTAACAGACATACAGATAGATACACATAACACACACAAACATAGACACATACACACAGACACATGCAATCACAAACAAACACTCTCTCACACAGCAAACACACAGACATTTAGATACTCATACACAGTTTGCTATCAAATTGTTGCTGATTTATAAGCGAGCTTCACAATTGTGCTTTTAAAGGGATAGTATTACTTATAAAATACTAATCCCTATGTTAAAGCCCTTAAATAAAGATGAAAAATGCTCCCAGCGGCATCTCTCAAACCCTTATGGTTTGAGAGATAACTGCTTACAAAGTTCGCCCCTTACGGACCTCAGAATTCTAGCTGAGAGCAGGGGAATCCTCTCCTGAGATCAGCTGGCGGCTCTGCAGCAGAGCCGAGATCGCATTAATAAAGAAGAAATCCACTACAAAGGTCTTATACATGTATGTATGTCATATGTGTACACAGTGCTTAACAAAATGTGAAATAATATAATACAAAACTACAGAGCTGGGTTAAGAGCATTAAGCTTAAGTGCCATCATTGCATTATTTGTGGGGGAACTTGCAGAAAGGGAATTATAGACTAGGAAAGGGACCCTGCCCCAAGGAGCTTACAATCTAATTAGAATTCATGATGACAAACAGAGAGTAGGGGCAGGATTATAGGTGCAGGTACAAGGTGTGGTGAAATAAGTACAGAAGGATTCAGGTGTGGCTATCTGTGTGCAAGAGGAGGATATTGAGATGCCTCCCTGAGCAAGTGGGTTTTGGGGAGTTAGGATGATTGGCGAATGGTGATGGGGAGGGCATTCCAGAGTTCAGGGCAGCCAGTGAGAAAGCTTGTAGTCGAGAGATGGCTCAAGTTGTGTAGGGAGAGGACAGGAAGAACCCCGGAGAAGACCATAGGGGATGGGAAGGGGTGTAGCGGGAGATAAGAGCAGAAATATAAGATCGTGCTGAAGAACACAGACTTACAGGAGAGGAGGAGAATCTTGTAAGAAATACGATACTTTATAGGTAGCCAATTGAGGGATTTCAGGAGGAGATGAGAGGGAAGGTATCAGGGAGCAAATGTGGTGATTCTTGCAGCTGAATTGATAACAGAATGAAGTGGAGAGAGATGAGAAGCAGGAAGACCGGAGAGTAGAATGTTGCAGTAGTCAAGTCTGGATAGAATGAGTGCCTGAGATAGTGTTTTTGCCTTTGACATGCAGAGGAAAGGACGTATTTTTGCAATATTTTTAGGAAGAAGCAGCATGTTCTAGTGACAGCTTAGATATGGGGGAAGAAGGTTAGTTTAGAATCAAGTATGACCCGTAGACAGCATGCTTTGGATACTGAGTATATAGCACAGTTTTCTATTGTGATGGAGAAGGGGGTTGATGGACGGGTTTTAGGAGGGAACACCACCAGCTCTGTCTTAGCAATATTAAGTTTTAGGTGGCGGTGGGCCATCCATGATGAAATGGCTGAGAGACATTGAGTGATTTGAGACTGCACTGCTGGAGTGAGGTTAGAGACAGAGAGATTGATTAGTGTGTCATCAGCATACAGATGGTATACAGACCTTAACCTACCCTAACCCTACCCTAAAATTACCTAACCCAAAACTATCAACCAAATCTGCCAAACTACCCTAACCTAACTAACCCTAACTACCATAAAATGAACTGTCCTAATCTAACTATCCTAACCTAACCAAACTACTGCTCGGGGCCAGCGGCATAATGTTAGGTGCTGTTTTAAAAAGGCAATATTTTATTTTGCAACATTTTGTAATTTTGTCACCAGCTACATTTTAAATGCACCATTTTGACTTTTGGCATCTACTATTCCCTACTGGAATGGAATATCCTCATACACACATAAACAGACACGTGGATACTCGTGCACACATCCACACATAAACAGACACACAGACACGTGGATACTCGTGCACACGTCCACACATAAACAGACACACAGACACGTGGATACTCGTGCACACATATACACATCAACAGACACACAGACATGTGGATACTCATGCACACATACACACATAAACAGACACACAGACACGTGGATACTCGTGCACACATACACACATAAACAGACACACAGACACGTGGATACTCGTGCACACATATACACATCAACAGACACACAGACACGTGGATACTCGTGCACACATATACACATCAACAGACACACAGACACGTGGATACTCGTTCACACATTCACACATAAACAGACACACAGACATGTGGATTCTCGTGCACACACATAAACAGACACACACATACACAAACAAACTCCAACAAGCACACAAAGTTACGCTTCCAGGCAGTCCTGAAAAAGCTCATATAAAAATAGGTCTCTGCTAACATCTCTCCAAGTTGTAAAATCTGAATCATGTGTGATTTATGGTAAATCTGATCTCATTACGCTGATTATTCAGTACTCTGCCAGTTCAAATGGGAGAATTGTTTTTAAAATAATCAATAGTCTTTGTATACAAAGGAAAGAGGAGAAATCCTGGTGTAAATACTGTGCCAGTGATTCTCAGCCAGGCTGCCATGGTACTTCTGTGTGCCACTGACAGCCACTGAGGGTGCCCTTTGCTTTCTATAAAGACAAAATGAGTTTTAAATGAATATTTATAGAACTGATAATACACAATATGTTTGTTTTTATTATTCTGATTGCGAGACATAATAAAAACTATTTTTTACTTATTTGTACCCATCATAACGCCCTTGACGGGTTCTCCAAAGAATCTAAATTGCTTTTTAAGGGTTCCTTGAGCACAAAAAATGTTGAGAACCACTGAACTATACCATAGGGACCAAATGAAAATTCATATGGACTTGAGTGCAAACCTGGGAACTCTCCGGATCTGCCCCAGAGACTCCGGTTTTCAGACTGAATTACCAGGTCTCTGGGGACAGAGGCTGATTCTCTGGTGGTGGTGAGTTTCTTCTCCTTCCCACTCTGTTCCTCCCACTTCCTGCCACTTCTCCTCCTTCTCAGCCTGTTCCACCCACTTCCTGCCCACTTCTCCTCCTTCCCACTCTGTTATGCCCATTTCCCAATCACTTCTCCTCCTTTCCACCCTGTTCTGCTCACTTCCCACCCACTTCCTGCCTACTTCTCCTTCTTCCCATCCTGTTCCTCCCACTTCCTGCCCACTTCTCCTCCTTCCCACCCTGTTCTGCCCACTTCCCACCCACTTCCTGCCCACTCTTCCTCCTTCCTAACCTGTTCTGCCCACTTCCCCCCTACGTCTCCTCTTTCCCACCCTGTTCTCCCTCCTTCCCACCCACTTCCCACCCACTTCTCCTCCTTCCTACCCTGTTCTGCCCCTCTGGCACTCAAAGGGGTAACAGAATGAATTATCAAGGTGACCATCCTTCACACAGCAGTTATGTATGTCTGTTAGAGCATTTGATTCCCCTTGTACTGCACTCTTATTAGTTTCTGTTTAATAACTTGCATCACAATCCATTCAGATCTATTAATGAAAATTCTTTTCTGTGAGTAGGTGTGACCTAGAAGCAGGCCTGACTAGACAGCGCTATATACAGGAGCAGCAGATACAATGCAAAAATAAATAGAAATAATTGGGAATTCTTTAGATCTGCCCTGGAGACTCTGGTTTTCAGATTGAATTATTGGGTCTCTAGGGCAGAGGCTGATTCTGTGTCTTCGTGAGTTCAGCTGTAACCCTTCTTACTTTCCAATATGTTTAGCCCAGTCCTGCCCAACTCCATCCACTTTCCTATCCATTTCATGGCATTGCACACCTCTGTGGCACTGAAAGGGTTCCAGATTGAGAGAATGGCAGAGAAACTATATATCACAGCTTCTCTACCCTCCTGTACTGACTGCACTAGTTGAGCTGGTTATCTGCTGATCAGCTGATTCAGGTAAACACAGGACTACTAAGGGAATGCCTGCCTGCCTACTAAGGAATGCTGATATATAGCTTCTCTGCCATTCTCTGCCATTGGAAGTCTTTTAGTCCCACAAGGGTGTGCAATCCACATCCTCATGGGACTGAAAGGGTTAAGGTGCCGTGCAGCAGAGAATGCACTCAGACTTCAGAGTTTTCGAGCTGCTGGTGATGTGTAACCGAGGGCATTCCTTACACATCCCCAGCAGTTTGATAATCCTGCATGCTAATGAGTTGATTCTCCTTCCCCTTGCATCCATAATTTTTAGTGCATATGATGATATATATCTCCATCTCCAAGGCAATGTGCTCACCACACATCACCAGACATACATCGTCAGACACACGTCATCATAGCATCGCCTCTTAGTGCATCTTCCCCAGCAGTAAAGTTGGTTTGCCCCAGAATCGCCCCAATTTGCCTTTATACATAATGCCCACAGAATTCTAGAATGCAAAAAAGAATTATACCATTGTGGCTTGGACGATAAGGTAAGCGGTAAAAAACTATTTTGTTTTTGAGTCTGTTGACTGGTAATTCAGATTTCTTTGAGCAATATACAATACATCATTAGGCCACAAAATAAGTTCAGTGGTAAATATAATTTAGTGAAGAACCTAAACTAACATTTCTCATTCCCCAGTATTTATTGTGTATCCAAAGTTCCATGGAAACAGACTATTTACTGGATAGTAACATTGGTTAAAAAAAAGGTTAATCCAGATTCCCATACTACACAAGGCCAGAACTTAAATTAGGACTTTCTTGGAGACATCTTTGCCAACTTTCTAGCCTATATCAGGCAAAACGTACATCAGATGTTCCATATTAAACTGGTATAAGCAGTAATCCATCCAATACCCGCAGTGCTAAGATTTTAAGCTCTGGTGTGGTCGTTCTGATAAAATTAGGTGCTAGACTTCTTCTTTGTATGGAAAATATAGGAAGAATGTCTGAGACAGTCACATCATTTTGAAAGTGATTTTAAAGAGATAGCAGTACTTCAATTTTTTACTCTTTGCTTCATTGTTCTGTAAAGTATTAATCCTTTAAAGGGATAATAAAATAATTTTTCTGTAGAATATTAACCCGTTTAAAGTGATAGTAGTACTATACAGTGTTTACATATTGTGTAAGTGCATAATATGTAAAGTCGAATTGCACATACATTTGGTTAAATGTTTTTAAATGTTCATCTATTTTTTTCACTATGTCCCTGACAGTAAGCTCCCTGGACATCTGTTGCAAGAGAGTTTTCTGGTCAGTCGACCATCACCACAGGGATAATGGTACAATGTTGCATGTGCTCTGTATGTTGCATGTTGTTGTATGTTGTATGGTGTATTTTTACATTGTGTCACTTGGTTTCACGGTCCTAGACACAGGTCCAGGGACAGTCAGATACATAAAAGTGTGAGGGGAAAAAATAAAGGTAATTTGATTTTATGTATTATACACATGCAGATATGTAAAGTCAAAATGATTAATGTCCCTTTAAGGACCACAGTTGTGCAAAATGCATTACACAGAAAGCAGTCTACAGAAGGAATTAAAATGTCTCATACACTCACTGTGTGAGTGAAAGCTGGGCAGGTTACCATGCCAACCCTTCAATCTGGAAGCCCGTTTACTAGGGGAAAAAGGATGAAGTCAGGGAAAGTCAACGGATGGAGGATCTTAAAAACTGAATTAATCTGAGACTAGTGAATATTAAGTGTGATTGACACCAGTCATACTCTAATTCTTTACAGTGTACTGCAAAAAATATTACCTACTGCTATCTCTTTAAAGGAAAAGTATGAATGAATCATCCTCAACCTTATTTAAAAAAAACCCTTTGAAATAGTGACACATTAATTGATATACTTATTCCTTAAAGGGTTAGTAATGTCTTACATGAATAAAAAGTAATATTGTAAATAATCCAAAAAGAAATCGATCGGTGCAAGTCCTATCTCTCAAACCTTTATGGTTTGAGAGATATAATGTTTTAAAGTTCTTCCCTCCCTCCCCCTTTCCCTGATGTCAGCTATAAGCTGACAGAAGAAGATCCTGGTCCTGGGACCAACTGGCGGCTCTTCAGCAGAGCCAAAATAGCAATATTTAAAAAGAACTACTTCATTAGAACAGTCTAGAAAGTGTGCCTGCAAACCAATCACACTTTGTAGACCATTCCAGTGAAGTATTTACTTTTAGATTGCGCTATTTTGGCTCTGCTGAAGAGCTGCTGGTCGTTCCTGGGACCAGGATCTCCTACTGTCAGCTTATAGCTGACGTCAGGGAAAGGGGAGGGAGGGTAGAACTTTAAAACGTTATATCTCTCATAAAGGTGTGAGAGATAGGTCTTGCATTGATCGATTTCTTTTTGGATTATCTACAATATTACTTTTTATTTATAATACATTATTATCCCTTTAACCCACTGAGAATCAGAGAGGTGCTCAATGTATTAAGTATCAAAGCACTGCACACCCTTCTGGTCCTCAGGTCAGATCCACAGTGGAACGCATGTACGAATCCACAAGTGCTGCTCCGCGGGCTGTATGGAAGGTTATGCACTAGAGTGTGAGATCACTATAATGCATACCGCGAACACCCTCCAAACTCATTATGATGTTAACTCCAGCCAGTTTAGAACACCTCCCCAAGTGCATGTGCATAGAAGTAGTTTAACCCCTTAATAGTGTGACCACATTTAATTCCTGCCATTCAGGAACACTCTGGAGAGAAGAGTACACCGCAGAGTTCTAAATACGAGGGAGAATTGCCCACTGTCTGTTGTGACAGAAAGCGATGCTTGTGGTGGGCTACAACATAATGGACATCATGCCCAAAGCCTTAGACTAGCATTACTCTACAACAAAATTATGCTGCAGCTCAAAATTGATGTCAGGATCAAGGTTCAGTTCTCTCTCTAGTGTTTAGATCTGTCTGGAAGCCATTTTGTTGTAGCCTAGCAGAGACCTCTCTTTCTGTCACAGTAGGCAATGGGTAGTTCTCCTAGTAGTGTTTACAGCTCTGTGCTCTGGAGTCTTCACTCCAGGACTTTGTATTGTCCCAGAAGAGGACTGCCCAGGACAAGGCACACACATGTAAATTCCAGGACTGTCCCAGGAAATCTGGGACATGTGGTCACCCTAACCCTTAACGACCAGTGTTGTGCCAGGGCCATCATGCCCGGTGATGGTCCTGGCACGTTTCGGAGGTTTGTGATAGAAGCACGGCTACACGCCACACTATGATCACAGAACACATTTCTGTAAAAAAAAATGTAAATGTTCCGTGGTCCTCTAGAATGTCCAGGACTGTGCTGTACTTAAAGGGATAGTACTGTTTGCCAATAACTAAAGTTCTGATAATTCTTTAAGGTTTTTGTAGTATGAAGAGCTTTGTCACTGGTGTGTGCTTTTGTAGATCAACAGAAATTGAATGATAAAGTGTCCCCCTCCCGCCCCTTTTACCCATTCTAAGCCACCTCCCCTCAGATGTGAAATACGAGCATCGGACCAGACAGCTTGCAGCAAGGGACAATCTTCTCACTGTGAGCACAAGAAAAAGCCTGCCCCTTGACCAAGAAGGGCAGGTTTACCTTATGCTCGGTGAAGATTGTCCCTGGGTGCACTCCAACTGGACCGGCTTGGAGAGCAGTGTGATGTCTGACAAAAAGGGGCAGGAGGGGGGATACTTTATCATTCAATTACCATTGAACTACAAAGCGTAAAGATTTGTAATAGAGTTCTTCATACTACAAAAACCTTACAGAATGATCGGAGATGCAATTTTTTAAGGAACATTACTATTGATTTAAGGGGTTCAAGTTCCACCAGTTTCATCTACGCCTTCTTAGAACATCATTTAACCCTCTGAGTGCTAGAGGGGTGTGCTGCAACACATTGCAAAGCAATGTTTTGCACACCCTTCTGGCATTCAAAGCGTTAATATCAAGGAGAAGAAGGAAGGAAGCCCATATAATATGCCCATACACTTACCCCCTGTCCTACTCTTCACACAAGGGGCGTTAAGCGGAGATTTTTCATGGAAATAGATGAATAAATTGGCGTTAGGCAAGTGTAAACCTAGAACATTGGTTCCGGCAGCTATTATATATATATATATATATACACATAGCTATTATATATCTCCTGAGTAGGGCTGATGTACCAAGCTAATGACAGGCAACCAAACTCACACAAACGTCTGAAAATATGGACCTCAAGTGAACCAAAGGGCGTCACATTATGGTTAAAAAAATCTAAAAATGCGTTGAAAAAAGTAGATTAACCCTTTGGATGCTAGAAGTGTAAAGGGAGATATGATCCGAGACAAAAGAAAGTGGGTGTCTGCGGTTTTTAGAGGTGATACTTGCCGAGTGTGATATAAAGGTAATTATTGTCTCTTCCCCCTGTACCAGAGACTGGTATTGGGCTGCAGGACTAGTGTCTAGATCCCCACAGTTGACTGATGTCCAGGGCCGGATTATCCAGCAGGCAAAATGCCTAGAGCTCTAAATTTTGAGGGGAGGTGCCTCAGCTGTGCTGGCCACACCTACGTTTTGAATTGTGGGTGTGGCTAGAACAATCTCATTGTCCCTGCACCAGTTTTATACTCATTTACAGGCTATTATTTTAACCCCTTGGACATACCTCCCAATATTTCAAATGGCCAAAGAAGGACACTTTTGTTTTAGGTGCTGTTTCTGGATATGTGACTGGTAGGAAGGAGATTACCAAGATTTTTTAATCTTATTTATAACCTATTGACAGATCTTTTTGTAAGTGAATAAATGATTTAGAACAAAATCAAATTATTTACACAGACTAATTATTTACACAGACTAATTATTTACACAGACTAATTTATAAACACATATACTGAAGTTTAATCAAATATTAATGTGAGATTTATTGCTGTGGAGCAATGGGATACACTTATATACACACCACACAATCTGCAGTCTGATCTAAAGAGAGGCACACCAGAGTGGGAAAGAGGGATGTCACTCGGGAGGTAAGCATTAGTGTTGAGCGAGCACCCCGATGCTCGGGTGCTCGGGTGCTCTGACCGAGCACCGCCGGAGGCTCGAGTGCTCGGCTGAGCACCCGAGCCCCATTGACTTCAATGGGGCGACACGAGCATTACACCAGGCACCCCCTGCTCTGATGAGGGGAGGGTGCCTGGTCAATGCCCCCTTCATCTCCACAATGTCCCCCTTCATCTCCGCAATGTCCCCCTTCATCTCCGCAATGCCCCCTTCATCTCCGCAATGTCCCCCTTCCACAATGTCCCCCTTCATCTCCACACTGTCCCCCTTCATCTCCGCAATGCCCCCTTCATCTCCGCAATGCCCCCGTACCTCCAGTCCCTGGTGGTCCAGCGGAGCGTCTTCAGATCTGTGCCTCCTTCGGCACAGATCCCCGCCACCCGAACATGGCGGGCGAGCACATGGCGGTACTCGACGAGTACCGGCATGTGCCGAGCAGATCGATGCTCGAGCCGATCCGAGCATCGGCCGAGCATGCTCGCTCAACACTAGTAAGCATCCCTAATATCTCCTAATATCTCCTAAAGAGGGACACGTGGGAGGTATACTTCAGTGCTAGTTTTAGGCCAAGGGTATTTCCTGTGCCAGGGAATAGTAGATGGGTTTGGGGGTGGGGTCATTGAGGAACAGGGGTATGGTCATGAGTGGAGGTAAGGGCAGCCCTGCTGATGCCCTCCACTGAGTATGTGATTTCAACTCCCATAAACTGTGATTTAATGGTATTTAATACTAGAGAGGTATCCTAAATTCTTTATATGGATTAGTTCTTAGTCAATTAGTAGAAGAGCAGAGAAGGAAGGAAGCCGTGTTACTAGTGGGGTACCTCAGGGATCTGTACTGGGGCCCATTCGTTTTAACATTTTTATTAGTGATATTGCAAAAAGTCTTCAAGGTAAGGTATGCCTTTTTGAGGATGATACAAAGATGTGCAAAAGGGTAGACCTTCCTGGGGGAATAAGCAGGGCCGGCACTACCATTAAGGCAGCACAGGCAGCTGCCTTAGGGCGCTGCATCTGAGGGGCGCCGGAAAGGGAGAAGCGATAAATTTTTTTTAACTATATCTGCCGCGAGTGAGCGCTCGTTTGCACTAGCAAGCGATCCCTCGTGGCATCTATGGGACGCTCACAACGCAGAGTGACCCAGGCTCTGTAGTAATACAGAGCGCTGGGAGATGACATCATCTCCCAGTGCTCTGCATTACGGAGAACAGCACTGGGAGGCTCAGCTCTGAGCTGAAGGAGGCACAGAGCTCTCTTATGGCTAGACCACCAGGGACTCAAGGTAGGGAGCATTGTGGAGATGAAGAGGCATAAAGGAAGGAGCAATGTGGAGATGAAGGGGCATAAAGGAAGGAGCAATGTAGAGATGAATGGGCATTATGGAAGGAGCAATGTGGAGATAAAGGGGCAATGTGGAGATGAAGGGGCATTATGGAAGGGGCAGATGAAGGGGCATTATGGAAGGAGCAATGTGGAGATGAAGGGGCATTATGGAAGGGCAATGTGGAGATGAAGGGGCATTATGGAAGGCAATGTGGAGATGAAGGGGCATAAAGGAAGTAGCAATGTGGAGATGAAGGGGCATAAAGGAAGGAGCAATGTAGAGATGAATGGGCATTATGGAAGGAGCAATGTGGAGATGAAGGGGCATTATGGAAGGAGCAATGTGGAGATGAAGGGGCAATGTGGAGATGAAGGGGCATTATGGAAGGGGCAGATGAATGGGGATTTGGGAGTAATTACTTCTAATGACTTAAAGGTAGGCAGACAATGTAATAAAGCGGTGGGGAATGCAAGCAGGGTGCTGGGTTGTATAGCTAGGGGCATTAGTAGCAGAAAAAGGGAAGTAGTCATGCCACTCTACAGATCTCTGGTTAGACCTCACCTACAGTATTGTGTACAGTACTGGAGACCCCATCTTCAGAAGGATATTGATACTCTAGAGAAAATTCAGAGAAGGGCTACTAAAATGGTGACTGGTTTACAGGAAAAGAAAGATCGGGATAGACTAAAGGATCTGAATATGTATAGCTTGGAGGAGAGAAAAGAAAGAGGGGATATGATAGAAACATTCAAATACATGAAGGGATTCAATAAAGTGCATGAGGAAAGTACATTTCAAAGGAGTAAAATGTTAGGACAAGAAGCCAGAGTCTAAAGCTAGATGGACACAGGTTTAGATGTAATGTAAGAAAGTTTAACTGCACTGAGATGGTAGTAGATAAGTGGAATAGCCAACCAACAGAAGTGATAGAGGTGAATATAGTGATAGAATGTAAGCATGCATGGCATAGGCATAAGGCTGTTCTGAACATATGACAAGACTAAGGACCAGATAAGGTTTGAGGTTTTTACAGTAGGAAAATGCGCAGACTAGATGGGCCGAATGATGCTTATCTGCCGTCAGATTCTATATTTCTATGTTTCTGGTATATGTAAAAATAAGATATACTCATATAGCATACAAATCTGATGCTGCAGTCCAAACCACTAGATATATGTGCGTTGAGATGATGAACCATGTACCTGCTCAGGTGACTCGTGGTGGACAGCTGGACCTGAGCACTTTTAGTTAAAAAGTACTGGTTTGCCATAGGCCTCCAAAGACATATATCAGCAGAAAAGGAAAACCATGTTCTGTTTTCTCCAAACATGCAATTAACGTAACATGATCACAGTACACTACACCGTGAGATCAACGCAAACACTGACAAATAGCTTTTTGGGGTCATCAAACATCTGTCGCCTCTCAGGAATCCAGCAGGTATGTAAACAGCGGGCTTGACTTCAAGGTATATGCTTGTAACATATTTTATTAAAAGAATTGCACTGTAATGTGTACAGCACTTGCACTAAATGTATTCCCGCTATAATGGTCCACAATGGTAGATATATATATATGGATATTCATATATGTGCACTATTAGTCCCAGAAGCAATAACCACAATAGTAAATCTTGAAAATAAAAATCAAAATGAAAACAAAATATCCTTTTTATTAAAAGATATAAAATCCGATATATAAAACAAAAGGCCAGAAACAGACAGTCACTTATCTTTAAACATGAAGATGATAATGATAGTGTAGATGAGTGATGGTAATATGGAAAGTTGAGACAGTTCCAAATAAGAAACCACTGGAAATTGTGCAGCACATCAGACCCTGGCCTCTTCAGAAACCTCTGTGCTGCTCTAGCAATGAGGACCTCAAACCCTCCCTACATTATTATGTAAGGTTCCATTACATAAGGTTACATTGTTATGTAAGATTACTGAGAGGATGATGCAGAGGCCAACAGCTGTTTAGATGGGACTCTTTGGCTACACAGCATCGAAGCTGCAGGGACTGGGAGGGAGGTGTGCTTGGTTTTTGCCAGTTATCCTGTAAGTGATTTTTTGTGTCTTGCACAACATATTTGTGTTATTGCCGAGTACCCAAGGGGGCCTGGCTGATCCAAGGCCTAAGGGGGTTTAACAGTTTCAGTGCCAGAGAGGTAGGCAACGCAATGCTTTGCGTACCCCCTTTGGAACTGAAAATGTTAATAAGAGAAGAGTACAAGAGAGGAAGATCTGAAGTGGTGTACCCCTCTGGCACTGAAAAGGTTAATAGGAATATAGAAGTGTACAAGAGCGGGAAGATTTCAAAGTGGTGTTTTAAAGGGACAGTAATGTCCCATAAAAAATTCTTCTGCTTTTGTAGATGTTAAAAAAATAAACTATATGCCACAAATCCTATCTTTCAAACCACTATTGTTTGAGAGATATTCGCACTGAAAGTCCCCCCTCCACTTCTCCTAATGTTAGCTGTAAAGTTGACAGCAGGAGATTCGAGTTGGCCAAATCGAGGAGGCTCTGCAGCAGAGCTGAAATCGTGTTATTTAAAAAGAACTACTTCATTGGAATGGTCTACAAAGTGTGCTTGCAAACCAGATACACTTTGTAGACCTTTCCAATGAAGTAATTTTTTTAAAATAACTCGATTTTGTCTCTGCTGCAGAGCCGCCGGCCGGTCCCCGGACCGGGATCTCCTGCTGTCAACTAGAGTGCTGACATCAGGAGAGGGGGAGGGAGGGGGGAATTTTCACTGCGAATATCTCTCAAACCATAGCAGTTTGAGAGATAGGATTTCTGGCACATAGTTTTTTTAACATTTACAAAAGTAAAAAAAATTTTTATGGGACATTAGTGTCCCTTTAATGCAATGCATTGCGTACCCCTCTGGCATTGAAACAGTTAATACCCATTAGGCCTTGGATCAGCCAGGCCTCCTTGGGTACTCAGCAATAACAACAACTACACCATCTACATCCCCTGTAAATACGCCTCCTGTTCCATTTTGTAGAACATTAACCCTTTGAGTGCCAGAGGGGTACGCAACACATTGCATTGCCTATCCCTCTGGCACTCAAATGATTGACCTCCGTATGAGAGATCATAATTGTTTTTATCTGTTTCAGACAGGAGGTTGAATGGAAAAGCATGCACTTCTGATTGACAGTCTAAGCAATCTTTGCAGTGCATTGGACACCACTGTAGCATTCAAGGGGTTAATAGCCCAATTTAAATCAACCTTTCTTTCACATTGGTTATGAAATGTCATAGTTATAGGGGTGTATATAAGAACACCACAAAAATAAATGGAAAACAGGCCAAGATTTACTGATAAACGAACGACTGGTACACAGCATTGCTCCTTCGATTGGGCTTGCTGTGCACGTCGGACACCCACTGGACCGCTGCAGCATTGGGACTCGCTGCCCTTGATTCACTGCATGGGCCAATCTCCACCCCCTGCTGCCCCAGGGTGGGCTGGACAGAGAACAGAAACATTGATATATATATATATATATAGAGAGAGAGAGAGAGAGAAAAAAACAGTAAAAAGACAGTAGTCTTTGCAGAACAATATAACTTATTCAACATTTAAAACCCACTCGTGGCACATGCTGAATATAAAACTTACTTAAAGAGACAGTAATGGCACGATATACAGTTAATATAGATTATTCATTAGACTTTTTTATAATGCACAGTACTGTTGTAAATGTCCGTATCGTTGTAGTGTTCTTGTACGTTTATTTTAAAGTTTCCTCCTCGCACCCCTTTTCCCTACATCACACAGAGTCTCCTCAGATCTGAAAGCTGGTTGCTTGATAGGACAGATCGCAAAGAGGGACAATATTGTGTCTGTCAGTAAACGGACAACACTTCCCCCCCCCCCCAACACTGAAGGGGAGCAGGAATTTCCTTATACTGACGCAATATTGTCCCTCGTTGCCATCCGTCCGGATCGGCTTTTAGATCTGAAGGGAATGAATGATGTAGGGGCGGGAGGGGAGAAATTTAAAGTAAAATTACAAGAACACTAAAATGATATGGACATTTACAACTGTACTGTGCATTATAAAAAAAGCATAATGAATAATCGATAATAACTTTATATTGTGACATTACTGTCCCTTTAATACCCAAGAACAGGCTCTTAAAATAATTACCCCACTGTATCAGTCAACCTGACTCCAGTGGGTAAGAAAAAACACCTGCAAACTGGGTTCGTGAACGTACTCCCAGAGGGCTGTCTCCCTAAGGAATAACTATAAATTTCAACCTTAAATATAGCTTTGCCCATCCCATTCTAAGTAAGACATGGACAATCCTCCAAGCTATGATAAAAAGGTGAACAAGCCTCAGGAGGATGAACATTCTCAGCCCAGCCCATGAATGGTATTGGCATCTGGCTTCTGCATGAAACCACCTCCTAATCTCCACCCCTTCACCTATAACCCAACTAACCCCTCCCCGCAACAGGTTCCCTTTCTACTCCGGACACCTATGTCTCCATGGAGCATTAACTGTAACACTGTTAACTTTCCCAGTTGTGGGCATGCAGAGCAGGGTTGCCATCTGTCTGGTTCTGACCAGGACAGTCTAGTACTGGGATCCACTTACAGTTTTGTCAACACTGCCCCTGTTTCAGAGGTTCTGAAACCTGTACAAATTAAGTTTTTAGCTTGTGTGCTCCCATTGGCTAGAGTGCACATATCACCAGAGCACTAGATTTTAATTGGCTGCTCTGCTGATTTAAATGGGGCTTTTAGCCACTTAGAATGCTAGTAGAGTAGTCCCCAATATATATTAATTAAGCTTCCCATTGGAAAGAATTATAAAGTTAAAAACGGATCACCAAAAAATGTGGTGTATCTTGCTGCATTTAGCACAAAGCACTGAGCCTCTGGCAAGAGTAGAAATTGGCAACCCTAGTGCAGACAGAGCAGTTGTAACAGGGCCCTGTCTAAAGGGGGCCCATGGGCCCCAGCAGGTTCTAGTTATGCCCCTCTGGAATATTTTTTGTTATGGGGCCCAAAATTATTATTTTTTTTGCACTAGTGTTTTCCAATGACTAGTTACGACTGTAGGAACATTTTTAAAAGGATGTATTTGTGATTGATACTCTGATCTGGCTGGGTGTAATAATATCTACAACAGTGGTTCTCAATCCATGCCCTCAGTGGCCACTAACAGGCCAGGATTTGATGATTCTCTTGTTAGAGCACAGGTGAGTTAATTAATATGAATGAGGTTCTGATCAACACACCTGTATTCTAGCAGAGAAATCCCTAAGTCCTGGCCTGACAGTGGCCACTGAGGGCACGGGCTGAGAACCACTGATCTAGAGGATATATTCGGTTGTATGGGTTATACTAATTAAGGTGTGCAGTGCAGGCATTTCTTATTTAGCCCTCCATTATATCCCCCTACTCACTGAAGCTTAACCCTTTTAGTGCTGAGGGAGGTGGGCAATGCATGGGGTTGTGTCGAGTGTGGAAGGTAATGTAAGGCTAAGACAGGAAGTGGCTGCATGGTATGACTCGATTAGCATAATCTATTCAGCTAATTAACCCTTTGAGTGCCAGAAGGGTAGGCAACACATTGCAGAGCAATGCATTGTGTACCCCTCTGGCACTCAAGGGGTTAAATCAGACTCAACTTTTCTATATAAAAATGGCTAATGAGACATATAGGTGATTTTTGAAAACTCTATAAAAATCACCAAAGTTGTGTTTAGGTGATAGGATCCCTTTAACCCTGTGAGTGCCAAAGAAGTGTTCAATGTAATGTTTCACAGTGGCACTCAAAGAGTTTGATGGGGCTTTTAATGCCTTCAGTGCTAGAGAGGTTTTTAAAGCATGTGTTGAATATCTCTCCAGAGATGGGGTTAAAATACCCAACATTTTTGGAATTTGTATTCTACCCTTATGGTGCATTTGGTTTGCTCCAGAACTTCATGTCTTTAGCTCAGTAAATAAGGCAAGTTTCTTATTATACCTTACGTATCTGCGCTGTCCCATTGCACACCCCAGGAAGGGTATGTATTATTGTTCCCTCTAATATGAACAGATACTTTTCAAGCGTGGAGCCACAATAATTGCACCAGTTGTGCTTGCATAGTTCTAACAGGATACAGGACTGGGCTGCTGTCTTCCCAGGAATGTGTCTTGCAGGGCAGCTGTTGGGACCCTGACATCATGCCAGAGCTATCCAAGAAATAATGTTTTACAAATTGTTTTCTTAAAGATGAGCTTTGTATCTGGGTCTGTGAGAAGAAAAGAGGTCCACAGCTTTCCATTAAGTCTTTATTTCGAGGGATTTTTGCCTTTTTGCCAAAATGGCAAGAAGAGATCTGCGGAAATCATGTCTCACGAGTTTGAATTGTTCATAAGAAGAATGTCACATGGCAACAGCTGGAATGGGCTCGCCCCAAACCAAGGGCGCTCTGCATGAGGAATGAATGGAAAATAACTGAGCTTCATGTACTGTTACCCATGAACACCCGAGTGGTGTGCAACATAGTGCTCCGCAGTGTGCAATTCATCAGTCTGGAACTCCAAGGGTTAAGAACTGGTGTTATTCTGGAACACGACAACAGCACTATAGGGGTGAATAAGAAAATGTGGAAATGTCCATTGAAGTAAATGAGTTTCTTAACCCCTTGAAAGCAAGAGACGTCTAAAAGGCATTGCTTCGCAAGGTTATAATCTACTTTTTTTTCCCCTCAACTCAACGGGTTAATCTGATTTTTTCCAGCACCATTTAGTGTTTTTCACCACAATTTGTGGCCCTTATGGGGACTTGAGGGCCACCTATAAAGACTTTGGGCTGCTAATAACTGCGATCACAGGTTTATTTACATGGGTATTGAAATGTTGCCCTCTATTTGGCGATCATTAAAATGCCGAGATCATAATGTCTCCTGCACATCAATAGGGAGACATTCTGATGTCGCAAGCTTAAGTGTCGCTCCGAGTACCCTCCATCAGTGCCCTAACTTCAGTCTTGTCTCCACTGTCTCTGGTCTACTGTTCTCCAAGTACCTTTCATCTGAGCATTAACCCCTTGAGTGCCAGAGGGGTCCCTCTGGCACTCAAAGGGTTAATTCACGTATGGAGGGTACTCAGAGCAGAGTACAGCACATACAGTGGCTGCTGGATTTAAATTAATGCACAGATGGTGGATACTTGGAGCGACACTTAAGCTTGCGACATCAGAACATTGCTGTTTTGATGCAGGCGACATTCTGACGTTACCCTGTTGATGCAGATGACATTATGGTCTCGGGGGTTTGGATGGTCTCCAAATACAGGGCGACATTTCCACAGTAAGCCATTCACAAGTACTTGGCAGGGCATTTAAACCTTTGAGTGCCAGAGGGGTATCACCATGTGTTGGCTACCCCCTCTGGCACACAGAGGTTTAATGTTTTAACCCTTTGCATGCCAGAGAGAGATGCGTTGGATACCTCTATGGCACTCAAAGGGTTAAAAGCCCCAGTTGAATCTGGGGAGAGGATTCATTTGTTCCCTGTGGTGAAGCTGGTTTGCCACAGAAGTGTTCCGGTTCTTTTTGTACTTCAGTATCAGCGGTGCTAATGTACTAAGACGGGTAGCGCAGTTCCAGAGCAAACCAGCAGCACTATAGGTAACAGGACAGAAATCTCCTAAATGACCACTGATTTAAATATTGTTATTAACCCATTAAATGGTCTCCAGCACATTACAAATCCGTTGCACACCCCTCTGGCATGCAATCGGTTAAATCAATGGGGGATTTTCTTCTTTGTAGAGCAGTCTCGGTGGGTCTGTGCCATGTGGAATTTTAGAGGCTCCATCTATTAAAACAGGAGAATTGCTAGGTAAGGGGACCACATATTTCTTTAACCCCTTAACGAAGAGAGGTCCGGGGAAGGGAACTTCTCTCAAGGACCTCTTTGATCTTGGTCGGCTTGCCGGCACATGCGACCCATGACATGTACCGGCTCGCCAAACAGTTGTCTGAGAGAGACCACTCATGTCTTGAAGCTGTCAATTTCAGACCCCGCTAGTGCTTACAGCACTCCTGAAAGAGCACTGTAAGCACAAAGACCATCACCGGTAGTTAAGGGGTTAAAGCGGAACTTTCACCCTATATAAAGTTGCCCCCCAATAATTAGGCATATGGCAACTAGCTTCATAATAGTGCTATAATCTCTCATAAGTAGCCAATTCTGAATTAATCCTTATTCTACAGAGACCGGAAGCCAGGCTTGCATGCAGACATCTTGGCTTAGAGATGTCTGCGCTCCTGCTCTGTCCATCCCGGTCTCTTCTAGGGAGGCATTGCTTTGTACCTTAAGGAACCAGAAGTGACTAACGGCTCAGGTGCGCAGACTGCTCTAAAGCAATAAGTTTGGCCGTCAGTCTCAGAAAAAGGAGGATTAGTTCAGAACATGGCACTTTTGTGAGATAATAGCACTATTAAGAAGCTACTCGCCATATGGCTAATAGTTGGAGGGTGCCTTTATGTAGGGTGAAAGTACTGCTTTAAATCAGGGACAAATTTAAAAAAAAAAAACACCACACACTGAAGAGTTGCACTGAATCCTGCACAGTTCTGCACAATGAACTTCTCATAAGCTTCTCTGATTTAAAGGGATATGTGCTCCATACCTCCCAACATTTCAAATTGCCAAAGGGGGACATTTTGTGTTTTAGGGGGTATTGCTGCAGGCGTGGCTGGTGGGCGGGGCATTACTGAGAATTTTTAGGCTATTTCATGACCTATTGAGACCTCTTTGTGACTTATAACAACACCAATGTATTTTATTTACACAGACTAATTTATAAACACATATACAGATGTCTACACAAACAATAATGTGAGTTTTAATGCTATGGAGCAATGTGATACACTTATATACACACACTACACAATCTGATCTCCTAAAAAGAGGGACATTCGGGTGGGAAAGAGGGACAGAGGGAATTGGGTCTAAAAGAGGGACTGTCCCTCCTAAGGAGGGACACTTGGGAGGTGTGGTGCTCACATCATTGCTAGGTATTGGTTGGGAGTGGCTAAAGACCCAGAGTTCATGCTTAACCCTTTGCGTGTCAGATGGGTATTACTATACTATTATACTTTATTTATATAGCACCAACTTATTCCCGCAGTACTGTACAATGTTATCTCTTGAACAAAGGCACAAGGGAAATATTCATAATGGACATTAGGATTTTCTGCCAATAGTATTTTAAGTGGGGGTTATTATTAGAAGGTGTTACTGCTCCATAAATGCTAACAATGTGATAAAAATAACTTTATGGTACGTGAAAGCGTGTGTTGTAACACTCACAGATATTTATGTAAAAGTTTGCATACCATGATAAAATATGAGAAAAAAAATACACTTTTTTTTTTTTTGTGCGTCTCACTGTCTGCTCAGTAGTCTGCATTCTGTTGTCTTAGAACAGTGTTTTTCAATATTTTTTGCTGAAGGCACCTCTAGCACACAATGTGTATAAGTCCAGCGCTCTGTACTTCCCATAACCTCCACTGCACTGCCAGGACTCTCCATAGACAGGGGAATCATGTCTGGGCTGGGGTAGGTGGGACAAAAGAGGGATTGGTAGACAAGGGGAGATGGGTAGGTGGTGACAGGATTGGAGAAGGAAGAATATTTCAAAGGACAGTAATACTTAAAATGTAAAAAAAAGATATGTTGTAGGGTTTATCACCCTGAGTAAAAGAAGAGTCCTCCCACTGCTGAAAGGTGTTTCATTCAAAAGTTATTTATTTTCAAAGTTGAATTTTTAGGTGCAATATCACAGTGGCCTGAAAATGTACAGTGGCGTTGTTGCTACACGATCCTATGGACAGCTCTGGTCCCGGGACAATAAATCTCCATAGGATGATGTAGCAACAGCGCCACTGTACAATTTCAGGCCACTGTGATATTGCACCTAAAAAATTCAACTTGAAAATTAATAACTTTTGAATGAAACACCTTTCAGCAGCGGGAGTACTCTTGTTTTACTCAGGGGGATAAACCCTACAACATATCTTTTTTTACATTTTAAGTATTACTATCCCTTTAAGGGGTATTGGAAGGGGACAACTTCCTTTATTTCTTTATAAGTAAAAATGAGAGGAATCAGAATCCGGCCCGTTCTCCCATATTTTGGACAGGGTTTGTTATGTAGTTGTTAACAGTATCTGTCAGCTTCTTGTCACAGCTTTGGTGCCTTTGGTTAATTTGGTTCTTAAATTGGTTAGAATTTGATGGTTATAATTGTTAAAGGGATAGTAATGTTTCACAATAAAAGCAGCTCCAATTAATCTTCATAGTATTTGGACCAGGGAGAGTGTTATTTCGATACTGTCAGAGTTGTAGTTCAAGAGTAATTGAATGATAAAGTATCCCGCTCCCGCCCCTTTTACTGATGTAACACTGCTCACCTCAGAGCAGCAAGACTGTCCGGATGGACCGGAGAGAGGGACAATCTTCAGTGATAATAAGGAAAAAACCTGAAAAACCTGTCGGGGGGGGGCAGGGTTTTCCTTATGGTCACAATAAGAATATTGTCCCTTGCTGTGATCTGTCCTGTCTCAGGACCAGATTCCACATCTGAGGGGAGGTGGCTTTATCATTCAATTACTCTTGAACTACAACTCTTTTACATATGGTGGTGAGCCTGAAATCAGGCTAAGGGTTGAGTAGGGCAGTATGGGTCTTACCAGGGGGTGGGGGTTTGGCAAGGGCTAAAAATTGATGGGACTTATGTAACTATTAACCTTCTGAGTGCCAGAGAGGTACGCAACGCATTGCAAAACAATGCGTTGTATACTCCTCTGGCACTCAAAGGGTTAATAAAGCTATGGACTGTATCTGTACCCAGTCAGGTTCTGTGTGTACTTTATTAACATTGCCTCAATGCAACAGACAAGCAACTCTCTGACTATTCCAAACTACATGAGAGTTGGTACCATGTTAGCCTCCTGTATTCCAAACTACAAGAGAGAAGCCGGCCGATCTGCCTTTTCCTACAGAGCTCCGAAAGTGTGTAATAACCTACATGAAAAAAAATCACATCTTCTCCAGGTAATTCCATAAAAATCATTGCTTCTTTGTATTTAAAAACAATATGTAACTGTATATAGAATCTTATTATTTTTATGTATTTTTCATTTTTGTATTGTAAATGCTCACTAAGACACACTTGATGTAAGGATTTCCCTGATCACGCACAGGTGAGTTAATCAGTGGATCATTCATTGTGACTGACTCACCTGTGATTAATCAGAGAAATCCTTACATCCTGGCCTGTTGGTGGCCCTTGTGGACTGAACTTGGGGCAGCCCTGCCTTACACATCACCAGCAGCTCACCAACCCTGCATGCTAATGATTTGATCCTCCCCCACCTCCCGTTGTATATTTAATTCTTAGCGCATACGATGATGTGTGTCGATATAGCAAAGGCAACACACAGTGCCATAATATCGATCTTAAGCGTATCTTCCCAATAGTGATTAGAGAAGTGTTTCTCAAGTCCTCAGGGCACACCAGCAGTGCAGGAAGTCAGGACATCATTGACTGTTAACAGGTGGCTAATCAGTGGCTGTCATTGTGATAAATCCCCCCGTGCTAAAGCAGGGATATCCTTATAGACTAACTTATTGTTAGTCTAGCATCTATGTACTAGGGAACTTTAACAATTAATATTTCACAGTTCTCAATGATGTCAGCTCATATTGGAAGTTCTCTGGTATGGCATTTTGTACCCCAGTGTTTGTGTGTGTTGCAAGAAAGCGATTTAAAATAAATCTTTTTAACCCTTTCTTAAAAATAAGAAGAGTTTAGCACTTTGAATGGAACTCTCCCCAATATCTGCTAGTAAGCTGGGAAAGAGGATTAGCTGGAGCGGTTTAACCAAGGAAGTAAAGGTTAAGTAGCCAAGGAGATTAACTTATTGACTTTATAGGACTAAACTTATGTGAGCAGTGATTAGCGGGAGAACATATTAACCCTTTGATTGCCAGAGAGGTATCCAAAGCATTGCAAAGCAGTGTGATGGATACCTCTCTGGCAATCAAAGGGTGTAAAGGAAAGATAGCTATTAACCCTTTGAGTGCCAGAGAGGAACTCAATGCAATGTCTTGCGTACCACTCCGGCACCCAAGGGGTTAAAAATAAATACATAATTAAAAAAAAAGCTTAAAGGGAAACTATCATTCATTTTTTTACAGTGCTCTTAACCTTTAAATACACAAAGCTGATAGAGTAAGGTGGTGCGTGTGTGTGTGGGGGGGGGGACTGTGGCTCCCCAGCTGTTGGAGACTAAAACTCCAAAACCCCCAGCAAGCATAACTGAGAACTCTCTGGATCTGTCTTGGAGACACCCAAGTTTTCAGACCTCTCTCTACCATTCAAAGGGTTAACAGTGTGCCACTGTAGGGAGATGTACTAATATGACTGTACTGTAAGACAGAAAATGGTATCGATTTACTAGCACACATACCTGGGGACTTTGTATTATGAAATCCTGGGTGTGGTGCCGGCGGGAAGATATAGATGATGTAATTCACATCACAAAGAGGGTGGGGCTTAACTGTGGGTGGGGCTGGGCTTAATGGGCTGGACAGGCTGGGAAGGAGGAGAAGTGGATGGGAAGTGGGAGGAACAGGCTGGGATGGAGGAGAAGTGGACGGGAAGTGGGAGGAACAGGCTGGGAAGGAGGAGAAGTGGACAGGAAGTGGGAGGAACAGGCTGGGAAGGAGGAGAAGTGGACGGGAAATGGGAGGAACAGGGTGGGAAGGAGGAGAAGTGGACGGGAAGTGGGAGGAACAGGGTGGGAAGGAGGAGAAGTGGACGGGAAGTGGGAGGAACAGGGTGGGAAGGAGGAGAAGTGGACGGGAAGTGGGAGGAACAGGGTGGGAAGGAGGAGAAGTGGGCAGAGTTTCATAAGAAACTCCCCAATACTGGAAAAACACCCTCTGTCCCCAGAGACCCAGTAATTCACTACAAAAAATGTCTCAGGGGCAAATTTGGAAAGTTCCTAGGTATGCTAGCGCTGTGCCTGTGTAATGTCTATTTACTTATGCTTTTAAACCAAGCAGCTTGTGTCAAAGGAAGTGCAATGTTGGAGTATATGGGTGTTTGTGCCTGTAGAATACCACATATTAACACATACCTCCCAAGTGTCCCTTTTTAGGAGGGACAGTCCCTCTTTGAGACCCAAATCCCCCTGTCCCTCTTTTCTACCCTGGTGTCCCTCTTTTTAGGACATCAGTGTTAGTGTTGTGTATATTCGTTTATCACACTGCTCCACGGCAATGAAACTCACGTAAATGCTTAGTTAATCGTCAGTATATGTGTTTGTAAATTAATATGTGTAAATAAAATACTTTGGTCTTGCTCTAAATCCTTTATTCAGTTTCAAAAGGAGGTGTCAATAGTAGTGTTGAGCGAGCACCCCGATGCTCGGGTGCTCGGGTGCTCTGACCGAGCACCCCCTGAGGCTCGAGTGCTCGGCCGAGCACCCGAGCCCCATTGAATTGAATGGGGCGACACGAGCATTACACCAGGCACCCCCTGCTCTGATGAGGGGAGGGTGCCTGGTCAATGCCCCCCTTCATCTCCACAATGCCCCTCTTCCACAATGTCCCCCTTCATCTCAGCAATGTCCCCCTTCATCTCCGCTATGCCCCCTTCATCTCAGCAATGTCCCCTTCATCTCCGCTATGCCCCCTTCATCTCAGCAATGTCCCCCTTCATCTCCGCTATGCCCCCTTCATCTCCGCTATGCCCCCTTCATCTCAGCAATGTCCCCCTTCATCTCCGCTATGCCCCCTTCATCTCCGCTATGCCCCCTTCATCTCAGCAATGTCCCCCTTCATCTCCGCTATGCCCCTTTCATCTCCGCAATGTCCCCCTTCATCTCCGCTATGCCCCCTTCATCTCAGCAATGTCCCCCTTCATCTCCGCTATGCCCCCTTCATCTCCGCAATGCCCCCTACCTCCAGTCCCTGGTGGTCCAGCGGAGCGTCTTCAGATCTGTGCCTCCTTCGGCACAGATCCCCGCCACCCGAACATGCCGGGCGAGCACATGGCGGTACTCGTACGAGTACCGCCATGTGCCGAGCAGATCGATGCTCGAGCCGATCCGAGCATCGGCCGAGCATGCTCGCTCAACACTAGTCAATAGGTCACACAGTAACCTAAAAATTCTTAGTAATGCTCCGTGCATAAGCCAGGCCCCCAGAAACACCCCCTAAAACAAAAGTGTCCCCCTTTGGCCATTTGAAATGTTGGGAGGCATGTTAACCCTTTGAGTGCCAGAAAGGTATCCCTCTATGGGCACTCAAAGGGTTAAACAAGGCACAAAGGAAATTTGCATATATTTGTCATATTCCTGGGTGTGTGCAATAGGTGAGGCGTTCAGGGCTCTTACCAAGAGAGTGTGCTCACCTGTATACACTAAAACAATCATAAAAATAAAAATTAGAAAAGATAACCTTGCTAAACTAGCACTCAAAAGAGCTCACCCATTCCCTGATATATCGGACAGAAATCTAATAGTTAAAACTTAACTTTTAAAAGAGACAGTAAAAATTTAGTGATACGTACCGGGGCATATCTGTTTTGCCACTGTTGAAATAAAAGAGACATACAGGTTAAAAGGATAGTAACGTTTCATAATAAAAGCAGCTCTAATTAATCATCATAGTACTAGTTGAACAGCCCGATACACGGGCCACAGTGCCTCTGGCAGCCGGTCGCGGGGCAGTCACGCGCAGCGGAGTGCCCAGCTCTGTATCAGCCGCGGGGCGGCCAGTCTGTACTGCGCATGACTGCCGCTCGCGCAGCAGAGTCTACTGCGCATGTCAGGCATTACACACAACTTAGTGAATTATTATATAGGATTTGGACTTTGGAGAGTGTTATTTCAATTCTGCCAGAGTCGTAGTTCAAGAGTAATTCAATGACAAAGTGTCCCCCTCCCGCCCATTCTACTGATGCAACACTGTTCAGCCAGAGCAGAAGGGAGGTGCCCAGGTAGACTGCAGAGAGGGACAATCTTCAATTAAGATAAGGGAAAAACCTGAAAAGCTTGTCAAGGGGGGCAGGGATTTCATTGTTCTCATAGGAAGAAGATTGCCCCCTGCTGTTAGCTGTCTGGTCTATGGACTGCATTCCTCATCCGAGAAGAGATAGCTTACACTAGGTAAAAGGGGCGGGAGGGGAAACTTTGCTTGTGAATATCTCTTAAACCGTAAAGGTTTGAGAGATAAGACTTACATCATTCTTCATGTTTTTTTAATGCCTACAAAATAAAATAAAGTTAAAACAAAGTATTACTATCCCTTTAAAACTAAATCACTAAATCTGACCTGGTAGAGAGTGTTAGATGGTTACTAATTTCTGAAAAGACCAAATCTGATGAAAATTCGTAATATGTTAAAGCACTAGGTTGCCACAATCCAATTTACAGAAAAGAATATAATGAATCTTGCCCTATCTAAATAGATAGCTAACTTGTCATACAAATATCATTGAAAAATAAGGGCTGAGAAATTGCTACACACCCTTAAAGTGTTAGTAATGTCCCAGCATAATTTGTTATAAATTTGTAGAGTCTAAAAAAATCACATTGCCACAAACCCCATCTCTCAAACCGCTATGGTTTGAGAGATATTGGCAATGAAAGTTTCCCCTTCCTTTACATGGCTGTAAAGCTGACAGAAGGAGATCCATGTCGGCCGACACGATGAGGCTCTGCAGCAGAGCCGAAATCCCATTATTGCAAAAGAATTACTTCATTGGAAAGGTCTACAAAGTGTGCTTGCAAACCAGGCACACTTTGTAGACCTTTCCAATTAAATAATTATTTTTCAATAACGGGATTTCAGCTCTGCTGCAGAGCCGCAGGCTGATCCCCGGATCGGGATCTCCTGCTGTCAGCTAGACGCTGATGTCAAGAGAAGGGAAGGAAAGGGGGAACTTTAATTTCCAATATCTCTCAGACCATAGCGGTTTGTGGCAATGTGATTTTTTTTTAGACTCTAGAAATCTATTACAAATTATGTTGGGGCATTACTAACCCTTTAACTGAATATCAAAATGATGTCCGTGAAAACTGTTGTGCTCCAGTTGTAGTCAATATCTGAACCACGTATTTAGAGAAAAATCATTATAATAATGGAGCAATGGAGTGGTAAAAAGAAAAAAAACAACATCATCAGGTCATTATGAGCATCACAAAGCAAAAGCCCATATTTAGCCTCCATTTTCTGCAAACGATATTTGATTTTTGGAGCGTGAGTTTTTGTAGTTATCTACTAAAGCAATCATATAGTCCAGCACATACCCCAAAATGCATTGGAGGCTACATGTGTTACGCTGGTAAATTAATAGATCCCCCCCCCCCCCCGGTGTCCATACAGTTATTCTACTGAATTCTATAACCAAGCCACTGGCTACAGCTATGCACAGAATGTGATAGTAACAACTCCTCCACTTTGCGACACTTTGGTCTGCAATAACTTTTAAATAAAGAACTGCCAGTGGTAGGAGAACCTTTGTTTTATTCAACAGGAAAAGCAACACAATGTTTTTTTTTCATAATAAAACTTTATTGGTGCAGGAACCCGAATGCAAAAATACACCTATCTGTTGTTTCAATGATTATAGTGCAGATTTCCCAAATGACAAATCACTGTTTATAACATGACTTATTTATAGGGAGCCTATGGTCTACCTAATATGTGTGGTGGTGGAAGGACAAAGCGTAATTAAAATTAAGGTTAAGCCCAGCACTCTGCTCTCACCATTTAGGCACCAATCCTCACGTGAAGCCTTGGGTTGCTCATGTGTCACACACCTACACAAGCAATGCATTGGATATTTCTCTGGTGCTCAAAAGGTTAATGTAAAAAATAAACTGTGATAACTTTGGAATGAAGCATTACTCATCATTGGTAACACCCTTGTCTTATTAAGCAGGAAATATGTTTTTCAGTATGATACTTTAAAAATGCCAACACATTTATACACTAAATCACATAACAGTGTTATAACGCATTCAGAGTATTGCATTACTCAAAGTACTGGCCAAAAGAGCAACTTCCCAATGATGTCGTCATTCCGATCCTCGTCCTTATCGAGAACAGAATGCTTTTCCAACTACGGCCAAGTCACTCTTTGGACCTGGATGTTCTGAGGATACCCTCTAAAAATTTCAATGTGATCATATTTTTTGTAACCCTTTAAGGACCAGAGTGTCGTAATACTTGTCAATTTGATGCAAATCCCTCTAGTCCACAAAGGGTTAATATAATTAAACACATAATTAAAACATTCTACAAAGAAAAAACATGTTAATCCCATGTGTAACTTGCAGGGTTATATTTATACACTGTGTGCAGCCTCTTAGAACTGTGATTACTAAATGTTCCCCCGTGTTTCAAATGAGGGGAATCAATACGTTTAGTATGTTCTGATCAATAGCAGAGTAAGCCTCATTTAGAATCATTGAGTATTGTTTATCCAATGAGCTGTGTGTTACAAATATGCATTAATTGATTTTGGCCTTAAATGTAGATTAATTGCTGTCCATCTTTGCCAATATTAGTACAAATTAAGTGCTAAATTGGCCTCACATCTTAATCCTGGATCTATCACCATATGAGGCTGATCAATAGCAGTCTGCAATGTACAGCCCCAGGAAAAGACACAATGTGAATGTGAGAACCCCCCCACATGGCACAGGCTAAGGCAAGTTGCTGTCTTACAGATGTTGTTAGAATGCAGCTCCCATCATCCTCAGCCAGCCATTAGCTAGAAGTTATAGTTTAACAACATGTGTAAGAGCCAAGGTTGATCATTCCCTGTGGTAAGGCCTGAATCATGCAGGAAATATTCTTTACAATGCAAGGAAGCAGGAAAAACACTTTAGAATGGAAATAGCCAATCCGAGTCTTCAATAGCTACCAGCAGTTCACATTTCCAGGTTGTCCTTGAATGAGCACAAGTAGACCAATTACAATGTGGGTTTTAAAGAAAGACTAGCCAAACTGGGTTTGTTTACATTAGAGAAGAGACATCTAAGGAGTGATTTCTCTTTGCAAATATAGTCAAGGTCAATACAAAGAACTCTCCGATTAACTATTTACTCAAAGAGCTGAGTGAAGAACAAGAGGTCATCCATTAAGACTAAAGGAACGGTGCTTTCAACTAAAACAAAGACAGGGATTTTTTTACAGTAAGGACAGAAAGTTATGGAATTCTTTGGGATGCTGTGCTTGCAGATACTGTACCTGCTTTCAAAAAAGTAATGGATACCTATCTAGGACAGAACAATGTTAAGAATTATAATAGTTGGGTTCAAAGCCGATAGGATGTTGATCCAGGGAAATATCTGACTGCCGTCTGAGTTAGGAAGGATTTTTTTACCCACTTGTGGCTTAATTAAAAATGGCTTACATTTTTTTTTTGCCTTCCTCTGGATCAACAGGGGTGGTTTTAGCATGGGTTGGACTTGATGGATGCATGTATTTTTTCAGCATCATCAACTATGATACTATGGGGGAGTAGAGTTAAAGTGGATGTGTCATCTATTTATAACATAGCATAAATAGTTAAGCTACATACCAAATACTACTAAAACGGTATTCTTTTGTTTTTAACTTTTATTTTGTGTAAATTTAACTTGGAAGGTCTGGTCTGCAGCTACTTCCGCACAGACTGCGATTACCGGCACTGTAACCGCAGTCCGTCGCTCTACCTCTGCTCTCCTCCCTCCTCTGATGACGGAGGCTTCTGTCTGTAAGCTGGAGCGGTCTCATTGGCAGAGATCGATATCTAGCCAATGAGATCACCCCAACTTTCCAGACAGAAGCCTCTGTCATCGAAAGAGGGAGGAGAGCAGAGGCAGAGCGATGGTCTGCGGTTACAGTGCCGGTAATCGTAGTCTGTGCGGAAGTAGCTGCAGTCCAGACTTTCTAAGTTAAATTTACACGAAATTAAACTTAAAAAAAAAAGGGATACTATTATAGGGCCAACTCAGCCCTTCATCCTTCTGAGGTCGATAAATGAGTACCATTGATTGGGTAATAATAACACCTATTATTTCAGCTGCCGATTTGGTTAATTCCGAGAGCGTGCGCTGACAGTGCTTTGAGTCCCACTGGGAGAAAGGCGCTATATAAATACTAGTTATTATTATTATTATTATTATTATTATTATTATAGTAGTATTCGATATGTAACCTAACTATTTATCCTATATTGTACATGGGTGACATATCCACTTTAAAGGGACAGTAATACTTTAATATTACTATTCCGTATATTGTAGATATTTGAAAAATAATTTAATAGACCCCAGGTTCATCTCTCAAACCTTTATGGTTTGAGAGATAAACGAAGGCAAAGTCTCCCCCCTCCCTCCCCCTTCCCTGAAGTCAACGTTGTACTGACTGCAGGGATATCCGGTCTGACTTTCATCAGGTGGCTCTGCAGCAGAGCCACGATCGCGTTAGTGAAAAAGAATTGTTTCACTGAAACGGTCTTCTACGTGTGCTTGCAAACCACCTGACTGTCTTATGACAGACTTCCCCTGCAGTCAGTACAACACTGACTTCAGGAAAGGGGGAGGGAGGGGGGAATTTTGCCTTCGGTTATCTCTCAAACCATAAATGTTTGAGAGATGAACCTGTGGGCAATTCAATTATTTTTACCATAGCTACAATATGGGGATTAGTAATAATCATACCTGGGAACTTAACAGGCAGGGCTACCCGGAGGACAGCCCTGCCAGCGCCGACCGGGGAGTGAAATGACGCGATTTGCGTCATAAAAGGGGCGGGGCTTAGTCGCGAGGGGGGCGGGACAACATTTTTTTTTTTTAAAAAAGGGGTAAAATATATGTGGAATGCGGGTAAGAGGGCGGGGAGTGGGAGGAACCTGTGCAGGATGGAGAACAAGTGGGCAGCGTTTTACCCGCCCGGAGATTGATAGACTGCCCCGGAGACCCGGTAATTACCTGTGAAATCCGGAGTCTCCGGGGCAAAACCGGAGAGTTCCCAGGTATGGTAATAATAAAGTATTACTATCCCTTTAAAGGGATAGTAATACTTCGTTTTAACTTTATTTTATTTTGTAGGCATTAAAAAAACATTAAGAATGATATAAGTCTTATCTCTCAATCCTTTATGGTTTAGGAGATATTCACAAGCAAAGTTCCCCTCCCCGCCCCTTTTACCTAGTGTAAGACATCTCTTCTCAGATGTGGATCAGGTTGTATGACAGGACAGATAACAGAAGGGGACAATTTTCTTTGTATGAAAACAATGAAAGCCCTTCCCCCCTTGACAAGTTTTTCAGCTTTTTCCATTATCTTAATTGAAGATTATCCCTCTCTGCAGTCTACCTGGGCATCTCCCTTCTGATCTGGTTGAACAGGGGGGGGGAACTTTGCTTGTGAATATCTCTTAAACCATAAAGGTTTGAGAGATAAGACTTATATCATTCTTCATGTTTTTTTAATGCCTACAAAATAAAATAAAGTTAAAACGAAGTATTACTATCCCTTTAAGCAAAAAGAAGCATTAAAACACCAGTTTATGAGGGCTATAAGCCATGTAGTACCTTTTTTTTTTTTTTTTTTTAATGGGGTACTGAGGTTTGTAAAAAGTTGTGCAACAAATTTATAAAGAAATGTCGCTATTTGTGACAAGTTTGCAAAATAATTTTCACCAGAATCTTAATGCCAGGCATATGCTGTCCTTAAGCATTCCAGCTTTTAAGATCAGGGGGCAGGAGGGGGATACTTTATCATTCGATTATTCTTGAACTACAACTCTGACAGTATTGAAATAACACTCTCCTTAGCCCAAATACTATGATGATTAATTGGAGCCGCTTTTATTGTGAAACATTACTATCCCTTTATGTTGACCTGTGAAATGTATCTATTTAAAGTGCTTGTGCTTGTTGTTTTCCAAACAGGTTAATATTTTTAAACATTTGTGATTTAGTAGTTGGGGAACCTAATCCTGGCAGGACTTTGCTCTCTGACTTTGTCATATAAAGCTGCATAATTAATTTCTCACATGTCCAGAAAATCACCTCTTTCAGGCTATCTAGGCTGACCGAACCTATCAGTTTCCACCAGTATGGTGGATTAATTGATAAGGACGAAGAATGAAGCATAATTTTATAGAAATAAAGGTACCAGATCATCTTATACTTGGTGGACAAAGTGCCAGAAATGTTCAGATAAAAGTTAGTATCTCACAGACAAAAGGTAAGGGGTCACTGACCTGGCAGGAACTGTCTGAAAAGCAACTCCGTGGATAATCATGCAAATCCTTTTGTAGGCCTAAACTCACACCGAGGGGAATTTCAAAAAAGCTGTCAGTGACTGTCATATACACCACCATGGACCTGACATCTAAGAGTGATTGGAAATGTTATCTCTTGCACAAGAACAAAATTCATAGGGGCTATAAGGATTTTCTGGCTATAGTAAGGTAAGTAGGGATTAATATTAAAGGGATAGAAATATTAAAAATGTAAAAAAGAATTGTAGGATTTATCCCCCTGAGTAAAACAATGTACTCCCACTGCTGAAAGGTGTTTTTTTTTCAAAAGTTATTACAGAGGGAACTTGAAGTTTTTAGATGTAATGTCTCAATGGCCTGAAACTGTACAGTGGCACTGTTGTTACACCAGCGTATGGACAGCTCTGGTCAGTTGACCATAAATCTCCATAGGATGTGTAGCAACAGTGCCACTGTACAGTTTCAGGTCATTGAGATATTGCACCTTCAAAATTCAAGTTTGAGCTGTAATACCCTTTGAATAAAACACCTTTAACCAGTGAGGGTGCCCTTGTTTTACTCAGGGGGATAAACACTACAATATATATTTTTTTTAATATATAAAGTATTACTACTACTTTAAGAGGTGTTAGTTCTCCTACAGAGTGCCAGAGTGGTACCCAACGCATTGCAGAGCATGTTCCACAATGCATTGCAAAGCATGTTCCACCAATTCCATTCTTCCATGGTTCTGCTCTGTGGATGCCTAATGTATTAAAGTCACAGCATCAGTTCAACTCATCACCATTAGGGGTGCCATTATTAACAAGACGTATAATGAGCAAAACAATAAAGTACAAAATAATTAGTTGTTAACGTCCGTCCAAAGTCACAGGCCATCTTTATCCCCCATTTTTGTTTTTTTCGATTCTTGGGATTCCAGAAGCGTGAGGACAGGCGCAGCAGTCAACAAGGCCCTTTCACATGAGCAGTACAGGAGACTGACAGAAGTCTGTCTTTGTGTCGCTGCATGGTGTGGGCTGCAGGAATGTTGGGAGGAGAACGCGAGGCCACAGTGTCACTGACACAAAGAGAGAGCTATTGTGAGAAAACACTAGAGCAGAATGACAATGACATCACTTCATATGACCTCATTTTCATCCAAAATATCATGATATTCCAAAGAGGCAGTGATATGCAAAACACTACATTCCCCACTCTCTTTCTTTCTGAGGTTTGTGCTTTGTGGCGGTATAAAAATGAATGGGCAATCAAGGGAAGGTGGGGGGTGGATACTTTAAGTGAGCACTTGGATTTCCAAGGTCATTGGCGCTATTTGGAAAAACTCTTTTTATTCTGTCCCTGCAGCTGCCACCTACTTCAAAAGCATCAATGCCTTTAGTAACTCTACTAGCAGACATAATAGAGGAGAAATCTGCTTTTCCAAGAAAGAAAGGGCGCCAAGTAGAGTGAATTATTCTTTCTCTTGACTAGCAAGGATTAAATACCTACAGATTCTCACTTTAACTCCTTAGCTGCTTTGCAACACGTTGAAGCCATCTCTATCGTCCAAGAAATTAAAGCACTGGTTGTCAATATTACTTGCTGATATGTAATAATATTGGAAGTTTCTGGGCACCCCTATCATTTTATAGGTCCTCATTAATAAATGGGACAAATACACAAATAATTACTAATTATTGCCTCCCACAATCAGAATGGCAAAAAGCAAGCATGTTATTCTTAATCATTTCCATAAATACACATTTAGAACTAAAAATGTTCACAACTGTTAGATGTTCAGGTTGGAAGTACGGGCAAGAAATATACAACTTTAAAGGGATAGTGATGTTTCATAATAAAAGCAGCTCTAATTAATCATCATAGTATTTGGACTTTGGAGAGTGTTATTTCAATTCTGTCAGAGTTGTAGTTCAAGAGTAATTCAATGACAAAGTGTCCCCCTCCCGCTCCTTTTACTGATGTAACACTGTTCAGCCAGATCAGAAGGGAAGTACCTAGGTAGACTGCAGAGAGGGACAATCTTCAATTAAGATAAGGGAAAAACCTGAAAAACTTGTCAAGGGGGGCAGGGCTTTCATTATTCTCATAGGAAGAAGATTGTCCCCTGCTGTTATCTGTCTGGTATGGACTGCATTCCACATCTGAGAAGAGATGGTTTACACTAGGTAAAAGGGGCAGGAGGGGAAACTTTCCTTGTGAATAAAACATATATCGTTCTTCGTGTTTTTTTTTTAATGCCTACAAAATAAAATAAAGATAAAATGAAGTATTACTATCCCTTTAAGTGGAGGTGAAAAGGCCACAACTTTTAGCTAGTAAATGCTCAATGCCATTAAAACATTCAACAGAGTATAACCAGCATAGCATGGGAAACACCAGGACTCCTGCTGGGATCAGGTGGGAGAGTGTCACATTCCAGTCATCGCAGAATGGCAAGCTTGTTCAAGAAACCACAACATGGTTAACCAAGTGCCAGTTACCTACCCAGACCACGAACTGGGGTCACATAACTGACTGGCAGAGAGCATGAACTGACCTCCAGCCTCAACAATTTTATTTCAATGAACAACATAATACACAATGAAATATATACTAGACCAACAGCCATCAGATAGCTAACTACAACAATCAATTTACACAGCAAAAATTTCAAACAACTGAATAGAAAAACACAGAGAAGGAGGGAAGGTAGAGATACTTTATCTAGGCCAAAATACGTAAAGAGTCATACTGGCACCATCCAGACTCTAATACACTTATCCACCTAGCCTAATTCACTCCAACAATCAATTCTAACTGAATCCCACCTCACCTACCTCCAACACCACAATACCAGTCATGCTGGCCCCTTCTTTTGTTACTTCCAGTGCCGATTTTGACTGTTAGATATTTAGGTTCGAGGCAGGTGCAAGACACATACTCACAACCTTAGGTGGAGGTGAAAAGGCCACAGAGGTTAACAAGTCAATGCTCCATGCTTGTAAAACATTAAACAAATTATATCCAGTGTAACGTCGAAAACACCATTAGATGTGGATGCCAGCTTCCCCGCTGGAATCCAGTGGGAACGCCTCCCCATGTCAGTAATTTGTGGAGTAGCAAGAATATTCTGGAAATCACAACATAGTCAACCAAGTACCAGTTGTCTACCCAGACCCAGTACTGGAGTCACATCGCCAACTAGAAGAGAGCATAAACCAACCTCCAAAGAAGGGAATATTAAACCTAAAACCCAAAAGAAGGACCTCCCTTTCTATCCCCTGCTGTAAACTACACAAAACTATATCAAGGGCAATTGGCACTAAGTGTACATCATCATACCTCATCATACTGCTGATATCCATCACCAATTGCCTTCTGTACAATACCACACCCACTGAATGCTTAACAGATCTAGGTTCCACCCTGCTGAAACGGGTTAGACATCTTTCAAAAGTGTTTTGATCCTTCATTTTCCTATTTACTATCATATGAACTACCTCAGACCGCACAACAATGACCCTGCTGAACATTTTAACAAAACGGCTGAGATCGTATTTGATCATTTTTATTAAATCTAGCATTTTAACTATACCCAATTCATTTCTTCCAGCATGGATCACTAACACTACAGGGCCAGGCTCGTGTTCCCTGTTTTCCATAACCACATTCATTGAACATTTCCTTCTTAAAGGGATAGTAATACTTCGTTTTAACTTTTTTTATTTTGTAGGCATTAAAAAAACATGAAGAATAATATAAGTCTTATCTCTCAAACCTTTATGGTTTAAGAGATATTCACAAGCAAAGTTTCCCCCTCCCACCCCTTTTTCCTAGTGTAAGCCATCTCTTCTCAGATGTGGATCTGGTTGTAAGACCAGACAGATAACAGAAGGGGACAATCTTCTTTGTATAAAAACAATGAAAGCCCTTCCCCCCTTGACAAGTTTTTCAGCTTTTTCCCTTATCTTAATTGAAGATTGTCCCTCTCTGCAGTCTACCTGGGCACCTCCCATCTGATCTAGCTGAACAGGGGGGGATAATTTGCTTGTGAATATCTCTTAAACCATAAAGGTTTGAGAGATAAGACTTATATCGTTCTTCATGTTTTTTTAATGCCTACAAAATAAAATAAAGTTAAAACTAAGTATTACTATCCCTTTAAGTCACTAATGTCTTTCCATGTGAACAGCATCAAATGGAATCCTAGATCCCAACTCACTGCTCGCTCCTCATCTATTTTGCCCCCCAATGATAAGTGTCCCAAGATCCACACCACTGAGGAAGACTGAATAGAAACTGGAAATGAGATAAAGCATCAGCAATCCTGTTTTGCACATTTGAAACATATTTAGCTCCAACACTAATATTTATGGTCAAGCAATCCAACACATGATGCCTCAGCAACATCGCTACAGGAACTGATGCGGTCATGTGATTGATTAGGAAGACCAGACCAATATTGACTAACTAAAATACAAGCTTCTTATAAACCAGCCTCTTCTCTGCCTCTAAAATCATGCCTCTTTTTACTCATTAGCCACCATCACCTTTCCACTATCAACTTGAACTTACTCCTCAAGTTCCCTGCCCCTTATTCCTCACTTGCCATACCCCAAACCCAGACACACCTGTATTCGCTCTGCGGCTCTTCTTATGGTCAGACCACATGAACAATGCATGGCCATTGTTGGCAAGATCTTCTCCTGCCACCAGATAATTCACACCTCAGTTGATGCCATAGAGAACTCAACTGATCCCTTCTGGAAGAATGGCACCCTGCACATTCTGTGGAATGGCTACAATGAAAAGGAAATGGAAATCTATACTATCTACACAACTAAAGTAGTAGCAGATCTAACAAACTATATAAAAATTCCAGTGCACCCTGTATATAACCTGTCGCTGTTTCACACAAAATCCCTATTTGCAGGGAAAAAGTTATTCAAACTAAAATCAGATACTAGTGTGAAGCGCCATTAAAAACATTCAGTATTTTCTCTGCTGTATGATAAATGATACCACAAAAGGTTTGAATAGGGAACATATTGAATTTATTAAACACATATCAACTTATAGTTATATTCAATCAATATCCATATATCAAGCATAATTGCTTCGAGTGTGTCTCATCTATCCCCGTTTTAGATACCAAACATAGATTGATGGTCCACAGTCTAAAGCACGTTCCTAATGTGATAACTGCAACAATTTACAGTATATGTTGGACCAGAATTTAAAACCAAAGAGTGCCCCCAGACAGAGATTGAGTTAAATCACCAGCTCCCACCTCCCCTCTACCATGTGCACAGGACAGAGGTAAATGATGGCAGGGCCGGCCCAAGACATTGTGCTGCCTGGGTTCAAGGATGAAATGCTGCCCCCCCACACCAAAACCACGCCCACTAAAACACACCACATCCTTAATTATATTAACCCCTCTCCTGCCCCTAAAACCACATAGAACTGTAGTGTTGTTTTTTTTACACCCCTTGTACCTTTCTCCCCCTTGCCTTTTTACACCCATTGTGCCTCTTTCTCCCCCCTTGCCTTTTTACACCCATTGTGCCTCTTTCTCCCCCCTTGCCTTTTTACACCCATTGTGCCTCTTTTTTTCCCCTCTTTTTACTCCTTGTGCCTCTTTTCACACCCCTTGTGCCTCTCTTTTCAACCCTTGTGTCTCTCTTTGTCCCCTCTTTTCATCCCATGTGCCTCGTTTTCACCCCTTGTGCCTCTCTTTTCCCCTATTTTCATTCCTTGTGCCTCTCTTTCACCCCTTGTGCCTCTCTTTTCACCCCTTGTGCCTCTTTCTCCCCCCCCCCAGCCTGTTTCTTTTCTCCTTCTGGGTCGCTCCCTCTCTTCTCTGCTTGTCTGGCTCTTCTCCTGCTTTTTACTCAGTCTCCCCACTGCCGGCACTGATGGCAGCCGGGACCGTGTCACATGCGGAGATGCAGCGTGGTGCATGCTGGGACTTTCTTCGTCAGTCTGGATGCCAGTTTTAAACTTGCACTGGCCTTCGAACAGAGGAAGAAAACCCCGGCATGCTCCACATGGCGTCTCAGTGTGTGACACGGTCCCAGCCGCCATCAGTGCAGACAGTGGGGAGACGCTGCGCACTAAATAACATGCCCTGGGGTGGCAAATTGCCGCCCCTGTCAGTGTGCCGCCTGGGTCCATGGCCTCACCGGGACCCATGTAAGGGCCGTCACTGAATGATGGCCACAAACGCAATAACCAAATATCAAAACTTGTACTATAAAAAAGAAATATATATCCCAATACCACACCTTTCAGTTCCATCACTCCGACCAGTATCTTAGCAATCTAGAGCTCCGGATACAGGTCAATGGCACACAACTACTTACAGTTGCATAAGGCCCTCCCAATAATACCCGCACACCTATACCTGTTGGGGTAACAGCACCTTTTATTATTTAAAAAAAATAAATAAATAAATATTTGGTACTTCTCTCCAAAATGAAAAAATATAGTCTATAGAACCAGCACCACTTTTTTCAACAAAAATAGCTCTATTTTTATGTACTATAGAGTGTAGGTGATGGGAAAGGTTAAAGATGTCTACCAGACAAAAGGTTTATCCTTAATGGTAAATTTTTCACAGAAGTGATACGAAGTCTGGTTAGATTAATAATAAATGTCAAAACCGGGTCATGCTGAATGTGACCCGATGTGTAAATCCTCAGGTCTCCTCTGTGCTCTGCTACAGACCTGACTTCCTCATCCTTATATGGTCTGACATGATATTCTATCTCTGATCTTAAGGATTAGATAACAATAACAAATGAAAAGATGTTAACATGTATACCACTGTTCTGGGTGACGAGTAGATACCTTTAAGGATTTTGTAATGCCTTATCTACACTTCCCCACAGATGGGATCTTCTCCACTGAGAGCATATACTTTCCAAACACAGACTTATTTCCGCTAACCTAGTAACAGACAAGAATTTCATTGTTTATCTTATTACTAGTTGAAGAGCCCGTTACACGAGCCACAGTGCCACTGTCAGCCGGTTGTGGGGCAGTCATGCACAGTAGAGACTGAGCGTCCAGCTCTGTATCAGCCTCTTCACTGGCAGTCTCTACTGCAAATGACTGCGTCGTTACACACGTTTTAGCGAATTATTATATAGGATGTTACCCCAGGTTTCATTAAGCGAAACATGTCAGACGAGTTCTGGTTCATCACAGTTTATTGCTACATTTGAGCTCTGTTCCCTTTGCCATCTGGAGTGCCTGAACAATGGATGTTTTATTTTTGTATCAATAAAGTTTGTTTTTTACCTATACCGGCCCGGCCAGCATGATTTGAACTATCCTTCCAGCGGTCTGGTGAGTGCCCCTGAGATCGTTTGTTTGTGTACCCCAGGTTTCAGCCATCTTTTAAAGACCAACAAAAGATGTAAAATTTGTCACAGTGATTTTATAGAGTTTAGAAATAACAGAAATAGTTACCCTGAAAACATGAATCACTCTATTTTTAACTCTTCAAATGATCTGGCTCTTTGAGAAATGTACCATTTTATAGGTGCCATTTATCCCCCGACACCACCTAAAGGGGGGTATGTATATAATTAGGAGTTGTGGTTTCAATAGCTGAGTTTTCTGTTAAATCAAAGTGACCAATTACTAGTGAGGCTATTGTTTCCTCCCCACTAACAGCCTTTGAGGAAGAGACCTAAGGTCTTGAAAGCTTGCATTCTAAATCTGCTTAGTTAGCCAATAAAGGTATCCACGACTATATTTGCCTCCTGTATGTCTACGGCTAACACAGTACCAACTCTCATCTGTTATCAGAATAATTTATATCTCGAATGTCTGAATGGAACTTTCGCTGGCAAAATAGCCAAAAAAAGGTGATTTTTTTTAGCCTTTTTTTTACCAACTTTTGCCATCATATTCTGGCTACCATGAATCCCAAATTTGTCAAATCCACATCACAAGTCAAAAATAAGTTTTACAAATGGCCATTCTGTTATCATCACATTATGACAGAATGGCCATTTCAGATTTCCAAGGACAATCCCTGGTTTTATTTCTCTGTCCCTGAATTTGCTGCCCCTGGTTTTAAAATTGAGTCTCGATCCTTGTGCTTTTCATTAAAAGTGTAATAGGTTATGAGCTTTTCCACGTGTTAAATCTGCTTATTTCCATTGTTTTATGTAGTATTTAGGTGGTGGCAATATTTACTTTGCTGTAGAAGTGACGTTTCATATCTCATACACAAGGATTTCTGTTGGAGTCACCCTACATAGTACCATAGATCACTAGTGATGAACTGTAATGTCACTGCCCAGGGGAGGTGTCCATGGACATTTGTAATGTTGGCAGGGATGCAGTGGCATTAGATAAATAAGTCTTTGGCTCTCCAGCTGTAGGGACCTACAATTTCCACCATCCCCAGCCATTTGGGAGCTCTAGTCCCTAACAGACAGAGAGTCAAAGACTGCCTACCTGCCTTAGGTCATACTGTCTGCCATGCTAGACATTGACCAGCACTTAAAATTGCCAAATATTTTGGATTCTGTGAATGACAAAGGGGAGACAATGAGGCCTTTATCCAGATCCCCCTTCTAAGTGCTAACAAACTGTCTGTCAAGCACAATGTCTGTTACTACCCAGGCCAGAAGGCATTAAACGCCAGGGTGATTATTTGTGGAGGCTTTATTTGGGGGAGTCAGTCCAGACCACCTTAACCCTTGGAGCATGAAGTAATTAATCATTAGAGGGCCCCAGTGGAAAACTTTTTGGATCCCCCATAACAAAAATATTTTTCACTGAGGCATAACTGGAGCCTGTTGGACCCTGGGGCAGATGGGGCTGTTGTGGATGCTGGGCCCATGTGCAATTGCACCCTCTTCACCTATTGCAGTTATGCCCCTGCCTTAGAGTGCCATCAGCGGGGCTGGATTTTCCATTATGCAGACAAGGCAACTGCCCAGAGCTCCACAGTTAGAGAAGTGCCTCTCTTCTGCTGGCTTTGCCCACATTCTGGGAGGTGTAGCTCAATCTAAATCCCCTTGCAGAAGACACCCACCTTCTCCTGAATTTTGGTGACCAGTTTATTTACCAGTTTACGTAATAATAATGTAAACAGTTTGCTTTATTAGCCATTTTGAAACCCTCTAGTATGCTACTGAGATGACCAACTGAGGATGATGGGAGCTATAGGCTGTACAGAGCTGGAGAGCCACTCTTCCCTAGAAATCAATGTAATTAAGAATTACAATTTCAGAGGAAATTGCGTTCTCTCTTATTTTAGGGGACACTATGAAGCTGTTTAATAATAATATCTGTAGAAATTCTTGGGCAAACCATCTGCAACATAGTAGACAAATAATCATTCCATTTAATTTAACCCCCTAGTGACCGGTGACTTGCTAGGACCGTCATTGGTAAATTTCACTAAAGGATCGATGACGGTTCTGGCACGTCATCTATCAGTCATGTGTGCCAGCTTGCCAAATGAGATCAAAGCAGTCCTTAATGGCAATCCACTCCTAGGCCCATGGTCATTAAGGGATTAATTGGGTGATTTAACCCCTTGAATGCTAGAGATGTTTTCCATCCTAGAGACATCTCTAGTATCCAAAGGGTTAAAAAAAATCTTATTTATGTATGTAGATTTTATGCTAATGTTATTTTTTTCTAAGACAGGCAACACAGCATGAGGATGGGATCATGTTAAGCATGGGGGGTGTGGTTATGCACAACTCCCAACATTTCAAATGGACAAAGAGGGACAATTGTGTTTTAGGTGATGTTTCTGGGGGAGTAGCTGATGGGTGGAGCATTACTGAGGCTTTTTAGGTTATTTCTTGACCTATTGACACCAAAGTATTTAATTTACCCAGGCTAATTTATAATTATATATTGACGTTTAAACAGATATTTATGTGAGCTTTATTGCTGTGGAGCAGTGTGATACACTTATATACACACCACACAGTCTGATCTCCTAAACACAGGAACACCAGGGTGATACACTTATATACACACCACACAGTCTGATCTCCTAAACACAGGGACATCAGGATGGGAAAGAGGGACAGAGGCATTTTGGGTCTCAGAGAGGGACTGTCCCTCCTAAAGAGGTGATACCTGGGAGGTATGGACTCCTAATATCTTCTACAGAGGGACACTTGGGAGGTATGGTTGCCCCTAATATATCCTAAAGAGGGACACTTGCTACCTTCAAGCAAAGAAGGAGAAGACACAGGAAAAGGAAATACACAAAACGGGCACTTTCAACATAGGCTTCCAATAATTGAAATAAAATGTTTACTCACACTTTTGCGAATACCGGTTGTAATTTTCACAACTGGTCTATAGTAACAGCGGATTGACCAACCTGCCCCTGCACAGGCACTCCAAAGATTCCGCTTCTCACTATTCCAAAACTCTGTAGTCCACGATCAGTATACCAACGATCTTTTATTTGTAATCAAAATTACAAATATAATTTAAAATTTGCCAGCGCGTTTCAGGATACTAGATCCTTTCATCAGGGTATCGGGTTCGGGTGTCGGGTCAGTCTCCTGTTCATATAGACTGGTTGTAAAAATTACAACCGGTATTCGCAAAAGTGTGAGTAAACATTCTATTTGAATTGTTGGAAGCTTGTTATATGTTGAAAGCACCCCTTTTGTGTATTTCCATTAACTATGATGCAGTTCATTCATTTCAGTATTGCACCATATACATACATTGAGATTGTTTCTCATTTTAACGTATGTTCTGGGAAATACTCATTTTCTCTATCTTGGAAAGATGAAAGGCTGAGTTGACCATGCCAGGAGGTTTAGAACAGATTTTATGACTGGTACATTAACCAACTGAGCTATCTCATAAATACAGCAATGGTGAGTTTATCTCTGCCACACCTAAGTGGCACCACACACTGCAAATATATTCAGTTTTTTATATTTTCCCAATTAAATTAATTTCTCCAGGATCTCTAAATTCAGCTTGTTTCCTCTCTCTTCTGTCAATTTCTTCATTTAACCCTTTGAATGCTACTCAATGCACTTGGATGGTTAAACCTTCTACTGATGAGTAGAGCAAACCCACAGATGGAAAAGATGGTACAAATTGGCTAAAGTCCACCTGAAACCAAGAAACATGTAGAGTCCTCCTGCCTTCTTCCCCTTGATTGTGAGAGACAGGAACACAGACAAAAGGGGTCTGGTCTTCGCGAATGGCAGGAAAACCGAAGTGGGGAGGTTGTCTTCCCTTTCCTTCCCCTTGGGGTGGAAAAGGGAGCCACCCGTACAGGTAGACTATCACTATTTTTGTTTTTTCCTCACTTCCACCCACCCTCAAAATTCTAATGTCAGTTGTAGGTCATTGACAATGAACAAGTCTTCTCACCAGAATCTAGACTAGTGAAGCCAAGTTCTCCTGGGCACTGTGCTGGTGTGGCATGTCTGAAGGTTTTGATTAAGTTCAGGTCACTGGCTCTGTAACTAGTGAGTCCTACAGGGAGAAGGAGTTTGCCAGTACAACACCAGTAGGAATGAAGTGGTGAATCACCACAGAAGGTGGAGCGTTGGACTAAGCATGTCAGGTAAAATGCCCCTCACTGAGGTAGTTGCCCCTGCTGGAGTTTTGCAAGTTGTGCCATTCACATGCCAGAACACCATAGCTCAGGAGCACCGCATTATGTGGGACAGTTCTGAGGGTATAAATCAATAAATAGGCTTTAATAACCCGGACCTCCATTTTACCAATGACATTTGTGTTGTGTGTTTATTCAAGGTTTAAACTCTTGTAAAGTTAAAAACATTATCCTGCTGCAGCCGGAGGTGGAGGGTGGGAATTACTGAGAAGCGTGAATGGAATTCGAGCAACTGACATCACCAGATTAGAAGAAAATTCTTCCCATTACCATAGCAACACAATAACTTTAAAGGATACCTGACACCTCCTAATAATAATACCAACTTATCTTACTATGACCAGAAAGTCCTAACGGCCCTATGAATTTTGCCCTTGTAACATGGTTAAAGAGGTAACATCTTCATTCAGCTCTGCATGTCAGTTCCATGGAGGTAGACATAACAACATACCTGGGAACTCTCCAGATCTGACCCAGAGACTCCAGTTTTTAGTGTTAATTACTGGGTCTCTGGGGATAGAGGCTGAATTCTCCACTGGTGGTGAGTTTCCTGTGAAATGTTGACCACTTCTGCTCCTTCCCACCCTGTCCCTCCCACTTCCCGCCCACTTCTGCTCCTTCCCACCCTGTCCCTCCCACTTCCTGCCCATTTCTTCTCCTTCTCAGCTTGTTCTTCCCACTTTCAGCCCACTTCTTCTCCTTCCCTCCCTGTTCTACCCAAATCCTGCCCATTTATCCACCTTCTCACCCTGTTCCACCTATTCCCACCCACTTCTTCAGCTTCCCTCCCTGTTCTCCCCACCTCCCACCCACTTATGTCCCCTTTCACCCACCTCCCGCCCACTTTTCCTCCTCCCCCCCACTTCTCCTGTTTCCCATCCTGTTTTGCCAATCTTCCATCCACTTCTCCTCCTTCGCACCTTATTCTGCCCACCTCTCTCCTACTTCTCCTCCTTCCCGCACTGTTCTGCCCAACTTCCTCCCATTTCCCCAGCACAATGAGGGCAATCTCCATCTTTCTGATTAAGCCTTGCCCCTTTGTGACTTGAATCACATCATTAAAATATACCTGGTTGCAGTCCAGGAGCCCTATCTGGGGGATCCACTGGATCCACATTGCTTTGCAATGTGTTGCATACCCCTCTGGCATTCAAAGGGTTAAGTATCCGTCTCCCTTTAAATCTGTTAATTGCCTGTTAATGAAAGAAATCCCCAAATTCTGGCCTGCCTGCATACATTGATGACTAAGCCGCACAACTCTAATCCAGGCCAATAAATCCACATAACTATGTAGACTGACACTCAGGTCCCCAGCCAGGAACAGAGTGAAAAACCTGTAGCATTTGGCAGTGTAAGACTTTAAAAAATCCCCTTGTCTCAATGGCTCGGAGCCATCAGTGTATGATATATGCAAGGAGTCCAGAAGAATAGAAAAACTCCATCTGATCCACATTAACTCATTAGGAACATGTGCAGACCACTTCCCCCCCACTGCACGCTGCCTGCTCTGATGTGTGCACATCGCGTCCCTTTGTAAAGCTTGCCTTTCCCCCCTTTCCTGCCTGCCTAAAGGTTATGACCCCATATTAGGTCTCCAACCATTTTATGTGAATTCACTGCAGAGGCCAATGCTTCAGAAAAAAGGGGACAGCCAATGTCCTGTTATAAAATGCTAGGCTTCGGAGCTAGTCCTCATTAAATACACATCTTTTTTACTTAATGGTCGTGTTGCCTTGTTAAGGGCCACATACTGTTCAGCCCAACTATTGTGAGCAATGACTTTAAAGGGCACTCAAACAGAAATAATTACGGTCCTGTCAGACATTCAATTGTTATATATAAATTACATTGTATTTAGGGACGTGTTAAAAAACCCATGTAGCAAAGTGGCGGCAGTTACAATGAAAGACGTGTGACATTTTTGTAAACAGTTTTTTTCTTCATGCACATTCCACAAAATAAAATCACTGCTCTCAACGCCTGAGTTTTGTTTAGCTCCTCAAGGACCAGAGGGGTGGGCAATGCATTTCAAAGTAACGCCTCCTAATATAACCCCCACATATCCCACTATGGCTAAAAAATCCTAATGACCCCTTCGAATTTTGTCCTTGAACCTTTGTTCACAAGATAACATCTTCAAATAGTCCCGGATTTCATGACTACGGAGGCGACATGACAGTTGTAGCAGGTCTAGCTAGTATAGACTGGTAGGGAGTGGAATGTGGGAGTGAGAACAGTGTTCCATATTAGTATCTGGCTGGCATTAAGTGGCAGGTGGGAAGAAGAGCAGTGTGGAATGTTAGTATCTGGCTGGCATTAAGTCGCAGGTGGGAGGAAGAGCAGTGTGGAATGTTAGTATCTGCTGGCTGGAAGTTGCAGGTGGGAGGAAGAGCAGTGTGGAATGTTAGTATCTGACTGGCTGGAAGTTGCAGGTGGGAGGAAGAGCAGTGTGGAATGTTAGTATCTGACTGGCTGGAAGTTGCAGGTGGCAGGAAGAGCAGTGTGGAATGTTAGTATCTGACTGGCTGGAAGTTGCGGGTGGGAGGAAGATCAGTATGGAATGTTAGTATCTGGCTGACTGGAAGTTGCAGGTGGGAGGAAGAGCAGAATGGAATGTTAGTATTTGGCTGGCTGGAAGTTGCAGGTGGGAGGAAGAGCAGAATGGAATTTTAGTATTTGGCTGGCTGGAAGTTGCAGGTGGGAGGAAGAGCAGAATGGAATGTTAGTATTTGGCTGGCTGGAAGTTGCAGGTGGGAGGAAGAGCAGTGTGGAATGTTAGTATGTGGCTGGCTGGAAGTTACAGGTGGGAGGAAGAGCAGTGTGGAATGTTAGTATCTGACTGGCTGGAAGTTGCAGGTGGCAGGAAGAGCAGTGTGGAATGTTAGTATCTGACTGGCTGGAAGTTGCAGGTGGGAGGAAGATCAGTATGGAATGTTAGTATCTGTCCAGCAGGGAGTAAGAGGTGGTGTTAGTAACTGGTTGGTGAGGAGGGAGGGCAGTGTGCAACGTTAGTATTTGGATGGCATGGAGTGGAAGGTTGGAGAAAGGAGTGTGGAATGTTAGTATGTATATAGCAGGGAGTAGCAGGTAGGAGGGGGAGCAGTGTGGAATGTAAGTATCTGGCTGGAAGTTGCAGGAGGGAGGGAGAGCAGTGTGGATTGCTAGTATCTGGCTGGAAGTTGTAGGTGGGAGGGAGAGGAGTGTGGAATGTTAGTATCTGGCTGGCTGGAAGTTGCAGGTGGGAGGAAGAGCAGTGTGGAATGTTAGTATCTGGCTGGCTGGAAGTTGCAGGTGGGAGGAAGAGCAGTGTGGAATGTTAATAACTGGCTGGCTGGAAGTTGTAGGTGGGAGGAAGAGCAGTGTGGAATGTTAATATCTGGCTGGCTGGAAGTTGTAGGTAGGAGGAGAGCAGAGTGGAATCTTAGTATCTCGCAGGGCAAGATGCTGACCAGTATTGTCTAATGTGAATAAACGGTCAAATAAATAACTCTAAATATCTCAAACTATTGTTTAAAATAAAAAATGGTTAATACTAATATAGATGATTTTGAAAATCCTTTCAAAATCACCTCTTTATTACAAAGTGGCAGCTCCACTTTCAAGTGTTAGTAATGTCCCAAAAATGTTTTTTGCATTTAGAAGAGCTTAAAAAGCTGAGCTAAAGGCAAAAAATCGTTTCTCTCAAACCGCTATGGTTTAAGAGATACAGCCTTTTAAAGTTCACTGTTTCCTACTGACAGCTGTCAGCAGGAGATTCGTGTCGGTTGACACGGAGGCACTTGAGACATGCTGAGAGCTCGTTACTTACAAGGAATTTATTTTATAGTGAAGTTGGGTTGTCCAGAATTATTCCACTTTACATTGTGAAAATGGCCCTTAATGTATGCTCACACATGTTATATGAACAATGCTGTAATTCTGTCAGTCCAAGCTTATATACTTACCTGCGCTGCCCAGCAGTCCTATAGCTAAGACGTGAGACACATGGCAAACCATGGTCTCCATCAGCCATAAATGATTAGCTGACACCCACATGGTATGGTCAGCCAGCGGAGGAAGTAATAAACATTGCAATCGACCTTAAACATATAGGAGTTGTAGTTCAGAAGTAATTGAATGATTAAGTATCCCCCTCCCCTTTTACTGATGTCACACTGCTCACCTCAGAGCAGCAACAATGTCCGGATGGATCGCAGAGAGGGACAATCTTCAGTGATCATAAGGAAAAACCTGTCAAGGAGGGTAGGGTTTTCCTTATGCTCATAGTAAGGAGATTGTCCCTTTCTGTGACCTGTCCAGCCTAGAGACCAGATACCACATCTGAGGTGAGATGGCTTACACTAGGTAAAAGGGGCGGGAGGGGGATACTTTATCATTCAATTACTCATGATCTCTGACAGTATTGAAATAATACTCTCCATGGTCCAAGTACTAGGAAGATTCATTGGAGCTGCTGTTTTTGTGAAACATTACTATACCTTTAAATGAATGCCACAGGCGAGCTATACGTTTGGCTTTTATCAGAGCTAATTAGCATATTATTCAGGAATTAGCATAATTTGCCACATTCTGTGCCACACTGCTCACCAAAAACGTAAAGAGTTATTTCTCAAATACTGTTTACAGAAAAAAATGACTACTAGAACATTAGTCAGATTTGAATCCTCCGCAAAACAAAAAAAAAAACTAAACTTGTCATAGCGTGACAGGTCCAGTTTAACATTGACATGTTTTTGGGATGACGTGTTTCTTTGTAAAGATTATTAACCTTTTAAGAGCAAGAGGGATGTGCAATGCGAATTAATATACAATTTCTTTATTTCTATAGTTTAAGCTAAGATAGAAGTTAAAAAAAATAAGACTTCTTATATCTGGAAAAAAAATAATATTGGCCGTGTACATAATGAATGAGACAGTAAAAGCAAGATCTGTAGCCCACCGGAACAGTATAGTCTCTGGTGTTTGTGTCTTTTTTTGTCTCATACACATGGCTTGGCCTAAACCGTTGTGGGAAAATGAGCAAATCCTGCAGATGAAAATCATGTGAACCCTGTGTGATGAGTGACTAGGGAGGAAGTCCGGATTGTATCAAGCTTCTTATTTCGGGTTTAAGAGGGCCTTAGTTAGAAAGAAAAGTGGAGTTACTTTTCAGCAAATCGGAATTCAGAAAATTCCCACTGACAAATGAAAAATACATCGTGTTTAAAAAAGGACACAGAGGTTTACCTCTTATGGGTTAAAATATTGCTTTTACCAAGTCGTTCACCTTATGCATCACCGAATTCTGAAGTGTCTGTTGAAGCCTGCCTTCTCTTCAGGGGAGGGCTGGCCTGGGGGGCAGGGGGGCAATTGCCCCCTGGGCCGGTCATATGTCTGGGCCAGTGGGCCACTACCTCACTCAATCTACCATTTGCTGCTGTAAATGGATACCACAGAGCTTACAATTGAAATGAAGCTACAGAAATGATACCACAAAACCACAATCCAAATAGAGATACACTAGTACAGGGCTCAAAATTTCCACTCGCCACTAGCCAATGGCGAGTGAAAATTCAGCCCTGGTGAGTAGAAATTCAGCCCTGGTGGGTATGTTTTGGCTTGCAGTGGCAAGTAACTTTTCAGGTCTGGCTAGTAGCAAGGGACTTCAACTTTTAAGCCCTGCACTAGTACATAACCCATTTCCCTTGTAAGCTCTATAGTATCACTAGTGTAGCTGTACTTAAACTGTAAGTTTTGTAGTCGCACTAGTGTAGCGCCACTTCAATTGTAAGTTATGTGGTATCACTTGCCTTACTTCACAACATTAATGACAATTTAAAAATTAATGAAAGGGGGTGGGCTGGGACAGTGGGCTCGGACTACAGTAGAAAACGTGCCACTTGATTTTATTTGCCCCCTGGGCTCTGTGTTGCCAGCCCTCCCCTGCTTCTCTTCATGCTCAAATGGAGAGCCACTTTACAGTGTCTGAGTAGGGACAATCTTCCTCCCGTGTCAGACCTGGTGTGGATTCAGTAAATTTCGATAAGTGTCCAGGATGGCAACATTTTGGTATATTTGCACCAATTAAATCACTTCATATGCACTAAGATGTCAGCACCATTAGATCTCTGTCAATACTCCACAAATTCACCGACCTCTCCATGCCTTTGTTAGATTTACAATGATTCAGTGTCTGCTTCAACAATGGTTCATTCACATACTGAAATGCAGCTTAAAGGGATAGTAATACTTGAATTAAAATGCAGCTCCAGTTCTTCTTAATACTATTTGTCCCACGTATCACTGTATTTCAGTACTATGAGTCTTGTAATTCAAAAGCAATTGAATAAGAAAGGATCCCCCTCCACCCCTTTTAACCACCTCCCATCAGTTGTGGAATCCGGTCCTGGGGCTGGACGGATCACAGCAAGGGACAATCTTCATGCAGTAAATATAAGGAATACCATGCCCCACTTCATGAAAGAGGGCAGGATTTTCCTTATGCTTACAGTAGATTGTCCCTTGTTGCGCTCCATCCACACTGGCTTGGAGAGGTAGAGTGACGCAGGGGAAACTGGCGGGAGGTTGATCCTTTCTCATTCAGTTTAGATTGAACTACAAGACTGATAGTATAGAAATACAGAGGTAAGTGGGAAAATAGTATAAAGAAGACTCGGAGCTGCATTAAGGATAAATTGTTGTATTACTGTCAGTGTGGTTATATATTAATATGGCTGTTTGCCACATGCACTAAGCTCTGATAGCTGGCTATTCTCTTTGCATTCACATTCCCATCGTTTTCTGGAAAGCAGCTACCATTCTTTAACCCTTTGCATGCCATATGGATGAGAACAGCATTGCTCTAAAAGGGATATAACATAAAGAACCCCCTGCCCCAACTTCACTGATTGTTCACCGGTCCTGTCTTTACATGAACCAGCTGATCAGCTGTTTGAAGTCCACAACGGACTATCCTCCAATCAGATGCTTCATGTAAACACAAGATTCTGCTACACTCCGCAAGGCACTCCATTTGCTGATCAGCAGTCTGCTGTGGACTTGAAACAGCTGATCAGCAGGTTCAGGTAAAGAGAACACAGACAGAGCAGCTATTACATGTAACAACTGCTCTGCCGGTTCTGAGTGTGTTTGAAAAATCTGTGAAGTGGGGCAGGGGATTGTTTATGTTATAACCCTTTCAGTGCCACAAGGTGTGAAAAGCATTGCAGGTCAAATCCTTGCACATCCCTACGGCACACAAAGGATTAAAAGAGGCGGTGTTCTTGGTGCTGTAATCTGAGGACATCCTCTATACCCCCTAATTTGCCATCCATAATAAATTGCCAGCTTGACTCCAAATCTATATACTAATGATTAAAGTCTCCACCTTCCCTTCCATATATATAATTCTTAGTGCAAATGGAGGTGTCATATTCTCTATGGAGAAGTGATTGCTGAACATCAACAGACACACTTCATCAATTATAATTATTTTTATTATTCTTTATTTATATAGAGCCAACTAATTCTTCAGCTCTGTCCAACTGGGAACAGACATAGAGAGATATTAAAGTGTTAGTAATGTCTAAAAAAACTTTTTTTTGCATTTAGAAGAGCTTAAAAAGCTGATCTAAATGCAAAAAAACCGTATCTCTCAAACCGCTATGGTTTAAGAGATACGGACGTTTAAAGTTTGATTTCTCCTATTGACAGCTGTAAAGCTGTCAGCAGGAGATCCGTGTCGGTCGACACGCTGGTGCTTGAGAAGTGCCGGGATCTCCTTACATACATGGAATCCCTTCATTGGAATGGTCTAAAACGTGTACCTGAACACTAAACACACGTTTTAGACCATTCCAATGAAGGGATTCCGTGTAAGTAACGAGATCTTGGCACTTCTCAAGCGCCAGCGGATCGACCGACACGGATCTCCTGCTGACAGCTTTATAGCTGTCAGTAGGCGAAATCAAACTTTAACCCCTTAGTGACAGCCGCGTTCGTACGCGGCTGTCACGTTAACGCCCGCCAAACATTTTTTTTTTTTTTTTTCAAAGAAGTCCTGAGTCTCCGAGCGGCGTGCAGCCGCACGGAGACGCGGACTTCCGTGACTTACCAGGTACGTCCTCTGTCACTAAGTGACAGTTTCTGTGGGACGTACTTGGTAAGTCATCTGTCGTTAAGGGGTTAAACGCCCGTATCTCTTACACCATAGCGGTTTGAGAGATCCGTTTTTTGCATTTAGATCAGCTTTTTAAGCTCTTCTAAATGCAAAAAAACGTTTTTTTAGACATTACTAACACTTTAAATAGTCCAAACAAATGTGGAGAAGGAACAGAGGGCCCTGTTCCTGAGAGCTTACAGTCTAGAAGCTGTATCGATCCTTAGTGCATCTCTCCCTAGTTTTTCTCAGTACCTCAGCAACAGTGTGGGACTATAAATGGTAAAATGAAAGCACCACGGAGCAGACTGTGAGGCTTGTAAGGGCATTTGTGTTTGTAGCAGAAACTCTCCAGGATTTGGGAGCCGTTTCCAACTTCCAGAGGAATCTTTGAAAAGATTCCATAAAATGTCAGAGGAAACCAGAGGTCTCCCACACACTTGGAGCAGGAAGATAACGCTGAGCTGTTATCCAGCCGCCCCGAGAGCTTGGGATCGGTTTCACATGTTGCTTTCTAACGAAAACAGTTTGGATGAAAAAGAAATGCATTTTCAAGGCGGCCTGGCGGCGTTTCAGAGCCGTATTCCTTTCTCTGCCTCCGGCCTGCATCCTGTGTATAGTTACCTCATCGAATATTTGCCGCCTACTCGAGGAATCTTAACCCCTGAGTGACAGTGAGAAGGTTTAAAAACCATTTGCATGACTGAGAGGTATCCATTGCATTGCAATGCATTGGATGCCTTTCTGGCACTCAAGGGGTTAACCTTTTTTGAGGGGGAGTCAATGTTAAGGTTAACACTGTGTTGCACCCACCTCTAGCCCTCAAAAGGTTATAATGGAAAGGTTATTTTTGTGGATAAAAAAAGTCACAGTACTAAATGACATTTTTATTATCCTCAGTGGGAGGAGCTTGGGAACCTGGGGTCCTGCAACAACAAAGAATCATGCCTGCCTCAGTGGACATGATATCCACATACCTTGGAACTTTCTGGATCTGCCCCAGAGACTCCTGCTTTTAAAGTGAATTACCAAGACTCCAAGGACAGAAGCTGATTCTCTGATGGTGATATGTTTGCTCTGAAACCCTGCCCACTTTTCTGCCTTCCCACCTGGCTCCTCCCACTCCCCTCCCACATCTCCTCCTTCCCACTCAGTTCTGCCCACTTCCCACCCACTTCCCAAGTACCATGTTAATAAGTTCTGCCTACCCAATTAAGGCCCACTCATTTATGGCACAAATCGCATCAATTACTTACCCCCTGTTGTAGCATACGAGGGGCTCAAGAGGAAGTTCACAGGTATGGCTATCTAGTATTAATTAAACATTCATTTTGGGGAAGGCTACAGGATCATTCTTAATGTGACCCTGTCACCCCCCCCCCCCCCAAAAAAAAAAAGTTTTTGTACTATTAATCTTCTTAAAACTATGCTTATTCCATAATCTAATAAAAATGTGTTTAATTACTTTGATATTTAATAGTGCATACCACACCCCTTATGGCAAAATAATGTCCTTTCTCTGTTTGGCACAGTATGCAAATTAGTTAATATGCATACAGTGCTATAAAAGAGGGGAAGTGACATCAACGCTAGGGAGTGGAGAATTAACATAAAATTGTAAGAACTATCTGCATAAAATAAAGAGCAGCAATTTGATGGTAAACCATCTGCAGCATAAGAAGCAAACAGAAATTCCCACAATTCCCCTAGATGTAAAGGGGACATTTACCCTAGGAATAAGTTGCTCTTAATTTGTTTAATAGAAGGGCGTACCTAGGTAGGTGTCATTCAAACAATAGTTAAATATATATATATATATATATATATATATATATATACTATTTTCAGTTGCTTTTTACCCCCCTTGTAGTCCACTTCTATTTGTTTCAGTTTACATAGTAACATAGTAGATAAGTCTGAAAAAAGACATGCGTCCATCAAGTCCAGCCCATGCCAAAAACACCCCTGTTGATCCTGAGGAAGGCAAAAAAAAGCCCTCTGGAGCCATTTCCAGTCTAGCCCCAAGTGTGTGTGGGGGAATTATTCCTTCCTGACTCCAATTGGTAGTCAAATAGTTCCCCGAATCTATATCCTATTTGCTTTGAAACCATCTATCATAATTGTCAATATTGTTCTGTGCTAGATAGGCATCCATTGCTTTTTTGAATGCAATTGCATTATCTGCAAGCACAACATCCCGAGTCAAAGAATTCCATAGCCTTACCACCCTTACTGTAAAGAATCCCTGCCTTTGTTTTAGTCGAAAGCGCCTTTCCTCAAGTCTTAATGGATGACCTCTTGTTCTTAGCTCAGCTCTTTGCATAAATAATTCATTGGATAGTTCTTTGTATTGACCTTGAATGTATTTGTAAATGGTAATCATATTACCCCTTATAGTCTGCTACAATGTTGTGTTCTTTATGAGCGTACTGGGAACTCTCCGGTTTTGCCCTGGTGACTCCGGTTTTGACACTGAATTACCGGGTCTCTGGTGCAGAGACTGACTCTCCGGATGTGGGGACTAGTTTCTGATGAAACTCTGCCCACTTATGCTCAATCCCACCTTGTTCCTCCCACTTCTGCCCTCATCTCCTCCTACCCCTGTCTATTCTAGCTATTTTTTGAGTTTTAGAATTCCCGCCCCACCACTCACGATTAAGCTCCACCCCTTTATGGCGCAAATTGCTTCATTTCTCCTTCCTCATCGGCACCACAGGGCTCTCCTCTGGGCAGCCCCAACCAAGAAGTTCCCAGGTATGTTTATGAAGCATCCAGGTCTATTGAAGCCATTTGCTGTGATGAGGTGTTGAACGGAGATCACTATACAGAGTAATCTGTATGAAGAACACCTACTAAGACAAAGTAATCGGTTAAACAAATGAGGGTACATTCACCCTTTAAAAGGTGATTGTAAGCCCTTGAACGTTTCACAATGCATTAGAGACCTCTCTAGAATTCAAGGAGTTAACATCTCCATTTAACTCCTTGATGGGGCTGATGTTTTAGACAATGTCATGTATTTTTTTGCCCATAGTGATGTCATCCAAGATGTCATGGGGTCCTCTGTCCACATCTGGTGATCTCACCACACATGACAGGTGATGTCACTACACGGAGACAACCAGAAAGCCCCAAGGATTACTAGGACTTAAGGAAATGGAGGAGGTGGGTACTGCAGAGGAGGTTGTATCTCCGCCCCACACATACACACCTACAAGGCTGAAAAATATATAATTGGAAAGGGGAGAATCTCCCCTTTCCAACAATGCCCGTGATATGTATGTTCATCTCAGGTGATTTATTGATCACCTGGCATGAACTTTCCCCATCGAGCACAATAGATCTAGAGGGAATGGTAGGGGATGAATAGAAACCCCTGCCTCAGCCCCCATTACTCCTAAAGGCTGACATTACCCTGGCTGGAAAGGGAAGAGTATCCCTTTTCCAGCAATGGAACTGATCTTTGAGTGCATGCCAGATGATCACTTGATCACCTGCAATGTAACAAAATAATTAAGAAAAAAAAATGAGCAGGTCTCTAAGGTGCATCTACCACCATCCCATCTTTACATTTGGGTACAAGGATACTCTTTTATTAAAGAGAAGAGTTCCCACGTTTATATAAGAATAACAATCCCAGGAGATCTCTTGATCACCAGAAAATAATTATACCTGGGAACTTCCTCCCCTTGAACTCCTGGAGAGTGCTCATGTGCTGCCAATCAGTGGGATGCAAATGGAGCGATTTGTGTCATAAAGGGGTGGGGCTTAACCAGATGGGCAGGGCTTGTCGTTCTTATGTCAAAGTGGGTGGGAAGTGGGCAGGACAAGGTGCGAATAAGGAGAAGTATACGGGAAGTGGAAGGGTCAGGTTGAGAAGGAGGAGAAGTGGGCAGAGATTTAGAAGAAACTCCCCAGTACAGAGAATAAGCCTCTGTCCCCAGAGACCTGGTAATTCATTTTAAGAACTGGAGTCTCCGAGGCAGATCCGGAGAGTTCACAGGTATGGTAATAATAAAAAAAAGATGTAAAAATTACAATTTTTCTGGGTGTGAAATGGAGCCACTACTGTCCCCCCTCGCCAGTTTTTAACCCTTTTTGTGCCAAAAAGGCATCCAATTGCACTCTAAAGGGTAAAAGGTACAATAGTACCCTCATTTGAAAGAAGGATCGCTCCTCTTTCAAATGATGGTACTTCTATGAGTAATAATTTTGAGTGCAAAGTTCACCCCAATTGTTTTCTAAGGCTACTGCTAATATTATGATTACCCTTTATTTATATAGCGCCAGCTTATTCCATAGAGCTGTATGTTAGGGGACAGACATACAGAGTCACAAAACAATGCAAACAAAACATAGGAAACAGCAGGATCAGAGGGCCCTGCTCCTGACAGTTTACAGTCTAGAGAAAGGTAGGTGGGACACAGAAGGGGTAAGTGCTGTTGGGTGTACTACTGGTCTGTGGGTGGGAGAAAGAAGTGCTTCTCAGTGCAGTGGTCCAGTCAAGTAGCAGATCTGATTGGGAGAACAAGACGATGTGAACAATGAGGTTGTGATGGGGTTGTAGGTGGGAGAGTGATTTGAGAAGAGAGCGAGTAGAGATTGAGCAGCCTGTTAATCTGGTCTTGCTCATAATGGCTATGTGGGGTAGTTAATAGGCTTCTCTGAAGAGGTGAGTTTTCAAGAAGCATCTGAGAATCAAAGGAACCATAGGAGCAGACATTATAAAATGTGATACCTTCCCTTTAAATCCATTGTAATTTGTCTTTGACCTCTATGGCTATCACGGCACCCGTGATCTAGGTGACATTCTGACCATCTTGCTATTGCTACTTTCCTATTGGCTGCACTGTACTGCTCCTCCCAGTGACAGCCTTTTTATACCCTGGGCTGTCACTCTGCAGTTGCCCTTTCGTGGTGTACCTGATGCCTAGCGCTAGTTGTGATTTCCTGATACCAGTGTATGACCTCGGACTGCCTGACCACGCCATTTTCTCTGTTCCTGATTCTGTGTACCGATTCGGATTGGCTGACGTTCCCGCTTCCTGTTCTGACCCGGCCTGGCTGATGTCCCTGCTACGTGTACCGACCCGGCGAGACCGACGATCCTGCTCCGTGTACCGACCCGGCGAGACTGACGTTCCTGCTACGTGTACCGACCCGGCTTGGCTGACGTTCCTGCTACGTGTACCGACCCGGCTTGGCTGACGTTCCAGTGCTGTGTACCGAATCGGCTTGGCGGTGGTTCCTGCTTTGCCAGTACCCGGTTGGGCGATTACCGTGCTGTTCCTGCTTCTGGCTACCTGGCACAGTTCTTGTGTTGCTGTGTCTCTCTGTGTCACGGTACTCTGGTACCTCACTCCATCCAGTCCGGGGGGTCAGAGTCTCAGTGTGCCAGTGCTCCTCCACACTGTGCTAGTGATCGGTTGGTCTTACACTTTGGTTCAGTTGGGCGCATCCAGCTGTCTGCCGGTATCCAGACCGTGGCATTCATTAACCCATTCAGGGGTGGTGCCTCGCTCTACTTGCTACACCAGTATTGTTTGGGCTCCGTTATCTGTGCATTTGGGATTCCATATAGGTACCGTTGGGCGATTCTGGTTGCCATCCATTTTATACTATACGCACATTAACCCTTCGTTGGTAGCAAGAGCACACAGTGGTGGATAGTCTCGGTAGGGCCTCCGTTTTGGCACGAGTTCTGACCTGCCTTGTGTAGCCTACGGTGGGCATCCACCGTTGTATCCTCCATACAGGTGATCCTTGCCTGTTTGCTGTTTCAGTCCTGTCACTGTCGCCTCCTGCTGCCTATAGGCGACATTCGGCCTCCGTTATCCTGGCTACTAAATTAGTGGCTATTTAAGTTCACATTGGTCTTTTCATACACTGTATCAATCTGTCACCTGACCTGTGTCAGTATTGTGATTGTATATCCATACTGGACCCGTGTGGGTTAACCTGCTTGTAATCTGTCTTGTGTCAGTATTTCTGCTATTTACTGGACCCGTGAGGGTTACAATATTCCTTGTGTCTGAGTGTACTGAACCGTAACAATGGCACAGTTGGTTCGCCCCAGATTTGCTCCACATTTTTGTACATATGCCCCTCCCTGTAGGGATAGATCCAGAATCAGCCCAGCCTTATACGTTACAACTGGCCTCACATGCCTGGGATGGTCACTTCACTGGGACCCATAAAAAGTATTTCTTTTTCTTAAACTGAAGCCTGTGTCATAAAACTGTTATAACATCCTGCTTTGGAAATTCCTCTCCCACTTCCACCAAGATCTGTTTGCACTGTAATCACCCTACTTTCTTCTCCTTAACCCTCTGAGTGCCCATGCATTGTACACCCCCCGGACACTCAAAGGCTTAAAGGAACACAAACGCTAACTTACTAGTTGATGCATGTGAAAAGAACATCTGTAACATTCACAGATACACTGTATATGTTAACGGTGTGCCATAGCTGGGAACCCTCTGGATTTGCCCCAGAGACTCCGGATTTTGCTGCTGATTACCGGGTCACCGGGACAGAGGCTGATTCTACGGATGTGGGGAGTTTTTTTTATCAAACTCTGCAAACTTCTGTGTCATCCAAGTCTGTTCCTCCCACTCCCCACACACTTTTCCTCCTTTCCCAGCCTATCCATCCTGCTTTTGCTATGTTTATTAAGCCCCACCCCCTCGTAATTAAGCCCCACCCCTTTTTAATGCAAATTGCATAATTTATCTTTCCCTGCGGCACCAAGAAAATGTTCCCAGGTATGGTGTGTGCGTGTGTGCACGTGTCTGCAAGTGACTATGTGTGTGTGCATGTGTATGCATGAGTGCATGGGTACATGTATTTGTGTTTATGAGTGTGTGTGCGTATTAGTGCACAGTGCATGTATTTTAGAACATGAGTGCAGTGGTGTGTGGATGCATGAGAGTGTGGATGCATTTGCATGAGTGCATGTATTTTAGATGTATGTGAGTACATTTGGTGTGTGTCAGTGTATATAAGCTTTTGCCTAGGTGACTGCCCATGTGCCCTTTCACATCTGACCGGAGATAATTAAAACACTTTGCACCTTTTTAACCCAGTCATGTAAGTTTATACCAGGGACTTACCAAAACATTATCTGGAGCTGACCCACAGACTCCACTTTTTATACTTAATTACCAGTTCTCCAGGGACAGAGGTTGATTTTCAGGGCTCATTACGTTATGTGGTATCTCCGCTCACTGCCATTTCTGGTCACTCTCCATCCTTCTCTTCCTAATCTCTTTCCATTTTGAAGGCAAACCCCATCTCCCCTATTCCCCATACCACCGACTACAATCAAGTCCCTGCCACTTCATTATGCAAATCTCTTCATTTGGACAATCCCACCCAGAGACCTTCATGGACCTCAGGATGTTTGATATATGAACAACGGTGGGCAATATAAGTGCTTAGATGTAGACATCCAGAACAGTATGGGACATCTCATCGCCCTATTTTATCTCACACTTCAACCATAATTTTCTCTTCCCTGTGCCTTCTCTGTTTCATATACAGTATTTTTTCTTCCTCCACTTCTTCCCCTGGTTCATTTCAAGCACTGATCTTCTCCTTTCTACTAACCTTCAACCAATCCTTTTCTTCTTGCTCTCCAGTATGTCCTCATTACCTGATCCCATGGCCGAATTTCCCAATAGGAAGAGTAGGCAGCTGTCTAGAGTTCCAAATTCCGAGGGGTGCATCACCTGTGCTGGCCACATCCACCCACACACCAAAGTAATACCTTGACACCCCTCTGGCATTAAAAAGGTTCTGCAGTTTTTTCTGATCTGTTTTATTATTTAGACCATACACCAATTTTGAAAACCTTCTTTAAAAAGTCTCTGTTTCATTGATGTCCTTCTGGAGGTTTGGGAAGATGCAATAAAGGGGGACAAGGGTCCACGGTGGTGATATGGTGACATAGTGTTATTGACAACATGCACTAAGGTGTCTTCACCATCATATACCTGTGAATCTGCCACCAGTCTTCACACAATCCGCTGACATCCTCATGAATCCAACATGCCTTCAACAGGTTACTATTTTGTGCAACAATAGCTCATTTGCTTATGGAAATGCAGGATAATGAGCAATTGTCATGTTCATGTGGGTGTGTTTACAAGCTAACGTGGAATGCTGTAAGATGCACTAAGCTCTGATAGTAGTCTTTGCTGTCGGATTTCGCAGTCCAAACATCACCAACCAGATGCTAATACAACATGTATGTAATATTTGAAAGTCTGTTAAAAATTTTAAAGTTGCGGTAAGGTGATAGGTTCCCTTAAAGGGATTGTTAGTGCTTATTTCTTACAGTCTTTGGTATTTTCTATGCCCAGCTACAGCACCTAGGCCGAGGGGGGCAAGGTTGTGGGAGGCATAGGCGTGGAGCCACAAGTAGGGATAAGAGCACCTAGGAGTGAGAGAAGTAAATCTGGCCCTCAGTGATGATACCTTGCTTGATTAGACAAGCTTGATTATTTATTGATGTGCAAGTATAGGGAGCACAGGATGAATAAACAACAGGCCGGATGTAACAGTTTCTTTGCAGTCAGAAACTCTTCTTTATTTCATGGTAGAGAAGAACAAAAGTTTCCATGTTCCTCATTGTCTATGTGCCCTCTTCCTTTACTCTCCGGTTAGGCTAATTTATGACTTCCTTCCCTAACCAAGTTCCCTATTTCTACTGGTGACATTTCTCTAGTCTTCTTTCAGGCTTTGCCTGATTTTATCTCTTCCTACAATAACCTATCAGTAACTCTGCTGCCTCTTACCCTGAGCCCCTAATAAGTCATCTCTCAATGTCTGACTGCCATAATTCTTACTTAGGATCTGCCTAGTGCATTTGGAGGTCAACTTTAATGCACGTTTGAGTAATTAGCTGCTTCTTTAAGGAAAAACAAACAAAAACATACACATAAAGAATTAACAGATCCTAAAAATAACCCCCTACTTTGCTTCCTATGGCAATAATATCCTAATGGCCCTTAACAATATTGCTTTTGTGCATTGATTCAATATATGTTATCCTCAATTAGACCTGTATGTTATATAATGGAGGAGAAACTAACATATATAGGGGCAGTATACTGGAATAGGGACCAAAAGACTGCACCATAAAGGACCCAATAAGAAACAAGGCACACTATAAGTAGCAAAAATAGAAAAGAGCTTTATTCATACAAGAAATAGTTCAATAGTAAGGCATAAAAACCAATTAAAACCAATTAGAAAAAGAGACTGAAGGACCCAGAAGAATATAATATCCTGAAATATTCTCCACAACTAAACAATAATATAGTAGAGCAAGATATATATCTCTGATCCACAGTGGCAAAGGTGCTATAGATAAAACAAGAAACAAAATATGCACTTGATAAATAATAAAGAGATACAAAGATACTTAGGCTAAACCTACAGGGGAGACGGATATAACTTCTGTGCACTCCAAAGCTCTCGAGACGCCCCCTCGTATCGCCACCGACTGTGGCTTCGAAACCAAAGTTCCCCCTCCCCTCCCCCTTTTACCTAGTGTAAGCCCCCTCTCCTCAGATGTGAAATCTGGTCCATAGACCAGACAGCTCACAGCAAGGAACAGTCTTCTTACTGTGAGAACAATGAAAGCCCTGCCCCATTGACAGGTTTTTCAGCTTTTCCCATATCTTAACTGAAGATTGTCCCTCTTTGCAATCAACCTGGACACACCCTGCTGCACTAAGCTGAGCAGTGTTACATCAGTAAAAGGGGCAGGAGGGGGATACTTTATCATTCAATTACTCTTGAACTACAACTCTGACAGAATTGAAATAACACTCTCCAAGGCCCAAATACTATGAAGATTAATTAGAGCTGCTTATGAAACATTACTATCCCTTTAACCTGTGTTCTGCGTGAATGTAGGAAACTTTCAGTAAACTGCATTTGGGCTGCCTGATACATTGCAAAATCCCTATTGCCGAATACACAGCAATAATACTAATTACAGGTCTTTAGTAGTGTTGAGCGAGCGTGCTCGGCCGATGCTCGGATCGGCTCGAGCATCGCTCTGCTCTGCACATGGCGGTACTCGTACGAGTACCGCCATGTGCTCGCCCGACATGCTCGGGTGAAGAGGATCTGTGCCGGAAGAGGCACAGATCCGAAGACGCTCCGCTGGACCACCAGGGAATGGAGGTACGGGGGCATTGCGGAGATGAAGGGGGCATTGCGGAGATGAAGGGGGACATTATGGAAGAGGGGCATAGACTCTATGCCCCTCTTCCACAATGTCCCCCTTCATCTCCGCTATGCCCGTCTTCCACAATGTGCCCCTTCATCTCCGCTATGCCCCTCTTCCACAATGTCCCCCTTCATCTCCTATGCCATAGAGGAGATGAAGGGGGACATTGTGGAAGAGGGGCATAGCGGAGATGAAGGGGGACATTGTGGAAGAGGGGCATAGAGTCTATGCCCCTCTTCCACAATGTCCCCCTTCATCTCCGCTATGCCCCTCTTCCACAATGTCCCCCTTCATCTCCGCTATGGCATAGGAGATGAAGGGGGACATTGTGGAAGAGGGGCATAGCGGAGATGAAGGGGGACATTGACCAGGCACCCTCCGCTCATCAGAGCAGGGGGTGCCTGGTTTAATGCTCGAGTGCTCCCATTCATTTGAATGGGGCTCGGGTGCTCGGCCGAGCACTCGAGCATCAGGGGGTGCTCGGTCAGAGCACCCGAGCACCCGAGCATCGGGGTGCTCGCTCATCTTTAGTCTTTAGTGCTGTGTAGGAAACAATACACAAAAGACGACCTTGTGAACTAAGCCATAGTCATACCTATTACTATCTTATCTCATGCCACAAGCATGGGCAACAACTTCAACATTGAAACAGTTAAATCCTGGCTTGTTACTGGTACTTGTGGACAACTTTAAGATCTACTGCAAGTAAAACAACTTCCCCATCTGGCTCAAAAACAGTTGTTCAATATTATATATCTTAACCATATGAGTGCCAGAGGGGTAAGCAACACATTGCAAAGCAATGTGTTACGTACCCCTCTGGCACTCAAAGGGTTAAAGGGATAGTAATGTTTCAAAATAAAAGCAGCTCCAATTAATCTTCATAGTATTTGGGCCATGGAGAGTGTTATTTAAATCCTGTCAGAGTTGTAGTACAAGAGTAATTGAATGATAACGTATCCCCCGGCCCTTTTTACTGATGTAACACTGTTCACCTCAGAGCAGCAAGACTGTCCGGATGGATCACAGAGAGGGACAATCTTCAGTGAGCATAAGGAAAAACCTGAAAACCCTGTCAAGGGGGTCGGAGTTTTACTTATACTCAAAGTAAGAAAATTGTCCCTTGCTGTGATCTGTCTGGTCAAGTGACCAGATTCCACATCTGAAGGGAGCCGGCTTACACTAGGTAAAAGGGGCAGGAGGGGGATACTTTATCATTCAATTAATCTTGAACTACAACTCTGACAGTATTGAAATAACACTCTCCATGGCCCAAATACTATGAAGATTAATTGGATTTATTTTGAAACATTACTATCCTTTTAACCCTTTGATTGCCAGAAGGGTATCCAACACATACCTGGCACTCAAAGAGTCAAGAGGCAACTATCACCAGGACAGTGACCCAACAGCAGATCTGCTTCCTTGGGAACAGCCTTGCTAGTGAAGCCAGGGCGGTATTGTTAGCCCTTGAAGAGAAGAGACTGGACTGCGAGGCTGAAGTCTCACTGTTCAGTCTCAATGTTCTGCATGATGCTGTTCTATTAGACCCTCTGTATAGGTCTGTAAAGTTCTACACAAGAGGTCTATGGAGGCTCTGCATACAACCCACTCAAGAAGCTGATAGGAGTGCAGCCACAGGCTTTTTTCCAAGTCCACTCCCATAACTGCGACACTACACGTAGATTTTTACTGTGCCTACTCAAATAGGAACAGACTTTATAAAACATTATAGTTGAGGTTAACCCCTTAACAACCAACCAGTGGTTAAGGATGATGGGGCTTTTTTTTGCCGCATTGGATTCATGGGTCCCCAAGGAGCATGTAGCCACTGGAAACCCTGAATTCCACGACGTACCAGGACCGTCACTGGTCCTTAAAGCAAGTTTACCCATGACAGTCCTGGTACATCATGGGTCCTTAAGGGGTTAACTCTCTGAGTGCTGGAGACGTGTCCAATGCATTTTTTTCTGGCTAGCTTTCTGGCTAGCGGATTCTTTGTCACTGCCAGACACACCCCTGGGTGGCAGCAGAGAGGAGTTAAGCACATTCCTCCCTTTTGCCATCTGCAGGATCCAGCCAACTTCCCCTAGTATGGGAGGGGGAGCAGTGATTTGAGGAGTGTGTGCAACTGAGTCTTACGGGCAATTCCACATCTTTTTCATATATATATATATATATATATATATATATATATATATATATATATATATACTAGCAATGTGGGACGGCGTTGCCTGTCATGTTATGACCGTTGGGCGTACATGTGTGAAATGTAGACACAGTGATAAACACAGACATATGCAACACACAGGCAGACACATACACACAGTGAGCAGCAGAAACATGCAAAAGACATGCACACACACAGGCACACCAGAGATGCACACATGGACACACATATGTAACAGAGATGTACACACACACACACGCAACATATATGTGCAGAAACACATGCGCGCATGAGTTGTGCACCCCTCTGGCACTCAAAGGGTTAAGGTATAGAGAGGCATGTCAGAGTTAAATAGCAGTGGGAAGTGTATTCATACCTGGGAACTTTGACTTGTGGAGTCCCTGGAGGGGACTGATGTGGCGCTGATGTGGAGAGGCCAATGGGGCAATTTGGTTTAAAAGTGGGCGTGACTTAATCACAGGTAGGGCGGGGCTTAAGAGAAAAGTGGAAAAGTGTTAGTAATAGGCTGGGGAAGGAGGAGAAGTGGGAGGGAAATGCAGATTTACAGTGTGAGGGGTTTGAACACAGTCCGTGAGGGGTAAAACTTTATACACAACCCCGTGGCAGTCAGTGGGTTAAGTGTGAATCGTTGGCTGCCTGTCCTCTGTGTTGCATGGCAAATGATGACAGTCAAGAAATAATTCAGCAATGAGGGCCTACCTTTTAACCCTTTGAGTGCCATTTTGTTCCCCTGGTGCTGCAGCTTCCCTTCAGTGGCTGTACTACAGGTCCTGCTGAGGCCATTGGGAGTCTGAGTGAGTGACTGTGTGTATGTGTGTGTCAGCCATATTTCTTTCTGATTTTGTGTTTGTGTGTGTGTGTATGTGGTGATGTGTGTGTGTGTGTGTGTGTGAATGGGACATGTGTGTGTGTGTGTGTGTGGTGTAGGAGCAGCCATTTTGTTTTTTTCTCAGTTGGATAGTGGTGGGCAGGCTGGGCAGTGGGAAGTGTATTCATACCTGGGAACTTTTAGTTGTGGAGTCCCTCATGTGGTGCTGATGTGGAGAGAGCAATGAGAGAATTTGGGTTAAAAGTGGGTGGGGCTTAATCACGAGTAGGGGACGGGGCTTAACATAAATGTGGAAAAAGTGTTAGTAATAGGCTGGGGAAAGATGAGAAGTGGGAGGGAAATGCAAGTTTACAGTGTGAGGGGTTTGAACACAGTCCGTGAGGGGTAAAACTTGATATACAACCCTGTGGCAGTCAGTAGGTTAAGTGTGAATTTGATGGCTGCCTGTCCTCTGTGTTGCATGGCAAATGATGACAGTCAAGAAATAATTAAGCAGTGAGGGTTTACCTTAACCCTTTGAGTGCCATTTTGTTCCCCTGGTGCTGCAGCTTCCCTTCAGTGGGTGTACTACAGGTCCTGCTGAGGCCACTGGGAGTCAGAGTGAGTGACTGTGTGTGTATGTGTGTGTCAGTCATATTTCTTTCTGGTTTTGTGTGTGTATTTGGTGCTGTGTGTGTGTGTGTTTGTTGCTGTGTGAATGGGGCATGTGTGTGTGTGTCTGTGGTGTAGGAGCAAGTGGCAGCCATTTTGTTTTTTTCCTCAGTTGGATAGGGGTGAGCAGGCTGGATAGTCCTGTGAAAATCACGCCCCTATTGAATCACTTAATGGGAGCACTAACTCCTCCTTACTGCCACCCCTGGGTGTGTGTGTCTCCTGAGGGGACATAAATTATGTAATAAGGCTTTCTCTTTCATATATATATATATATATATATATATATATATATATTAATCCAATAAAAATGTATTATTACATGCAATACTCATTTATTGTGTCTATATGAATAGATAGATAGATAGATAGATAGATAGATAGATAGATAGATAGATAGATAGAATTTTTCTCAGAAGGGATATAATTTATTCCTTCTAATGAAAATGTTTTGATTGCGATTTTCCTGTAAACTTAGGAGGGATAAGTTTAAAGTAAGGCTGCAACTGAATTCAGACGGCGTTTGTGGACAGTCAGGCAGCAGTCGATAGTCCTGGGTTCCTGCAGGAAGTCTGACATGTGACCTCAGATGAGTCCGTTAAAAGACTAGCGGAAAGATGTATGTTATTTCCATCTTGCAATAAAGCAAAAATTGTCTAATGTTAATTGGGTGGAATATCCCCTTTATCCATCTGTTTAACCCTTTGAGTGCCAGAGTGGCAACGCATTGCATTGCAATGTGCTGGATACCACTCTGGCACTTAAACGGTTAACCCTTTGAGTGTCTGAGGGGTGTGTAGCGCATTGCAAAGCAATGTGTTGCACACACCCCTGGCACTGAAGGTGTTAAATGGAATAATTCCCTCCATAGACTTAACATTGGATAGAAGCCAATTTTATACTGGCCTGCCGGTAAAATACCGGCTGGGTGGCAACGCTAATTATCACACCTTTATCACATCTTAGTGTTTCTCTTCCTTAGAATTTGTACTGTGGATTTCTGCATATTACAACTTGTTGATCATAGATCTGAAGTCCTCCAGCTATTGTTGCACCACAGTTCCCATCATCCTCAACCAGCCAACAGCCAGCTAATGATGATGGGAAGTATAGTCCAACAAGAGATGGGATTATTGGGATGCTAAAACTTTTTTCCCACTAGTCTGATGGGGTCAGGCCCGGACTGGGACAAAAAATAGGCCCGGGCATTTTAAGGGATAGTAATACTTCGTTTTATCTCTATTTTATTTTGAAGGCATTAAAAAAACATGAAGAACGATATAAGTCTTATCTCTCAAACCTTTATGGTTTAAGAGACATTCACAAGCAAAGTTTCCCCTCCCGCCCCTTTTACCTAGTGTAAACCATCTCTTCTCAGATGTGGAATCCAGTCCATAGACCAGACAGATAACAGAAGGGGACAATCTTCTTCCTATGAGAACAATGACAGCCCTGCCCCCCTTGACAAGTTCTTCAGCTTTTTCCCTTATCTTAATTGAAGATTGTCCCTCTCTGCAATCTACCTGGGCACCTCCCTTCTGATCTGGCTGAGCAGTGTTACATCAGTAAAAGGGGCAGGAGGGGGATACTTTGTCATTGAACTACTCTTGAGCTATGACTCTGACAGAATTGAAATAACACTCTCCACAGTCCAAATACTATAATGATTAATTAGAGCTGTTTTTATTATGAAACATTACTATCCCTTTAAGGCTGAGCAACTCATTTTTACTTTTTGAGCAGCCCATGGGTGCCCATCGTGGGCGGAGCATATAATCACGTGCAGTGCACTGCACGGCCACACGTTGATTGCCCACCCACCAGGAAACTTGTAACGAGGTGGCCGTCTTTCAGAAAGTGAAAGACGGCTCAAACTCGTTTAATGATTAATTTTTTTTTTTTTTAAATGCCCAGACCGGCCCACCGGGCAAATGCCCAGTATGCCCGATGGCCAGTCCGGGCCTGGATGGGCCAAGGAGAACACATGGGCAACTGGAAACCACCTCTCGATTCACCCTGTTCAGTGCCCAGTTTTTCCACATGACTTCTCCTCCCTAGAGCCGGTGCAGTTTCAAAGGGTTCTGCTTTTTTCCCTAAATGCTCTTGTGGACCATGCAAAACATGACACTTTAATTGTATCCTAAATTATAACTCTGAAAGCACTTAATGCTTCAATCCATCCAATCTGAGACAAAAGAGGATTTCAGTTTGGGTGGAGATGTCGTTCCCCAATTACCCGAATTACCAGCAGCTGTTTCCTATACTTCTTGTCAATAATATTCACTCAAAGCCCTGAGCAGGACAGTGAATCAGGACAGAATTGATCATCACATCAGAATGTACAAACGATGAGATGAGGAGTCTGCAGCAGATTGGGAGCCCCCACTATAAGTATTAAACAGACTGATATTGACTCTGAGACTGTTCGACCGAAACTGTTCAATAAGTTAATGCCTTTGGTGTGTAAGATACTTTGTAAAACAAAGACTTTGTTTTGTTCTCTGCGGGGGAGGGGGGCGGATGTATGACACCTCATACTCCCCAAATGTGTACTGATTTTTTTTAATGGCTTTTTTTTCTGTTTACATATGTGTTTTTGCATGCCTCCCAAGTGTCCCCCTTTAGGAGATATTAGGGGTGCATGCCTCCCAAGTGTCCCCCTTTAGGAGATATTAGGGGTGCATACCTCCCAAGTGTCCCTCTTTAGGAGATATTAAGGGTACATACCTCCCAAGTGTCCCTCTTTAGGACATATTAGGAGTACATATCTCCCAAGTGTCCCCCTTTAGGAGATATTAGGGGTTCATGCCTCCCAAGTGTCCCTCTTTAGGAGATATTAGGGGTCCATACCTCCCAAGTGTCCCCCTTTAGGAGATATTAGGGGTCCATGCCTCCCAAGTGTGCCTCTTTAGGAGATATTAGGGGTGCATACCTCCCAAGTGTGCCTCTTTAGGAGATATTAGGGGTCCATGCCTCCCAAGTGTGCCTCTTTAGGAGATATTAGGGTACATACCTCCCAAGTGTCCCCCTTTAGGAGATATTAGGGGTCCATGCCTCCCAAATGTGCCTCTTTAGGAGATATTAGGGGTGCATACCTCCCAAGTGTCCCTCTTTAGGTAGGCTGACCAGACCTCACCTTTAGCCGGGGATGCATAGGAAAAATGCATACTGCAGGACTGCTTTGATTTCAGTGAAACACTGAAAAATGGGTATTTCCTATGTGTCCCCAGTTAAAGGTGAGATCTGGTCAGCCTATCTTTAGGAGATATTAGGGATCCATACCTCCCAAGTGTCCCTCTTTAGGAGATATTAGGGCTCTATACCTCCCTAGTGTCCCTCTTTAGGAGATATTAGGGGTCCATACCTCCCACGTGCCCCTCTTTAGGAGATATTAGGGATCCATACCTCCCAAGCGTCCCTCTTTAGGAGATATTAGGGCTCTATACTTCCTTAGTGTCCCTCTTTAGGAGATATTAGGGATCCACACCTCCCAATTGTCCCTCTTTAAGAGATATTAGAGGTGCATGCCTCCCAAGTGTCCCTCTTTAGGAGATATTAGGGGTCCATGCCTCCCAAGTGTCCCTCTTTAGGAGATATTAGGGGTCCATGCCTCCCAAGTGTCCCTCTTTAGGAGATATTAGGGGTCTATACCTCCCAAGTGTCCCTCTTTAGGAGATATTAGGGAACCATGCCTCCCAGTTGTCCCTCTTGGAGAGAGCGTGCTAAACATGAGCAGCCTAGCCCAGAAATTGGGTCTGACACTGAGTTTGGGGCAGTTAAACTCCCAAAGAGGCACATTTGCTGGGTTCTACATAAGTAGATTCACAGCCAACGTGTTTGTGAGTATCCATCCATCTTGGTGCATTGTGGTGAAGATATTACACCAGGAGGCTCTCTCCTATTTTGTTCTCTCCACTTTTGTTCTGTATATATTCTAATAATAGCCCCCCACTTAACATATTATGGTCAGGAAATCCTAATGTCCCCAATCAATTATGCCCTTCTGTCTTGGCTCAAAAGATAACACGTTCAATTAATCCTGGATGCCATAACCTGGAAGTGGACATGGTGGTTACTGATAATTTTTTACAAACTGAAGCAAGCAAAGTGAATCAGTCTACTTAACCCTTCATGGACCACGAGGGTACACCAGGCATTGCTAAGCAATGCATTGCACAGCCCTCTGGGCATTAAAAGGTTAAGATTAACTTGTGCAGTGAGCGTAGTTTGAGGTCCTGTAGTACGGCTAGCAACTGTCATGTCCGTCTCCATGAACATGACATCCAGTAAGGTTGAAGATGCCATCTCTTGAATCAATGATCAAGGGAGAAAATTAATTTCTGTCTACAGTAAAATAAGTGGGGATTATTATTAGGTTGTGCTGATTTTCCTTTAAAAGATGCAAAGTATTTTGTTAAAAGCACAAAAATACATACAAGAGATAGGACAGGATGCAGGGCTGACACTCTAATTGCCCGTAGCTCCACCCATGCCCCCACCCCCAGTCCTCACATGACCCCACCCCCTGCCCCATCCACTGTTTCATAGCACAGAAAATACCCTTGGCTTGTAACAAGCAAGTACAAAAAAAAAAAAAAACTTTAACCCCTTATTTCTACAAAGATCTTCAATGCATTGCTTTGCAATGCAATGGAGAACTCTATAGCATTCAACGGGTTACATAATATCCTGTAAAGGGTATATAAACTGGTGCAGGGATATTCAGATTGCTCTGGCCACACCCACAATTCAGAATGTGGGTGTGGCCAGCACAGATGAGGCACCACCGCTCAAAATTTGGTGCTCTAAACAATTTCCTACTCTGCCTTATAGAAAATCCAGCCCTGGCTCTCTGGAAGCAGAAATTCAGGGAAAAAAAATAAATAAATATATATATATATATATATATATATTTATATATATATATAAAAGGCCAGATGTATGTTTGTCCGATGCAGACATGCTCAGCAGAGACTCCGATGCAGTCATGCGCAGTAGACAGGAAGGCTTGGCCTGTTTACATAGGCTTTTACATTAGTAATTTATAAAACATATAAGAAATCTGACTTTACAGATTGCTTGCACTTGGAGAATATATAAAGCCAAAAACATGGTTTACTTTAAGTTGGCAAGTCCACTTCAGCATTGCCACTATTCCGCCTTAATCCCAATCTGTGTCTCTTAAATATAATTTTTCCATTTATTAAGCTACAGGTTAACCCTTTGAGTGCCAGAGGGGTACGCAACACATAATGTGCGACCCTTTAGAAGACTACAACCTGCGTATTCTTTCTAGGATAGAAAGTGCTTGCCAATGCACCCCTTTAGAATAAGCCAGTTATTAAAGATTCACACTGCATGGCTGCAAAGGAACTAACAGAGTGGGCAACGTTTCATTCTAGACTCCTACTCCCATCATCCTCAGCCAGCCTCCAGCTGTTGTGGGATTTTAATTCCCATCCTTGACATCTGGACATTGGTTACCTGAGGAGAATGGGGGTTGTAGTCCTACAACACCTGGATAACGAAAGATTTCCCACTCCTGCTATCCCTTAAGAATAAGAGGTCCTAATTTTGAGTAAAAGGGAACATTCACATGTGAAAAACTTTTGTCCATGGACTTAAATTAGCACAAATAAGCACAACTATATTACAATTTGTGGGTTTTTTATTTTATTTATCTACTATTTAATATATGTAGACTTAACATCGGACACTTTGGCGGAGCAGGACTTCCCACCCAGGGCTCAAAATTTCCACTCTCCACTAGCCAATGGTGAGTGAAAATTTAGCCCTGGCGAGTAGAAATTCAGCCCTGGTGGGTATGTTATGGCTTGCAGTGGCGAGTAACTTTTCAGGTCTGGCTAGTAGCAAAGGATTTCAAGTTTTAAGCCCTGTTCCCACCTCCCTCCCAGCTGCCTCAGGGAGTGCGTTCTCGCGTCCCTTTGTAGTGGTATTTATGCAGGGTATCGTTACAGCAAGCTTACACTTTTATACCTAGTATAGCTACACTACCAGGTCTAGAGACCACCATGTCCACAACCACAAAACCAGGGATAGTAGTTCAATGTACCACTATCCCTGCTGACAAAAAGACTAACAGGAATGAGATTATGGAGCATTTTACTTCCAGTCATACGTTACACAATGACTGGACTCCTTCCAGCCAGAGCCACATGCAATAGAATGAAAGCCTCTTCCCTGGCTCCCAAATATCCCCCCTCAGTAGGGTGACCACATTTCCATTCTGCCATTCCGGGACATGTGGTCACCCTAGTCCTGCGGCTGAGGCTCCCGCCGGCGCTGACCATCTTTCTGAGGCTGACACAGAGTAAGAGTTCCCAGTGGGAACTCTTACTATGTCAGCCTCAGAAAGACAGTCAGCAACGGTGAGAGCCTCAGCCGTGGGTCTCACTTGCAGCACCAGCATACCTGCTGCATCCCAGCTGTCTCACACACACCAGTCCAGCCAGCCAATGAAATGTATTTGCTATATGGTCCTCATTGGCTGGCTGAGCCAGCCAATGAGGACCATATAGCAAATACATTTCATTGGCTGGCTGGACTGGTGCGTGTTGCTCCATTCCAGGACTCTTTGTTGCCCCGGTGGGAGGTGACTCAGGACGTGGGACACAGACCCCCAGTAAGGGACAGTCCTGAGCATTCCGGGACGTGTGGTCACCATACCCCTCAGGCTTCTCACACTCCTTCCTCTGAGACCGTTTAAACAAATTAGCACCCCTCCCCTCGTGATTACTGATGTTCTTCCTACGTTCTCCAGAACTTTTCCTCACATCACAACCCAGTGTGCAGAACATGGTCTTGGTGACAGATACAGTGTTATTCTGTGAGGCAGCTTCACTGTTTCCTCTTATGTCCTCTAGGTTTTCTTATTCAGCAGGACACAAAGGATACAAAAATAGAGAAAAGGAAATAGGCAATGCCTTTCCAAAACACTTTCATAAAATAAAACAGAGCAACAAAACAAAGGAACATGTGCAGGGGAAATGTCACAGGGCTGCTCTTCATTTTCCCTAGTTTCCTGTAAGCTTCAGTGAGCAGTTCAGATAAACAGGCATCTGAGACCTAGTGCACAAGGACTGCTACATCATCTTTACTGCAACAAGTTTCATAGAAAAGAGACCGTCATTTTCTATGGAGTAATTCACAAGGGTAACTTTTAGGCCTAATTAGAAACATAGAATCTGACAGCAGATAAGAACCATTCGGCCCATCTAATCTGCCCATTTTCCTACTGTAAAAACCTCAAACCTTTTTTTGGTCCTTGGTCTTTTCTTCACATGTATGAATGCTGCAGCAGCTTTTTGTGCAATATGTTGCAGCATCATTTGCTAATGAAACAGATTGTAGTGAAAAAAGTAATCTAAGAGAACAGCCCTATTCCAAACAAAGATATCTATTTTGTAAAGCTTATTGCTGCAACAAAGATACTGCATTTAAATCACAGTATAAACCAAGCTTTACAGTGACAATCATTTTCAACGGTAAACTTGAGTTGCTGCAGCATCTTACAACAAAGATGCTTGTACGAACTAGGTCTTAAAGGGATAGTAATGTTTCAAAATAAATGCATCTCCGATTATTCTTTATAGTTTTGGGGCCATGTAGAGCATTATTACCATTCTCTACGATGTGTAGTTCCACAGTAATTAAATCATAAAGTGTCACCCTCCCACCACTTTTACCTATGTAAAGCTGCATAGCAAGACGGTCCGGATGGATCACAGCAAGGGACAATCTTCTGTTAGCATAGGGAAAACCCTGCCCCCCTTGAAGGGGGAGGGCAGGTTTTTCCTTATACTCACAGTCAGCCAGAAGGTTGTCCCTTGCTGCGGGCTGTCCGGTCAAGTGACCAGATTCCACATCTGAGGGGAGGCAGCTAACAATAGGTAAAAGGGGTGGGAGGGGACTCTTTATTATTTGATTCCTCTGGAAATACATGTCATAGAGAATGATAATAATGCTCTACATGGCCTAAAAACTATGATGAATAATTGGAGTTGCATTTATTTTGAAACATTACTATCCCTTTAAGGCAGTGTTTCTCAACTCCTGCCCTCAGGACCCACTAACAGGCCAGGACTTAGGGATTTCTCTGCTAGAGCACAGGTGTGGTGATCAGAGGCTCATTCACATTGATTAACTCACCTGTGCTCTAACAAGCAAATCATCAAATCCTGGCCTGTTAGTGGGTCCTGAGGACAGGAGTTGAGAAACACTGCTTTAACCCCTTAAGGACCAGTGCGCGCACGCGTGGCCGGCACTTGAGGACCACTGGGCATTTTTTTTTTTTGATTCTGGTTCAGGGCGTCTGGAGCGGCATGCAGCCACGCTGGAAGCCCTGAACTCCATGACTTACCAGGACCGTCAATGGTCCTTAAGTGCCGGACCGCCGTGACGGTCCTGGTACGGCAATGGTCCTTAAGGGGTTAAGGTCTAGTTTACTTGGGTGATTATAATGCTGTAGCATCTTAATTACAAAAACAAGTAGATATAATTATTTTATATGGGGTTGTTCAAGTACTGATGCAACAAAGTTGCCCATATAATCTAGGCCTAAGAATGGGTTCACATGGACACATATTCAGTTATAATGAACTTGTATGCAATAATAAGACAGATGCCTTTTCAAGCTACTCAACTGATTTGTAGTTAGGTTTTTTTAATGTTGTTTTTAAACAGTAGTGAGAAATACGCCCTGCAAATGCAGATATGCATGATGTTTGTGTTATTACATTGAAACCTCATGGAATTACATACTACAAATTTGTATGGGTGTCCCTGGAAACATGCAATGATCTAAGTCAGTGGTTCTCAACTCCTGTCCTCAGGACCCAGTAACAGGCCAGGAATTAGGGATTTCTCTGCTAGAGCACAGGTGTGTTGATCAGAGGCTCATTCACATTGATTAACTCACCTGTGCTCTAACAAGGAAATCATCAAATCCTGGCCTGTTAGTGGGTCCTGAGGACAGGCGTTGAGAACCACTGATCTAAGTTCATCTGCGACAATCGCAGCAATAGTCACCCATATGTACTTCCCAATGGGACACAATATCTCTTTCTTGTGGTGATTTTTGGCATGGTGATATCATACAAACAGCATCACACTAACAGAGCTTGAAGAGAATAAAAAATAAACTGTGCAATAAAATTAGTGATTTTTGTAGTTCTTTTCTCCGGGTGAGACTCGAAGAACTATACAAGTATACATAGTGACTAACTAATGTTTCACAATAATAGCAGTTCCAATTAATCTTCATAGTATTTGGGCAGGGGAGTGTTATTTCAATACTGTCAGAGTTGTACTTCAAAAGTAATTGAATGATTACCTCCCGCCCGTTTTACTGATGTAACACTGCTCAGCTCAGAGCAGCAAGACTGTCTGGATGGATCTTAGAGAGGGACAATCTTCAGTGAGCATAAGGAAAAACCTGTCAAGGGGGACATGGTTTTCCTAATGCTCACAGTGAGAAGATTGTCCCTTGCTGAGACCTGTCTGGTCAAGAGACCAGATTCCACATCTGAGGGGATGTGGCTTACACGAGGCAAAAGGGACAGGAGGGGGATACTTTATCATTCAATTACTCTTGAACTACAACTCTGACAGTATTCAAATAACACTCTCCATGGCCCAGACAGTATTCAAATAACACTCTCCATGGCCCAAATACTATGAATATTAATTGGAGCTGCTTTTATTGTGAAACATTACTATCCCTTTAAGGTGTTAGTTCAACCTTAAAATGTCTCCGCTGATGAGGCCTCTCTGATTGTGTGGGGTGAAGAGTTCCAGACTGTGGGAGCTGCATGGCTGATTGCACGGGAATCTGATGTTGAGTGCATGCTGGGTGATAAGTGATAAGTCTCTGTCTCAGGTGAGTCCTATGGATGAGACATCTGACTAGGGATGATAGGAGTTGTAGTCCTTAACAGCTGGAAGGCCTCAGGTTGCCCATCCCTCACTTAGAACATTGTACTGGCCCACTGCCTATAATGAACCACTTCACTGAGGTGGCCTCCAGTCTTGGTAATTATGTTATTTTATCCTCCTTATTTAAGCAGAAGGGAAATCTTCCAGAAAAGCTTCAGTCAGAACTGGCACCTCTGCACAGAACAGATTTGTAAGATTCCTAACACAGTGAATACCAGGGCATCACTGCCAAGCCAGGTTATACAGTACTGATATACACGGTGATGTTTCATCACAAGATACAAGTAGAACAATCTTAAAGGAGAACTAACACATTTTAACCCAGAGTGCCAGAGAGGTATGCAACCCATTGCTTCACAATACATTGTGTACCATGCTGGCATCCATAGAGTTAACCCTTTGAGTGCCAGAGGGGTACGTAACACATTGCAAAGCACTCAAAGGGTTCCAAATAAACCCTCATTTACCTTACTATGGCCATAAAATCCTAATGTTCCCCATGAATTTTGTCCTTGTGCCAATGTTCAATAGATAACATCTCCAGTCTATCCTGGATGTTAAGTCCAGAGAAGCGGACATGAAAGTTTCCATCAGTTTTTTCAAACTGAAACAGGCAGCGCAGAGTGCATGGGCATACTTAAAGGTATAGTAATACTTAAAATTTAAAAAAATATATGTTGTAGGGTTTATCCCCCTGAATAAAACAAGAGTACTCCTACTGCTGAAAGGTGTTTCATTCAAAAGTTATTAATTTTCAAAGTTGAATTTTTTAGGTGCAATATCACAGTGGCCTGAAATTGTACAGTGGCGCTGTTGCTACACGATCCTATGGACAGCTCTGGTCCTGGGACCATAAATCTCCATAGGATGGTGTAGCAACAGCGCCACTGTACAATTTCAGGCCACTGTGATATTGCACCTAAAAAAATTCAACTTTGAAAATGAATAACTTTTGAATGAAACACCTTTCAGCAGTGGGCGTACTCTTGTTTCACTCAGGGGGATAAACCCTACAACATATTTTTTTTTACATTTTAAGTATTTCTATCCCTTTAACCCTTTACAAACTAGAGAGGCAATATGTTGCGCTCCCAGTGGTGTAACAATAAGGGTCGCAGGGGTAGCAACTGCGACCGGCCCGTCACGCCAGGGGTCCAACCGCCCCCTGCGATCCCCCACCCCGGCACCTGCAAGAAGCTGAGGTCTGTGCCTTCTTCAGCACAGACCTCTATTAACAGCTAAGCTCCCTCCGGCACTCTAGTAATGTACAGAGCGCCGGGAGATGACATCATCTCCCAGCGCTCTGCATTACTAGAGAGAGGACTGCGTTGGAGCTCCAAGTTTCTAATAGAGGTCTGTGCAGGAGGAGGCACATCCCTCTCCTGCCACACCGCTGGACCACCAGAGAGGTAGGAGATGGACACTGTGGGACATTGGGGGAAATGTTGAGGTGGAGAAAGGACATTGGGGGCAATGTGGAGGTGGAGAAAGGACTTTGGGGGCAATGTGGAGAGAGGACATTGGAGGCAATTTGGAGAGAGGACATTGGGGGCAATGTGGAGAGAGGATATTGGGGGGCAATGTGGTCAGGGGGGCCATGGCAATTTTTGCACTAGGGCCCAGTGGCTTCTAGTTACGCCTCTGTGCACACCCATCTGATCCTTAAAGGGTTAAGATTACCATGTGCCGTGAAAGCTTGACTGTGAGGTCCCGTGGACCTGCTGCCAACTGTCATGTCTGTTTCCATGGACATGACATCTAGAACTAATTGAAGATGTTTTCTCTTGAACCAAGGATCCAGGGCAAAATTCATGGGGGCCATTAGCATTTTCTGGCCATAGTAATGTAAGTGTGTGTGGGGGTTATTATTAGGAGCTGTTAGCTCTCCTTTACAAGAGTTCATTCTTAGTAAAACATAATAATAGCCTTTTAACCCTTTGAGTGCAATGCAATACATTGGATACCTCTCTGGCACTCAAAGGGTTAATGGGATATGTGATCATCTTAGTTTTGTATTATAGTCATGAGTCTGGTAGAATAAAAGTGATACTTTTATTGGCTGGAGCAGGGCTCAAAATTTCCACTCGCCGCTAGCCAATGGCGAGTAGAAATTCAGCCCTGGTTGGTATGTTATGTCTTGCAGTGGCGAGTAACTTTTCAGGTCTGGCTAGTAGCAAAGGACTTAAAATTATAAGCCCTGTCCCAAGTGTCCCTCTTTAGGAGTTATTAGGAATCCATACCTCCCACATGCCCCTCTTTAGGAGATATTAGGGGCCCATACCACCCAAGTGTCCCTCTTTAGGAGATATTAGGGGCCCATACCACCCAAGTGTCCCTCTTTAGGAGATATTAGGGGGTCCATACCACCCAAGTGTCCCTCTTTAGGAGATATTAGAGGCCCATACCTCCCAAGTGTTCCTCTTTAGGATATATTAGGGGGTCCATACCACCCAAGTGTCCCTCTTTAGGAGATATTAGGGGGTCCATACCACCCAAGTGTCCCTCTTTAGGAGATATTAAGGGTCCATGCCTCCCAAGTGTCCCTCTTTAGGAGATATTGGGGTCCATGCCTCCCAAGTGTCCCTCTTTAGGAGATACTAGAGGCATATACCTCCCAAGCAGGGCTCAATATTTCCACTCGCCACTAGCCAATGGCGAGTGAAAATTTAGCCCTGGCGAGTAGAAATTCAGCCCTGGTGGGTATGTTTTGGCTTGCAGTGGAGAGTTTCCTTTCAGGTCTGGCTAGTAGCAAAGGACTTAAAATTATAAGCGCTGGGCTGGAGACTGGAAGCATAAAAGTGATACCTTTATTGGCTGGAGACTGGAAGAATAAAAGTAATACCTTTATTGGATGGAGACCGGAAGAGTACAAGTGATACCTTTATTGTCTGGAGACTGGAAGAGTAAAAGATATACCTTTATTGGCTAATTAAGTGGCTCTAGGATGCAAGCTCTCAAGACACTTTAGGTCTCTTCTTCAGGCATATTTAGATATAAATATGCCTGAAGCAGAGACCTAAGTTGTCTTGAAAGCTTGCATCCCAGAACCACTCAGCCAATAAAGGTATCATGTTTATTCTTCCAGTCTCCAGCCACTAAAGGTAACACTTTTACTCAATGAGTCTTCTACTTTTTCTGCGGCTAACACGTTACCACCTTTTACCTGCATTATATTAGTCTCTCCTTCACTTTGGGGGGAGCCCTTTCCAGCAGAGGCTCAGGACAGTTAATCACTTTCCCTTCTTTAAAAACCGCTACGAGGGCATGTTTTCAATCTTTATTGTCCCCTTTCAGAATATAAACTCTACTTATAAATAAGAGGTTAATGAAATTCTACTCCCTGGGGCATCTATTGTAAAGAGATGTCTAATTCCTGCTGTTTCACCTGAAGCCCATAAGCATTTCAATATAACCTTGTGTAAAGGGACAGTTATCCTTTAATCTGACTTTACTTATGCTGCAGATGTATAGTATGTCAAGTCAAATTGCCAATACATTTTATTTTTTTCATCTTCACCTTTGTTTTCACGCTTTTATATTCCTGGCATTGAATTATGTGGATCTATTTCCAGACAGCTTTCTGCCAGGAATAGTAATACAATGTAGAAAAATGACAATGTAAGAAAGATAGCATACAGCATGTAGAGAATTCTGTGATACAGGGATAGTGTTACATTGTATCTCTGTGCTGCTTTGATGGTCACAGACCAGACAATTCTGTGGAAACAAAGATCAAGGCAGCTTACTGTCAGGGATGTAAGGGTGGACAAAAACAGGTGAAGATACAGTGAACTCAGATTCAATGGGTTAATTGACTCTCATATAATAACACTTAGAAAAGCTCCTTGTTTCCAAACGTATTCCAGTTTATAGGGGAAGCAGCAGGGATCTATTTGCACGTAAAGAGGAAGTTAAGACAGGAAATTGGAACAAACTCTGTAAAGATCTTCCTCAAAGGCCTCACTGAGGAAAAGGGCCCTTCATATTAACAACCAACAAAGAATGATAATGAAGAATTAATTAGCATCGCAGGTACCTGTGACCTGACACTGAAATTATTTCTTTTGTATGAAGCGAAGAGACAAAGTGGTTACTAATTAAACAAAAAGAAACCTTACAAAGCAGACAATTCTGTAGCTTAACTAAGCCTCTCTGTTATTAGGCCAACTGATGTTACTTCAAGTGAGGTTAAATCAGATAACTACCCCACAGGTAACATTCAATGTGTTGAGGCTGGGGGGGGGGGGGGGGTCTAAAATGGAATATATTCACAATGTAGTTGTGAGATGGACTGCTGGTTGGATATAATGGTGCATTAATCTGCTGGTTGCATGTAATGTAGTAATGTCCTTCTGAAGGCATGTGATGGTATAATATGCTGCTGTGCTGGTTGCAAGTAATGGTATAGAGCTCTGCTGGTTACATGGAATGAGTTATTGCTCTAATGGTGGGATGTAATGGTGCATTGCACTGCTGGCTGCTTGTAATGAGGTATTGCTCTGATGCTGCAATGTAATGGTGTATTGATCTGTTGTTGGCATAAAATAGTGAAATGGACTGCTGGTTGCATGTAATGGTATATATAGTATACATGCTAGTGGCATGTAGTGATACACTGTTCTGCTTGAATTCAGAGGAGGACTACTAAAATGGTGAATGGTTTACAAGATAAGAAATATGACAATAAGCTAAATGGTCTAAATATGTATAGCTGGGAGGAGAGAAGAGAGAGAGGGGGGATATGATAGAAACAAGGGATTCAACAAAGTGCAGGAGGGAAGTACATTTCAAAGGAGTAGAAACATTATGACAACAGGTCATAGACTAAAACTAGAGGGACAGAGGCTTAAATGTAATGTAAGAAAGCTTTACTTCACTGAGAGGGTTGTAGATAAGTGGAATAGTCTACTAGCAGAAGTGGTAGAGCTTAGTACGGTGATGAAATTTAAGCATTAATGGAATAGGCATAATGGTATCTTGAACATAAGAGAAGACCAAGGACCAAATAAGATTTAAAGGGATAGTAATACTTCATTTTATCTTTATTTTATTTTGTAGGCATTAAAAAAACATGAAGAATGATATAAGTCTTATCTCTCAAACCTTTATGGTTTAAGAGATATTCACAAGCAAAGTACCCCCCCCCCATTCAGCCAAATCAGAAGGGAGGTGCCCAGGTAGATTGCACAGAGGGACAATCTTCAATTAAGATAAGGGAAAAAGCTGAAAAACTTGTCAAGGGGGGAAGGGCTTTCATTGTTTTCATACAAAGAAGATTGTCCCCTGCTGTTATCTGTCCTGTCATACAACCAGACTCACATCTGAGAAGAGATGGCTTACACTAGGTAAAAGGGGCGGGGAGAGGAAACTTTGCTTGTGAGTATCTCTTAAACCATAAAGGTTTGAGAGATAAGACTTATATCATTCTTCATGTTTTTTTAATGCCTACAAAATAAAATAAAGTTAAAACGAAGTATTACTATCCCTTTAAGGTTTTTACAGTAGAAAAATGGGAAGACTACATGGGCTGAACGGTTCTTATCTGCTGTCAAACTCTGTTTCTATGCATATATTTGTGTATTGGTCTGCTGCCTACATGTAATTGTGCAATGTTCTGCTAGGAGGAAATGTTAATAGTGTAGTGCTCTGCCAGTGGCACACTTTCTTAACCTGATAGACATACCTTAGAACTTTCAAAAGATGACCCTGAGATCTTTCAAATATTAACCCTTAAAGGTCCCATATATTGAACTGGATACATATCCTATATAATAATTGGCTAAGTATGTTTGTCAGAAGCCGTCATGCGCAGTAGAGATGGCTGCGCGCGTTACAGTCAAGCGCAGTAGAGACTGCCAGCACCTCGGCTGATAATGGAGCACCACGGCACGTTCAGGCAGTCAGTACTGCGAACGACAGCAGTGCGCCCAACAGGATCTGGCCACCAGCCGAGGTTGCTGGGTGGCACTGTGGCCCGTGTACACAGGCTTTTCAATATATATACACAGTTAAAGTTCCCATATATTGAACTTTATATATATATATATATATATATATATATATATATATATATATATATATATATACACTCAGTACTGTGCAAAAGTCTTAGGCATGTGGGAAAAATGCTATAAAGTAAGAATGCTTTAAAAATACACATTATTAGTTTAACAAAATGCATAGTGAGCAAACAGAAATAAAATCTAAATCAAATCAATGTTTAGTGTGACTGCCCCCCCCCCTTTGCCTTCAAAATAGCATAAATTCTATGTACACTTGCACACAGTTTGTTAAGGAACTCTGCAGGTAGGTTTTTCCAAACATCTTGGGGAACTAATCTCAGTTGCTTCTCTCTCTTCATGTAATCCCAGACAGACTCAATGTGGAGGCACTACCTTCACTTCCAGGGCTCCTTGTTCTTCTTTACACTGAAGATCATAATGACTTTGGCTGTATGTTTGGGGCTGTTGTCATGCTGCAGAATAAATTTGGGGATAATCAGATGCCTCCCTGATGGTGTTGCATGATGGATACTACTTCTCAGCACTGAGGAGACCATTAATTCTGAACAAATCCCCAACTCCCTTTGCAGAAATGCAGCCCCAAATTTACAAGAAACCTCCACCATGCTTCACTGTTGCCTGCAGACACTCATTCTTACACCGCTCTCCATTGTTTTGATGAACAAACTGCCTTCTGTTACAGCCAAATATTTCACATTTTGACTCATCAGTCCAGAGCACCTGCTGCCATTTTTCTGCACTCCAGTTCCTGTGTTTTCATGCATAGTTGAGTCGCTTGGCTTTGTTTCCATGTTGGAGGTATGGCTTTTTGGCTGCACATCTTCCATGAAGACCACTTCTGACCAGACTTCTTCAGACAGTAGATGGGTGTACCAGTATCCTACTGTTTTCTGCCAATTCTGAGCTGATGGCACTGCTGGACATCTTCAGATTGCGAGGGGAAGTAAGCATGGTGTGTCTTTCATCTGTTCCACTAAGTTTTCTTGGCCGACCACTGCGTCTATGGTCCTCAACATTGCCTGTTTCTTTGTGCTTCTTCAAAAAAGCTTGGACAGAACATCTGGAAACCCATGTTTTCCTTGAAAATTCTGCCTGGGAGAGACCCTGCTGATGCAGTATAACTACCTCGTGTCTTGTTGCTGTGCTTAGTCTTACCATGGTATATGCCTTTTGACATTAAATTCAGCAACCTCACCTTGTTAGCTGAGTTTGGCTGTTCCTCACCCAGTTTTATTCCTCCTACAGAGTGATTTCTGTTTCAGTTAATGATTGTGTTTCAACCCATATATTAAATTCATGATTATTAGCACCTGTTTGGTATAATTGTTTAATCATAGACCTGACTATATGCCTACAAAATCCCTGAGTTTGTGCAAGTGTACTTAGAAGAACTGATGCTGTTTTGAAGGCAAAGGGTGGTCAGTGGTCACACCAAATATTGATTTGATTTAGATTTTTCTTCTGTTCGCTCCCTATTATTTTGTTAATTGATAAAAATAAACCATTAACGTGTATTTTTGAAAGCATTCTTACTTTCCAGCATTTTTTCCACACCTGCCTAAGACTTTTGCACAGTACCGTATATATGAACAAACGCACACACATTTGAAATGTTCTGCCATGCCATTTCATATAAAATGAACATGGATTCTGGCTATGGACTTCCTTTAACCCTTTAACAGCCAGAGAGAGATCCAACACATTTCTTTGCAATTCTTTGGACACCCCCTGGCCCTCAAACAGTTAACAAACAAAAAAAGTTTTCTACTTTTTCGCTCACAAGGTGGCAGATGGTTAATGAACTTTCCACCATAACCCCCTCCCTTCTTTCCACATCCTAATTATTTCATCATTACTTTTCTTCGTTTGGGGGCCCCGGCCTATCGTCTTTGTGAAGCCTGGATAAATCTTAAGAGTTAATGTGGCACAAACGCTTTAGAAGGAAGCTTCGGGCTCATTCCGCCTGACTTGGTCTTCACATGTCTAAGGTAGTTAATGTTGCAGCGTTGCGGTCTGGGTAGCCAGGCTGTATGCTTGGTTATGCCACCTTTTGTCTATATTTCTCCTCTCGTTAGTCTCCTTGGCCTCTTATTGTCTTGCTCCTGCGGTGTCAGGTCAGACTTGGTGTCGGACTCACTGCTCTGAAGACCTCTTTCCTTTCTAGGATCACAAAGCAAGACAATTGCTCTATCCATCTTTCTAAGCCCTTTGTGGAACCCCCACTAGTTTGAGAGAAGCCTGATTCACTGGAAATCATTTCTGGTGTCTGAGGAAACTGTCTATATGTGTCCCTCTTTAGCGACTGTCATAATCGCTGACTTTTTATCTTTTATATCAATAGAATGCAGCACATCAAAGCCTTGTCTGTGCATAGGATGTTCCACATTTTTAAGTGCAACAGTTAAAAAAACACACACACGCACACAAAACACCATGACAAATGAGATTAATAACAAAAAAAAAGAAAAGAGACAGTTTTAGGCTAAAAATCACTCAGCCCTTTAACTGAATGACTATTCTAAAAAAATGTCAACTGAGCCAAGGTTGTCAATTTTGTTTTTATGGACACTTGCCTTTCACCTGCCATATTTTAATGGAATCACAATTTCTGTTACTGACGTTTCACAATTTTAAGATGTTTTTACTTACTCTCAGTAAAATTATTGATATATAACTACCCTGAATGGAGCTGACCAATATTGCCAACTATCAGTTATTTTAATGAAAGTCAGTAAATTAAAAGTTGCTAAAATTACAGGTTTTAGTAAAAAAAATTGATATATCGGTAAAATTTTGATGAAACACAAAAGAGTTGCATTTTTGAATTATTTACCATTTATCATGTTCTCTGTTATGTATTAGTGGAATGCAATGGTGTTTCTCAATTTAAATTGAATCTAAAGACTTTCTCTTCCACTTTATTCACTATGGAAGCAGCCATATTAATAACATAAAGTGGTAGAATGCGTCGCTCACTGTGAGCCTTAACCACAAATGCGCAGTAGAGAGTCTGTACTGTACATGTGTGGTTTCGCACACAGGGAGCTTCACTGTGAGCCGTCTGGAGCTCCCCGCTAAGGATCAGCACATTCGGTGACTCTCTACTGCGCATGACTGCAGTCATGTGCAGTAGAGACTCTCCAAACAAGCTGCCCCGCTCTGGGCGGCTCAAGTCCTGTCTCTGCTCCCTGGGTGCACTTTAGCCCGTGTATATGGGCTTTCATACTAGTCCTATATAATAATTCGCTAAATTGTGTGTAACGCCCAACATGCGCAGTAGACACTGCTGCGCGTGCGGCAGTCATGCGCAATACAGACTGCCCGCGCCGCGGCTGATACAGAGCTGGGCGCTCTGAAGGAGCGTCCGGCTCTGTATCAGCAGTGGCGCGGGCAGTCTCTACTGCGCGTGACTTCCCCGCGACCGGCTGCCAGGGGCACTGTGGCCCGTGTAAGGGGCTGTTCAACTAGTTATATAATAATTCACTAAAACGTGTGTAACGACAAAGTCATGCGCAGTAGAGACTGCTGCGCGTGCTGCAGTCATGTGCAGTAGAGACTGCCTGCACCACGGCTGATACAGAGCTGGGCGCTCCAAAGGAGCGTCCAGCTCTGTATCAGCCGCAGCGCGGGCAGTCTCTACCACGCATGACTGCCCAGCGACCGGCTGGCAGTGGCACTGTGGCCCGTGTAGGTACTGCACATGAAGTAACATGGCAGCTTATGAAAACGTGTTGGTAAAGAAAATTGATTATGAGTAACTGCTTTCAATTCTGTAAGTAATAAAATATTTTCAGGGGTTAGTAGTCCTGTAGGTTGCCCAGAGATAGGGTGAAGAAGAGGCAAAACCAGGATATTTTTTATCTCTTTGCAGTAAGAGAAAATTAGCACAAAAAATGGCTAAATAATCAGCACAATTTATTCTGCTTTGCAATGCATTTCTCACTCATCTGTCACAAATGGTTAAAGCACCACTTTCACTACAATATAAAATGACTTTTGGAACATTTACAGATACGCATGTGTACATTTTCTTACCCTGATAGAATTTAGGATATATTGAGGCTGCTGTACTAATGTCAACTAAGATCAACTGACACAACTCTGGAGCAAACCAGTTACACCATAGGGGAGAAATGTAAATTCTTACTGATTTAAATAGAATGTTGACACTTTGGGGGAAATTCACTAAGTGGTGATAAAGAGGTGATAAAGCTGAGATGACTTCTCCAGTGATATCACTTCTTCATTCCTATGTTATTCTATAGAGCCAATGCACTAAGATTTCTTCAGCTTTGGAGATACTAGTGAATAGGCTCCATAGAATAACACAGAAAGCAGAGGAGTGATAAACTGGAGAAGTTATCTCCACTTTATCACCTCTTTATTACTGCTTAGTAAATCTCCTCCTTTGAATGCTACAGAGAACCTCAACGCATTGCTTTTCAAGGCGTTGGGAACCTCTCTATCATTTAAGGGTTAAAAGCCCCAGATATATCAATGGTAATTTAAATTTCTTTCTGGGGCAGTTGAGTTGTCCCATAAATATTCTTCTTTGGCTTCCTTAACCCTTTGAGTGCCAGAGGGGTACGCAATGCGTTGCATACCTCTCTGGCACTCAAAGGGTTAATACTGCCTTTAGTATCATAACCAAGTAAATATCAGAGAAGTGAGCAGGCCTATTTAATCCTGTGGATGCAATTCATTGGAGACTTCTCTGGTATTCAAAAAGTTACTTTACTGAGCATAATGGACAACTGACCAGAACCCATAAGGCACTGGGATCAGTGAAGCAAGTTCCATTACCAAATACATTAAAGCAATAGCAATAGTTCGATTTAATGACATTTAATATTGTACATAGTAAAAAAAATAAATTAATTGTGCCCATTCTGATCTCTCAGACCTTTATGGTATGAGAGATATAAGCTTACAAAGTTCCCCTTCACTCCCCTTGCACTGACGTCACTGTCTAGCTTACAGAAGGAGATCCTGGTCTCAGACTGTCCTGCAGCTCTTCAGCAGAGCCGAAATCACGCATTTTAGAAAGAAATACTTCATCTGAACGATCTACAATGTGTGCTTGCAAACCAGTCACACTTTGTAGACTGGGATCTCCTTCTGTAAGCTAGACAGTGACGTCAGTGCAAGGGGATGGAAGGGGGGACTTTGTAAGCTTATATCTCTCAAACCTTTATGGTTTGAGAGATCGGAATGGGTGCAATTTATTTTTTTACTATTTACAGTATTAAATGTCATTAAATCGAACTATTACTATCACTTTAAGCAGCCAGATATGGGCCAAAAACAGATGTGAGGTTGGGCTGCTGTATTACATTTTCTGCAGGTTTGGGTTGGCTGCTTCTCTCATGCAGAGTGTAATTGTCTGGCATTTCGTAGCTGGGCTGTCATTTTGGCAGGACCAGTATGATATGCTTGAGAATATTTATTCTTTGTGTATGGCATTTGTGAGCTAAAAGAGATTACACCCAGAGTAGGAAACCAGTTCTAATGAGCTGGTTGCATACCCTTGCAGGCTCATAAGCCCAGATGAGCATCTCTGACCAATACTTTTGCACATGTAAAGTGCACTTCGGGTTGGTCACCCTAAGAGTAATGGTAGAATCCAGACATGGACTCCTTGCTCACAGGTAAAAAGAGAACATCTGCACGTCACTGATGAGGCCCAATGAGGCCAAAACGTACATCAGGGATTGGTTGCTTCTCTGGTTCAGAGAGGTATAGTCTGGCATTTTGTGGGTGGACTGTCATGTGGGCAGGACCAGTATGACGGGATTTAGGATATTTTTTCCATGTATATGGCACATGCAGACAAAAAGAATTGCACCCTGGTTGAAGAACACTAGTCTTAATGAGCTGCTTGCATACCCTTGCAGGTTTAAAAGCCCAGTTGAGCATCTCTGACCAATACATGTAAATTGCTCTTGAGGTTGGTCAACTTAAGGGTAAAACGGGAATCCAGACTTGGACCCCTTACTCACAGGTGCCTGGATATAACAACTGCACCTCACCTATGAGATCGAATAAGGCCGAAATGAATGTCTTGGGTTGGCTGCATCTCAGTTCAGAGAGGAATTGTCTAGAATTTAATGACTGGACTATGTAAGGCACGTGTGAGATAAAAGAGATTGCACCCTGGGTGAAGGATACTTTCTTGTCCAATGAGCTGTCTGCATATTCTTACAGTTGAGGATATCTAACCAATACTTTTGCTCATGTAACAGTGCAAAGGGAGGTATAATTTGAGGCAAAACAAACATGATGTGTGTGTTACTTCTTTGAGGTGAGACAGGTTGTGTGTGATGTAGTAAAATGAAATTATCTCCTCTTCCTACTGTACCAGAGACAGAATGGGGGCAATAAAAGAAGCTTCTGAGGGCCACTTGTGTCCCTTAGGCCAACTGTTGCCCACCACTCTACTAAGAGCTTCTAGGTGCCCAAAATTCCCTTCAAAGTCAGCTTGATTCAATTGGATTCTACATAATTCCAGTAACCAACCCTGTTCCATTATCTAGTCTCTTGTTAGCATTGGCATTCAAGTTGAACTATTTCCAGTTAGTACCTTTCTGTGCATAACCTGGCAACCAAATCAACTACCTGTACCATTTTATTACCAATGTATTACTGGCAGCAAAACAACATGGATATATCTCATTCATACTATGTGCTCAGTTTCTGAATCATCTATATATGCACCAGTGTGTTATGAACTGGGCACTGGAGCTCAGTTCTGTCTGGTTTGTACTGTTCTGTTCTATACTCAGCTATGTCAGCTCCGCTGCTGACCTTGCACTGGATCTCAGTTCTGTCTGCATTATACTGTTCTGTTGCAGACTCAACTACATCCAGTCTGCATCACCTTGTTACCAGCCTAGGAAGAAAAGGCAACTAGAAGAGCGCTAATGTTCTGCATTTGGTAGCAAATATGTCACATCAACTCTACAACAGAGATAAATTACTTACTTGTTGGGTTTTGAACAGGTGAATTCTGCAGTCAACCTGTCTATAAGCATGTGGGGACCAGAAATCGATATATCGGCAAACAGACCACGGAGATTGAAATAAGTCTAAAATTCACTTTAGTGTAAAGTAAACAATAAAAATGCTATACGACACAGGATGGGAGAGCTTCTACGGGTCCGCTAGTCTTTAAACAGCCACTTCAAACTCCAAGGTGTATAAATGATTTTTCATTATGTTTAAAGTAAAAACAAAAGTTGTGGAATATACAAACACCAGAGTACAAAAAAGCATGTTAAACCGCCTAACGCATTTCGTGTAGAACACACTTATTCATAGGACATGTCCATGTGTTCTACACGAAATGCGTTAGGAAGTTTAACATGTTTTTTTGTACTCTGGTGTTTTTGTAGATGTTATATTCCACAACTTTTGCTTTTACTTTAAACATAATAAAAAAATCATCTTTTACACCTTGGCGTTTGAAGTGGCTGTTTAAAGACTAGCGGACCCGTAGAAGCTCTCCCATCCTGTGTTGTCTCATTTGTTGGAACTCTTGGCCTGAGTTGTTGGGAGGTGCTCCGGGTCTGCGGACAGAAGTCCCTCGGTGAGTCAAATACAGTTTACATTTATTTTTATTCAATATGGATATAATTAGCATTCCTTATTGTTTTTGTTAATTAATAAAAATGCTATATACCAATAAAAGGAAATTGAAAATAAAGTATTGTATAATATAAATCCCTCAGTGCGTTTCATGATCATCCGACCATTTCATCAGGAGGCTACCAGCCTGACACTGGAATGCAGTTCTGTCTGTTCTGTACTTTTCTGTTGCAGAAGCGACTATGTCCAATCTGCACCACTTAGTTACCAACCTGGCACTGGAAATCCATTATGTCTGATTTGTACTGATCTGTTTTGGACTCAACTACATCCAATCCGCACCACTTTTGTTACCATGCAGTCACCAGAACACTCTTGTCTGCTTTGTACTGTTCTGTTCTATACTGTCACAGCTTACCTTGTTTCCAGCGATGCTCATTGTCATTCCACGTGTCATCTGCAGGCGCGAGGCTTTAGAGTGAAGCAGGCCTCTGTTTTATGCCATGCTTCCTGTAGTCTCCTCCTACCGACTTCCTTCCTCTGAGCCTGCTCCTACTACCTACTTCCTGAGGAGGGGTTTAAAGGGCAGCCTGAGTCTGACTCAGTTGCCCTTGACTTTTTGTTCAAAGCAGTTCTATTACCTTGGGCTCTGTTTATGACCTGGCTTGTCATCCAATCTGGTGCTGACCTGTGGCTCTGTCTGACTATTCCTCTGTCTTATCCTTATAGTGGATACCCAATCTGGGGCAGACCTGTGGCTCTGGCTGATTACCTGAACTGTGTATGACCTGGCTTGTCTGACTACCCTCTCTGATGGTGACCTGTGTCTCTGCCTGACTATTCTTTTGATTTTCCCCTGTACCTGGCAGACACCCTATCTGGTGTGGGCCTGGGGCTCTGGCAAACTAGCTTTGATACTGACTGCAGGCATGAGTACAGTATCGCTTCCTTATACTGACTGCAGGAGTGAGTCAGAGATACGCTCCATTCTGACTGTAGGTGTGAGTCAGATTTTCTCACTACCTCGGATCAAGACTTCAAGTTCCTGTTCCTGTTCCATACCTGTTCCAGCAGAGACTACCAGTGGCTTCAGCCTAGTCTCTAGTAGAGTGGTCCTCCATGGCAGTTACTGGCTGGCTGTGACCCTTTGCTTGTACCTGCTATTTTCCTCTGTTTGCTACCTTATTGTTGTTTAATAAATTGCATTTTACTATACTGTACTGATTCCTGATCATCTCTGGGGAACCGTGACATATACACAACTACATCCAATCTGCATCATCTTTGTTACCAGTCTGACACTGAAAGTCTGTACCACCTGATTTGTAGTGTTCTGTTCCGGAATAAACTACTTACAGTCTGCCCCATTTAGTTACCAACCTGGCACTGGAAATCCAGTTACATCTCATTTGTACTGTTCTGCTCCAAACTCAGCTGCACCACTTTCTTTCCAACCGGGCACTGGAAATCAGTTATATCTGTTTTGTGCTGTCCTGTACTGAAAGGGTAGTAGATAAGTGGAATACCTCTACCAGCAGAAGTGGTAGAGGTTAATATAGTGATGGAATGTAAGCATGCATGGGATAGGCCTAAGGTTGTCCTGAACATAAGACAGGACTAAGGACCAAATAAGGTTTGGGATTTTTACAATAGGAATAATGGGACGACTAGAAGGGTTCTTTTCTGCTGTCAAATTCTATGTTTCTATGTGATTCTGTTGTGAACTCAACTATCTCAAAAGTTTCAGAAACAAAAAAAAAGACACAAAGCACTTCTACTAGTAATGCAGTAGAAAATCCCAAATATGTCAGAAAGTCCAAAACAATTTAAAAACACATACAGGTGCGGCAAATGTTTCTTGGATGCAGCTAAATCCATAGTGTCCTCACCTTTCACATTCTAAATAAACAGGAGAGAAGAAAGGAAAAGCTCAAACCATCTGAGAGTACCTATGTAGGATAAGTTTCAGTAATCCTAAATGAATATACTTTTAAATATAAATGAATATACCTTTCTTGTAAATCTCAGATGAACAGTGTGGATATAAGTGTAACACCTTCAGCTCACGAGCTTGAAAAATGATGATTCACACTGCAGGTGATGATGCTCTATAAACCAGAGGTCCGAGCCCAACCTGGCTCTGAGATAAGATGCCAACAGGAGTTAAATAAGTAACACTTTATTTTCCCTACGCGTTTCGTGAATAACTTTCAGACTTGCTATATGCACTAATTCCAAGGTCATCCGGTGAGTGGCATATGTTGGGGGTCGGTTACCCTTAGAGATAGCATTTATTTCCCCCCAATAAGGAGTAGGACCACTCTTTGTGAGAATTCAGAGACCTCCTATCTCAAAACTTCACCATGTGGTTACTAACCTTGTACCAGAATTCAACTACATCTAATTTTATTACTGAATATACATAAAACAAAGAAAATAATCAAATAGCAGCGCTCCTGATGGATACAAAGCTACTATAAATATCAAAATGTCCAAAAAAAAGTTACTTGTAACAAACAGCTTCTTTGAGGTGCCGCTTCGTCTCCGGTGTCCACAGCAAACACCCAAAGCTTGACTCGACGGGTAAAAAGAAAAGAAAAAGAGACAAGCGCAACCTCTAAGTGCAGTAAATCAAATATCACCTCAATGGCATATATAATAATATGTACTCACAAGACCACTTCTTGCATGTTGTGCCCGTAAGAAGAAAAAGAGAAAATTCTCTTCCAGCCGTTCGGGACCTTCAGTAGAACCTCTTATAAGGTGTCCAATGCACTACCACTGTCACATGTGATTAGACCACATGGAACTGGGAACTTTTACTTGTGGAGCACCACATGAGGGACTCCACAAGTAAAAGTTCCCAGTTCCATGTGGTCTAATCACATGTGATTAGACCACATGGAACTGGGAACTTTTACTTGTGGAGCACCACATGAGGGACTCCACAAGTAAAAGTTCCCAGTTCCATGTGGTCTAATCACATGTGACAGTGGTAGTGCATTGGACACCTTATAAGAGGTTCTACTGAAGGTCCCGAACGGCTGGAAGAGAATTTTCTCTTTTTCTTCTTACGGGCACAACATGAAAGAAGTGGTCTTGTGAGTACATATTATTATATATGCCATTGAGGTGATATTTGATTTACTGCACTTAGAGGTTGCGCTTGTCTTTTTTTCTTTTAATTTTATTACTGCATGGTTCTTGACCTGAACTACATCTATTCCACACACCTTTGTTAAGAACCTGGCATTAGAACTCACATATACCTCATTTGCACTGCGTTGTTCCTGACTCATCTACATCTGCTCCATACCAACGAGCAACCTCGACTCAAGACTTACATTTTGCTATGTTCAGTCTGCACTACTTTAAGCAACTGACTCGACTACTTCCAATCTGCACCATTTATAATCAGTTCGGCAGCTGAATGATGCGTCAGGCATCCCTCTAGCATTCATGGGGTTAAAAAAAACATTTTTATCTTACCTCAGAACAACAGATCCTGCCACCTAAACATTCTCCTACCCTGAGAAACTATTTGGCTCATTTTGCAGTTATTTGAGCCCCGGACCTGCCTCATAACTGCAGCTAATAGTGAGTATTAATAAAGGTTTCAGAATTCATGGGAAAATGTAATCAGAGGAGACAATAGGACATTCCTGGCACCCTGGGCTTCATAAGAGCAGAGGAGAAATTCCACAAAAGTGAAGTGATGGCAATGGCTGAGGAAGCTTTAGGTTCTACAGAGCAATTACTATGACAATTACCTAATTAGGACTTCTTTTAACCCTTTGAGTGCCAGTAGGTTTTGCAGCACATTGCAGAGCAGTGCGTTGCGTACCCCTCTGGCACTCAAAGGGTTAACTTCACTATTAAAGAGATAGTAATGTTTCACAAAAACAGCAGCTCCAATTAATCTTTATAGCATTTGGACCATGGAGAGTGTTATTTCATTACTGTCAGAGTTGTAGCTCAAGAGTAATTGAATGGTAAAGTATCCCCCTTCCCGCCCCTTTTACCTAGTGTAAGCCACCTCCCCTCAGATGTGGAATCTGTTCTCTTGACCGGACAGATCACCGCAAGGGACAATCTTCCTACTGTAAACATAAGGAAAACCCCGCCCCCTCGACAGGTTTTTCCTTATGATCACTGAAGATTGTCCTTCTCTGCGATCCATCCGGACAATCTTGCTGCTCTGAGATGAGCAGTGGTACATCAGTAAAAGGGGCGGGAGGTGGATACTTTATCATTGAATTGCTCTTGAACTACAACTGTATTGAAATAACACTCTCCATGGTCCAAATGCTATGGGACAGACAGACAGCGCAGACTCAGAGGTACCTTATCTCTAAGATGTCTGCACTGTTGTCCGCTGGTGGCTGCAAAAGAAGTTTATTTTCTTGAATAACGTGAACTTATTGAATATAATATAAGTATGGCTTTACCTATCACTATATTAGTAAGGAATTCAGGGGCAATGTTATGAGGTTGAAAGTTCCACTTTAAATGGTTAGGGAGTTACCTACAGCAACAAGTGTCTCTTAAGTCGCCCGGAAAGAAGGCGCCCAATAGTGTAGTATATCAACAGCAATATTAAATATAATATTGGGAAATCAAATCGCAAATAAAATGATTGCCCAAACTACAATAATAAAAATGCAGACTCTATCTATCAATCTCACACGTATCGTGACACCGTGTCACTTTTTTCAAAGATAATAAACAATGACATATACCATTATTCATCATTTTTTATTATATTTGAAAAAGTGACACGGTGTTGTCACAATAAGTGGGAGACTGAAAGAGTCTGCATTTTATTATTGTAGTTTGGGCAATCAGTTATTTGCTATTTGATTTCCCAATAAAACAAAAAACTTTTCTCACATTATTATTTCTGGGAAGCTGTTTTTTCACTGTTCCCGGATCATTGAGGATCCTCTAGAGGTACCCAAGTGGAGACGGGATATATTGCCCATTTGTGCCTGTGTCAGACCTATTTATAGCTGACCATCTGGATTGTGAGTATTAATTTGGCATTCATTTATATTCAATATTGCTGTTGATTTACTACACTATTGGGCGACTTCTTTCTGTGGCAGTTTTATGGTGTCACGTTTTGGAGAGAGCTTTCTTAGAGGTGCTGCTTCGAAGATAGCTGATATTGAGGGCAGCTTGGAATTTCCCTCGATGGTCCTTTTGCTGTCCTGCACATAAGTGTATCGAAGGCCTATCTGTTTGTGAGTACAACTCACTGTGGGTGTTTCTGGTGACGGCCTGAGCATTGGTGATTCAAAACAGGGGGTGCCTTTTGTCTCTCTTTTGTATATCTCTTAAGTCCTTGGATGCTGATTAGACAGACAGACATAGAGAAAGAGAGACAGACAGAAGATAGATAGATAGATAGACAGATAGATAGATAGATAGATAGATAGATAGATAGATAGATAGATAGATCAGAGGTTCTCAACCCGTGCCCTACGTGGCCACTAACAGGCCAGGACTTAGGAATTTCCCTGCTACAACACAAGTGTGTTGATCAGAGGCTCAGTCATATTGATTAACTCACCTGTGCTTTTAAAAGGAAATTCTCAAATCCTGGCCTGTTAGTAGCCACTGAGGGCACGGGCTGAGAACCACTGAGATAGATATGAGATAGATAGACAGGCAGACAGATAGATAGATAGATAGATAGATAGATAGATAGATAGATAGATAGATATGAGGAAGATAGGCAGACAGGCAGACGGATAGATAGATAGACAGATGGATTACATAGGCAGACATATATTCCAGACTGTCATACTGAGGAATTCAACTTAAGTCTGTTAAACAAATTAAGATCTACTTATTCCTATAGAGGAAAAATAATATGGTGAACACTACAGAGCCAAGTCTATCTAAAGTGCCAAATGCTAATATAACTAAAATATGAAGGGACTTTAGGGAGAGATTTATAAATAAGTGGAGTGAAATACTTAATAGTAATTATATTAAACGTACAATAAATATACAAGTGAAATAGCAGATACAGTATTCAGTTGACTTCAAAAGTTAAAATTAAAATGCAACATAGCTTAACTCTGCTAAAAGGGGCACTGACTCCTGATTAAAAAAAAAATATATAGATATATATATATATATATACAGGGCTTAAAACTTGAAGTCCTTTGCTACTAGCCAGACCTGAAAAGTTACTCACCACTGCAAGTCATAACATACCCACCAGGGCTGAATTTCTACTCACCAGGGTTAAATTTTCACTCGCCATTGGATAGTGGTGAGTGGAATTTTTGAGTCCCGATATATATATATATATATATGTATATATATATATATATATATATATATATATATATATATACACACATATACTTTTGTAATAAATAAATGTAGCAAAAGTCATGTGCCTGGAGCTCCTCTGTGGGTTCATTGCTGTAAAGGGATAACCTCTGAGGATGAGGCTGAATTCACTTCAAACAACTTCTTTATTAAAATTATAAAGCATTGTGGTATCAGAACAGAACCCGAGTCTCTGTCCACCACGCAACTCACAAGAGAGGACACACACATATATATATCATCATCATCATCTTCAGCCGTTGTCGATCCACTGCAGGATGAAGGCCTCCTCAACAAGCCTCCAACAACTTTGGCCCTCTGCCTTCTGTTGCCACTGTGTACCAACAAATTTAGTAAGTTCATCTACCCATTTTGTCTTTGGTCTTCTTCCTGGGTTTTTAGTATTGAGTGGAATACATTCCAAAATGTGTTTGGTCCATCTACCATAAATCTTCTTATTTCAGGCTGGAACATATTCCCCTTCAAACCACCTCATTCCCAGGCATCCCCTTAGCCTAATTACTCCATGGAGCAGGGTATTACTCTTTTGAATGCAATTGCACATGCCTAATGACAGTGTTAATGCAGAGACTGTACAGACTATCTGGCACCCATAATGTTTTGATCCTTGCTATTTACCTCTGCTATATCTGCTTCAGTTAAAGGTATAGTCTTTGATTCTAGTCCATGGTGCTAATGTGGAGATCCCTAGCCTAGTTCAGGACAGATAGAGAGGAAAGACAACCGATGGGCTTGGGGGATATTGAACACAGTGGGTACACATAACTGAGCTGGGCTGCAGGCAAAGAGTGTTCGAGGCTTGACTTTTATTATCTGTCACCCCACTCCCCTTCCACAACAGTAAAGGAACCTGGGATGGAGAAAGGGGTGGAGGACAGAGACATCCCAGGCACCACTAGGCAAGCCACTCTATGAACCCTTGGCTCCACCCAAGCACCCCATTCCTCACATGACCCCTTCTCCCGTTCCATCCACTGTTTCCACAGACAATACCCATGCCTATAACATGCCTATATACCCATGCCTATGAAATGCCTATAATACCCATGCCGATAACATGCCTGCAATTCCCATGCCTATAATACCCATGCCTATAACATGGTTGCTAGTGAGCTCTTCAACACATTGCTCCACAATGTGCTGGAGATGTCTCTGTCATCCAAGGGGTTAAATAACAGCCTGGATATGGGTCTAAGGGACACTGATCTTGCTCTGGACACTCCCACAATTTAGAACATAAGTGTGGCCAGCAGAGCTGAGTCTTCCCTCAATATTTGGACCTCTAAGCAGTTGCCTACGCCTGTTGGTCAATTCAGGGCTTAACCTTTATTAGAAGGACACCCTGTTCCATCACTGGGCCATATATGTAGTGGATACCACAAGGAACGTCTCACTAACACTTCTATGACCCCTCACATGCCTTAAAAAATGTACTCCTGTCTTCACTGAGTAATCCCATCAAAAGGAAGGGGTGCACTTTGGATAGGTCAGTCCGTGTCAAGTACATGTAATTGTCTGATGGCCACACAAACCACCATTCATTAGACTCGCAACAAGTCACCTATCTGTTTTCAGATCTCACTACTGCATCTTCCCTGCAACCTACTAAAAATAGCAGAGGTTGGAAAAAATCCCTTCTTTAATCTAAAACACTTTTGCTACAGCACTAAACTATTTTACTCCAAGATTTACAAGCCAAAATAAAAAAAAAACATATTTATTTTTAACTGGACAAGGGCAGCATGTGAATTCTGACTTCTAAAACAAAGAAATCTGGATATAATCCATACCCATGCAATCTTGTGCAATAAGAGTGTAAGTTATCATTGTGGATATGGGAATTTTGGTTTGGAGTAGACTCAGAAAAAACGTTCTTTGATTAAATGAGACCCATAGCCACAGGCTCATGATAATGTCTTTTTTTCCTTCAAGAGAAATATATAATTAGTAACATTAAATTAAAGCTAACATTGCCCAGTTCAAAGCTGAATGATAACAAGCTCAAACACTGGGGCGGGAATGGTGTGTATTGATGTTCACTTTTTAGATGTTAGAATGGACTAGCTAAGATCAACTTCTCTCAAGGGTGCCCTAAACTTTTAATCTTTGGGATATATCTTGCAAAGTAGAGGAAAGTGCTGTAACCAGCCATCCACCCCTTAAAGGGATAGTAATACTTTGTTTTATCTTTCTTTTATTTTGTAGGCATTAAAAAAACATGAAGAACGATATAAGTCTTATCGCTCAAACCTTTATGGTTTAAGAGATATTCACAAGCAAAGTTTCTCCTCCCGTCCCTTTTACCTAGTGTAAGCCATCTCTTCTCAGATGTGGAATGCAGTCCATAGACCAGACAGATAACAGAAGGGGACAATCTTCTTCCTGTGAGAACATTGAAAGCCCTGCCCCCATTGACAAGTTTTTCAGGTTTTTCCCTTATCTTAACTGAAGATTGTCCCTCTCTGCAATCTACCTGGGCACCTCCCTTCTGATCTGGCTGAACAGTGTTACATCAGTAAAAGGGGCGGGAGGGGGATACTTTGTCATTGAATTACTCTTACTACAACTCTGACAGAATTGAAATAACACTCTCCAAAGTCCAAATACTATGATGACTAATTGGAGCTGCTTTTATTATGAAACATTACTATCCCTTTAAGTGAGTACTCTCATATAAGGATGGGCAAAAATTTTCACCTCAGACTAAAATCGGCAAATGATGGTATTTCCCGCTTGGTGAATAATTTCCTGTGAAAAGTGCAGTTTTTCTGCTTTTTCACCTGGATCATTCCATTGAAATCAGTGGGAACATTGAATTTACACAAGACACATAACAAATATTATTTTATTTTCCAAAGGCATAGTATTAAAGATGCATGAGGGTGCCTGTGTTGGTGGGGTGTGGAGAAAGAATTAGTTGAACAGGGAATGTTTTGGGGGGCGTTTGTTTACTGGGATGGGGAGGCAGTTAATAAAAAAATAAATCCTAAATACAATTAAAAAAAAAAACAACATATGACATGATATGAAAGGGGTCTGAGGAGGGTGCCTGTGTTGGTGTGTGGAGTCTGCAGAATGAATCAGTTGAACAGGGAATTTGTTTTGGGGGGTACTTGACTGGTAAATAAAAAATAAAATAAGAAACTGTTATGGACCAGGAACCAGACAGGACACTAAAAAGGTAAAATGAAAAACACCTTTATTAAAGAAACAAAAAATAAACAAACAGAATCGTGATCAGGAGCATAAACCAAATGACAAGCCAGGAACCGGGACAGGTAATCAGCCAAGCCGGAGTCAGGAGCACAGGAACAAGCCAGAGGTCAGAAGCACAGAAGTCAGTGAAGTCTGGAACAAGCTAAGGGTCTGGAACACAGCAAACAGGAGCGCAGGAAAATCCACAGCAACCAGCAGCAACAGGTCAGCAAACAAACACAAGGACAATGGGGAAGTGAGCCAAGCTGCTTTAAGTACCCTGGGAGGGTTGGCTGATAACAGTCAGGTGGGTGATCAGAGAGGTCAGAAACTCAGAACACAGCAGCAGTGGATAGCAGAGCACTAGATTATCTCAGACATCAGAATCAATAGGCAGAATAGAGCTGCTCAGCAAAACCTTGACAGAAACGTGTATGTTACAGGAACCCCCTGACATAAGCTGCCACTGGGGTGGACTGAGACTTGGCTTGATAGACTATCTTGTAGAGGATGATTTGTTAGATTTGTTGTTAGCGGCCCAAGCCCGAGGAAACATTGTTTTGTACGACTTAGGCTTATGTGATGAACAAGCCCTGAAGAAACATTGATTTGTAGGACTTACGTTTGTTTGGCACAAGCCCTAAGGACACATAGATTTGTAGGACTTAGGCTTGTTAGAAACAACCCCCAAAAATTGTTTATTCTCTTTTGTAGGACTATGTTTTTGTATTATTATTATTTTTGTTTTGGTTTTTTTTTAAGCAGAAGCCCTGTGAAAAAAATGGTCTACTGGCCTAGTGCCAGCAGGTCATGTTGTGTGAAATGTCCTCCTGAGTCCATAATTGTGGAATTTGCAACTGCTGTTCTTGCTGCTGCTGTTTCTGTTGAGTTATTAAAGCAGCAAGATGATTAGGCACCTGAAAGGGAATGGGATCAACATCAGCAGTAACACTGGTGATGGATGATGAAGGTTCCACTTGCCACGTCTAGCTCCACTGATGCTCCTGAGGCAGTAGAACAATAAGTAGCTACTGTGGAGAAAAGAAGAAGTTGGCCAATAATTCCTCTCCACCTGCAACTTCTCCAAAATCATGGGTTTGTTGTTATTAGGATATACATTTTTCCTTTGAGAGCAGGAACTGTGCCTCTTATCAGCAACTGTAATGTGCAAAGTGTGTGTGTGGTAAATAACATCTGGGGGCATTACTGTATCAAAACACCATGACACCAGAACCCGATTACTGCCTCTGTCACTATACCCCTTGTCTACACCCCGTAAGGACACATGACAACTTGCTGACAGTTTAATAGTAATGATGAAACCTCCCTGCCACCATCTTAGCATATTCTGTGGAATGGAATTTCCTCAGATGCCGATTGATGCCCTGCTTACAATTTTCCTCCACCACACTGCAATGTGTGGTCAGTGCACCACACAGTGTGCAATGGGTAGAGACGAGCTGCCACATCCTAACATCAACAGAGTGGCTATCAGTTGGCAGGGGGAAGGTAACGATTAATTAGGTGGATTGGCAGAAGATGTAGTTACCCCACAGAAAGAAAGTGATGGCAAGCTAGTTGTTTCACTCATCATGAAACTTCCAGTCTCTGTCTGGGTTTCTCTATTCTTCCTCCTCTTTGATTTCCGCCTTACCTCTTCTTGCTTTCTGGAGAGTCAGGGGGTACAACAACAGTGGAGGGTGTTTGGCTTTAGCATGTTTGACATAAATGTCATGGTGCCTGTTTTTCATGTGTCTTATCATGGCAGTTGTGCCAAGGCGCATTCCCTCCTTTCCTCTTCTCACTGACTTGTCACAATTTGTGCACAGTGCCATTGGTGATGACTGCACTGTTCCTGCCCCAAGGGAAAAATAGTCCCACACCCATGACTTCAGGGGATAGGGATAGGGAACAGGTGGAGAAGAATTGCCTCATTCTTCTTGTCCTCCACATTCCATTTCACCGTCTGTGGCAGCAGATGATGTTGCTGCTGTTACAGCTACTGCCTCAGAATCAGCACTGCAGCTACGACCAGGTGTATTTCTGCCGCTGGCATGTGAAACTGTCCTAGTCCCACATCGCTTGTTGACCCCATTCCCACTGTTTCCACTGTGGCCTGTGGCATACTAGCCTGCTCCTCAGCACCCTGCTGCCCTTGCAACTGAGCAGCATCAGGAATTAGAGCCATTGCAAATTCAAAAGCTCACTGCTGGTGGTGGTGGCGGTGCCCATCCTCATCCCTGTCTCCCATTCCTTCTCAGTTTCTGCTTAAAAGCCATCAATGTCTGTTCCACCCCAGTTTCTCCACCATTATCATTACCACCACCACTTGTCCCTACATGCTGCTGCTGCTCTATTACAGACATCTCACTGCTGGCTGGAGAAGGTAACGAGCAGTGTGACAGAGGGTCCCCTAATGTCAAACTTGCCATTTCTTGGTGATGTGAAGAAGGCAGACTGGCAGCAGTAGCAGCAGGCACAGGCAGCTGATCTCTGGTTCTGGTGGTGGTTGCTGCTATCCACCAACAGTTCTGGCCTCTTCAGGATCATGTTCCACTTGGACACTGTCCTGAAGGAAAGGGGACTCTCAGGGTCAGAGGAATAGTGTGGGCTCCCTTGACCGCTAGTCTGGATGTTCTCAAATGCTTCCTGTACCACTTCCCTAACACTAGTCCCACCGACTGATTCACCATTATTGCTGCTACTACTACTAACACCAACCACATCAAGTTCAGCCCCAGAGTCTTCCTCCTCACAGCCACTAGTAATATGAGGATATTGATTACCCCTTATTTCACTCCTAACACTAACAAGCTGCTGGACCTTCTCAGTAGTGGTACTAGCACTGACGGTACTACTTGGGGATGGCAAGTGTGACTTAGGGTCCCCTGCTGTCATACTTGGCATCATCTTCTCCTTCCCCCTCCTAGTATTACAAGACACATTAGCAGCAGGTTCGGCACTGGTGGCAGCAGGCACAGCACTGGCAGCAGGCACAGCACTGGTGACAGCATGTCTGACAGCAGGCAGAGTATTGGTGGTAGCAGATTCAGCACTGGCAGCAGACACAGAACTGGCTGCATGGGGGCAGGGGCAGCATGTCCGACAGCTGGCTCAGTGGCAAAAAGGTGAAAACCATGTAAATCAATGGGCAGAAATTTTCTAGCCATTGAAAAAATGGCAAAGAATATTGGCCAATGAGTGAAAAATGCGAAGGTGCTGGTTTTAAAGTGGATTTTTTTTAAAATCCCACGAAAACCACGTTGTTGTCCGCTTTTTTGCAGGATTTTTCGTGGGAACAAGGCGAAAGCTTTCGCACACCCCTACTCTCATGTTCCAGAGGCTGATCTGGCCTCTAAAGTTTATAAGAAGCACTGGTTCACATCCAGGCTGAGATTCCATTCAAGCCAGAAATATTGAATGGCTATTTTCTGATATGGCAGATATTTCCAGCTGGTAAATTCTGCAATCACATTCCGACCAAGGGTCATAATTGGATAGCATAATAGTGTTTATTATTTCTTTAAAAAAAAAAAAAAAAAAAAAAAGCACCTTTAGAATCCTTTTGAGAAACGAAAAACGCTCCAAATAACCCCAAATTGAATGTAGGAAACAGAGGTAAAGCAGATCGATTTCTGGTGAATTCCTTGGGATAAATCGGGGATGGGGGGGGGGGCTGTCCAATGTCTGTTGTCCCATGTGGCAGAACACACTCCCCACATTCCTGTCACCTGCTTTTAACCCCTGCGCTGCTGGATCGCAGTATTCTCCCTGCTCCGGCAATGGAGGAGTTAGCCATGGAAGCGTTAACTACAAAGGGGATAACCCCTCCTCCCAGCCAATGGGAGAATGGGAAAACAGGGATCGGCCATATAAACAAAGGATTGGCCATATAAAAGCCAATTACTGCTGTCTTTCACACAGCGGCCTTGGCAATGGCCCAAGCAGGACTGGAAAGGTGGGTTTTCTTTTTTTTATGATGGGGCTATTTCAGTACTTTTCTATTTAGTTTATTTGTTTGTTTACAAGTGTTTGATGTACAAGAGTAGCGTGGCACGGACACAGCAGGACCTCCAACATTAAAGTATGTATATGTTTTGGATATTCACCATACTACTGGGGGGGGACCCTTCCATGTATGTAATGAAATAAATATGGCGGCTCCAGATCCCATTATCATTTTTTTTCACATCCTCCCCTCTTAGCGAAGGCAGAGGAAGGGGTCTCAGACCTCTTCCTTGGGCATTTTTACTGATTGATATAGGGACTCAGGTGCTATAACGTTCACTTGAATTATTGTCATGGCAGTAGATATCTGTGGGTGCTGTTTGCTGAAATGTGCAGTATATACAGATTGGTCACTGCTACATGCCTCTGCACAGAAGCCTATCAGGCCTTCACACAAGACACTGATTTGTAGAGAGGTGCAATGCCTCATCCACCCTCCCACTATACCTAGTGCCCCATCCAAATTCAAGAATCTCTGAAACATTTTTCTGAGTGAGTAGTGAGGCTTTAGAGTATGACTTGAAAAAAATTAAAATCTGGATCACCAGAGAGGAAGGTTACTTATAGGAATATGTGGCTGTTAAAGGGGCAGTAAAGGGTTAGGGGCCTGGGCTGTATATGGGTAGGATGTTACTTTATAGAAATGGGAACCAAGCTGCTATAGCTTAAAACTGTAACATGTTCTCTTCATGTGTCCAGCAGGTTTCCTTGATCCGCAGGCCTGGATGACATCAGTGCTTCAAAAAGCACTTCTAGGAGAGCATTCTCGTCTCCACTGAAACCACTAGGAAGCAACGTCATCCCCAGCTCTGCTGGTTATGGAGATCTCCAGGAGAAATGGAGAGAGAATAGCAGGGTCTTAAAGGGATAGTAATACTTAAGTATTACTAATCCCTATAGTAAAGCCCTACTAAAAAAAAAACGTATTGCCCCCAGTGTCATCTCTCAAACTTTTATGGTTTGAGAGATGAACACTTCTAAAGTTGCCCTCTCGCTCCCCCTTCCCCATAGTCAGCTTTGTAGCTGACTGAAGGGAAATCCGGTCATAGATCATCAGGTGGCTCTGCAGCAGAGCTGCGATCGCGTTAACTAAAAAAAAAAACTTTCACTAAAAAGGTCTTCTACATGTGCTTGCAAACCAAGCACACGTAGAAGACCATTTCAGTGAAAGTTTTCTTTTTTAGTAACGCGATCCGGCTGTGCTGGAGAGCCGCCTGAAAGTCGTACGACTCTCTTCCCTGCAGTCAGCTCGAATTCTGACTACGGGGAAAGGGGAGGGAGAGGGCAACTTTAGAAGCGATCATCTCTCAAACCATAAAGGTTTGAGAGATGACACTGGGGGCAATATGTTTTTTTTTTAGTAGGGCTTTACTAAAGGGATTAATAATACTTAAGTATTACTATCCCTTTAAGCCACCTGAACTTGATCCCACAGCTGTCAGATACGTTATACAGTATGTAAAACCCATTCATCTGCCTCTTTAATGTTTTTACAGAAACGTTTACCTAGATAGGAGCCTTTCATGCGGCAGCCAGGCACATCTATGTATATAATTTATAATTGTATCTGTAGTTGAGTATCATTTTCTGTGCATCATTTCAGAGCCTTGCGTTGCAATCCGTTGGATACCTCTCTAGCAATCAAAGGGTTAAAGGAAAGATAAGCGAGATACAGAGAGAAGAAAGTAAATCAAAATCAGATCCAAAAACCCAAAGAAATTCATGCTCAAAAAACAAAACAAATATAAAAGCAGAAGGAAAACGATACAATTAGAGACAGAGAACTAGAACAGGGAAGGAAATAGTATGAACCTAAGATAAAAGTAAGGGGAAAGAGTTGCTGTCATTGAGAAAATAAAGAGTCTGAGACGAGAAGTAACTTTATTAAAGTGGATCTTTCACCCTAGGATACATTTAGTTCAGTTTAACCTCTTAAAGGGATAGTAATGTTTCACAGAAACAGCAGCTCCAATTAATCTTCATAGTATTTGGGCCATGGAGAGTGTTATTTCAATACTGTCAGAGTTGTAGTTCAAGAGTAATTGAATGATAAAGTATCCTCCTCCCGCCCCTTTTACCTAGTGTAAGCCCCCACTCCTCAGATGTGGCATCTGGTCTCTTGACCAGACATGTCACAGCGAGAGACAATATTCTTACAAGATTTTTCAGGGTTTTCCTTATGCTCACTGAAGATTGTCCCTCTCTCTGTGATCCATCCGGACAGTCTTGCTGCTCTGAGGTGAGCAGTGTTACATCAGTAAAACGGGCAGGAGGAGGATACTTTATCATTCAATCACAACATTAGTATCCCTTTAAGGACCCATGACAACACAACAGTTCTGCACTTAAAGGGATAGTAATGTCAGAAAAAAAGTATTAACTATATGGTAGATACAATTAAAAGAGAGTACTTGCACTTATTTGTATCTCTCAAACCGCTTGTCACAGTACCTTGTTTCCAGCGCCACCGCTTCAACAACGCTCGGCGTCTTTCCACACGTCATCTGCAGGCAAGAGGCTTCAAGCATGCTTCAGGCCTCTGTTTTATGTGTGTTTGCTTCCTGTAGTCTCCTCCTACCTACTTCCTCCCTCTAGATGCTCCTCCTACCTACTTCCTGTGGATAGGTTTAAAGGGCAGACTGAGTCCTGACTCAGTCACCCTTACATTGGTGTTCTGAGCAGTTCATTTTCTAGTATTCCTGATTCCTGTGTATGATCCGTCTTATCTGTCCATCCATTCTGGTGCTGACCTGTGGCTCTGACTATTCTCCTTGTGCGTTCCGATTTGGCTCAGATATCCTTTCTGGTGCAAACCTGTGGCTCTGGCTGACTACATGCTCTGTGTATGACCTAGGCTTGTCAGGGAAACGCGCATGGAATCTGCGCACTAGGAGAGGAGCGTGAACTTCAGCAGCAGGGATCCAGGAGCTCTCCTCCGGACCATATCCCTTCCAATGGATAAAATCCTGTAAGCGTCCTCTAACCATACGGGAGTCCAGAATACTTTGAACCTCATATTCCTCGTGATCTGCAACTATCACGGGAGCAGGACGGACAGGACGGAGGTATACCGTTTGCATTTAAACTCTGCTGTAGTCTGTAACTGAACAAGGACATTTTATTATCTTGAAATGTTTGCATGGCCTATTAGAATCATGGAGCGATGCTCAAGGCTATCATCATAAATCATGCAGCCCAGTACAAAGACACAACCAGGGCCCCCAACCCCACTTCATACATTTAACCCATACACAGACTCACCCCTGCCCTATCTCACCCATCCCACACACTGTGTAATACATCAGCCTCGTTCCACTGTCCTCTGGTAGCCACAGATCCACGCATACACTGTCTGATATCCAGCCTTATTCCACTGGTAGACTAGGATCCCCATGTACATTGTCTGCACCCCACCCAACCTGGTTCCATTAGTATTCACAAATCTGCACATTGTTCTCTCCCACCCTGCTATGTTCCGCTGGCAGTCACAAATTCCCACATACATTATTTGACTCCCAGATTGGTTCCACTGGCCAGAACATATTCCTACATACATTGTCTGATCCCTAGCTTGGTTCCACTGATCAGCACAGATCCACTCATACATTGTCTGCCCCTCAGCCTAGTTTGCCTGGTAGTCATACATCCCTACATTCTTAGTCTAAGCCCGTGTTCCTTTTTTCTGTAGGGAGCAGAAAACCTGAGCTGTGCTGCCCTCCACACCTCAGTGAAACCTGGAAATATTAAGCGAGAGGTGGCAGTGGAACTGATCCACCAAGGTGCTGCATGAAAATGAGTGCAGGACAGTGCAGCTGCAGTGCCCTCAAATTCTCAGCTCCCCCCCAAAAAAAAGATATGGGGTGTCGCTGCCCTAACGCTGTTGGGAGATAGACCCCCATGCTCATATCTGGGAACTTTCAAAATGAGCTGATCCTGAGATCTTTGGAATATTAACCCATAACGTTCCCCAGTACATAGATTTAAGGCAGCATATCTCTGCTTGTTCTAACTGGGAGCAGGGCCGGATGTACATCTCAGGAGCCTGTAGGCACAGAAATCTGAAGCGCCCCCCCCCCCCGAGTTGGCCATCTCCACTGGACACCTCCACAATACTCCTAACCTCCACATTACCCCCCATCTTCATATTGCCCTCACACTGCCCCCCATCAGCTCCATATTGCCCCATCAGCTCCAACTTGCCCCAATCAGCTCCAACTTGCCCCCATCAGCTCCAACTTGCCCCCATTGTATCAACATTGCCCCATCATCTCCATCTTGCCCCATCAGCTCCATCTTGCCCCATCAGCTCCAACTTGCCCCCAACAGCTCTAACTTGCCCTCATCAGCTCCAGCTTGCCCTCGCATTGCCCCATCAGCTCTAACTTGCCCCCATCAGCTCCACCTTGCCCCGCTGGACCACCAGGAGAGATCTGTGCTTCTGCACAGACCTGTAGCTGCTGGAGCTCCCACGCAGTCTTCTCTTTAGTAATCAGAGCGCTGGGAGATGATGTCATGATGATGTCATCTTCCAGCGCTCTGCATTACTAAATAGCCGGAGGAGCTCAGCAGCTACAGGTCTCTCAGAACAGACCTTACCATGCGGGCGGCAGGTTTCGCCACTTAAAAAAATATATAAAAATAAATTTTAAAAAATCGATTCTATTGACAGGCGCCCCTCTGTGGGGTGTGCCTGTAGGCAGATGCCTACTCTGCCTTATGACAAATCCGGCCCTGACTGGGAGGTGTTATTACCGGTACCCAAGGAACCCTTAACTTACTGTAACTTAGAGATTTTACTGCCTGCACATACAGAAGAGAAGCAGGATGTGTCCCTCTGTCCTTCTGGTAGAAATAGCAGCAATAAGCAGTTATTTGGTGCAGATGAGATAGCAGTTAACACTCGGCTCTCTCACCATGAGAATGTGTCCCTTCAACCCGAGCCCCTCAGATTTGAGTCAAAACCTTGAATCTCAGGTTCAAACCCTAGAATTCACAGGTATGACCATGCTTGGCCACCCCCCATACATGTCTACTCCCTGTACCACAGGGTAACCAGACCTCACCTCTAACCGGGGACACATAGGAAATAGGCATATTTCAGGACTGCACTTAAAGGGATAGTAATACTTCGTTTTAACTTTATTTTATTTTGTAGGCATTAAAAAAACATGAAGAACGATATAAGTCTTATCTCTCAAACCTTTATGGTTTAAGAGATATTCACAAACAAAGTATCCCCCCCCTGTTCAACCAGATCAGAAGGGAGATGCCCAGGTAGACTGCAGAGAGGGACAATCTTCAATTAAGATAATGGAAAAAGCTGAAAAACTTGTCAAGGGGGGAAGGGCTTTCATTGTTTTCATACAAAGAAAATTGTCCCCTTCTGTTATCTGTCCTGTCATACAACCAGACTCACATCTGAGAAGAGATGGCTTACACTAGGAAAAAGGGGCGGGGAGGGGAACTTTGCTTGTGAATATCTCATAAACCATAAAGGTTTGAGAGATAAGACTTATATCATTCTTCATGTTTTTTTAATGCCTACAAAATAAAATAAAGTTAAAATGAAGTATTACTATCCCTTTAAATCAAAGCAGTCCTGCAGTATGCATTTTTCATATGCGTCCCCGGTTAAAGGTGAGGTCTGGTCACCTTCCCCCCCATGACTGCAGCCCTGACAGTTCTATCTCTCTGTTCTCTAGCCATAGAAATATAAGTTTGAGGTTTCTTCCTCTATAATTCATTTGAACATGTCAGGCAACCTTCAACTCTCCAGCTCTTGATGACTACTAGTGATGAGCGAGCACCCCAATGCTCGGATGTTCGGGTGCTCTGACCGAGCACCCCCTGAGGCTCGAGTGCTCGGCCGAGCATCCGAGCCCCATTGAAGTCAATGGGAGGACTCGAGCATTACACCAGGCACCCCCTGCTCTGATGAGGGGAGGGTGCCTGGTCCATAGGAAAAGGGCAGAAAAAGATGGAAACACTACAGAAATGGTTCAGGGACAGCATAGGGAGGATGTCTGGATGCACCTTGGACTCCAACATCGCTGCTGGGAACGATCTTTCGCCCGTAGTACGCCATTTTTACAGACTGACCATAAAACACACAAAAAGGAAAATAAAAACGACTTTAGGCGAAAAATTGTTACCAAACAATATTTGCTGTATATTTACTTGTATATCATCTGCAAATTATCCCAAAAATTTCCTTGATTTTCGGAAGTGAGGCCATGATTAAGAGGGAAACGTGCGCAGAGGCAAATTCTCCCAAAAATTTCCTTGATTTTCAGAACTGAGGCCATGATTAAGAGGGAAACGTGCGCAGAGGCAAATTCTCCCAAAAATTTCCTTGATTTTCAGAACTGAGGCCATGATTAAGATGGAAACGTGCGCTGAGCTGACCATCTAAAACATTATGGGTGAGGGTCTGCTGCAGAGCTGACCATCCTAAACATTATATGCGAAGGCCCGCTAGTGAGCTGACGCTATAAAACATTATATGAGAGGGCCCGCTAGAGAGCTGACCCAATAAAACATTATATGAGAAGGCCCGCTGGTGAGCTGGCCCTATATAAAAATTATATCACAGGGCCCGCTGGTGAGCTGGCCCTATATAAAAATTATATCCCAGGGCACGCTGGTGAGCTGGCCCTATATAAAAATTATATCCCAGGGCATATGGAAGAGGAGGAGGAGGATGAGAAGATTAAGAGTCAACCATATACCCGTTTTTTGGGTGGAAGGGGTGAATGGGAATACAGAGTATTCCCATCATTGTAAATAACATATATAAAGTGAGTTTATGTTCCCCCGGGGCTTTCCTCCAGTGGAGTGGAGAAGTCAGGGGAAATCCAGGCCTTGTTCATTTTTATAAGTGTCAACCTATCAGCATTGTCGGTGGAAAGGCGGATACGCTTATCTGTTATGATGCCACCAGCAGCACTAAATACCCGCTCAGACAGAACGCTGGCGGCAGGGCAGGCCAGCACCTCCAAGGCGTAGAGTGCCAGTTCATACCACGTGTCCAGCTTGGACACCCAGTAGTTGTAAGGCACAGAGGGATCATTGAGGACGCTGACACGGTCTGCTACGTACTCCTTCACCATCTTCCAAAACTTTTCCCTCCTTGTGACACTAGGCTGCGCATCAGGGTGAGGGTGCTGGCGGGGTGTCATGAAGGTGTCCCACGCCTTGGAGAGTGTTGCCCTGCCTTTCTCGGAACTGCTGTGTGCTCCCCTTTTCTCCCCTTCTCGGTTGGCCAAGGTAGCACGTACTCTGCCGCCAGCGTTGTCAGATGGAAAATTTTGGAGCAATTTTTCGACAAGAACCTTCTGGTATTGCAACATTTTGCTTGTCCTCTCCACCGGAGGAATGAGAGATGAGAAATTCTCTTTGTAGCGGGGGTCCAGAAGGGTGAACACCCAGTAATCCGTGTTGTCTAAAATGCGTACAACGCGTGGGTCACGGGAAAGGCAGCCTAACATAAAGTCAGCCATGTGTGCCAGAGTACCAACAGTCAAGATTTCGCTGTCCTCACCAGGAGGATGACTCTCAATCTCCTCATCCTCTTCCTCCTCTTCTGCCCACCCACGCTGAAGAGATGGAACTAAAGTTCCATGGCTACCCTCTGTAGCGGAGGCAACCGTGTCTTCCTCCTCCTCCTCCTCCTCCTCCTCCGCCTCCTCCAATTGTCGCTGAGAAGACGAAGTGAGGGTGCTCTGGCTATCACCTTGTGTAAGCTCTTCCTCCCCCATTTCCACCTCTTCCACATGCAAAGCGTCGGTTTTAATTGTGAGCAGCGAGCGTTTCAGTAGACACAGAAGTGGGATGGTTACACTGATAATAGCGTTATCGCCGCTCACCATCTGTGTCGATTCCTCAAAATTGCGTAAAACCTCGCAGAGGTCTGACATCCATTCCCACTCCTCACTTCTGATTACAGGAAGTTGAACGGAGAGGCGACGACCGTGTAACAGCTGGTACTCCACTACTGCCCTCTGCTGCTCACAAAGCCGGGCCAACATGTGGAAGGTGGAGTTCCAGCGCGTGCTCACGTCACACAGCAGCCGGTGAGCTGGCAATTGTAAGCGCTGCTGCAGCTTCAACAGGCCGGCTGAAGCTGTTGATGACTTACGGAAATGTGCACACACGCGGCGCACCTTGGTCAAGAGATCATGCACATTGGGGTAGGTTTTTAGAAATCGCTGCACCACTAAATTAAATACATGCGCTAGGCATGGTACGTGTGTGAGCTTGCCGAGCTCCAAAGCCGCCACCAAGTTACGCCCATTATCACACACAACCATGCCTGCTTGCAGGTTGAGTGGCGAGAGCCACTGCTCGGTCTGGTGACTAATCCCCTGCAACAGCTCTGAGGCCGTGTGCTGTTTGTCCCCAAGGCAGATCAGCTTCAGCACGGCCTGTTGACGCTTCCCCACTGCAGTGCTACACTGCTTCCAGCTACTGGCTGATGGGGGAGTGGCGGTGTGTGTAGAGAATTCGGAGGTGGAAACGGAGGAGGAGGAGCCAATAACGTAGGTGCTGGTGGAAACCCTGATGGAGGTAGGGCCCGCAATCCTCGGCGTGGGTAGCACCCGTGCCATCCCAGGGTCCGAGTCGCTCCCAGCCTCCACGACATTCACCCAGTGTGCCGTCAGGGAAATGTAGCGTCCCTGGCCACAAGCACTTGTCCATGTGTCAGTCGTTAAGTGGACCTTCCCAGTAACTGCGTTGGTCAGGGCACGGGTGATGTTACGGGACACATGGTGGTGTAATGCGGGGATGGCACACCGGGAAAAGTAGTGGCGGCTGGGGACCGCGTACCGAGGGACAGCTGCTGCCATCAGGCTGCGGAAGGACTCAGTGTCCACAAGCCTAAATGGCAGCATTTCGATGGCCAGTAATTTTGAAAGGTGTGAGGTTAGTGCTATGGCCTGTGGGTGGGTGGCTGGGTACTTTCTCTTGCGCTCAAATGCCTGGGGTAACGACATTTGGACGCTGTGCTGGGACAGGGAAGTGGATGTGGTCGCTGATGGTGCTTCAGATGCTACAGGTGCAGGGCGGGAGGTATGCGGGCCTGCGCCTTCGACAGGCGATTGGCCGGCACCGAAAACAGGGGAAGAGGAGGCAGTGGTGTGGCCTGCAGACACAGATGGGCGATCCAGGCGTTCCTCCCACTTACTACGGTGCTTGGATGCCATGTGTCGGATCATGCTGGTGGTGGTGAGGTTTCTAGTGTTCATGCCTCGGCTCATTCTGGTGTGGCACAGGTTGCAAACTACAATTCTTTTGTCGTCCGCACTTTCCTTAAAAAAACGCCATACCGCGGAACACCTACCCCTTGGCAAGGTAGATTTACGCAAGGGGGTGCTCCGTGGAACATTTGCGGGCCGGTTTGGTGCGGTCCGCCTTCTTTCTGTAGCCACACCACTGCCTCTTCCAGCCTGTTGCGGTGCTGCAGATGGCTCACCTTCAGGACTGCTGTCATCGCTCGGCTCTACACCTTCCCAGGTGGGGTCAGTCACCTCATCGTCCACCAAGTCCTCCTCCACTTCCTCACTCTGATCATCCTCCTCAAGTCTTGATCCCACCACATACTCAGTCATTGACAACTGTATAACATTCTCCTCAACAAGGTCTTGAGACGGAAATAGTGGTTGATTTAATGGCAACTGTGTCTCATCATCATCATCATCATCCACTACTTCCTTTGACCTTAAATGCCGTTCACATCTGTCATCTTCTTGAGATTGGGTAGCCTCTAGAGGTTGTGAATCAGGGCACAAGATGTCATGTTCCTCTGCAAGCGTGCTTGGAGAGAGGGTCAAATGAAGGATTGGTGATGAGACGAGCTCCTCACTATATCCCAGTGTGGGATCACTTCTTTGACCAGACCGTGTATGGTGGGAGGAAGGATGATCAGAGTGAGGATTATGTTGACCAGACTCTTGGCTACTGAGAGTGGACTTGGTGGAAGACAGGGTGGTGCTTAACCGACTGGAAGCAGTATCAGCTGTCATCCAACCGACCACCTGTTCGCAGTGGTCGGACCTCGAGAGTGATGTCCTGCGACGCCCTGTAAAATTACACATGAAGCTAGGTATGGTGGATGTCTTTCTTTCTTGTGCTCTGGCACCAGGCACAGTTTCTCCGCGTCCTGACCCGCGCCCTGAACTTTCAGGATCACATCCACTTCCCCGTCCCTTTTTACCCGCCTTCTTCTTACACAGAATATGTGACTTTAATATTTGAGTTTGAAAACTTAACAGTATTTCTTATTATTCTGCAACTGTACAGAGTACACAGAATAGGCTGTTAAACGGCGGTGAAACACACTGAATGGAATATGTGACTTTAATATTTGAGTTTGAAAACTTAACAGTATTTCTTATTATTCTGCAACTGTACAGAGTACACAGAATAGGCTGTTAAACGGCGGTGAAACACACTGAATGGAATATGTGACTTTAATATTTGAGTTTGAAAACTTAACAGTATTTCTTATTATTCTGCAACTGTACAGAGTACACAGAATAGGCTGTTAAACGGCGGTGAAACACACTGAATGGAATATGTGACTTTAATATTTGAGTTTGAAAACTTAACAGTATTTCTTATTATTCTGCAACTCTGCAGAGTACACAGAAAAGGCTGCTAAACTGCGGTGAAACACACTGAATGGAATATGTGACTTTGATATTTTAGTTTGAAGACTTAACAGTATTTCTTCCTATTCTGCAACTGTACAGAGTACACAGAATAGGCTGTTAAACGGCGGTGAAACACACTGAATGGAATATGTGACTTTAATATTTGAGTTTGAAAACTTAACAGTATTTCTTATTATTCTGCAACTGTACAGAGTACACAGAATAGGCTGTTAAACGGCGGTGAAACACACTGAATGGAATATGTGACTTTAATATTTGAGTTTGAAAACTTAACAGTATTTCTTATTATTCTGCAACTGTACAGAGTACACAGAATAGGCTGTTAAACGGCGGTGAAACACACTGAATGGAATATGTGACTTTAATATTTGAGTTTGAAAACTTAACAGTATTTCTTATTATTCTGCAACTCTGCAGAGTACACAGAAAAGGCTGCTAAACTGCGGTGAAACACACTGAATGGAATATGTGACTTTGATATTTTAGTTTGAAGACTTAACAGTATTTCTTCCTATTCTGCAACTGTACAGAGTACACAGAATAGGCTGTTAAACGGCGGTGAAACACACTGAATGGAATATGTGACTTTAATATTTGAGTTTGAAAACTTAACAGTATTTCTTATTATTCTGCAACTGTACAGAGTACACAGAATAGGCTGTTAAACGGTGGTGAAACACACTGAATGGAATATGTGACTTTAATATTTGAGTTTGAAAACTTAACAGTATTTCTTATTATTCTGCAACTGTACAGAGTACACAGAATAGGCTGTTAAACGGCGGTGAAACACACTGAATGGAATATGTGACTTTAATATTTGAGTTTGAAAACTTAACAGTATTTCTTATTATTCTGCAACTGTACAGAGTACACAGAATAGGCTGTTAAACGGCGGTGAAACACACTGAATGGAATATGTGACTTTAATATTTGAGTTTGAAAACTTAACAGTATTTCTTATTATTCTGCAACTCTGCAGAGTACACAGAAAAGGCTGCTAAACTGCGGTGAAACACACTGAATGGAATATGTGACTTTGATATTTTAGTTTGAAGACTTAACAGTATTTCTTCCTATTCTGCAACTGTACAGAGTACACAGAATAGGCTGTTAAACGGCGGTGAAACACACTGAATGGAATATGTGACTTTAATATTTGAGTTTGAAAACTTAACAGTATTTCTTATTATTCTGCAACTGTACAGAGTACACAGAATAGGCTGTTAAACGGCGGTGAAACACACTGAATGGAATATGTGACTTTAATATTTGATTTTGTAAACTTAACAGTATTTCTTATTATTCTGCAACTGTACAGAGTACACAGAATAGGCTGTTAAACGGCGGTGAAACACACTGAATGGAATATGTGACTTTAATATTTTAGTTTGAAAACTTAACAGTATTTCTTATTATTCTGCAACTCTGCAGAGTACACAGAAAAGGCTGCTAAACTGCGGTGAAACACACTGAATGGAATATGTGACTTTGATATTTTAGTTTGAAGACTTAACAGTATTTCTTCCTATTCTGCAACTCTGCACAGTACACAGAATAGGCTGCTAAACTGCGGCGAAGCACACTGAATGGAATATGTGACTTTGATATTTTAGTTTGAAGACTTAACAGTATTTCTTCCTATTCTGCAACTCTGCACAGTACACAGAATAGGCTGCTAAACTGCGGCGAAGCACACTGAATGGAATATGTGACTTTGATATTTTAGTTTGAAGACTTAACAGTATTTCTTCCTATTCTGCAACTCTGCACAGTACACAGAATGTGCTGCTAAACTGCGGCGAAGCACACTGAATGGAATATGTGACTTTGATATTTTAGTTTGAAGACTTAACAGTATTTCTTCCTATTCTGCAACTCTGCACAGTACTCAGAATGTGCTGCTAAACTGCGGCGACGCACACTGAATGGAACACGTGACTTTGATATTTTAGTTTGAAGACTTAACAGAATGTGCTCTAATCTGCAACTTTGCACACTAAACAGAATGTGCTCTAATCTGCAACTTTGCACACTAAACAGAATGTGCTCTAATCTGCAACTTTGCACACTAAACAGAATGTGCTCTAATCTGCAACTGTGCACACTAAACAGAATGTGCTCTAATCTGCAACTTTTCACACTAAACAGAATATTTTTTTTTTTTTTTTTTTTTTTTTTTTCCCCCCACACAAAATAACCTGCTGCCCCCACACACAGTAGTCCTAAAAAGGACTTTTGGTTCTTTTTTGTCACAATTTTTTTTTTTCCTCCCTACACTGCCTTTCCCTTCCTATCCTCAGCTCTCCCTGGCTCAGACTGAGCCGAACTCGATGGTCAGGTGCTATACAGCACCTGACCACGGGTTCTGGCCAGCCAATCAGTGTAATGCCAGCAGCCAACATGGCTGCTGGCATTACACCGATGTCAGAGCCTCCCTGCACGTTTATTGGCTGCGCAGCAGCCGCAAAACGTGCGGGGAGGAGACCCGAACATGGCGGGTGAGCACATGCGGTACTCGTACGAGTACCGCCATGTGCCGAGCAGAGCGATGCTCGAGCCGATCCGAGCATCGGCCGAGCATGCTCGCTCAACACTAATGACTACAGTTCCCATAATCCCAAATCAACTGCTGGCAATTGGGGATGATAAGGATTATAGATCCCAATAGCTGGAGAGACAAAGGTTGCTTATCACTTCTCAAATGTGAAAGAATCTCAAGCTGTAGGAGGACAGAGGGATTTGGGTCTCAAAGATGGACTGTCCCTCCTAAAGAGAGATACTTGGGAGATATGAAACAGAAACATCAGCAGCTTTGCAGCATGGGAGGTATAATGCAGCAGCAAAGGGTTAATGACACTACCTTCATTTCTAAAGCAAGTATAAGGAGCCACACAATGTGATGTTTTCTATTGGACTGGAATAAACCTCTCCCTGGCTTAAGGCAGAAGCACTAATATTTACTGACCTGACAAGTCTAATATTACAAAATACCCTGAGATAAGAACGTTTACTCCTCATATAAACATGCCATTCATTAGAGCTGTCATGCTTTGGAAGTTTGTTGTTAAACGCAAAAGAAATCTGAACATTCATTGAGAGAATAAACGTCTTATATGAGCAACCTTATACCTGAATGGAGCTTTGAAATGTATTTACAAAATATACAAAAGGAAACCCATCCGCTGTGAATTAACGTAATTATTTCTGTAGTTTGTCCCATGCGCACGGTAGGGATGGGATCCAGCAGTTGGGCTGTGATTGTATCAACTGAAGGAACTGTGCAGTGGCATGTCTGAGGAACGCCTCCATTACTAATCAGTCGATCTGCATTCTCACCCTGGTGTTCCTCTTTTTAGGAGATCAGACTATGTGGTGTATATATAAGTGTATCACCCTGGTGTCCCTGTGTTTAGAGATCAGGCCGTGATGTGTGTATATAAGTGTATCACCCTGGTGTTGCTGTGTTTAGGAGATCAGACTATGTGGTATGTATATAAGTGTATCACCCTGGTGTCCCTGTGTTTAGGAGATCACACTGTGTGATGTGTATATAAGTGTATCACCCTGGTGTCCCTGTGTTTAAGAGATCAGACTGTGTGGTGTGTATATAAGTGTATCACCCTGGTGTCCCTGTGTTTAGGAGATCAGACTGTGTGGTGTGTATATAAGTGTATCACCCTGGTGTCCCTGTGTGTAGAAGATCAGACTGTGTGGTGTGTATATAAGTGTATCACCCTGGTGTCCCTGTGTTTAGGAGATCAGACTGTGTGGTGTGTATATAAGTGTATCACCCTGGTGTCCCTGTGTTTAGAGATCAGGCTGTGATGTGTGTATATAAGTATATCACCCTGGTGTCCCTGTGTTTAGAAGATCAGACTGTGTGGTGTGTTTATATAAGTGTATCACCCTGGTGTTGCTGTGTTTAAGAGATCAGACTGTGTGATGTGTATATAAGTGTATCACCCTGGTGTCCCTGTGTTTAAGAGATCAGACTGTGTGGTGTGTATAGAAGTGTATCACCCTGGTGTCCCTGTGTTTAGGAGATCAGACTGTGTGGTGTGTATATAAGTGTATCACCCTGGTGTCCCTGTGTTTAAGAGATCAGACTGTGTGGTGTGTATATAAGTGTATCACCCTGGTGTCCCTGTGTTTAGGAGATCAGACTGTGTGGTGTGTGTATAAGTGTATCACCTTGTTGTCGCTGTGTTTAGGAGATCAGACTGTGTGGTGTGTATATAAGTGTATCACCCTGGTGTCTCTGTGTTTAGGAGATCAGACTGTGTGGTGTGTGTGTATAAGTGTATCACCCTGGTGTCCCTGTGTTTAGGAGATCAGACTGTGTGGTGTGTATATAAGTGTATCACACTGGTGTCCCTGTGTTTAGGAGATCAGACTGTGTGGTGTGTATATAAGTGTATCACCCTGGTGTCGCTGTGTTTAGGAGATCAGACTGTGTGGTGTGTATATAAGTGTATCACCCTGGTGACCCTGTGTTTAGGAGAACGGACTGTGTGGTGTGTATAGAAGTGTATCACCCTGGTGTCCCTGTGTTTAGGAGAACAGACTGTGTGGTGTGTATATAAGTGTATCACCCTGGTGTCCCTGTGTTTAGGAGATCAGACTGTGTGGTGTGTATATAAGTGTATCACCCTGGTGTCCCTGTGTTTAGGAGATCAGACTGTGTGGTGTGTATATACGTGTATCACCCTGGTGTTCCTCTTTTTAGGAGATCAGGCTGTGTGATGTGTATATAAGTGTATCACATTGCTCCACAGCAATATAAATCACATTAATGTTTAACGTCAGTATATGTGTTTATAAATTAGTCTGTTTAAATAAAATACTTTGGTCTTACTGTAAATAATTGTATTTAGTAGAAGATGACAGTGGTTTGTTAGTGCCCACTACCACGGCAGTTAAAATCTACTCAAAAAGTTTTTAAAAAAATACAATTACATTTTAATAAAGTGAATGATAAGCAACTGTGTGGAACTGCACATTTTCTACACTCCGATAACAAATGCATATGGCTTTACAGTTGGTACCTTCTCACGTTTCCAAAAACCCAAAGAAATTATGGGTTTACATGTAGTTATTCCTGTAAATAAATTGGTAGTTGAAAAATATAAGGGAACTTTCATATTTTACATTTTCAACCATTCTGCATTTTGGGCACAAAATAAGGGTCAAAGAAACAAGGAAGACAACTGGTCGTATCTAATAAGAAGTCATTTGTCTTTCTAACCCCATGCCTGATGTAAAATGGCAATAATATTACAGGTACAAAAAAAAGTAATTTCACTGTAGAAACAACAGGACAGGCTCTTTCAGTTGAGGGGTCATTTGTGTTTTTACTCACCCTTTCCATGCTGCCTTACTTATGCAGGGAGAAGCAACATTTGTTGTCTGTCACCCCTTCCCAGCTCCTATCTGCACATTTTCCTGATAGTTCTAGTGCAGTGGTTAGGGTTGCCACCCATATAGAAAGGACTTTCGCTCTTACAAACACACTTTCAAGTGTTATTGAAATCATTGTCACCTTTATTGATGAACAATATGAAATAATAAAATCCTTGACATACCGATATTATAGAAGAAATGGAGGAGAAACTCGGGAGGTGTTCAAATATACCCAGCAGAATGTGCTACGCCCAACCTCACAGATCAACGCGTTTCGCGCTCTATGCGCTTAATCATGCTGGGTATATTTGAACACGTCCCGAGTTTCTCCTCCATTTCTTCTATAATATCGGTATGTCAAGGATTTTATTATTTCATATTGTTCATCAATAAAGTTGACAATGATTTCAATAACACTTGCAAGTATGTTTATAAGAGCGAAAGTCCTTTCTATATGAGTTACATTTTGTTAAGGAGCATATGGGGAAGCTCTTGTGTCGCTCCGATTAACACCGCAAAGTTTTATCTGGATTGCTACATTTTGTTTCATTGTGACTTGACTGAATGATGATTCACATATAGTAGAAGTGTGAGCAGCTGAAAAGTATTTGTTTGAAGTAGGGTTGCCACCCAGCCGGTATTTTACCGGCAGGCCGGTAAAAAATTGGCTTCTTTCCAATGTTAAGTCTATGGAGGGAATGCCTTGGCCGGTATTTTCTTGAAGAAAAGGTGGCAACCCTAGCAGTGGTTTTCAATCTCTTTTTGCTCACGGCAACCCTAACATGCAATCTGGAACATTCAGGGCACCCCTAACATGCAATCTGGAACATTCGAGGCACATGCTTATGTAATTTATCAAGGGCATAATTAAGGGTACAATTCATACATATACAGATATTATAAGATCTCACAAACATAGTCAAAAAAATAAACTTATTGTGGATAACAACTTCCATAATTCTACATTTAAAGGGATAGTAATGTCCCACAAAAAATATTTTTCATATTGTAGTCCTTAAAAAGTTGAGCACAGCACAAAAAACGTATCTCTCAAACCGCTATGTTTGAGAGGTACAGGCATTTAAAGTTCGTGATTTCCTGCTGTCAGCTGTAAAGCTGTCAGCAGGAGATCCATGTTGGCCAACAAGGAGGCTCTGCAGCAGAGCTGCAATTGCATTATTTACAATGAATTACTTCATTGGAATGGTCTAAAAAGTGTGCTTGGTTAAGCAAACATTAATGTGAGTTTTATTGATGTGGAGCAATATAATACACTTACTGTATATACACACACCACACAGTCTGCTCTCCTAAATAGTGGGACACCAAGGGGTGAAAGAGGGACAGATGGATTTGTGTCTCAAAGAGGGACTGTCCCTCCTAAAGAGGGACACTTGGGAGGTAGGTACCAGGTAGGGAGGGCCATTCCCCATCTCAACTACTTCCACCAAACAGCTTGTTCTATAGATGGGGCTCTATACAGCAATGCATGCACATTCTTCTGAATACCCTTTTGATTTACTGTGAAAGCTCTGAGTTGTAAAAATTCTGTGTAAAAAATGTAAAATATCTCACACATTTTTCTTCTGGAAAGATCTTTTACCTGTGGGCCAATCTGAAGGTGAGGTAAACATTTAGAGCTAAAAAAAAGAATTCTTACTAAAATTGTAAGGAAAAGAAGATAGTAAATATAAGTACACTGCAATCAGAGCCAGATTTACATTCAAGGCTCCCCTAGGCAAGGCACTCTGGGCACCCTTAGCTCAGCCCATGGCCACACCCCACTACTCCCATGACCATGGCACCAGTCTCATCCACTGTTTCCTGGCACAGAATATACCTTAGGCCCACAACAAGCAAAGACATAAAAGCTTTAACCCCTTGGCTGCTAGAGAGATCTCCAATGCATTGAGAGGTCTCACTAGCATCCAAGGGGTTAAAAAATAGCATGTAAAGGGGTTTATTAGCTACTGCATAGATACAGAGATTGCTCTGGCCCCACCCATAATTCAGAATGTGGGTGTGGCCAGCACAGCTGAGGCACCGCCCCTCAAAATTTGGCACTCTAGGCAGGTGCCTAGTCTGCCTATTGGGAAATCCGGCCCTGATTTCAGTACCCAGTGAAAGGCTAGTTCCATACTACATTAGCAATGGGTAATATAAATATATTGATAGTAGCTCCCAGAATGTAAATTTCTAACTTTATTTCATTTTATATAAATACAAATAATAAAGAAAAATGTGATTTAGAGATTGGAGTAGAATTAAAGCAGGTGAAATCAAAGGCAGGCAATTCACACTGCCCTATGATTAAAAACAAAGTAGGGTCTCATTTTTGGGGATTTATCACCAAGACTAAAGTGGCATTGCTTTAAAGGGATAGTGATGTTTCATTATAACAGCAGCTCTAATTAATCATCATAGTTTTTGGACTTTGGAGAGTGTTGTTTCAATTCTGTCAGAGTTGTAGTTCAAGAGTAATTCAATGACAAAGTATCCCCCTCCCGCCCCTTTTACTGATGTAACACTGCTCAGCCAGAGCAGAAGGGAGATTGCAGAGAGGGACAATCTTCAATTAAGATAAGGGAAAAACCTGAAAAACTTGTCAAGGGGGGCAGTGCTTTCATTGTTCTCATAGGAAGAAGATTGTCCCCTGCTGTTATCTGTCTGGTCTATGGACTGCATTCCACATCTGAGAAGAGATGGCTTACACTAGGTAAAAGGGACGGGAGGGGAAACTTTGCTTGTGAATATCTCTCAAACCATAAAGCTTTGAGAAATAAGACTTGTATCATTCTTTATGTTTTTTTTAATGCCTTCAAAATAAAATAAAGATAAAATGAAGTATTACTGTCCCTTTGAATCGAAAATCCCTATAATCAAGTAAAAAAAAAAAAGAATCCAGTGTATTAACATTTCATGTACTTGGTAGAATAGGGCCCCCAGTCTATTCCCTCATACAGTGGCAAGAAGAGATATGGTAATCTCCCTCTACGCGATTTTCACCCCCAAAACTACATCTTCTTTGTTTTGTTTGAGTGCATACCCCACTTTCCACTGGCATAGTTCCAACATAACATAGACTTGTCACCTCCAGCTATACTCTAATTAAATGTTTTTGTTAGATTGGATCAAATGAAGGGGCAAGACATGATGAGCAGGATTGGGGGAATGAATATTGGGTCCTGACTTACCTTCCCAGGATGGATAAGAGAACTCAGAGAAAAGCCAACCAGGGCTTGGGGTTCTGGAATAATTTAGAGTTTACAAGTATATTCAGTCGTCAGCTTACATTGTTTCTAGTCGATTCACACCAGTATTCACAGTTATCAGCTCTGGACTCACCTGGCACAGTGACACCTGATGACATCAGTACACAGCACAGTGACACCTGATGACATCAGTACACAGAACAGTGACACCCATACCTCCCAAGTGTCCCTCTTTAGGAGGAACAGTCCCTCTTTTAGACCCAAATCCCCCTGTCCCTCTATCCCACCCTGATGTCCCTCATTTTTAGGAGATCAGAGTGTGTGGTGTGTATATAAGTGTATTACATTGCTTCAGAGTAATAATACTCATATTATTGTTTATTTAAAGGTCAGTATATGCGTTTATAAACTAGTCTGTGTGAATAAAATGATTTGGTCTTCTTATAAGTCAATTATTAGGTTACACAAGAAGGTCTCAATAGGTCATGAAATAGCCTAAAAATTCTCAGTAATGTCCCATCCCCAGCAATACCACCAAAAACACAAGTGTCCCTCTTTGGCAATTTGAAATGTTGGGAGGTATGGACACATGATGACATCAGTACACAGCACAGTGAGACCTGATGACATCAGTACACAGCACAGTGACACCTGATGACATCAGTACACAGCACAGTGATACCTGATGGAATCAGTACACAGCACAGTGATTTCGGCTGACATCAGTACATGGCACAGTGATTCCTACTGACATCTGTATATGGCACAGTGATTCCTACTGACATCTGTATATGGCACACTGATTCCTACCGAGATCTGTACATGGCACAGTGATTCCTACTGACACCTGTACATGGCAAAGTGACACCTGCTGATGTCAGCACGTGGTACAGTGATTCCATCTAACTTCAGTATATGGCACATTGACTCCCACCAACTTCAGTATATTACACAGTAACTCTTACCAACATTAGTATTTGGCACGGTGACTCCAACAAATGTCAGTACTTTCCACAGTGACTCCTGCCAGTGTGAGTACTTGGCACAGTGACTCCTGCCAGTGTCAGTAATTGGCAAATTGACTCCAGCCAGTGTTAGTACATGACACATTGATTCCTACCAACACAAGTACATGAGACAGTAACACCAACTGATGTCAGTACTTGGCACAGAAATTCCTGCTGACATCGTTATGTGGTAAAGTACGTCCTGCTGATGTCAGCACATGGCACTGCAACTCCTACCATCATCAGTACTTGGCAATGCTTTGGAGACCTCACTAGCAGGGGTTAAAATCCCCATTTAAATCAATGGGAATGTTTAATTCTCCCCTACAGCGCAAATGTTTTGACCGAGAGCTCAACCACTTTTCATTTGAACGTATGGCCACTGATATTAATGCGAGTCCACTGAAATCCATTTTACACTTCCGATGGTGTGTGTAACGGACCATAGGCCGTTACTATGAAAGTTGTAGGAACCTTCTTATACACAGACTCACTTGGCCACCAGGCACTCTATGGAAGGGTTACTTTATGCATGGGAACCTGCCCTGTCCAACCTTTTATACAGTGACTTACTTGGCCACTGGGAACCCTAAGGAAGGGTTGATTTAAGTAAGGGAACCTACACCAGTCGACTAATAGGGACTAGTCGACTCGTATTCGAATACGAACGATTCGAAAGGGCTCCCTGGCCTACTATTAGTGGATGGTGGACTAGGTTGTTCGATTCAGAACCGCAGTAGCGGGCCGCCATTGTAGAGGCCACCGAGTTGCACGAACGCTGGTTACATTGAAGGGTTTGGGTAGGTGGCCTTGAGATTGTCCGGAGGGTCGAGTGACGTCACCAGCGGTCATTCGCGAGATGGGATTGTGCCAATGCCCGAGGGCTGAGCCTCCATTGGTCAAACTAAGTGACCAGTCGGGTTTGGAGGGTTTTAGTCGCTCCAATGTTCATTGGTTAAAAGTGAAGCCAGATTATGTTAAGTGTGCTTTCGTCACTAAGGGCCGTGTGCAATGTTTACTGTTCTATTGTTTTATTGTTAGAAATTGTGTATAAAAGAGGAGAGTTTTGGCAATAAAGGGTGTTACTGCTTGGAACTCTGGAGTGTGCGTCTCGTTCTTTCGATGGTCTAACGAGTCCACTTTGACTCCCATCTTAGGCGAGCCACGGGAAGCTGAATTCACTCTTTCCCCGTGGGTATCCAGCGATGTTCGACGGCTCCGATGCTCCTGGTGCGGCCTGAAGACCCGGGACAACGTACGAAGCCCGGGACCGGGACCTTCGAACGGTTTGCATTAGACGGCCACCCAGCGCCCTCTGCAGGTTCGAGTAGGACTCCGGCGAGCTCCCCCGGTCCGAGGCACGCTGACTGGCTGAATTCGAGAGAGAGGAGAGCGGCACACTGGAGGAGGACACCCCGGCATCCTTAACCTCCGTTACAGTGTGTTACCCATCAATGCACAAAATTAGTGGAGTAACAAATGCATGATGGGCCAAGGAAAGCAAACACAAAAGATGGAAGGGCGCCCAATAGTGTGTTAACGATTCCAAGGATAGAAATCAAATTCCAAAATGATAATGGGTACTCACAATTTGTGTTGGTCAGTCTTGGATTAACTGACTATCTGGCTTTTGGAGAAATCCCCGTCTCCAATCGGGTAACATTCAATAATGGGTACTCAACACGGCTCCAGTAAAATATATCAAAGTAGTTTAATAAAAAACAAAAAAAAATATATAATACTTGCAATATACAATAATTGTCTCTAAAAAGAGATATATATGTATAAAAACAATGGTACCTATCAACGCGTTTCGTGGCTATAAACGCCACTTTTTCAAAGATAAATTTAAGACCTGAAACAGTTATATATAACTGTTTCAGGTCTTAAATTTATCTTTGAAAAAGTGGCGTTTATAGCCACGAAACGCGTTGATAGGTACCATTGTTTTTATACATATATATCTCTTTTTAGAGACAATTATTGTATATTGCAAGTATTATATATTTTTTTTTGTTTTTTATTAAACTACTTTGATATATTTTACTGGAGACGTGTTGAGTACCCATTATTGAATGTTACCCGATTGGAGACGGGGATTTCTCCAAAAGCCAGATAGTCAGTTATTCCCAGACTGACCAACACAAATTGTGAGTACCCATTATCATTTTGGAATTTGATTTCTATCCTTGGAAACGTTAACACACTATTGGGCGCCCTTCCATCTTTTGTGTTTGCTTTCTACGGTTGAACGCTTTGGGGAGAGCGAGTTTGGAAGGAGCAGACCAATCCATCTTGAAGTTTAGACGTGCTGTTTGTGGGACAGCTTCATAAACCCCCTCAAGTGCGTTTGCTGTTGTCCACATAAGTGTTATAACAGCATATAATTTTGTGAGTATAACTCACTGGGTGTTTGGTGAAGGTTCACTTTTTAATCATCTGATTCAACACTAGGAGCGCCTCCTGTTTTTGTCTCCCCTCTCTGTTTTTTATGATGGGCCAAGGTGCAAGAACATGTTTTGGACCAACCCCCCACCTTTCCTTCTGAAATACACAAACATATCTATGCGCGCACACACTTACAAACACACATATCAAGTTAATTGCTAATTCCTGCCATCTGCATCACTGCCACCAGCAAGTCCTATTAGTAATTAGCGGCATAAAGGAATAAGCTTCCCATCTCCTGCAGAAAACCTCACCACTTACTAATTGTGCAGCAGATAAGTCATGGTCACACCAAAATATTACACGAAATCATATAAATCCACAATACTGAATTAGTACGTATGCTCGGCGTAACATCACCTTTTAATGTTAAGCACATAGTTCACTACTCAGCACGTCTACTTTGATTACAAGGATAATGACATAATGGCCAGGAGGTGGGCAAACTAAGGCTGTATAGTGTTTTTTTGGTCTTAGCTCCCATCACCCTTGCTGGTCAACAAAAACTGAAGAGCCACAAGATGCCCAGCACTGATTTATCACCCTCTTTACAGACAGGAGGCTGCAGAGCATTGCACCCCCTACAAGTTTAAAATCATATAGCATCAATAAAAAAATGTTGCAAATGTTAGAGGTCTTAAATTAATTGAGCTACAGATCACTCTACCAATCAAGGGGTAAGTAGTGCAAATGTCGAGACTGAAAATGACATCTTAGTACTTTCATAAAGCAAAATGGAATCAAAAATTTAAAAAAACGTATTTTGCGTGGAGTGAGGCGGAAGCAGAATGGCTCTTCTGAACAAAACCCCATGCGAGACTTAAGTGTGGGGGCCAGGCAAGGCAGCACATGAAATTATAGCTAAGCTGACCTGTCTCTACCAGAAAGGGAGCACATTATCAGGTATCAACTTTACTAAATTTTTGCCTCCTGTATTTCTGCGGCTAACACGGTACTAGCTCTCATCCATTAGCAGGCTACACGCACTATCTGGTAACATCCAGTCCAGCCATAGCATAGCATAGCCATTGTGTGTGTTGCTCTGCTCTTCCTGGCTGGCCACACATGACAGCTAAACAAAATGACTCCCTGACCCCGCCATCAACTCCACTGCACACCACAACACAGAGGGAAATGTTAAAGGGATAGTAATACTTCGTTTTATCTTTATTTTATGTTATACGCATTGAAAAAACATGAAGAACGATATAAGTCTTATCTCTCAAACCTTTAGGGTTTGAGAGATATTCACAAGCAAAGTTTCCCCTCCCGCCCCTTTTACCTAGTGTAAGCCATCTCTTCTCAGATGTGGAATGCAGTCCATAGACCAGACAGATAACAGAAGGGGACAATCTTCTTCCTATGAGAACAATGAAAGCCCTGCTCCCCTTGACAAGTTTTTCTGGTTTTTCCCTTATCTTAATTGAAGATTGTCCCTCTCTGCAGTCTACCTGGGCACCTCCCTTCTGCTCTGGCTGAACAGTGTTACTTCAGTAAAAGGGATGGGAGGGGAATACTTTGTCATTGAATTACTCTTGAACTACAACTCTGACAGAATTGAAATAACACTCTCCAAAGTCCAAATACTATGATGATTAATTAGAGCTGCTTTTATTATGAAACATTACTATCCCTTTAAAACCTTAGTCCAATATATTGGGTCCCATTCAGCTTTAAACCTGTGAGTGCCAAAGGGGTTTCCAAGGCACTGCAAAACAACTTTTTGGTTGCAAACCGGCCACAGCTTTATTTGATATATTTTAATCCAAAACATCAAGCACCCTTTAGCCCTTTCCAATTTGCTGATAATGCCCTACCCCACCCCTGAGGCTAAGGTCATCTTTAAAAAAAAAAAATCGAACTCCCCCAGCTGAGGCACTTCTAAAAGGAAGATGGCCGGGGTCTGCAGCCCATAAATCCCCTCCAGCCATCCCCCCTTTTCTAAGCGCCCACCCATACCAAGCCATCAACCCCACCTTCCCCATCCAATACTCCAGCCCAGGGGAGGGCTGGCAATTTGTGGCCTAGGGGGCAAATACATTCAAGTGACCCATTTCTATTATCGTTCCAGCCCACTGTTCCAACCCACCCCCTTTTTTTAATTTTAAAATGTTGTGATGCAAATCAAGTGATACAACATAGCTTACAGTTGAAATGGGGCTACACTAGTGCACTGCTACAAAGCTTACAATTTAAGTAAAGCTTACCTAGTGATACTATAGAGCTTACAAGGGAAATGGTTTATGTTACTAGTGTAGCTCCATTTCAATTGTAAGTTCTGTGGTATCACTAGTGTAGCTCCATTTACAGCAGCAATCGGATTCGGAGGATTTAGTAAGGTGCAATGGCCTACCAGCCCAGATATATCACCAGCCCAGGGGGCAATTGCCCCCCAGGCCAGCCCTCCCCTGACCTGCCCGGCATGTTTGTCTTCCCCAGGCTTTGCCCTCCTTGGGTAATATTGTCTCTGTGTAACTGAATCCTTGTCAATTCACAATGCTCATTGCATTCCATTTTCCGCTGAGACTACCATCTAATTTTTGAAATGATTGCTAAATGCAGGCTATAAGTATTTGCTCAACATCTCAGCCACATCATGAAAGAGCAACCACTGCCAGATCTCACATAATTGTGCTGAGGGCCATCCCAGCACATTTATATTGAGAACTGGTCTTTCCTTTGAGATGGACCCCTAGTGTTCCCCAAGGATAGCAGAACCACAGTTTGAGAAAAAACTGTGATATAATTTTGGCTAGCTGGCTGTCTGGCTCATTGTCACTCCAAGCGCTGCTCAGTCTGCTCGCTGTGCATCTTGCTGCCACCTGTTGGAAGTAGGGGGAAGTGATATGTGAGAGCCTGTAAACTGAACTGAAAAAGCACTGAAAGGAATGCAAGGAATGTTCAGCACTTCCATATAATGAGCAGGGCACAGGAACCTCCATAATAGAGCCTGTTACTGGATATCTCTAGCACAGAGCATGCTAGATAAAGAACAGGCTGCTGGGTACCTCTAGCACAGAGCATGCTAGATATAGCACAGGCTGCTGGGTACATCTAGGACAGCATGCTAGATATAGAACAAGGTACTGCATACCTCTAGGACAGAGAATGGTAGGTAAAGCACAGGGTACCGGCTACCTCTAGGACATATGTTAGATCCCAAAATTTAAACCATAGAAACTATTTGGCTTTGGTTAGTTATATTTCTGCAGTTTAACCCCTTAGTGACAGCCGCGTTCGTACGCGGCTGTCACCTTAACGCCCGCCGAACATTTTTTTTTTTTCCAAAGAAGTCCGGAGTCTCCGAGCTCTGGAAAAGACAGGAATGGCTGCTCCTATAGAGCACATTTAAGGCAGCAGGAAACAGAGACTATTTTACAAGATATTTAAAGGGCAATTATTACATTTTACTCCAGAATTAATAAAAACTCTGAGGTTATTTTGTGCAGCCCCAAAATGTTTTATATCAGCTGTTCGGGGGTCACAATACTGATCCCCTCGGCTGGAACACAAACCTGAGGTATTTAGCTCTCATCCACAAACTCCTTGTTTGCTTGCAGAACCCCCTAGACCCACTGTGTCAGGCTTTGAAGTTCGATACTGAGTATGTATTGCAGGACCTGCAGGGCAAGAAGCTGATGGCTAGTGAACTATTCTGGTGACAGTTGCCCTTTCACCCTTTGAGTGCCAGAGAGGTATCCAGCACATTGCATTGCATTGTTAAATGTATAGGTGATAGTGTTCCTTTAAATCAATTGGAATTATTTATTTAAATTGAATATTCCATTTGCATTCCATTGTGCAATTGGTTTGTTCCAGAACTGCTCCGTTTTTACATTGGGTGCACAGCCCAAAATGTCCTAAAACTGACCCTGATATATATGGCCGTGTGGCAGGACTGATAAATATGGGCTCGGCAGGGCCCTGGGATTACAGTAAACAGAGGTGATCCTGCCTCTCTTTTTCTCTCCACATCCTTCAGCAAACAAAAATGGGCTGAGAAAGCATCTGGGGTTGGGGCAGTATGCCTGGAACTAGGAAACCGGAGGGGCTTTAAGTGATAAGCAGAATTTAGCAGCTGATTATCATTGTTCCGGGGTGTATATCTAGTCTGAGTCACAAGCCTCGTGGAAGCTGATAATTGCTCTAATGTGCGGATTCCCTGTTAAAGGGTTTAAAAAGAATTTGCCTGCCCACTATGATAGGGTTGTTTCTCTTAACTCAAGTAAAGCATAAACATTTGAGTGCTGGAGGGATGTCCAATGCATTGCAAATCAATTAATTTGACACCTATCTGGCACTCAAATGGTTAACCCTTTGACTATCAGAGGAGGTGCCCAACACATTGTAAATTCCCGGTAAACCTTTATTTTGACTTCATGTATTCTGCAACTGCAGAACATGTAAAGTCAAATTTCTTATACTTTTTAATTATATTTTTTTTCATTTTCACAATTTTTTTATTTTAATATTTTTATGTCCTTCACGGCAAGCTACCTGGATTTGTATCCAGAGAGCTTTCTCTCACAGAAAATAGATATAGTGATATAATGTGCAAAACGAGAAAATGTAGAGAAAAAAAAAGCATGAAGTATACAGAGCACTTGTTTCTGCAAGGACCTCTATCACTATTCTGCTTTATAACATTGTATCACTATCCTGCTTTGAAGGTTTACAACAGGTCAGAAAATGTAACGCCAAAAGGCTTAATATCCCGTTAACCCTTTGCCATGCAATTCAAGAATCCTTTGGGCAATTTAATGCATCCAGGGTCCAAGCATTCTCCAGAAACCTGCTGTTTCAGTATCTCACCTTGGGTTCCCAAAAATTCCAGATTCTTATCAAGGAACTAATTTAATCCTACGATCGGATAGGAGAGAGCCTGTCCCAGATATACAATATACCAATACGGCAGCTTTCTCAACAAACATTAACCCATTGAATTAGGCTGACCAGACCTCACCTTTACCCGGGGACGCATAGGAAAAATGCATACTGCAGGACTTCTTTGATTTCAGTGAAGTACTGAAAAATGGCTATTTCCAATGTGTACCCGGTTAAAGGTGTGATCTGGTCAGCCTTTTCTGAGCGTCAGAGGGGTATGCAAAGCAATGCGTTGCATACCCCTCTGGCACTCAAAGGGTTAACAGACTTAAGGCTCTCAGCCATTGCCAGTGAGATAGCTCAGTGGTAAATGCCCTAACTACAGAGCCTCCTCAAACCTCCGGGTTGCAGGTTCAATTCCCGCCAGGATCAGCTCAGCCCTTTATCCTTCCAAGGTCGATAAATGAATGCCATTGATTGGGTAATAATAACATCTATTATTCAGCTACCCATTGGGTTAATTCCAAGAGTGGGCACTGAAAGTGATTTGTGTCCCACTGGGAGAAAGGAGCTATATAAATACTAGTTATTATCTTACACTAATATATCTTATAACAACCCTCCCCATGCTTATATTAATCTGGGCAAAAAATCATTATGAATCAAGTCCTTTTGGATTTTTTCCCCCTAAATATAATCATTTAATTAGTAGTTGATATCATATCCATGGAGGTAGATATAATTCTTTTTGTTCAGACTTCCAGCCTAAACCCTTTGAGTGCCAGAGAGGTAGCCAATACATTGCTAAGCAATGCATTGGATACTCCTCTGGCACTCAACTGGTTAAATGCCCTCCTATTAACTGTTCTTAGAAAGCAATGAATGCTTCTGTTACAGCCAACAATTTCTGCAGAAAGAATAAGACCTAGCACACTAGGGTGACTGTTGCAAGAAAATGAGTGGAAATGTAAAAGTCACGTATATGAATTAAGCCAGAGAAAACAGTGATATCTATTCCAAGAAACCTGATTATGAGAACTAGGTCAAAGAAATACCGGCGTGCTGAACGAGGGTCTGGTAGTGACAGCTCAGGTCTTGGAGTTGTAAATACGTGCCAGGACCATCATTGGTCCATTACGCTTTATACATTGGTGCCCATAGTGGTGTGTGCAGAGCCTTGTGAAACCTCTGGTCCTTAAAGCGGAACTGTCATCTTATATAATGTTGTCCTGCAATAATTAAGCAGGTAGTGATTAGCTTTATAATCATACCTGGGAACTTTCAAGATGAGCTGACCCTGAGATCTTTGAAATATTAACCCTTAAAGCTTCCCATAATGTAGATTGTATGCGATATGTGCCTGCTTGCTCTAACACAGAGGTGCACCGGTCAGTGTGCGAGGGACCTTTAACATGCTACAGTTTGGATAACTCGCTGCCTGAACACAAACAAGACAAGCAGGACATCTCCCACTGTCTTTCTGGTACTAATGTCACCAGTTTAGAGGCTAAGGAAACATTTAATTGGGGAAATTCATATAGTAGGTGACACAGACCTCTCTCACCCTGAGAATTTGGCCCTTCACCCTGAGACCCTGAGATTTGGGTCAAAACTCTGAGTCTCAGGGTCAAACCCTGAGAGTTCCCAGGTATGTTCATAATATATCTATTACCTCTCAAAAGTAGCCGATTGTACAGTAATTCTTTATCTTAGGAGACTGGAAGCCATGCATCAGCGCAGACATCTTGTCTGCGCGCTTGGGCTGTCAGTCCCTGTCTCCATTGAGAAGCATTGCACTGTGCCACAAGGTAAACCGAAGGGACTGACGGTGTAGGCACACAGACTGCACTAATCTGGTCGTCACTCTCCGAAGATAAAGGATTTATTTACAATCGGCTAATTTTGAGAGGTAATAGATATATTATAAAGCTAGTCACTTCCTGCTTAATAATTACAGGGTGACTTTATATAAGATGAAAGTTCTCCTTTAAAGGGTTACAACAGCGTGACAGAGTGTTGTACATCTCTCTGGATTCTGATTAAGCTGGGAACATTTTGGGGTAATTTACTAATGTCTATCAGCTGCAAAAATGTGCCAAATACTAGAGTGAGGACGCAAGTCAGGACTTATCAATGAAAAGGATCCACCCTACTCTCAGAGGGAGGTTTTTCTTTCTCGGTAGTTCTGATACAGCAATTTACTGATATTTAAGCCGACCACACCTCACCTTTAACTAGGGTGACCACATTTCCATTCTGCCATTCCGGGACATGTGGTCATCCTAATCTCGCGGCTGAGGCTCCCGCCGGCGCTGACCACCTTTCTGATGCTGACATAGTAAGAGTTCCCAGTGGGAACAGCCTCAGAAAGATGGTCAGCACCGGCGGGAGCCTCAACCGCTGGTCTCACTTGCAGCACCAGCATACCTGCTCCATCCCAGCTGTCTCGCATGCACCAGTCCAGCCAGCCAATGAAATGTATTTGCTATATCGTCTTCATTGGCTGGCTCAGCCAGCCAATGAGGACCATATAGCAAATACATTTCATTGGCAGCTGGACTGGCAGTGTTACTCAATTCCGGAACTCTTTGTTGTCCCGGTGGGGGTGACCTGGGACGCGGGACACAGACCCCCAATACGGGACAGTCCCGGGCATTCCGGAACATGTGGTCACCCTGCCTTTAACCCTTTGGGTGCCAGAGGGATATGCAATGCATGGCTTTGCACATGCCCTGGCACTCAGAGGGTTAACTGAAGAACCTAAGAAATATGCCAAAAGCTAGAGGGCCTCATGTTGTCCACTGTTGCAGTATGTGTTCATATAAACATACCCACTGAGTAAGCTGATCAGTCCTCACCTTTAACTGGGAGCACACAGGAAGTGGGCAGATTTCAGGGCTGCACTGAAATCCGTGGTGACCTGCACTATGTATTTTTCATGTTTTAAAAGTGAGGTATGTCCAGCCTATCACTGAGGCTGCTGCTCTAAGAAAGTAGTTGGCAACATTTTGCTCTCCAGCTGCTACATCTCTTATCATCCCCAACCAGCCAACAAAACCAAAGGTATCCTACCCTGTACAAGGAACAGTGATGCAATTATGTGGTAATTGTGCCACAGACTGTCTTCTTTACAATAAGGATCATGTCTCCCTTTCACCTTCATCTCAAATTGAACAGAAAATAATTAAAGGGATAGTAATACTTCATTTTAACTTTATTTTATTTTGTAGGCATTAAAAAAACATGAAGAATGATATAAGTCTTATCTCTGAAACCTTTATGGTTTAAGAGATATTCACAAACAAAGTATCCCCCCCCTGTTCAACCAGATAAGAAGGGAGATGCCCAGGTAGACTGCAGAGAGGGACAATCTTCAATTAAGATAATGGAAAAAGCTGAAAAACTTTTCAAGGGGGGAAGGGCTTTCATTGTTTTCATACAAAGAAAATTGTCCCCTTCTGTTATCTGTACTGTCATACAACCTGATCCACATCTGAGAAGAGATGGCTTACACTAGGAAAAAGGGGCGGGGAGGGGAACTTTGCTTGTGAATATCTCATAAACCATAAAGGTTTGAGAGATAAGACTTATATCATTCTTCATGTTTTTTTAATGCCTACAAAATAAAGTTAAAACGAAGTGTTACTATCCCTTTAAGCGCAAAGATCCGAATGAACCCCACATTTTGATATGAATCATTAGGTTTGCCATACATCAATTTAAAAAACAACACATATGAGAAATGCCTGCTGCATTGATACATGGCAGTCGTTGCAACCTAAAAATCCTCCATAGCCCTGCAGCAGGCATTTTTTCATATGTGAAAAGAAAGGAAAAATAATCCACCTAGGTGGATAAAGAAAAGAGTGTTTACTGGTACAACCAGTATAAATTTATTAAAAACAACAATGTAGCACAAATATAGCAAAGGGTTCCCTTAAAACAGTGGTTCTCAGCTTCTGTCATCAGGACCCACTAACAGGCCAGGACTTAGGGATTTCTCTGCTAGAACACAGGTGTGGTGATCAGAGGCTCATTCACACTGATTAACTCACCTGTGCTCTAACAAGGGAATCATGTGATCAGAGGCTCATTCACACTGATTAACTCACCTGTGCTCTAACAAGGAAATCATGTGATCAGAGGCTCATTCACATTGATGAACTCACCTGTGTTCTAACAAGGAAATCATCAAATCCTGGCCTGTTAATGGGTCCTGAGGACAGGAGTTGAGAACCACTCCTTATAAGATACAGTAAATAACAATGAATAAAACAATTATATGCATTTAAATGTTTTATTTTACTGTATTTTATAAGGGTACCCTTTGCTATATTTGTGCTTCATTGTTCTTTTTTATAAATTTATTAGTTGAAGAGCCCGTGTACATGGCCACAGTGCCACCTAGGAACGGCCACGGTGCAGTCATGCACAGTAGAGACTGCCCGTAGCTGATATGGAGCGGGGCGCTCCGAATTCAGACCGTAGTCCTCTCTGTGCACCGAAGGTGCGCAGAGAGGGCTACGGTCTGAATTTGGAGCCCCGCTCCGTTATCAGCCACAGTGCGGGCAGTCTGTAGTGCGCATGACTGCAGAGCGAGCAGCCATCTCTACTGCGCATGACGGCTTCTGACAAACACACATTTAGCGAATTATTATATAGGATACTGGTTGTACCAATAAGCACTCTTTCCTTTATGCACCTAGGTGGATTATTTCCATTCTTTTTGCATTTGGATACAGGGTACACACTTCTGTCAACACAGGAAATAGTGGCGTTTATTTGTACAGTTTTATTATTATTAATATCTTTCATTTTTACTCTTTCACCGTGGGACTGGCATTATACCCTACTAGAGACATCTCCATTGCATAGCTTTGTAATGCACTGAAATGAAGCTATCTCTTGAGTCCAAGGAGTTAATGGATAATAAAGAATAAAAAAACTCCAAGCCAGTGGCACTCTGGGTATTATTCAAGATGATCAGACCATAGTCAAAGTCACATTGAGTGTATTTTATTGTCACTACCTCCATATAACTGCTAAAACACACATTGTCTGCCTACACTGATCTGTTAAAGGTCTGACACGACACACAGCAGCAATGTGCATGGCAGAGTCATGTGCCTGAGTTTCTCTTCTACTTGCAGAAGGAACCTAGCAGAGCTATCTTTTCCTTCTTTACTGAAAGTACAAAATGCTCATGCTGTTTTATAAGGTACTAGCTGAAGATCAGGTGTACACAGGCCACAGTGCCGGCCGGTCGCGGTGCAGTCATGCCCAGTAGAGACTGCCCGCACTGCGGCTGATACAGAGCTGGACGCTCCGAAGTCAGACCGCAGAGCGCCCCGCTCTGTTTCAGCCTCATCACTGGCAGTCTCTACTGCGCATGACTGCGTCGTTACAAACTATTTAGTGAATTATTATATAGGATAAGGGCACAAAAGATACAGTTGGAGGGAGTGTGTATATGTGTATACATCCTAAATAACAATGCGCTAGGATGTCAGTCAGAAGTCTTCATGCACGGTAGAGACTGCCTGAACGCAAAGGATGCTGGGAGCACAGAATGCTGGGAGTTCTATGCTGGGAGGATTATGTGCTTTCGGGCAGTCTCTACTGCGCATGACTGTGTCGGCGACAGGACGCAGAGCAGGACTGACCTCTTAACTTGCAATGCATTGCGTACTCCCTGGCACTCAAAGGGTTAACATCACCCGGACCTTGGCCCGTGTATATGGGCTTTTACACTAGTGTGTATATATATATATATATATATATATATATATATATATATATATATATATATATAATTTTCACTTTACACTAAATGCCTGAGAAGAAGCCCAAAGACAAGATATGCTGATGAAATGACCAAATGTGTTACTGAAGAGTGGCAACAGAAAGGACAAGACTGGAATTGTTGGAAACTTGCTGTGGAGGCTTTCATCCTGCAGTTAGGGTTACCACCCAGCCGGTATTTTACCGGCAGGCCGGTAAAAAATTGGCTTCTGTCCAATGTTAAGTCTATGGACGGAATGCCATGGCCGGTATTTTTTGCAAGAAAAGGTGGCAACCCTAGCTGCAGTGGATCAACAATGGCTGAAGACGAGATGATTATATATGTATATATACTACTGAATGGTGCACAACGTTGCCCGTTCAATTGATCACACTGTACACATCGGGGGCCCACCTGACCACTGCAGTGGGTAGTCTCTCTGCACCGATTTTCACACAAGTGGGTGGGGATTCAATTGCTGCCCTTGATTGCTGCGTGTGGCCAATCTCCGTGAAGCAGATAGTGAACTATAAATATATAGATAGACAGAAATAACTTGTTAAGGAAAAGTGCTCTCAGGACTTTAAAAGTTTAAAGGAAAAAAAATATATAAATACCTATATCTATCTATCTATTTATATATATATATATATATATATATATATATATATATATTGGATTTATATATTGGATTTAATTCAGTGTGTGCCATTTGCCTTATATTTTTGATATATATATATATATATATATATATATATAGATATATATATATATATGTAAACAAAATTTTGCATTTATTTTAGGTGAACAGATATCCCTTTAAATATAGGATGATTATGAAAAACACACGGTCCCGGGTAGCTCTGATTCCTGTGAAGTTCTGCAGAATATATATATATATATATATATATATATATATATATATATATATATTATGGTTAAATTAATTGTCGCTCTTCTAATATTTTTTTCTTATTTGTGGACTCAGGAACTGATGAGTTTCTTGCATTTAACTTTGCAATAGGGATCAAAAACTATTTATGTTTTCCTGTGTCTTTTTAAGTCCTGATGTTGTTTAAACCCCCACCACTGCTGCAAAACTCCCCCAACTCCTTTTGCAACAAGTTCCATGTGAGATCTGCCTGATCCGCCTAGTAACACATCTGCTTTCCTATTGGCCGCTGCCAGTGACGAGCCACAGAACAGCAGCTCATTATAGGGAGTTCCCTTCATTATCCTAGTGTGTGATCGGAGTAGGCTGACCACACACACACATGCATGCACAGTGGGAGGCTGCGGAGTCTTCCTCACACCCTGATAAGGAACTAACCCTTCATGCTCTGGTGACTAATCCTCACACACTGACAATTACACCTCATCATATGGTAACTTATCCTCATGGACCAGTAACTTACACTCACACAAGAAAACTAGTCCGTGCGCTATAAAAACGAATGATCAATGTACTTTACTTTATTCTATTAGTAATTGTTATTTACTGAACGTGAACCCTTTAAGAAGAAGAGGGAAGCACAATGCATTGAACACCCCTATGGTAGTTAACCCGTTGAGCGCTTTGCAAATCATTGGTCCCATTCTGGCACACAAAGGGGTAAAATGCCCTTAACCCTTAGGGTGCCAGAGAGGTATGGTACAATGCGTTGGATACCTCTCTGGCACTCAAAGGGTTAAACATTTACAAACCTATTTCTCTTCCTCTCCCTTTTTCTAGTTCTCCCTCTTTCTCTCCTCTTTCCCATTTTCTTTCATTGTTTCTTTCCTCTCATTCTCACTTGTACTGTTTCTTTCCCTTGCTCCATGTCATTCACTCCTTTTCTCTCTCTTCCCCACTCTGTGTTTAATATCCTCTCCCTCATTCCCTCTCTCTTCCTGTCTCTTGACCTCTTTCATTCTCTCTCTCTCACACCTTTTTATGAAGTGCTTCTTTCCTTACTTATATTTGAAGCTATTTTAAAGGGACTGTGAAGAATTGCAGCATAGCCCTTTGAGTGCCAAATGGGTGTCCAATTGTGAACCTTTCTGGCACTCAAGGGGTTAACCCATGCTGACATGAATGTCTCCAGCACAGTTTCTCTATAATGATATAATAATTATAATGATAATCCACTTATAAGAGGACACATGAAAAATGCCTACTGCATTGAAACAGGGGAACCACTGCATACTAATAATTAGCTAATGGCACCCTGCAGCAGGCATGTATTACATGTGTACTTGTCTAAAGAAATCATCTGGCATCTTAGTTAATTTGATAGCAGATTTCTTATATGTTAGTTTTTACCTTAATCTTTTTTACCTTTATTAGACTCAAGACAATGTTAAAGGGACAGTAACGTCCCCAAAAAAACTTTTTATAGCTTTACAGAGCCTTAGAAAATAAGCAGAATGGTGCAAATCCTATATCTCAAACCCCTATGGTTTGAGAGATATAGGGGTTCAAAGTTCCCTCCTCTTTACAGCTGACAGCAGGCGAATCAAGTCCTACGACTTGAGGAGGCTCTGCAGCAGAGCCGAGATCGCGTTATCTATAAAGAATTAATTCATTGGAAAGATCTGGTTTGCAAGCACACTTTGTAGACATTTCCAATTAATTAATTCTTTATAAATAACGCAATCTCGGCTCTGCTGCAGAGCCTCCTGCTGGTCCCCGGACCAGAATCTCCTGCTGTCAGCTAGACGCTGGAGACGTCAGGAGAAGAAGGAGAGAGAGGGGCGAACTTTCAGTGCCTATATCTCTCAAACCATCGTGGTTTGAAAGATAGGGTTTGCACCATTCTGCTTATTTTCTAAGACTCTATGAAACTATAAAAAGTTTTTATGGGAAATTGCAGTCCCTTTAACAGTTGGAATAAAATTACCTTAACTGTTTGAGTGCCAAAGGGGTACACAATGCATTGAGAAGCACTGCATATGTCTCTGGCCCTCAAAGGGTTAAACTAATACACATATTGCAAATTGTGATTGTCACCTCTGGTTCCTCTGCTTTGCCCTCGAATTACTGTAATTCTTTTTAGTGCATAAGTCTCTATTATTGAAACTTTATCATCCAATTAAAATAGAAATGAAAAAAAAAATCTCCAAGTTGTTTTAATGAGACAGGGTCTGTTTAAAAGCCACTTAAAAATTAAAATGAGGTTTTACGTTCTGAATACAATCCTCCCTGTACCCTGCCAGCTATTTCATTCTTCAGACATCTTATTTTATAAGTAGGGGAATTTAAAGATGCAGTAGAGAGGCACAGACATAAAAGAAATGTATTGGTCACTGGCTCTTAAAGGCTTAACCCTTTCATCTAAAGTTAACCCATTGAGTGCCAGAGGGGTAGGCAATGCATTGCTTTGCAATGCATTGTGTACCCCTCTGGCATTCAAAGGGTTAAGACAAATACAGTTTATTGCCCACTGACATTTCTATTTTAACACTTTATTTTCCCAACTAGTATGAAAGCCTTTGTACACGGGCTAAAGTTCCATCCAGCGGCCCCAGCTGCTGCCCCAGAGCCGGAAGCAGAGACAGGCTGTGAGCCGTTTGGAGTGCCCCGCTCCGGAACAGCGTGTTTGGCCAGTCTCTACTTTATGTGACTGCATTGTTCCAGCAGTCTCTACTGCGCATGTGCTGTTACGCACACAGGGAGCTTTGCAGGCTAGCGCTTTATATTATACTAGTGTAAAACCCCGTGTACATGGGCCAAGATCTGGGAGATGTTAACCCTTTGAGTGCCAGGGGGTACGCAACGCATTGCCCTCCGGCACTCAAAGGGTTAAAAGGCCGGGCCTGCTCTGCATACTGCCGTCACTCACATGATGCGCTGTAGAGACTGCCCCGACGCACAGAATGCTCCCAGCACAGAACTCCCATCATTCTGCACAGAACTCCCAGCATTCCGCCCAGAATGCTCCCAGCACAGAACTCCCAGCATTCCACACAGAATGCTCCCAGCACAACTTCCAGCATTCTGCACAGAATGCTACCAGCACAGAACTCCCAGCATTCCACACAAAATGCTCCCAGCACAACTTCCAGCATTCTGCACAGAATGCTACCAGCACAGAACTCCCAGCATTCCACACAGAATGCTCCCAGCACAACTTTCAGCATTCCGCACAAAATGCTCCCAGCACAGAAGTCCAGCAGTCTCTACTGTGCATGATGGCTTCTGACAAACATCCTAGCGAATTGTTATATAGGATAATAAAAATAAAGATTAGTATGAAAGCCTGTGTACACGGGCTAAAGTACCACCCAGTGGCCCAAGCTGCTGCCCCGGATCTGGGAGCAGAGACAGGAGGTGAGCCGTTCAGAGCTCCCTGCTCCGGAACAGCGCGTTCGGCCAGTCTCTACTGCGCATGATTGCATCATTCCAGCAGTCTCTACAGCGCATGTGCTCAGGGCTGGATTTACATCTCAGGTGCCCCTAGGCACAACACCCTCTGGCGCCCCTAGCACCGCCCCTAACCACACCTATCATTTAGCCACACCCATTCACAGCAAAACATATTTTTAGATTTATTCTTCACACTGTACCAATGCATTAAATATCTTAAGCTCACTACATGATGTTCCCATCAACCAAGCCAACCAAGAAAAGGATAAACCTGAATAAAATGAATATCTTACTCTTTGGTCCGCTCTACTCCATTCCATTTCCTTGACCTGCTCTCCTCCCTTCCATATCCTCCAGTCCACTCCCTCTCTTCCATATCCTCCAGTCCTCTCCCTCCCTTCCATATCCTCCAGTCCTCTCCCTCCCTTCCATATCCTCCAGTCTACTCCCTCTCTTCCATATCCTCCAGTCCACGCCTTCCCTTCCATATCCTCGAGTCCTCTCCCTCCCTTCCATATCCTCCAGTCCATGCCTTCCCTTCCATATCCTCCAGTCCACTCCCTCTCTTCCATATCCTCCAGTCCTCTCCCTCCCTTCCATATCCTCCAGTCCTCTCCCTCCCTTCCATATCCTCCAGTCCACTCCCTCTCTTCCATATCCTCCAGTCCACGCCTTCCCTTCCATATCCTCGAGTCCTCTCCCTCCCTTCCATATCCTCCAGTCCATGCCTTCCCTTCCATATCCTCCAGTCCACTCCCTCTCATCCTTTCCCTCTGGCCCTCTCCTACTTCCTGTGAAAAACTAAAATTGCGAGGATGAAGGACACACATACTGTACTTGAGGCTGTTGGGGGGGCTACTGTCACTGCTGCCGCCTCCGCCAGGTCCTCCCACCAGTAACTTGTGGCCTGCTTTCTATGTACTGCGCCGCCGCTCACACACGTTCCCACTCAGGAGGTAGACTGGTTCTTGTGTTTTTATGCAGCCGCGCATACTACTCTGTAGTGCGCGGCTGCGTTTGATTACGTGTGCTGATGTTGCAGGAGCTCCGATCTGATCAATGAGCAGAGAGCAGTGCAGGTGCAGCAGTGGGTGATATGGGAAGGCCCAGACAGCTCAGGTACTAAGTGTGAACCGGGAACAATTTGAATTGCACAAATTTGCAACAAAGCATCCTTGCAGACGCGCCACGCACGGCGAGGGAGCACTATTATTATTTAAAACCTGCCAGGGAGCAATCACATTATAAAGTGGACGGGCAGGTGGGCATGACAGTGCCATTGCCAGGCGTCCCTGAAAATCGGGCGCCCTAGGCAAGTGCCTCGTCTGCCTATTGACAAATCCGGCCCTGCATGTGCTGTTACGCACACAGGGAGCTTCCCAGCCTAGCAATTTATATTATAAAAAGAAGATACCTTAGTGCTGACAAGCTGCCCTTCTAAATATTTTCATTGAAACAAATTTTTCCTACACGATAAATCAACATATTGTATGTGTGTTTTTTTTGTTTCATTTTTTGTATTTATTTTTACATTAATTCTTTAGTTCTCCTGCTGGTTTAACTAGTTTTCGAAACCCCCACCCTCCTAAAAAAAAAAAGTCCACATATTTTTAGTCACACCCTAAAAAAAACGAGTTGTCCCACCCCTGATAACCGGTCTTCATTTTCTTTAAAGATACTCTTATTGCCCTTATGACCAGTTCTTATAAGGTTGTAATTAGATGCCCAGCTGCTGGGTGGAGATTTTATGAATGGGACTCATATTAATGATTTACCTTCCTCAGGCATATGGTTCTAGGTATGCCATTAACCCAGTGTTTCTCAGCTCCTGTCCTCAGGACCCAAAAACAGGCCAGGACTTAGGGATTTCTCTGCTAGAGCACATGTGTGGTGATCAGAGGCTCATTCACATTGATTAACTCACCTGTGCTCTAACAAGGAAATCATCAAATCCTGGCCTGTTAATGGGTCCTGAGGACAGGAGTTGAGAAACACTGCACTAACCCCTTTTTGATTGCCAGAAGGAAGCTGCAGTGCAGGAGCAGATGTGGAGATTTGAGTTGCAGAGGAGTGTACAATGCAACACAACGCTGATTTATTTATTTTTTAGAAAAAGAGGTACAATTACTGAGCAAGCCAACTGCTCCATAGGGAACAAGTAAAAGTTTGTATTAATTTAAATGGGCACGTTAACCCCTTGAATGCTAGTGAGGTTTCTAATGCATTGCATTATGAGCCCCATTGAATTAAAGGGGAACATTCAATTAAAATAAAAATCTGACCATGGGTTTTAATCATTAAAACAAGATTAGTGCTGAGTTTGTTTATTTTTTAACTCACCTACTAGTGGAGATATTTAGCCTTCAGATCGGGCACTACCACGTTCTGCAGGACCCTGTATGTCCCGCATGATGCCTCAGGACTTCCCAGCTGCCCCAGGGAGTGCGTTCGCCCATGCCTGATTTGAAGGCTAAATATCTCCAACTAGTAGGTGAGTTAAAAAATAAACAGACTCAGCACTAATCTTGTTTTAATGATTGAAACCCATGGTCAGAATTTTATTTTAGGTGAATGTTCCACTTTAAATTGAAATTTGTTAATTTGGTGTAGTTGGATTGCTCCACAATTCGATCTGTTTTTTTCTTAGTACATCAGCCTCAGTGAGTTAACCCTTTGTGTGCCAGTGGGGAACACAACGCATTGCTTTGCAATGCATTGCATACCCCGCTGGCACTCAAAGGGTTAAGTAAAATTACATCTGTTAGCAGCAAGTACATTTATTAGGTGGACGGTAAGAATCCGCCGGTGCAGTTCATTTTGTGCTCTGACGTTAGCCTCCGTTACAATTCGGGTTATGTATTTAGCGAATGAATACTTTGCAGACGTTAAGACTCTGTGAGCAAGCCCTGAACACCTCCAGTATAGCATACAGGGATATATGCTCTGGTCTGTAGACCATAAATCTCCATAGGATGGTGTAGCAACAGCGCCACTGTAAATTTTCAGACCACTGTGATATTACACCTAAAAAATTCAAGTTTGAGCTGTTATAATTTTTTATAAAATATCTCTCAGCAGTGGGAGTACACTTGTTTTACTCAGGGGGATAAACCCTACAACATATTTTTTTTTACATTTTAAGTATTACTATCCCTTTAAAGTTGTGGGGAAATGGATTAATGTTACACTAGTTTACTCTGTGTTTGGTACAAAGAGTTAATGCGCAGGGGAGTGGGGCACTGCAAAACACCCATACACACCCACGCCGCCCTTCCTTTAGATAAGCGTCATTCAGGAGAGAATTTTAAGAATAAAACGATTGGTGAAGCTGATGTACTAATAATAACTGGGGGTAGATGCACTATGGTTTGAGAAATAGAAGATTCCGTTCTCCACACTTGAATGTACTATTTAATACCTCTCTATGTCTATTCCCAATTGTACAGCGCTGCAGAATTAGTTGGCGCTATTTAAATAAAGATTAATAATAAATTCTGCAGTGTGATCTCTCCCATCCATATGTTATTCTATGGCGTTTATGCACTAACATGATGGGAGTTATTCAATACGGTGTGATAAAGAGATGATAAATTGGAGATGACTTCTGCAGTGATAGCACTTCTCCAGTTCCTATTTTATTCTATAGAGCCAATGCACTAAATCTCCAAAACTTAAGAAATGTTAGTGAATTGGCTCCGTAGAATAAAATAGGAACTGGAGAAGTCATCTCTGCTTTATTATGCTTTAGTGAATAACACCCTATTTCTCCAACTAGAGAGAGAGAGAGAGAGAGAGAGAGAGAGAGAGAGAGAGAGAGAGATCTTAGTGCATTGGCTCCACAGTACAGGATAAGAATTGGAGAGTTTATCACAACACACTGGATAAATTATCTCCTTTTTATCTCACCTTTGCACATTTTCCACTTTGGAGTAATTCTGGATTACACCAAATACACCACAGGGTACAAATTCAAATTCTCAAAATGCTAATTTGGTTAACCCCTTAACGAACGGCCGATCGGCGCGGTCAGTTAACGACCACAAAGCATTTTTTTTGCTCCATCTGCTTCCGGACTCCCCGAACGGTGTGCAGCCACAGGGGGAGCCCGGAATTCCATGAGGATCATAGTACGTCATGGGTCGTTCAGTCAGATCGACCCTTGATATACTATGACCGTCAAGGGTCGTTAAGGGGTTAAAAACCCCATTGAAATGAATGGAAATGTTTATTTGTCTGTTATGGTGTACTTGGCTAACTCCAGAATGTCCACCGATGCCCTTAGTACATTAGCCTCAGTAAAAAGGAGACAGGCATGTTCTAAACTAATACATTTATTACAAAGCTTGTTTTAGTGCAGAACCATATTAGTAGCCCCCCTACACACACACAGGCACTATTATTTTTATTTGTAAAGCTCTGACGTTTTCTACAAAAAGCGAACGCACGCACAGAAAAATAAACATGTTACATAAAAGGGACATTTTGCATGTATTACACAGCATTATCCTAAAAACATTTCTCCAGGCCTGCTCTCCCTGATAAGTCTTGTGTTGTGTGCAGTTTTCCAATGACTGACACATATTTAGGCAGGGTGTGTGCCTGTGTCCACCGTATACTGAGTTTCTGGACAATTTCTTATATAAACTTGTCACCTGCCTGCAGAACAAAGTGACCCTAGACAGACACTCAATAAACAAGTGGACTCCCCCAACCTCTGCCAGCTGTTGATCAGCACTGAACCCATGTTAACACTCTGAGTGCCAGTGGGGTGTGGGCACCCTCCTGGGCACTTAAAAGGGTTAACCCTTAGAGTGCCAGAGGGGTATGCAATGTATTGCTGTGCAATGCATTGCGTACCCCTCTGGAACACAAAGGGTTAAAGGAACAATAGGGGAAAAGAGCAAACAGTTGGTGCAGCTCATTTTCTGCGCTTGGACATAGGCTTAGATATTATACAGCTGCATACCAGTGCACACTGCAATTGTTAAAGGAGAGGAAAAGCCTTCTAATAACTATACCTTTCTAACGGTACTATAACCAGAAAAAACTAATGCCCCCTCTGAATTTTACCCTTGTGCTTTGTTTTGATAGATAACATCTTCAAACAGTTGTGATTGTCCTGTCCGAGGAGACAGACCTGATAGTTGCTAGCAGTTTTTTCAAACTGAGGCAGGCAGACTGCATTCATCTACTTAACCCTGTAAAGATCAAAGGGGTGTGCAGTGAGTAGAGTTTGAGGTCTTGTAGTCCTTCCGCAACTGTCATGTCTGCTTCCAATCACATGACATCCAATACTGATTGAAGATGTTATCCCTTGAACAAAGGGAAAAAGGCACATTGCATTCAAATGTATTCAATAAATCAAGTGGATTATCAGCCCACATAGAATGGAGTCATAGTGGCAATTAGAATTTTCTGCCAAGATTAAGATAACTTTGTATTTATTATTTGTTGTTAGTGTTACTTTAAGAACAACGCTCCTTGCGTGGGTGTTAACATCATTACTGGTTAATGAAGGAGTGGTTTTTAACATATTTCTCTCTCATTCACAGAAACAGATAGGGAAGTCTAACTTCCCATTTTGATCACGCAGGATGAGATAATATATTTATCTTCTGTGTTATAACTGGCATGAGTCCGTTATGGAATCTTCTGTATTGTTCATTCAACTGCTGTGCCGACCAGTCTATCTGCGTTTATCACTGCAAAGTTGCACTGAAAAGCATATGTTTTCTCAAAACCCAGTAAATGAATTTCTGTTAACCCTTTGAGTGCCAGAAGGGTAGTCAATGCGTTGGCTACCTCTCTCGCACTCAAAGTGTTACATTTTTTCAATTTTGCTATGACAGGCTATATAGTATATTCAAAATGTGATATAGATTGGTTACTACAGGGCTGGGCAACTTTTGACACTGCAGCTTTTAGGGGACTATAGCTTCCAACATCTCTAATTATCACATGGCGGGTAGAGGATGATGGGAATTGTAGCCTTCAACAGCTGAAATGCCTAACCCTGTGTTCCTTCTTCTTTGCCAAGTTACTGTCAACTAAAAATCTACATTTAAAGGAGAATCGGTATTCAAACCTTTAAAAGAGAAATTACACAAAACATTTAAAAATATATGTTAACGCTCAGATGTTTTGGTTAATCGTTGCTACCCCCACATTTTTTTGGCTTGTACCTCTAGCATTTTAAAATTACAGGCAGGTATTAGTATGCAGGTCACCATGGACTTCTCTTCCCCAGAGCTGGTGCTGTGGACCCCAGAAAAGCAGCTGATTATTCATATTGTGATATTACCCCACCCCTACATGCACAGCCAATACAAATTAGGCTGCCACTGGCACCTCTCGCAGGAAGTGGACAAGAAGCTAGGAGGATCCTTACACTGATGGCTGTATATTTTTTATGGTACTACTTCCAGAGATGGGAGTAACAGGGATTAACTAGTAAAAGACTACACTTTTTTTCCTGTTATCTGCCCTTTAAGTACAATTTCTTGTTTTTTTAAAGTCTGTTTTGATTTGAGAAGACTTGTTAATAAGCTGCAATGTGCACCCCAAAATGGCTCAGAAGCGAAATACTTCACTTGCTACACAGCTGTTTCCATACACAGCAAGTGTCAGGTTTGGACACTTGCTGTCTATTGTGACTGTGCACACAGCCAGGGGTAGATTTTTTAAAGCAGCCCACTAGCTGCACAGACGTCCATATACATAGTAACATAGTAGATAAGGCTGAAAAAAGACATGCGTCCATCAAGTCCAGCCCATGCCAAAAACACCCCTGTTGATCCAGAGGAAGGTAAAAAAAAGCCCTCTGGAGCCATTTACAATCTAGTGCCAAGTGTGTGGGGGGGAATTATTCCCTCCTGACTCCAACTGGTAGTCAAAATAATTCCCCGGATCAATATCCTATTTGATTTGAAGCCATCTGTTATAATTGTCAATATTGTTCTGTGCTAGATAGGCATCCATTGCTTTTTTGAATGCAGTTGCATTATCTTCAAGCACAACATCCCGAGGCAAAGAATTCCATAGCCTTACTGCCCTTACCGTAAAGAATCCCTGCCTTTGTTTTAGTCGAAAGCGCCTTTCCTCTAGTCTTAATGGATGACCTCTTGGTCTTAGCTCAGCTCTTTGCATAAATAATTCATTGGATAGTTCTTTGTATTGACCTTGAATATATTTGTAAATGGTAATCATATCACCCCTTAGACGTCTCTTCTCTAATGTAAACTAACACAGTTTAGCTAGTCTCTCTTTGTAACTCAGATGCTCCAATCCCTTTATCAGTTTTGTTGCACGTCTCTGCACCTTTTCTAGTTCAGTAATGTCTTTTTTTAGAACAGGCACCCAAAATTGTATGAACGTCCCCTTTGTGGTCCCTGTGCAGCATGGGAGAGCAGGCGCCAGGATATTATGTCATATCCTGGCACTCTGCATTAATCCTTTGAGTGCCAGAGGGGTATGCAATGCATTGCATACCCCTCTGGCACTCAAAGGGTTAACAAGGAACGCGAAGGCTGTCACAGAGAGTGCCTGTGGCAACACAGACCTCTCCTTCAAAATATCATGGGACGGTGAGGTGAGATCCTTTGATCTCCCCCACCGGTCCATGATCTAGCAGCCCGCCGGGGGATGCCCGATCCCCCGATAGGACAATCCGCTCATGCACACAGCTTCTGGAAACTGAATTACAATACTTCAGGCTCAAATATTGGAGTTGGACCTAACATTCAAGGGGGTTATGCACTATGTGTGGTAAAGAGGTGATAAAGTGGTGATGACTTCCCCAGTGATATCACTTCTCCAGTTCCTATGTTATACTATAGAGCCTATGCACTAAGATGTCCAAAGTTGGAGAAATCTAGTGCATAGACTCCATAGAATTACATAGGAAATGGAGAAGTGATATCACTGGAGAAGTCATCACCACATTATCACCTCTTTACCAGATTTTAGTGCACCCCCTGTATTATAAAATTAAGGCAGCTGGCTCCTTTAATATTTTAATAACTTTCCAAAGCAGTCATAGCACCTGGAGAACAATATGGGTCAATTTGTAGTCTTAAACAGCATATACTGGATTTTTTGTGCATCTATTATAAAAAGTGTAACTGACCTCATGCTTAAAGGCCTTTGTGCAATCATTTGAGTAAAATATTTATAACATACACTAAAATCAGTTTCCTAGTTCTACTATTGCCTAATGCCAATTAAAGTGATAGTAGTGTTTCACAAAAACAGCAGCTCCAATTAATCTTCATAGTATTTGAGTCACAGAGAGTGTTATTTCATTACTGTGAGAGTTGTAGTTCAAGAGTAATTGAATGATAAAGTTTCCCCCTCCCGCCCCTTTTACCTAGTGTAAGCCCCCACTCCTCAGATGTAGAATCCAGTCCATAGACCAGATAGCTCACATCAAGGGACAATCTTCTTCCTATGAGAACAATGAAAGCCCTGCCCCCCTTGACAGGTTTTTCAGCTTTTTCCCTTATCTTAATCGAAGATTGTCCCTCTCTACAAAATACCTGGACACTCCCTGCTGCTCTATGGATCAGTGAGGTTATAAGCAATGCTGTATATATATATATATACAGAAGTGTATACATAGTGCATGTAGTGTTGTATCTCTCCTGTACTAGTATATATTGTGTATGTAGTGTTGTAACTCTACTGAACATGGGCCCAGTCAGTATATACAGCTCTCTTGACCAGTGAGGTTATAAGCAATGCTGTATATAGCTATACATGAGTATATATAGTGTATGTAGTGTTGTATCTCTACTGTACATGCACCCAGTCAGTATATACAGGACTATAGATCGGTGAGGTTGTAAGCAATGCTGTATCTCTGTACAGGAGCGTATATATAGTATATGCAGTATTGTACCTCTCCTGTACATGGACCCAATCTGTGTATATACAGCACTCTAGATCACTGAGTTTATATGCAATGTTGTACTCTCTGTAAATGAGTTTATATACAGTTGTAGCTCTGATGTATATGAACCCAGCCTCACTATATACAGAGCACTAGCTCAGTGAGCTTGTATGCATTGGTGGACTCTCTGTACCTGAATTTATATAATGTATATAGTATTGTACCTCTACTGTACATACACTCAGTCAGTATATACAGCTCTCTCAATCAGTGAGGTTATAAACAATGTTGTATATACCTATACATGAGTATATATAGTGTATGTAGTGTTGTATCGCTACTGTACACGCACCCAGTCAGTATATACAGCTCTCTAGCTCAGCAAGGTTATAAACAATGCTGTATATAGCTATACATGAGTGTGTGTATATAATGTATGTAGTGTTGTATCTCTACTGTACATGCACCCAGTCAGTATATATACAGGACTATAGATCAATGAGGTTATAAGCGATGCTGTATCTGTGTACATGAGTATATGTAGTATATGAAGAATTGTACCTCTCCTGTACATGCACCCAGTCTGAGTACATACAGCGCTCTAGATCGCTGAGGTTATAAGCAATGCTGTATTTATCTGAATTACTGCAGGTCTACTTAGCACATCAACCACAGTGAGTTTATATATAACTGTCACTCACTATGTCTGCGTTCCTCTCCAATGTCATACACTTACATATAAATACACACATACACTTACATATAAATATATACATACATACACTTTAATATAAATATAGGCATATACATACACTACATACAAATACAAAGATACACATACACTTACATATAAATACATACATACACTTACATATAAATACATACATACACTTACATATAAATATATACATACATACACTTCAATATAAATATAGGCATATACATACACTACATACAAATACAAAGATACACATACACTTACATATAAATACATACGTACACATACACATTCTTACATATACACACATACATACACATGTAAAAGGAAAATGTTATATAACTTTTTTCCCCAACACACACTACGCACATACATACACATCCAGACACATACATAATATATATATATATATATATATATACACACACACACAAACATACCTACATACATACTTACATACAACCAGATGCATACATACACATACACCTAGACATATATACCTACATACACCCAGACACATATGTACACACATATACACCAACACATATGCCTATACTTACATACATACACTTACATACGTACATATTCATACACCCAGACACATACATTGGAACATGCTTACATACATACATAAGCAAACAATGATACATACATGTAGAACACACACATACACACATGCATCCCAATCAAAGAATCTGATGCACATAAATACATACACCATCATACACACATAAACCCAGAAACATACATACACGTACTCACACACACCCAGACTCACACACACAATACATCCCTCTCAAACAGACTATCTCTCGCCCGCACATACAAACTTACACCCAAATATTCACATGCACACACATACATACATCTAATCATACACAGACACACACACCCACAAACACATGTTGCAGCGGTCACCCAGCTTTGTCTCTGCCCCACACAGGGAAAGCCGGAGCAATGTCTCAATCAGCGTGTTCCTCAGCTGCCTCCTCCCCCTGGCCGGTCTCATTGTTCAGGAGGGGCCGGACTCCGGGGCATGTTTAAGCTCAGCCTGGCCCCAGCTCCTCTTTCTCTTTCTCTCACTCCCTCTTTGATCTCCTCTCATAACATCACGTCACCGGGCTCGGGAGCTCGCTGGGAGACGAGCAGAGGCTCCTGCAGGGAAGGGGGCAGCTCAGATCTCTCTCTCACACACACACGGACATGGAGCTGCTGTGCTGCGAAGTGGACACCATTAGGAGGGCCCATCTGGACAGGAACCTGCTGACCGATCGGGTCTTGCAGACCATGCTGAAGGCGGAGGAGACCTCCTGCCCGTCGGTGTCCTACTTCAAGTGTGTGCAGAAGGAGATCCTGCCCAGCATGAGGAAGATCGTGGCCACCTGGATGCTGGAGGTTCGTGCGATTGTCTTCCTCGGCCGGATCGGTTGTGTTGGGGGACCTGGGTCTACCAGAGGGGTGCACTGAGTCACCCCAAAGGGCGATTCTCTTGAATCGCCCTCATTCGGGTTTTCTTGAAACACCACTATTGAGAAACCTGTGCTTCCAGTGGTGGGATCCTAGTGAGGTTTGAGGTCCTCCTGAACCACCCACATCGTGGGGATCTCTGCTAGATCGAGTGGACTCTCATCTACTCAACTAGACATACGTGAGGGGTGCACCTCGGTCAGCCACGTTGCGTGAAGCCTCCTATCTACCCTCTACCATAGTCAGCCAACACGAGGGGACCTCCTTAACCCGGGGAGGTTCAGAGAGGGGTGTCCCCTGCGGACTTTTAAGGAGTTAAACAACCTTAAAGGGGGATAATGGCCAACAACACGGGACAGAGCTTCCCCAACCCAATAATGGAATGTATCTCACTATAAATGGGGATGCCTTCATGCGACATGCAGCAGACCTCGGTCACTAATAAGAAGACCTCACTTACTATAAATGGGGAGGTCTTCATACAACATGCGGTGTGCCTCCTCACCCCAATAACGGGGGAACCAGTCACTGGGGAGGTCTTCATACAACATGTGGGGGACCTTCTCAGAGACTCTGATCACTATATATAGGGAGGTTTTCATACTACACATGAGAGACCGCAAATTGATAAGGGGACCTAACTATAAATTGGGAGGTTTTCAAACAACATATGGGAGATAATTTCACCCTGAGAAGAGGACCTCGCTATAAATGAGGAGTCTCATGGGGTTCTCCTTATCCACCCTGATAAAGGGAGATTAATCCCAATGAATGGGTATTTTTCTTTAAGTACTATGGGGGTCCGAATCCACCTCATGTCCCTGAGTTGGGATGTTCTTGCTCGCCCAGATGGTGAAACACAATCACCACGTGTGGGATATCACACACTATCACATAGCCTTTTCATTTGTACACAGAAACCCACAGTCTAAGCCCAAAACCTGAAATTCATCCCAACCCCCTTCTTGCTCCCATATAAATTAAACCTATTATTATGTAAATAATACAATTTGCCTTTCAATTCAAAGTGTTACATTGCTCATTTTGAGTTTGGAAGCTTTAAAAATCTATATGCATTGTAATGAACCTTTGTCCACATAGTAATGGATATCAAATCTGCACCCAAACGTTGTGTGCCCTAATCACTGAACCCCAAAAACCCCTTGTTGTATTTTATTCTGACATATATTGATGCAAACACTGATTTATCAAGTCTTAATATTTGCAACCGGTCAGTCACAAACTCAGCGATCCTACTGTATTAAGACAATCTATGGCAAATTTCTGCAGATTAGAGAACAATAAAAATTCCAGTTGATATAAATGGGGGTTTTAACATTTTGACTGCTAGAGAGAGACCTCCATAGCTAGCATTCAAGATGTTCAAATCTTTATTCAAATCAATAGGAATTTCCTATACATGTGTTCCATTCTAATTGTACAGTTGGATTGCACCAGAATGGCCTCAGTGTATTGCATTATTAATATTGCTAATAATGTTAACCCTTTGAGTGCCAGAGAGGTACCCAACGCATTGCTTTGCAATGCGTTGGGTACCTCCCTGGCACTCAAAGGGTTCATTGCTATTGTGATCTCCGCTAACCTAGATCCCCTTTATCTCTTTTCAAAGGTGTGCGAGGAGCAGAAATGTGAAGAGGAGGTTTTCCCACTTGCAATGAACTATTTGGATAGATTTCTGTCCGTGGAGCCCCTGAGGAAGAGTCGATTGCAACTGCTGGGGGCGACGTGCATGTTTGTGGCTTCTAAAATGAAGGAAACTATCCCACTGACTGCGGAAAAACTTTGTATTTACACAGATAATTCCATCAGGCCAGAGGAGCTGCTGGTAATTTCCTGTTTACTGTATATGGGAGTATAAAAGGTCTACACATCTGCTTATTACTTACTCTTTCGCAAATACAAAAATGGGGGGGGGTACCCACAAAAGAAAAGTGGAGAATTTTTTAAACCAACCGCACCATAGCAGGGACACGCAAAGTCTCCGTTTGATTCACATTAGATCTTTAAATTCTTGAATGCTAGACTGCTCTCTGGAATGAATTGAAGACCTTTCTAGCATTCATGGGGTTAAAAGCCTCATTTAAATCAACTGGATATTATATTTCTCCCATGGTGCAGTAATAACTCCAAGTCATGTGTGTACACGGTTTTTAACCCTCTGCGTGCCAGAGGGGTATACAATGCATTGCGTACCCCCATCTGGCACTCAAAGGGTTAAATCCTTAGCCACTAGACTGATCTCCAACAAAAGGATAGGCTATTTATCCTCTTTGGATGCTAGCGACATCTCCAGTGCCTTGCTTTGCAAGACATAGGAGATGTCTCTGGAATTCAGGGGGGTTAAAAAAAAATCCCCATTAACTTCATGTATCAATACATGTTATTTGTTAGCGTCCCTTAAAAACGTTTAAATACCCCCGCTCCCTTTGTGTGTGTTCTGCGTACAAAACATCATTACTGTTATCAGTTTTGTTACCCCTTTGTATGTAGCTGTAGAAAAACTATATTTATGTCAATAATGTTCCCTTTTGCAAACATTTTTATTGCTGCACACAAATATTTGGGGTTGGACGTAAACAAAAGTGAGAAAGTGTGATAATAAAATAAGAGCTGATAGTACAATAAGTTAAGTATGGACTCATGGACAGTTTAACAGAAGTATACCATGCGATTGCCACATGCAATATGCCATTGGTATTTGGCGCCCCCAAGTGGAAGTATTATGCATGTGTACAGATGTGCAAATGTGCCATGTGTTCTGTTCTTCTTTGACTCCAGCTGGTTAATTCACTCTTCCACTTAACAGCAAGATCAGGTGCCGTAACTAGAATTAATTTTAATGAGTAAGAGGAAAATACAGTTTGCTACAGTCAAATAAATGTATGTTACATGTTCCTGTAGCGAGGGTGGGAGAAGATATATTTTTCATCTGCAATTCTGATTAGTCTTTATATACAGTTCTATTCAAATATAATGTTAAAGGACCCCTAAATCTAAAATACATTCTATTACATAAAAGAGTATGCCATATTATTCACACATATACAAGTTTCCATACCGTGATAGAACTTTAGATGCATTAAATTTCATGTGCTGTTTTTCAGCAGGTTGGGGGAAGATTTTCCTTTGCACCCCTCTATTTCTTGCTTTGCCTTACACTGTAGATTAACTTCAGATTCCAAACCAGGCAGAGGAAGTGAAAAGGAAACCTGTTCCTCCACATGTTAAAATAAAAACTTATGGGTCTTATGTATAAATGAAAATCGGAACAATTCTGGGGCAAACCAACTTGCAGTATGGGGGACAAATACAGTTTTCATTGACTTAAATTGGACTTTTAACCTTTTGAATGCTACAGAGGTCTTTAACACATTTTGGTTAAATGCATATTTTAAATCAAAGGAATACTTTCTTTCTCCCATATGGTACAAATTGGATTGCTTCTTTTTTTTCTTTTGATCATAAGGCCCTGTGGGTGGATAGTCATGGTTGTGCAGACTGCTGTTTTAGACTACAGCTGCTAATGTCTCAGTTGGTTATTGGACTACAAATTAAGGGTTGCAGGTTAACCATCTCTGATATAAGTTGTCTGTTAAAAAAATCACATGCACTTCCTGCCACATGTTTAAAGACCACATACCTCATTCTCACTCTGCCTTCCCCCTCCCTTTTCCTCTCTCTTCTTCCAGCTAATGGAGTTGCTGATCCTAAACAAGCTGAAATGGGACATGGCGTCAGTGACCCCGCACGACTTTATTGAACATTTTCTTAACAAAATGTCACTGACGGAGGATACCAAGCAGATCATCCGAAAACACGCCCAGACTTTTGTGGCTCTCTGCGCTACAGGTATGGGTGTTATATGGCATGTTCTGGAATTACTCTTGTCGATGGTGCCCACCCTACTGTTAGCAATCTTACTGTAAATGCAGAACCCCCAGTGCACATTTAAGCCCCCTCCTCTTGTTACAATATGGATGTACTGGCTTTCTGGGGTAAAATGTGCTCGACAAGGTAAGTTTTATTAAAAAAAGAAACAAAAAAAAAAATTAAATGTTTGAATTAGGTTCTGGAAAGTAGCAAAACTTAATTATATAGCAGGGGGTGAACTGTATTATCAAAATCATAGAAGCCTAAGAGAATCTTTAGGAGCCAGTAACTGAATGCTTTTGTGTGGATGAGGTGTTGGCAATCTTTGGAACACGATCTGTTGGGGACTACAATTCCCATAATCTCCAACCAGCTTCTGGTTGTAGTGTCCCATCAGCTGGAGTTACAAAGATTACCTACCTTTGATATAATTGTATATAAAATAACCCTAATATTTAGGAACCATAAATAATGCTTTAGGAGTCTAGGCTCCTTGGGGTTTTATCACCCCTGATATACAGAATATTGTGCCATCACAGTGCTCTGTAGATTGACCTGAGAGGTGCTGGTGTCATTTTATAAAAACCCCTTTATCCCTTTGAGTGCCAGAGGGGTACACAATGCATTGCTTTGCAATGCATTGCATACCCCTCTGGCACTCAAAGGGTTATGCAAAGTTAAAGGAACATGAATACTAGATAAAAAAATTATATACCATGAAACAAATATTCCCGTGAAAGTATCCATACATTTATAAAACTTTAGACATATGACCTTGTGTGTGCTGTTTTCAGTAGATTGTAGGAAGCCATGTTTTTTTCATTGCAGTCCTCACTTCCTATTCTGTTAACACAGTAGAATACAGATTGCTGACCAGGAAGTGAGCAATGCAATTGAATTGCTCCCTCCAGCTTAATGAGAAGTACAGCTGAAATGTACTTATATTATAGAACCTTAATATATAAATTAATATTAACAAGTACATTTTGAAAAATGCTCAACAAATACTGTGATCTGTGAGTTTTTCGCGTATATATGTATATGTGTGTGTATATATATATATATATATATATATATATATATATATATATATATATATATATATATATATATATGGTAAGTTTCCTTTTAAGCTATCAATATAAGTTCTATCTTGGTATGGAAATGTTATACATCTGTAGATGTTACAATATATGTTTGAACTCCTTGAATGCCAGAAAGGTCTCAAGCATTGCAAAGCATTCAGGGGTGTTAAAAGTCTCATTTAAATCAATAGGAATTTGGGGAATTTTCATCTGTCCCCTATGGTACAGTTGGCTGCCTCCGGATTTTCTTTAGTTCTTCTTAGTACCCCCCTGTGCTCCAGAGAGGCAATGAACTGAAGAACTCTGGATCCTGAAGGTTAAATTTCTAATGAATAAAGCAATTATGGCTTTTATCCGCTGTAGGTCTGATATGCCAGTTTTTATTAATTGATTATAATTGGAATCAAAGGGAAAGCTGCCGCTTTTGTTTCTGTGTTGTCCTCGGTTAGCGGGGAACCCACAAGCTGTTTACTAGATAAATAAGCTGAGCTATGACACTCAGCTCAGTCATTAAGAGCTGCCGGCTCAGCCAAGCATATTATTTCTGGGCTAATGGTCAGAGCTTGGAGTCCACTGCAGAGACACACACTTCTACCGTTGTCAGTGAAAATCACACCCACTGCTGACGTCTGCTGCTGACATCCCTGCTAGCCTACAGCTCCTGCTTTGTGCAGTGTGTCTGAGGCACATTCAGGGGTAATGGTCTCTTTCTCTCTGCATGTATAAATCAGACACTTTAACCTGTTGAGTGCCAGTAGGTTATGCAAACAATTCATTGCATACTCAGGCATTTAGTGGGTTAAAGCTCTGACAGGCAGAAAGAGCTGCTTCCAGGACTTCATATGTGGCCCTCCTGTTCACCAAAGGAAACCACTCTATGGTTAAAATGGGTTGAGAAAAGCAGATTAAACCTTTGGATGCTAGAGCGCGTTGTGAAACATTTGAGACCACTTTAGCACCCAAGGGGTTAAAGTGGAACATTGCAGGGGACAAGCTGTGAAGCAAAAGAAAGAGGATGGGTACTTTTGGGTTGGAAACACGTTATGTGTGATGTCATACAGTGAAATTTTCTCTTCCCCTTATATCAGAGAAGAGCCTGGGGTCGAAGGTGAGACTTCTGAGGGCTATGTAAGGCCCCAGGGCCACCTCTTGCTGGCTTCTGGGTTAAAGGATTTGTATTTTATTATAGGAGTAGCATTTTTCTGCTCTGCAGAGTAATAAAGTTTACTGCTCCTTTAAGTTAAAAAAAAAAAAGAAAAAAAAAGTTGCTCTTAACCCTTTGAGTGCCAAAACAATGTGTTGCCTATCCCTCTGGCACTCAAAGGGTTAATGTGAAAGAGTTGCTTATGTAAAAATGTTTCCCTACCTGTATATATCTTAAGAAATCAGATATTGCATGTGCTGATTTTCAGCAGGCTGGGGAACAATTTTCCTTTGCACCTCTCACTTCCTGGTCAGGAGTCTGCACTCAACTGCATAAAATACAACAGGAAGTGAGGAGTGCAAAGGAAAAGTGCTTCCCCCAACCTGAGGCAAAATAGTACATAGAACAGGCTTGCTCTTCTAAGAACAAATCCTATTTAAACTCTAAAAGTGAAGGTTGCCTTTTGGGATGTATCGTTTGCATTTTAGTAAACCGTCCATTCTTCCAATGTTTCTTATGGTCTCTGTATAGTAGATTGTATATGACATTCTAAGGGGGAAATATACCTTTTTAAAGTTGATGGGAATTTTACCTTTTCCTCAATGTTAATTTAGTTTGCTCTCAAATTATTTCATTTTTTTCTGAATGTGGGCCATTACATCCTAGGCCTCTCTGGAAGAAAAGAGTTATAATGTTGCTGTTTTCTTTGTGTGACACACAATGGGTTGTCACCTTCCTGTGGTAACTGCGTCTTGTCTTGTACAAAATTGGTGTTTTACCAGCATTGTATGTAAAGATACATTTATTCTTATTAATTTTCAGATTAGAAACATAAACAGTAGATTTTGACTTCATATAAGAACCAGTCGGTTCACCTAGTTTGCCTATTTTACCTACTGTAAAAAACTCAAACCTTATTTGGTCATTGTCTTAGGATATAGCTTTATAATTCCCTCGCTGTATTAACCTCAACCACTTCTGCTGGTTGGCTATTCCACTTATCTACCGCTGGCATGCAGCCAAGAATTTGATACATTGTAACCTTTCCCTTTTGTTTTGACAACCAACTTCATAAAGTTCACCTTCATTTGGCTGTTTCAGTTAAAGGGTAACTACCGTAGGAATAAGTGGCTCCTAATTTTATTAACAAATTGACTTACCTAGTAGTTGGCCTTCATACAGCAGATGTGTATAATTGTTTAAATATTTATTGCATTTTGTCTGCAGTTTCTGTATATGGTGATTTCTGCTAAACTCTGCCTCTAGGTCACACTTTCCACACCAAAAAAAGGGCTTCAGTAAATGTGAATAGAGGCACTTTAATTCATTCGCCTGCTGATTCAGGGTTCCTCACCTTGGGTTCCCAACAGTCCATTTTTTTCCTCAGAATGAAACATATTTAACTCTTTGAGTGCCAGAAATCTATCCAACGCATTACAACAGAAATGCGTTGGATACCCCCCGACACATAAAGTGTTAATCCTAAGTCATGGAGAAGTGAGACTGCCCTGGCTGCGCAATACATCAAAATGGCTCCTGAAAGGTTCTTAAAGGGTTAGTAATGTCCAAAAATGTTTTTTTGCATTTAGCTCAACTTTTTAAGCTCTTTAATTGCAAAAAAAACTTATCTCTCAAACCGCTATGGTTTAAGAGATACAGGAATTTCAAATCTGATGTCTCCTACTGACAGCTGTAAAGCTGTCAGCCAGAGATCCGTGTCGGCCGACACAGAGGCGCTTGAGCAGAGCCGCAATCTCATTAGGTACAACGAAACCCTTCATTGGAATGGTCTAAAACGTGTGCCTGGTTTGCTAGCACACATTTTAGACCATTCCAATGAAGGGATTCATGGTAAATAACAAGATTGCGGCTCTACTGAAGCGCCTTTGTGTCGGCCGACACGGATCTCTGGCTGACAGCTTTACAGCTGTCAGTAGGAGACATCGAACTTTAAATGCCTGTATCTCTTAAACCATAGCGGTTTGAGAGAGATGTTTTTTTGCATTTAGATCAGCTTTTTAAGCTCTTCTAAATGCAAAAAAAACTTTTTTTTTGGACATTACTAACACTTTAAAGTAGCTCTGTAACCTGAATGGTGCTCATCAGGATCAGAAGTCTTTAGCAGATTGTAAACTTAAACGTATAGTAGTGGACTACAACAGAGATAAAATACCAATTAATAAAGTATATAGCTAAAACCAACTGCTGTATGACAGTTCTGGGTAAGTCTTTTTGTTAACCCTTTAAATGCCAGAGAGGTATCCAAGGCATTGACACTCAAAGGGTTAAATAGACTAAAAGGCATTTATTCTCAGGGCAAAGTTCCTTTTTTTTTTTTTTTTTTTCAAAAGGGGGTACAACGCATTGTGAAGCAATGTATTGCTCAGTCCTCTGGTACACAAAGGGTTAATGACGCCTGTGCGTTTTACGTTATGTGTGGTTTGCTTTTGGTCACCCCCTTATGTTTTAATCTGTTTAGCAGTTGACCCCCCCACCCCCAATCCACCCAGCATTGATGGAGAGATCTGTGGTTTGTAGATGGGGATGACAGCCTTGCTGTGTGTGTCAGTGGAATGTTACAAAACGTGTTTTCAGCATTCTGAAGGTTCTAAAAATGTCTTGGTGTTTGGGGATGGTCTGGTGAGACCCAATGGATTCATTGATGCAGTTATTCGACTCTCAGTCTGTAGCCTACTTTTCATTGACCTGTGTGCTTTATTTAAAGGAGTATTGATACTTCCTAAGAATAACCTTCAACGTATCTTGCTATGGTGAGAAAAAACTCTAATATCCCATGTGAATTTTTCTGCTGCGCCTTTGGTTTGGGAGATATCTTCAATCAGGTCTGAATGTCATGTCCATGGAGGTGGACATGACAGTTCCTGGCAGTTTTCAAACTGAAGCAGGGAAGGGCGAATGAGTCTACTTAAAGAGGAACTTTCACTTAAAGTCGGCCTCCAGTAATAATTAAAGGAGCAGTAAACATTTTTTATGATAACATATTTTATAGAGCATTTCATGCTGAATAAAACAAGGTCACTCCCATCGCTGTCAGATGTTTTATTCAAAATTTATAGCAGTTTAAATAATCAGGAAGTGAATTTACTGTGTTTACTTCCTGATAGTTCTAACTGACAGGAAGTGACTGGTAGTTTCTATCACATTCAATGGAGAACTGTATGTCTCTGACTTTTCTGACTTTCCTCTCCATTAGAATTTAACAGGAAAGCTAATTAGAATTTGACCACTAGAGGGCACTGCTAATGTAAAAAAAACATGGGTTTAAACTGTAATAACTCTGGAAATATAAATCTATCGGCAGCAGGAGTACCCCCCTACTCAATAGGAAAATCCCTACAATATATATTTTTTCATAAAAAAAAAGTTTACTGCTCCTTTAACCCCTTAAGGACCAGTGGTCCCGGTGTGTGCTGTCCCTTAAGGACCACATAGGAAACTTTGACGTGCCGTCCCACGCGAATGATCACTTGGGGCAGCACGCTGAACGGTGTACTGAAAGAGATCGCTCCGGTCTTTGAGCGATCAACTTCACTCCCCGGTATTACTCACCACGCTCCTACAGGAGCGCAGTGAGTAAAAGTACGTGACGTGCCAGGACCGTCACTGGTCCTTAAAGGGATAGTAATACTTAAAATGTAAAAAAAAATATGTTGTAGGGTTTATCCCCCTGAGTAAAACAAGAGTACTCCCACTGCTGAAAGGTGTTTTATTCAAAAGTTATTAATTTTCAAAGTTGAATTTTTTAGGTGCAATATCACAGTGGCCTGAAATTGTACAGTGGCGCTGTTGCTACACGATCCTATGGACAACTCTGGTCAGTTGACCATAAATCTCCATAGGATGGTGTAGCAACAGCGCCACTGTACAATTTCAGGCCACTGTGATATTGCACCTAAAAAATTCAACTTTGAAAATTAATAACTTTTGAATGAAAGACCTCTCAGCAGTGGGGGTGCTCTTGTTTTACTCAGGGGGATAAACCCTACAACATATTTTTTTTTACATTTTAAGTATTACTATCCCTTTAAGTGCCGGACCAGCGTGACATGACATTCAGAATTAATTGAAGATATTATGCCTTGAACAGAGGCACCAAAGCAAAATTCATAGGAGCCATTAGGATTTTGTGGCTGTATTAAGTTAACCCTATCAGTACCAGAGAAGTATCCAATGCATTCGATATCTTTCTGGCACTCATAGGGTTAGCTTAAGTGGGAATTATTCTTAGGATGTGTTCATTCTCCTTGAATCCACTGAGTGTTGCAATGCTCTGCTGCCCTCCAGCACAGAGGCTTTGGCCTGGCTGTGTGACCTGTTTCGTGCTGCTGGGACCAGTCACCCTGCTAAATTCACATTTGGTTCAAAGGTCGTGGGGCTTGTTAAGATTCCGGTACTTTGATCTGTTTCTCTGTTGTTTACAGCTAAGCCGCAACGCCGTGTCATCAGTTTTCTCTCCTTCCTGGGTTTCGATTCTGGGAAATGTGACTTATGAATGAGTGGTCAGTGATGACTCCTGAGCTGTCCTTTGGAAAGGCAGAGAGATACTGTGCTGTAGATACGCAGGCAAAAGTGGAGAATTCTGGACAGTAAACATTTCCCTGGATTTAAATGGGACTTTTAACCACCCGACTACGGGGTACGCTTTGCAATGCGCTGCGTACCCCTCTGGCACCCAAAGGGTTAAATCACCAGGCAGGTGATGTATTCCTTGGCCTGCTACAGATTGTGCCACATTTTTGTGTTTTGTGCATGTGGCCTGCCGTTTCCTTCCTTTCATTTACTCTTTGAGAGTGCCAGGGAGGTATCGAACACATGGCTTTGAAATGCTTTGGGGATACCTTTCTGGCATTCGTGGGGTTAAAGGAACACTAACGTCGAAACATAAGGTGCCCCTATTACTTGTATTCAAGAAAATGATGCATCCTGGAGGCTGCTAAAGTTTTCTCAGGGTCTCTGTCACCAGGTGGAGACCCCTGCTGGAAACCTGCAACCATCGCTTTGTTGGAGAGTTGAGGCGGCCACTCTAAAAAAAAATATGGTGTGCTCCTGGAAATATAGCTACGTCTGGGAGCACGGATATAGACACAGTATAGAAGCCCACATGAGTCACCAGATGGACAGGGAACCCATCAGAGAAATGGCTGCTGCTTTGGGCATCACTGGGGGCTTTCTCCGGTGCACAAAAAACTTTAGTAGTCTTCAGGATTCTTATTTCCTTGAATTTTGGTAATAGGGATACCTTTTATCTTTTGGTGTTCGTGTCCCTTTAAAGGAAGACAAAGGGTGAGATTTACTAGGCCACAGACACAGCCAGCTCTAGAATTGTAATATCTTTTGAATGAGACATCTCAAAGCAGTGGTTTTACTCAGCAGGAAAAGCCTGGTAAGATCTAGGCCTTATGTTTAAAAGAAAACCAACAGCACCATAGGAGAGAAGACAATCACATTCATTTAAATGGAGCTTTTAACCCATTGAGAGGATAGGCTACCCCTCTGGCACAGAAAGGGTTAACCCGGTAAAAATTAGAAAAGTCTCAAAGGCGTTGCTTCTTAACCCTTTGAGTGCCAGAGGGGTATGCAACTTATTGCGATGCAATGCGTTGCATACCCCTCTGGCACTCAAAGGGATAATTGGTTGGGGACTTCGCTAGCACAAGCCCCATTTAAATCAATGGTTAAGTCTCTTTTTTTTTTTTTTTTTTCTTTCTCCACTGGATGCCCTTGGTTTGCACCAGAATTACCACTTTTCGTCACCTATATAATTCACTTGTTTGTACATTTACTTTGTCTGAAACAGATCAAAGGACCTGTCTCCAGCAATCCAATGTTTCCACTGCATTCCCAGAATTCCATGCAGCAACAATTTTCTTTTGAACACCATATATATATATATATATATATATATATATATATATATATATATATATATATATATATATAATCCCCCCCCCCATATTAGTGAGTTACAGAGGCTACTACATTAAGATTGAACATCTTGATTGCTAACAGGGACCAGCTGGTTTGTTTTTAGACTTGCTCCAACTCTTACTACATCAGCCTTAATATCCCTTTATAAAATAAGAACAATGTACACTGTGTGTGAATGAATTACAACCAAGAATGATTGGGATGTTCTTCAGTATAATCCCTGTTTGTCCATCACAGTTGTCATAGCTGCAGTTTAAGACCTCATACGCAATTAGCTTATGTTTCAATGCTCTTCATTGGATTATGTATTTGCTGCTTCAATATTCATCTCATTTCAGATCAAAAAGGGCCATTTGAACCCTTTGAGGGTCAGAGATGGAGTCCAATGCATTACATATTTATGAAAAGAAAGTCCATAACTTGATAGTGTTATGTGTCCAGTTTTTTTTTCTAAGCAGCAGGTTGAGGAAGAGTTTTTTTGTTTTCCTAAATGCAGCCTCTTGACTAAGAAGTGAGGCATGTAATGAAAATTTCTCCCCCAAAGCCCATTGAAAAACAACAAAAGCAACATATTTTAGACACCCATCTAACATTCAGAACCTAAAATATAAACTTAATGGTACTTTGCCAAAAGCAGCAACAGACAAAAAAGGACCTGAGAGTAATCTGATGAATTTGAAAAAGGAGGCAAGCAATGTAGTAAATCAGTGGGGAAAGCCATCAATATACTAGGTTATAGAGGAAGAAGCATTAAGAGCATGAAAGAAGAGATACTAATGCCACTTTATAGTTCAGTGGTCAGACCCATTTCATTTTTATTGTGTGATCAGGTGGAGCTAAAGGATGGCCGCAGAAATATATCAATATTTCATTATGTCCTCTACATTTTCTGTAGTGGCAAATAGTAATAGTTTATTTGGTCTTATTTTAGCAGTAGATAGGAATACTTTTTTACCTGCTTTCTTTCATTTGCTGTTATAATGTGTATGTTCTTTGTATCAGCTATTCCAGTTCTTCTCTTTTATCCTTTCAGTGATGTAAGCATCTTCTACCTGCAGTCTGTAAAGAGTCGTTATATATTACTAACTGCATAGGATCATAATTACTGCATGTGCCCCCCACTGTGAGGCAGTATTTGAGACACACAAGTACAGAGTTTATATGATCATTTGCAGATATGTTTGTGTCACAAACTCTTTTTACAGACTGCAGGTAGGGGGCGCCCACATCACTGAAAGAGGAAAGGGAAAATGAAATGACTGCGACAAATAAGAAAAAAAGTAATCAGATAAAAATAATTGATATATAAACAACTACAACATTCATTGGAGACATCGCTAACATCTGAGGAGTTAATCTGCCTAGAATCGCGCGCTTTTAGAGGTCACTTCGAAATCAACTTTGTTTTCATGTTAGGACATAATTAATGTTTATTGAATAGTCTTGGGCATGTGCCACTAAAACAAAGGTTTCACCAAAGCCGCGCTCCTTCCAACAGAATCAACATTCGTTTGTCTGTGACTCATTATCTAAACAAATAGGATTCTCATTCCAAGGAGCCCCTATTGTCCCTGCGGCCTTTCATACACCTTCACATTGAGTTATGTGGCCAGTCTCTGCCTGTTGCCTCTTCCTGCAGTGACTAATGTGCTCACTTTTGATTTAACTGAATGAAAAGATTTTCATTCATAGGCCCCAGATTTCAGATGGAGCGAACGACTCCTTTTTAAAAGGGGAAGGTAAGGGGGGGCTTCTTAGAGATGGGAATTTTCTTTCTTTTTTTTTTTTTTTCCTTTTTTCCTTCTTAGCCTTGAACTGCATTGGGTGCTGCTTTGTTTGCCTTCATGGTGGTTGCAATTCTTTTCTTTTTTTTTTTTAATAACAACGCTGAAGCTGTTTATTCTTTTTGGATGAAGTCTTAGATAGGCTGCCGGGGATGTGGGGAGGCCCCTATCGCCTTTGTGTCTGTGTCAGGCTCAATTCATCTCACCGCTCTTCTCTTGTTCCTGAGCGTTCAGTAGTGCAAGATGAGGCAATGAAGTCTGACAATAGTGCCACACTCTGCACTTGGGGCCATCCAATTACAAAAGCCGAGGCCCCTTGATTAATATGCTAAAATTAGTGGCCTTTGCTACATATAATTCCTTGCTGAATGTAACAAAAAACTCGCTTGGGCATGGTGCTTGTCTGGAGAGGTTATGCGCTTGCAGACAGTCTCGTAAGACCCTATTAATAAAACTGTCTGCCTTCTGATTGGCTCAAGTAAACCTCTGCTCAACTCCCCCCATGTCTTTGATAGTGAAATAAACATTTTTCTAATTCAAGTAATCTTTTGATAAGCCTTGTTATTGTGTAGCAGTTCAGCTTTGAACCAGATGCATTGTGTTCCACAATCTGTCTAGAACTTTCAATTTGAATATTTTGTTCCGTCTGTCCCACAACTTTTTTGTAGTTTACAGATTTTAAGGGAACAGTAAATGTTTTTAAAAAAATTGTTTGGGCACCGACTGCTTTGCTAGTTTACGTTCAAACCTTATTGTAGCTCAAACTACAATTACCTGTTCTTGTCACTAGGCGGTGCTTTCTCTTTCACTTACTATGGAGAGATGTTTAATAACTCTCTGATAAAGTAAATGAAAAAAAATGCCTTAGTTTTCAGGTTATCAGTTGGCATTGTTGCTAACTGTTTGAGGGCAGAAATGTGTATTTCTTCTTTTAAACTAATTGTATTACTGGAATAAGTGGCTCAGTCTGCTTACCAGAAGTACTATCTACGTAGTTTTGCTTCATTTAGAAATCGGGTATATTTGAATATATTTTGCATTTTATCTGCACTTGCCTGGATTTACAGACCTCCATTTTAGTCTGCTTTCAGCTTGGGGGTGTCCAAGTTTTTGGTCCACATGATCAGAAAGCCATAAGTGCGAGGACCGCATTATTGTTTTATTATTGATAACTATGGTGAATTATAGCCTGTCACCTATTCAAAGGTATGGATTTATTTATTGATCAAGTCAATGACTACTGATATTTAAAAGACATGTATTCTTGAACTATACAGTACTGTCAAACAGGGGATTAGATCTTACTGACCTAATAGTTAGTGTGATAGTTAATTAGGTAATAAAAATAGGGTTTGTTTGTTTTTTATCCCTTCGAGTGACAGAGGGGTACGGAATGCATTGCAAAGCACTCAAAGTTTTAAACGAATTTCAGGTGGGCCTCACGTTGGACATCCATGCTTTAGCTGATGTTTCCTCACAAGTAGCAATAGAGTTTTGCTAAAATCCCATAGAGAAAAGTCCCACTCGTGATTCTCCAGAGTTATTGTCTTTATCGAGTCGTGAATCGAACTGACCAGCTATAGACAACAGCAATGTTCCAATTCGAAACTAATGTATGAAACTATACCTGACTGCTTTATGAAGGTCATAAAGTAACCATGTATGTGTAACCACAGAAGACCAATTTTGTGAGCCCCATAGAGGACAGGTTTTCATGTGTTCATTTAGGTATTTTTCACTGCTTTGCTGCAATATCTCTGTGTGAATACAGTAAAGTAGCAGCATGTTCGACTTTGGTGCATTAATGCAAGGGATAGTTTATGTGAAACACACTATATAGATTAGTGATATACCTTTGAGCACAGGTGGCTTAACCAATGCACCATCACTGGGATAACAAACCCAAATTGTGTCACTTCTGGATTTTGCCCGGTTTTGTAACTCTTATGGTCTGAACTTGGTGACCTTCTATTTTCAAGAAACAGGACACATATATAGTGATTAACTTGGAGCAAATTCTTTATTGGGAAATGTGTAAACAGCCCATTCTTCAAAGAAGGTTCCAGGGCAAATGTTTACGAGATGACATTAGGCAAACAATCGCGCACATAGTGGGTCTGTAGATCGGCAGATCATTCTCTCCTATTTGTTCCAGTAATGGGTTTCTCGATGTTGTCTAAAACAAAAGGCTTCATGCATAAAGACCGACTGAAGTAATTCTGTGGCACACCAACTGCACCAAAGGGGACAAATATTTCCATTGATTTAAAGGGATAGTAAAACTTTAAAATTACTAATCCCAATATTGTAGGAGTAAAATTAACAATTAGGAGTAAAATTACTAATCCCAATATTGTAGGGGATAAAGTATCCCCCTTCTGCCCCTTTTAGCTAGTGTAAGCCACCTCCCCTCAGATGTGGAATCTGGTCCCTTGACCAGATAGGTTGCAGCAAGGCCCAATCTTCTTACTGTGAACATAAGGAAAACCCTGCCCCCTTGACAGGTTTTTCTATATGCTCACTGAAGATTGCCCCTCTCTGTGATCCATCCGGACAGTCTTTCGGCTCTGAGGTGAGCAGTGTTACATCAGTAAAAGGGGCGGGAGGGGGATACTTTATCATTCAGTTACTATTGAACTACAACTCTGACAGTATTGAAATAACACTCTCCATGGTCCAAATGCTATGAAGATTAATTGGAGCTGCTTTTACTGTGACACATTACTATCCCTTCAAGGACCAGATGGGCATGCACCACACCCCTCTGGTCCTTAAAATGGTTAACGGACTTTTAAGTGAATGATTTCTTTTTTATTAATGCGATCACGGCTCAGCTGCAGAGCCGCCAGACTGTCGTACGACAGGCTTCCCCTGCAGTCAGCTACAATGCTGACTTCAGGGAAAGGGGAGGGAGGGGGGAACTTTAAGAGTGAATATCTCTCAAAGTTCCCCCTCCCTCCCCTTTCCCTGAAGTTAGCGTTGTAGCTGACTGAAGGGAAGCCTGTCGTGTGACCGTCTGGCGGCTCTGCAGCTGAGCCGCTATCACGTTAATAAAAAAGAAATCATTCACTAAAAAGGTCTTATGTGTGTGCTTGGTTTGCACATGAAGCCCGTTAACCATTTTAAGGACCAGATGGGTGTGGTGCATGCCCCTCTGGTACTTGAAGGGATAGTAATGTTTCACAATAAAAGCAGCTCCAATTAATTTTCATAGTATTTGGCCCATGGAGAGTGTTATTTCAATACTGTCAGAGTTGTAGTTCAAGATTAATTGAATGATAAAGTATCCCCCTCCCGCCCCTTTTACTGATGTAACACTGTTCACCTCAGAGCTGAAAGACTGTCCGGATGGATCACAGAGAGGGACAATCTTCAGTGATCATAAGGAAAAACCTGTCAAGGGGGGCAGGGTTTTCCTTATGTTCACATAAGATTGTTCACATATGTTCACATAAGATTGTCCCTTGCTGCAACCTGTCCTGTCAAGGGACCAGATTCCACATCTGAGGGGAGATGGCTTACACTAGGAAAAAGGGGCAGGAGGGGGATACTTTATAATTCAATTACTCTTGAACTACAACTCTGACAGTATTGAAATAACACTCTATATGGCTCAAATACTATGAAGATTAATTGGAGCTGCTTTTATTTTGAAACATTTGTTTGGGACATTGTATGTTAGTAAGTTTAACCCTGATCAGTGACCATTATACCAAGAGGCAAGACAAGTTCCCGGCTTTGTGATACCGTTAGGCTTCTGTTTCAGCAACCATAGTCTTTTAGATTGGAAACTAGTATCTAATTTCATGAAAAGAAAAATAGTGTTCTTCTCTTAGATTTTTACCAATTAATATCTCAGGAGGGGGATTCTGGGTTATTGTACTTTTGTTTGGTATATATTTGTTTCTGGTTAGAGCAGTCTGTTGCATTCTCCCATTGCTAGAATACAATCTCTTCAGGCATCGGGATGAGTAGGATGGGTTATAGTCCAGCTAATCCTGACAGGCCACAAGCTGCCCAACTCTAAGGGCCTCATTGTAGAAAGCTTGAGCAATTCTGGAATAAACCATCTGCACCATGGTGGTGGTGGAGGGAGTAACATTTCTCAAATTCTCATTGATTTAAATTGGATTTAAAACTCATTAAAGGGATAGTAATTCTTTATTATTACTATCTCCCATATTGTTTTTTTTTTTGTAAAATAATGTAATAGCCCCCAGGTTCATCTCTCAAACCTTTATTGTTTGAGAGATAACCGAAGGCAAAGTTCCCCCCTCCCTCCCCCTTCCCTGAAGTCAGCGTTGTGCTGACTGCAGGGATATTCGGTCTGACATTCATCAGGCGGCTCTGCAGCAGAGCCGCAATCGCGTTAGTGACAAAGAATTATTTCACTGAAACAGTCTTTTACGTGTGCCTGCAAACCAAGCACACGTAGAAGACTGTTTCAGTGAAATAATTATTTTTCACTAATGGGATCTCGGCTCAGCTGCAGAGCCGCAAACCTGTCGTACGACAGGCTTCCCCTGCGGTCAGTACAGCGCTGACTTCAGGGAAGGGGGAGGGAGGGGTGAACCTTGCCTTCGGTTAACCATAAAGGTTTGCGGGGCTATTAAATTATTTTACAAATACGTACAATATGGGGGATAGTAATAATAAAGTATTACTATCCCTTTAAATGCAAGAGATGTCTCCAGAGCATTGATGCTTTAGAGACATCTCTTCTACTCGTGGGGTGTAAAGCCTCAGTTTGAGTCAATGGGAATTTATATCTGCACCCCCGTAGAGCACTTGCTTGGCTCCAGAATTCCTCCTCTGTAACTCTTTCAGTGCCAGAGGGGTATGCAACGCATTGCTTTGCAAAGCGTTACGTACACCTCTGGCACTGAAACGGTTAACTTTCCACATAAGGCCCCTTAGTGTATGGCTTTTGCAAATCCAAATACACGCTTGCCTAGTTCATGCTCCTTAGAATGTGGGTTAAACGCCCCTTTTCTGCCCACAACCTGCTGTCCATTATTGTGGCTGAAGGGAGAGAGAAAGACTAAGGCTTTAAAAAAAAAAAAAAAAAAAAGTGGCTTATTCCTGGGAGAATGGAGGGGCCGCTGAATGGGGAATGGTTTCTGCCTCTCCAGGAAACACGAGGCTGGCTTTGTATAGACCTACAGCAATGCCACTTGGATGGAATCCCAGGGTCCTGGTATTATTGTGTCACATCAGAATGTGACTGATTACTGCCTTTGCTGTGGACCCCAGACACTTTGCTGTGGCGCGTTGCATACAGCCTTGTGTTGTCATGGATGGACGAGAGCCAGCAACTAGCAGCCTAGTTTATTACAAAAGCTCTCGGAGGTGTGACCTTTCTAAGAAAAGGCATTTGCCGATTTGGTGAATTTTTCTTTTTTAAAGATGTTTATTAGTAACTGCTAGTTTTCAGTATCCAAGACGGTCCAGGCTCTTTATAAACCTATTGAGAGTTAGAACTGATCACTTGGCACATCTCCTCTGAAGTTTAAAGGGTTAATCCAGAATTGTGACCAGAAAACATGTTGCACACTCAAATGGTTAATCTTGAACAGTGCCCAGAAATTAAGAGGGCATTACCAGGTCAGTTTGGGAGGAAAAAAGCACAGATGGAATTCTTTTGTGCACAGAAGCGAAAGTTACTTGATTGTGTTACGTGAAAGCACAGTGACTTTTACTGTAACCAACACAGAGCCACAGGCGAGGGGACCGGGACTGTGTGTCTAATTCTCAAATTATTGGCTCACAAAGCCAGTTTTCTTATCTGTCAACTTTGATTTACCATAATTCCCTGTTGTTATTTAGAAGGTGTCTTGGTTAACCCTTTGAGTGCCAGAGGGGTACGCAGTGCATTCCAAAGCAAGGTTTTGCGTACCCCTCTGGCATTCAGAGGGTTAAAGTATTTTGTATATTGTGTGGTGATATATCATTTGCATCCAACATGTGGCCCTCCAGGCACCAGGGTGAGGCCACCCTGATATTTTTACAAGAACTTTTTTTTTTTTTTTCTTTTTTTTAACCAATTAGCTAGCATACATGAACTAGAAGGCCAGTTGGGCTAATCGCCTGCTAATCACATGCTTGTCAAGCTGACACTCTAAAGTTCTTGAGAATATTCCAGTCTGTTTAAAACATAATACTTATTGACTTGATAAAAAGTGGTCAGTGACTACACTAGTCTTAGAACTGTATGAATAAAGGTGACTAAACGTTATTTTTTTAACTGTTAAAAATCAATATTTTTGAATAGCTAACAGATTCTAAATAACTATTGTTAACCTTTTGAGTGCCAAAGGGGAATGCAATTCATTGCACACCGTACTTGTCTTCAAGAGGGTTAAAAGCAGGATGGGTAAAGGGTTGGATAACATTTCACCCACTTTGTAAAGCAGAAACATTGCCCAACCAATTATTTTCCTTCAGTTACATCTCACAATCTGTATATTGCAATAGGAAAAATCCTGAGGGAGCCCAGTTTTGTAAAATATTCACTTCTGGCTCCTATATTTTGGTGGCATTTTATATACATGTGTAAGACTGCAATATTGGTAACAAATAAAAAATACCCCAAACCTCCAATTTATTTAACCCTTTGAGTGCCAGAGGGGTACTCAACGCATTGCTTGCGTTGCATACCCCTCTGGCACTCAAAGGATTAAATGAGACTTTTATCCACTTGAATACTTTGTAAAGCATTGGAGAGCTAACTTGCCTTCAAGGTGTTAAAACCCCCATTTAAACCAGTCGGGATGTCTGTTTTACCCCTTTGGCACAGTCGGTTTGCCTCAAAATCACTCCAGTTCTGCTTAGTACATCAGCCACTAGGGGCATTGTATAACCTGTTAAGTGTCAGAGGGACAGGCAATGTATTACAAAGAAATGCATTGCAAATCCCCTCTTCTTCTACTTCTTCTTTCCCTTTTTTTCACTTCCTTTTCTCTCACTTCTTCCCCTGTTGTACAATGCAGCATATTGAGTTTATGTATTGCTCTGTTTACCTGTATTCCATGCTAATATGTTGCATGTCTGTTGTACTTCTAAATTTTGACTCTAATAAAGCTTTTAAACTTAATAAAAAAAAAAAAAAAAGTGAATGTAGGCATTTAGCGTTATATTCTCCTAATCAATTTTTTTTTTTCTTTCTCCTTCAGATGTAAAGTTTATATCAAACCCGCCCTCCATGATAGCCGCGGGGAGTGTAGCAGCCGCCATACAGGGTCTAAATTTGGGAGACGCAGACAGTATACTCTCTTCCAACCGGCTCACAGTCTTCCTATCACAAGTCATCAAATGCGACCCGGTGAGTCACGGTTACACCAGTTGTACTCTTTAAAGGCCAGAAGGGGGTGACATAAATTGATGAGTAGTAACATGCAAATCATTTCAAGATGGAAGCTTTCACTGAGAGGAAGGCTTGGAATGCTGCTAAGCCCTCTTTAACACTTTCAGAGCCAGAGGGGTAGCAATGCATTGTGTACCCCTCTGGCACTGAAAGGGTTAACCCTTTGACTGCCCGAGGGACATCCAACGCATTGCAACACAATGAATTGGATCTCTCTCTCTCTGGCACTCAAGGGGTTAAAAAATATAAAGAAAACTGTATCTTAGAGGTAAAAAAAATAAAGGCAGAGTATAAATATTTATTTTTTTAATTAACAGACACATTTGTTTTTAAAGTGATAGGTCTACTTTAAAGATGCTAGATTCAAAAGTTTGAGGAGCCACAGATCTTGTGGGATCTCCGACCTTGGGTTGACAGCTCATTGTACTGCTCAGTGTGAAGAACTCTTTTAATAAGCAGGTTTTAATTATCTCAGTTTACAGTAACTGGTATTTAGTTGTTTTTGGGAGGGGTATGTGTTGTCCCTTTGGAATTCCCCTCATGCCCTCTGGCCTGGTTGAAGATGCACCTCGGTAACTTGGTAGCAATAAACCTTCCTATTCAGTGAATGGAGTCCAGGAATAATGTTATAACTAAGGGGAAAAGTCAGCGATCCGTATCGCCAGGCTGTGAAGTCAGGGCAGCCTAGAGCATTGTTCCGTAACAATGCGTTAAGTCTGGTGAATGGACAGCTTTAGAGATGTCCTTGTGAGGTCTGCAGACAGTGCTTAATGAGGCAGTCTCCTTTTGGCTATGATCTGGATGTAGCACACGTTGCTAGTATTTTGAGTACACTAGGGATCATATGCACAAATCAAGAAATGAAACCGTTCTGGAGGAAACCCAACTACACCATAGGGCAGGGTTGTCCAAGTCCAGTCCTCTAGGGCCTAGATAAGTGGCTGCAGGGCCCGATTATCACCTACAAAATTATCTTGGCCTGCATTTATGGTGCGATGCAAGAAACGTTCGCATCGGATAAAGGCATTTTTGTGCGCAGATAGATTTTGCGCATGTTCTAATCCAGGATGCTAAATACCGAACATTTCTTGAATTGCGCATGAAAAATTCCATTTTAATGCAACAATACACAGACGTAAAAATTCATTCGCAATAGCAGTTCTTGCATTAGGCGCATTCGCTATTCCACTCGCACAGATTCGGTAATCTTAGCCACGGCCACAAAAAAATAAATATACGCAGCCGTTCGCTAATCTTGAATTTTCATGCGCAATTCAACAAAAGCATGCGCAAACCTATTCCCTAGTGGTTTTCACACGGGAAATAGCGATTGTACACATTTCCTGCATCGCGCCATTAGTCTCTGTGTCACAATCATACCTCATAAACAAAAAGCATCGAGCACCTCTACTTAAGCCTTATAGTGAAGATCGTAATCCAAGTGCAATCACCAATCTAGTAACGTACTCCACTTGTTATAAGCATATGTATGGTTTCCATATTATTTCCATATTCCTCAATAACCTCGTGTGCTGAATCAAATCCCTTCCCAGGATTCAAACAATATAAAGCAAATCAGTCACAAATGTCAGCACTACAAAGGATAACATCTTCAAATGCAAATATATATAAAAACATTCAAATTCTTTATTGTGATCAAATCTTGATTAAAAAATACTTGCTGTAATAACAACCCAAATTTTTGAGCTAGGAAAGACTTACATACAGAACCAGTCAGGTGAAAAAGACCATAGCTTCAGATCAACGCGTTTCACGCTTACAGCGCTTACTCATGATCATGAATGTTTTTATATATATTTGCGTTTGAAGATGTTATCCTTTGTAGTGCTGACATTTGTGACTGATTCACAATCATACCTCCCCTTACCTGTCTTGCAGCCTAGTTTTCCGTATTACGAGTGGTATGGTACAGTTTTGGGCATGCTTCAGCTCTCCAGCTGTTATTTGACTACAACTCCCATCAACCTCAGCTATAGTGGGAGTTGTAGTCCAAGAACAACTGGAGAGATACTAGTTGCCCATTCCTGGGATCCAATATGATGGTTCCACTCAGGGTTGTGTCCTAATTAATATAGAAAAGGCTTGGGCAAGTGCACACTGTGAGTATCACAGATCTGTGCAGTGAAGCCAAAATGCTATTGGCAGGAAACATCAAAGCAAAACTCAAGTGCCCTTTTTTCTGCCTCTCAACATTTTCCTACTGGCCATTGAACTCTCTCATGTGGGGAAAATGCGCACACACACATGTCACCAGCACTGTTAACACTTTTGTTAGGCTGCAGGTGAAAAGATCATTGTTCAGCATTTATGTCCCTGGAAACTGGTTCTCTGAAATACTCAGCACTATATTAAACAAACTGTATCCAGTGGAAAATGCTGTTAAAGGTATTTCACTATGATGGCGTTCTGCTCTTGCAGAAGAATAAACACAGGGAAGAATGTATTTAGGTTTTAAGTCACTAAGCAGACAAACGTTTGAGGCTCCCTTTGCGGCAGTATATCAGTGCACTCCAGTTTGTACATGGGGGACCGGTTTAAATAAATCTGCTGGAATATGTTCAGTTCTGTGTCTGTTTTTTGTAATATAACAGAACTGTATCTAGGTAACCTTAAAGGGCATCTGACTTGGAAAAAAAATCTGTATCTTAAATATTAGTCTTTTACTTCTTAATTGCTGCAACTCCAACCATTGGGAGTAGCAGTTTTATAAAGTTGTAGGCATCCCCCCACCCCCAAGCTTTTTGGCCCACCTCCTGTAAGAGCTTAAGTTGTCGGTGGCAGCCTCCTTCTTATTGGCTATGCATGACAAAACAGAAGCAGGAAGTGAGGACGAAGTCAGAGATGAACGTGCTTAATGCCTTTTAACAATGGAACATTGATTATAGAGGAGGAGAGCCATGGACCCTTCCTTCTACTTTGCTCCTAGTCCTGCATGCCCCCACCTGATGCTGTGGTTAATCAGGGAAGGCACTTACTGTGGCAAGCTGCAATATTATATCAGTGCACCTTCAGGCATGACAAGTGTCTTTAAACTTTTCTCTCAGGGTATCTTTAAAGGATTATTATTTAAAGAAAATTGGAACAAAAAAGTTGCCACCATGTGTTTTAAAGGGATAGTAATGTTTAAAAAAAAGCAGCTCAGATTAATCTTCATAGTAATTGGGCCGTGGAGAGTGTTATTTCAGTACTGTCAGAGTTGTAGTTCAAGAGTAATTAAATGAAAAAATATCCCCCTACCGCCCCTTTTACTGATGTAACACTACTCACCTCACAGAAAGATGGTGTGCAGATGGCTTGTAGAGAGGGACAATCTTCTATTAGCATAAGGGAAAAATCTGTCAAGGGGGGCAGGGTTTTCACTGTCCCTTGCTGTGAGCTGTCTGGTCGAGGGTCCAGATTCCACATCTTAGGGGAGGTGGCTTACACTAGGTAAAAGAGGCGGGAGGTGGATCCTTTGTCATTCATTTACTCTTGAACTACAACTCTAACAGTATTGAAATAACACTCTCTGGCCCAAACACTATGAAGATTAATTGGAACTGTTTTTTTGTGAAACATTACTATCACTTTAAAATTAAGAAGTCCAACCCTTTGAATACAATCTCATCCTCCATTTTGTTATACAGCTGGTTTTGCTTTGTAGATATGTTTTTCCTCACTGTAAAGTACTAAGAAATCCATTAATTCTGAATGAGCTATGGAAAAAATATCCTAGGTCCTTAATGGGGATCGTTTGTTCTCTTCAAGACTGAGGTTAGAATATCAGCATCTCTGAAAAATGTCACATATGTAAAGATTTAATTGGTAGGAGGACAGGGTCCTTTCAGGATTCTGTGTGTCATAATCTCTGACCATGGGAAATATTACACCAAGAGATTACTGTGAGAAGGTCAAATGTGATTCATTCTTAATGATAAAAGGATTGAGTTCAGCTTCTCAATAGACTTGTAGTATAGGCCTCAAATCCTGAAGGGATTGAAAATTAAACTGATGCAAAATAAAGGACATGGCAGGTCAGTAGGGATAAAAACATTGCTTAATATAACGGCAGTCAATGTTGCATGACAGATCCCCTAAGGCTGGGCTTCACATTACAATAAATATGTTGGGAAGGGCTGTGGACACTTAATGGAGAAAGACTGAATTTTGATAAAAGTTCTCACATCTTTTCACGTGCCTATATGGGTAGATTTATGATTTGACAGCCACCAAGGGGTGTTTCAGCTGAATTGACCATGCCTACTGCACTAAGGGGTGGGTGCCTCCAACACAATCCCAGACACAATCATTTTTTTTATTATTTACCAGTTTATATCTTACTGCAATGTCCAAATTCTATACCAATTTGTCCGTTTATTTACCAGTTTCTATACCCCTTTCCTGATCAAAATATTAACCCCTTGGACAATATAAAGGACTCCAGCACATTTCAAAGCACTGCCTTGGAGATCTGTGTAGTATCCAATGTTTTTATAATGTTTTTTTTTATGTTTATAGGCCAGGAATAGGCAAACTTTGGCTCTCCAGCTGTGGAGACTACAACTCCCATCACCCCCAACAGTAGGAGAGCCAAACATTGCCATCCCTTATTGAAGGCTTGGGTGACAGGAAACAGCGAATGGAGCTGAGGGTGGGGTCATTTAAAGGAGAAGTAACATATACAAATAATAACCCCCATTTAACTTTATATAGCCAAAACATCATAATGTTCCTTATTAATTTTGTCATTGATCCTTTGTTCAAGAGATAACATCTTCAATCAATCTTGGATGTCATATACACGGAGGCAGACATGACAGTTGCTACTAGGACCACAGGACCAAATACTCCACCCACTGCGATTGTAACCCTTTAAAGACCAGAGGGGTGTGCAGTGCAGTGATTTAAGATTTAAGTAGAGCCATGCACTTTATCTGCTTCAGGCAGTAACTGTCATGTCCGCCTTCATAGACATGACATGCAGCACCAATTGAAGATGTTACCTCTTGAACAAAGTCACAATGACAAAATTCATAAGGGCCATTAGATTTTTTGGCTGCAGTAAGGTAAGTGGGGGGTAATTGTTAGGAGGTGATCTTTAAGGCGTTGGGCTGTGTGGTCTTGGGAATTGCTATGGATTTTGAGTTTTAAATCAAGCCCTACTCACTCTCCAACTAATTTTCTATCTAATAGGACTGTTTGCGAGCCTGTCAAGAGCAGATCGAATCTCTACTCGAGTCAAGTTTGCGTCAAGCTCAGCAACAGCTCAATATCTCCTCCGACACAAAGACGGTAGTGGAAGAAGCAGATCTCTCGTGCACTCCAACGGATGTCAGAGATGTCAACATCTAATGCACACATGCCACGGACTTGTATAGTGCAAGGAGCAAGAGCTTCTGGGAAATAAGTGCCCACTTCAAGCCTGACCTCCGAACATTTTACCAGCGGGAGGGAACCTTGCTCATCCCACTTTCATCTGGGCTTGAAACAAATAATACCCAAAAACTTTCTTACAAAAAAAAGAAAAAATAGTATTTGTATAAACCTCTGCAGGTTTGTGCTACAAAAAGAGGATTTTTATATAAGACAATAATCAAGTTAGTTTTATATTAAAGTGTTCATGTCTGTATGTTATAAAAATAGGCATTAACACATGAGAACTGTCTCCAGGGGAGGTACTAGATTTGATTCCTTACATGTAAACAGCCATTTTTAAAGTAGAAGAGGGCTTTTTAGATAGATTAAAAAATTGCTTTATTTTCTTAAAAAAAAAAACTATTGCTTTTTATGCAGAATAGGCCTCTCTTTATCTTGCTTGCTATTGCATGTAGTCACTTTATATTTTCTCTTTGAAGTGGAACTGTTACTTTAACATATTGGAAGAGAAATATGTAGCATTCATTGAGCTAAATTGAAGGGCCAAATCGCCAGGATAATGTTGCATCGGCAGACCTGATCTCCTGGTGGTAGACCAGCCAAAGAAGCCAGGGGCTGCCTTATGAGCCCAGTGGATTCATGGGGAAGTAGAATGGTGGAGAGCCATGAGAAGAGGCTGAACTCGCAGTTTAATCTCTTGTCCTGTGGGATTCCGATCGCTATAGACCCCCTGTGCCTGGCTTGGAAGGCAAGAGCAGAGTCTGTGGTGGCTGCCAGGTTGCCAGACAGTTTTCTGATCCCCAATCAACTGCTAGTAAAATGTGATAATTGCCCTTTAAACATGTATGTATTTGCAAACTTCACAACTGCTTATACATCATGTTAGCCAAATGGACAGCCGATGTGCAGGTTAAAACCGGGGTTCTCGATCTTTGGACCTAGAGCTGTTGGAGGCTACAACTCCCCATCATCCCCAGCCAACTGACGGCTGGCATGAGATGACTGGAGTTGTAGTTCTCAACAGCTGGAGATCCAGAGATTGACTACTCCTAGTTTACGAGACATTAACACATTTATTTATGAATGTTGATTATTCTAAGAGCCAGTATGCAAGCTTTACCCAAGGTTACAATTCCACTTCAATCCTTTGCGTTCAAGAGCACCCCTTGCTCTGTCCTCCAGAGGATTATATCTCATCATGCTTCATAGTTTGCCATCCTCTTCACCTTTATAAATGGTTAATGTAACCCATACAATAGTGTATCTTAGTATAGTGCATTACTATGTGTTTAATCAATTTTTATCTTGTCTGTGGATTGCCTGCGCGTAAGACTTTGGTAGGGATGCCAGCGGAACCTTGCCTCAAGGCTTAGTTTACTGCCCACTTTGTGCTCTATTATAAATAGATACAGACATAGTGAACTTAATATATTATATTTTTATAATCTGCATTATTTTTATTAGCTGCCTGTGTATAAAACGCTGGTATTACCCAATTTAAGTCCCAAGCCAAGACAATGGCAGGTGAACTCTTTGAGTGCTGGGGAGAGGTTGCAGTGCATTGATTTGAAATGCGTTGGGCAGATGTACACGATCACCCATTTCCCCATCAGCACTCAGAGGGCTTAATCCACACTTTTTAGTTGTAATTCTAAATCCATTCCATTACAAAGCACTTTGGGTCCATTAAGTATAGCGAAATATGTTCTTTTTGTTATGTGGGAATCAACAAAAAAATGGAATGGTTTAGAATGTTATCGTTATGGTGCTTGCGCGTAACCTGAGCTATCGGTCAAGTGCGCTTTTTTTTTTTTTTTTTTTTTTTTTAATTTTATTTTTAATGGTGTCAGAGAAAGGTGAGTTAGGAAGATTTGCATTTACACATTGCAAGAATCTGCTTCTGTGTTAGAAATGGTGAAGTCTAGAATTGCTTCCGTGCCTGTTTTTGTGTGTCTGGCTTTAAATGTTCACATAAAGGGCAAGTTAGATTTAAGGCTTTAGGGTCGTATGTATGCAGACACAGAGAGTCAGGATTCTGAAGCAAACCAACTGCACACTAGGAGGAGATAAACATTCCCTTTGATTTAAATAAGCCTTTAACCCCTTGGACGTGAGTTTATCAGATGCATTGAAGACCTCGCTAGCATTAAATTGGTTAAAAGCCCCATTGAAATCATTGTCAGTTTTTGGAATGTTCGTTTCTCCAGTGTTGCCTTTGATGTGCTACAGAATTGCTCCTTTTGTCCATAAGGCCTTTAACCCTTTGAGTGCCATAGATGTACATTGGCTACCTCTCTGACACTCAAAGAGTTCAATTAATGTTGAACTGAAGCTTTGTAAACACTAAACTGTATAATTTATAACTAAGGCTAAAATATTTATTGCAGAAGATCCTCATGGCCAGTATAATCAGTAAAATGCAATTTTTTTGTTTCCTTTTTTTTTTTTTTGTTTGTTTGTTTTTTTTCTTTTTTTAATGTTTTGATTTAACAGTAAATCCCTAAAGAGAAATTCCCCCCCTGCCACGTGACTTGTCATCACCAGATTTATAATAGTGGAATTGGTGTACTTGAAATTTTTTTTATATATATATATATTATCAGTGTACTCCCCGCGTTTATTTTGTTCTTAGCTAAAAAAAAAAAAAAAAATAGGAAATTTGCACATCTTGGCTCAACGTACCTTTTTCATTTTTATTTTTAGAGAGTTGTTTTTGAAGGGAAATGGATGGTTTTGGAATGGAGTATGATGAACTGTGTATGTGAGGAACTGCCCTTAAGGTGTTGATTGTAAAAATTAAAAAATAGAAAAAAAAAAAGAAAAAAAAAAAACATTTGAAATGGAGATTTTGTCTCCGATTTTATAAACCCTTTGAATGATGGAGAGGTGTACAATGCAATGCTTTGGAGACTTCTCTTGTTATCCAGGAGGTGAACGCTGCTATGGATTCTGTTCCGAGCATGGTTTGGAAAAACAAAAAACAGTGCTTTTTCTGTATCTATGTCATTGTGTTTTGCTGCTATTCTGTGGACTAGTCCTTTTGTTATATAATGTCATTTACTGCCATTTCTAGATTTTGAATTTTCTCATAGAAAATTATATTATTGACATCATGTTTTTGTAGATTTTGTATGTGATCAATTTTTACCTTAATGTGATTACTGCTCTATTCCAAAAAGGTTATTTTTTTTTTCATAATACCTCATGTCTGATTCTTTTTTTTTTTTTTTTTTTTTTACCACATCTGTACCAGGAATTATTCCCAGTGCCTCTTAGGACCATACGTGCCAACAAAAAGTGGAGGAATTTTGGGACAAACCATTTGTACTATGGGGGTGAACTAAAAAATTCTCCTTGATTTTTAAGTGGTTATTTTACCCTTTTGCATGCTAGAGACTTGCTTTGCAAAATGTTGGAGACCTCTCTAACATTCAAGGGGGTGACAGTAACCATTTAAACTGATGAAAAGTTTTGGAAATTTTTTTTTTTTCATTCTCCCCCATTGTGCACTTGGTTTGTTCCACAATTCCTCCACTCTTTCTTTGAACGTATAGCCCTTGGTCGTACTGCCAATCAGGGCCGGATTTATATCTCAGGCAAGGAACAATGATCCTTGGCCACACCTCTGTTCTTCTTTTAACCATGCCCCAGCCCCTCCCACTGTTTCCAAATTAAAAAAAAAAGAAAGAAGAAGAATACTCTTAGCCTATAAGATACAAAAATGTTTTTAACCCCTTGGGTGCTAGTGGTCTGAAAAGTTATGCATTGAAGCCCTCTCTAGCATCCAAGAGGTCAAAAGTAAATCAACATAAACCAGGAGTGAGTGTCTGTTGCAGGGCATTTAGTTTGTTCAGGCCACGCCCACAAGCATATGGGTGTGGCCAGCACAGTTGCAGCTCCTCCCCTCAAAACTTGGAGCTTTAAGCAGTTGCCTACTCTGCCTAATGGGAGGTCCGGCCCTGCTGCCAGTTGATAAGAGAAAATCAAAATTTGGAGCTGAAATGAGGCTGTCATTTTAATTTTAAAAAAAATTACAGCGGGAGTTTTAGATTGATCAAATCATGTTGATTTTATTGTGCTTGGTTCGTAAAGTTGGATTCACTGTTTGGAGTGGACACGTTTTTGTAAGGTGGCTGAGGTGCAACCAGTGTTAGAGACTTTCAAAATCAGTTGGGAGGATCTTCTTGCCAAGAATTGCTGCTTAGAATTCTCTTATTTACTAAGTAGTAAATAAAAAAAAATCTAAATGAACTGGACAATAACAGAGCAAAGCCAGTCTTTTATCATACTGATGTCCTAAGAAGAACTTCAGCATTTCTGGGGCAGAAACGGGACAAATACAAATTCCCTTTAATTTAAAAAAAAAAAAAGCCCCATTTACATCAGTGGAATTCCGATTCGTTCACTGTTACATCTCATTAGGCCCATAATTTCCTTATTAAATAGTGCTAGATATAAACTGATCAGAAAAATGTCTAAGTGTCACCCTGAATACGTCAGCCAGTGACTACTATCCAGCGTTCTGTTGCCTTAGATTCATCTTTTAGGAACAGTCAGTTTTTGAACTGCTTCTAAACCAACATTTGATAAAGATCACTAAATCATTTAGAAGACTCGTTTCTGTCTTTGTTTAACAAAGAACCTAGATTGATTTGTTCAGTCCTGACCTAGTTACACCTCAGACTGAAATAAGGTAGGCAAGCTAAAAGGAGGTTAATTTTAGGTTGATAAAAAGTATACCACTTGATGACTAGAAGCGGGGTGAGTCTGTGGCTTCAGCTTTTTTTTGTAATTTTTTTTTTTTTTTTGGTCTACCATTCCCATTATCCTCGGCTTTCTACTGGCCAGCCGATGATGGGATTTGTAGCCCAAGAACAGCTGAACTGACACAGGCAACCCACGTCTGACCTAGAGGATATGATTCAGAAATCTGTATGTTGCTCAACATATTTGGTCATGTTTTCATATGCAGAACTTCAGTAGTGTATGATTCTGCATGAGATAGTCAGTGCTACAACTGCACAGAAAAACATTTCCTTCTTATAGCAAGCCAGCTAATACACTTGTGCTAAAGAATGGTTAGCTGGATTCTGCACGCTGCTAAACCAAAAATCTCAATTCGGATAGAAACGACCATTAAAAAATTACGAATTTCAAAATTTTACCGTCAGGGTTTCCAAGAGCACTGGACACTTCCTGTCCAAATTTCAGGAATATTTCTTATTGTTTACCTCAAATGCTTCTGTCCATGTGTTCAGTGCCCTTTTCTTTTTTTCCTGGACCAAATGTGATAATCACGTCAGCGGTTCCCAGATGCATGTCAGTCTCTGGGGCAGTATGTGTACAGCATCCATGATTATTGCCTGTACCTCTGCAAGACCAAAGGCTGAAGTTGGTTCATGTTCCAACAGAGATGTGTGTTACGTCACTCTATTTACAGTTGGTATTTTGTTAGCATACAAGTCATTCAACTATTGTGCATATGTTTCCTGTTTTATAATGGCATTGTTGGTCTGAAACGCACATTGTTACCGACCAGACCTGTAACACATAACTCTTTATGTCAGAGTCGTATGAAAAGTATAATATGAATTAAAGACTAGAAATAAATTGTTCAAAACCCACATTTTCTTTTGTATCTGTTTTTTGGGGGGAATTTGTATTTTCACTTTCCGAATTAACGGTAATTACAGTTTTTGTGGCAATAAAGGGGAGGTAGAATGTTATCTGGTATAAGACTGTGTATACAGTTTATCTAAATATCTATAAAATAGCTATGTATATAAAATGAAAGTCATGTGATTGTTTCTGGATTTGTGCCAGCCACCCCTCAGAGCCAGTAGTGAGCGGAATAATGAATTGTGGGGTAGATCTCCACCAATGTGTTAATCCGACCATTGCCAGAGGGAAATTCCTACTTTTCAGCTTATTCCTGTAGCAAGGAATGCTTGGCCTGCAGCATATATATAATGCAATTCATTTTTGCTGAGAAAAACAAGGGTTCTTCAAATGTTAGGAAACTTTTCATAGAAAATTCACAGCTAAAGCTACACATACTCTAAGGCAGTGGTTCTCAATCTTTTTTTTGTTCGGGGCACCCCTAACACATAATCTAGGACATTTGGGGCACCCCTAACATATTTAATGTACTTTATCAAGGTCATATTGAAGGGTACAATACACAAATATGCAGTTATTATTAGGTCTTACAATCATAGTAACAAAACTAAATCTTTATTTTAAAGTCCATTTTTGTTAGTCTTCGTAGAAAATGTGGGGCACCCTAAGATGATGTCCGTGGCACACCAAAGTGCCACGGCACCCTGGTTGAGAATCACTGCTGCATGTATAAAGTGGAATCTGAGGCAAAAAGGTGATTCCTTGTTAAACTTATTTGCATATGCCTACCCAGAATCCCTTGCAGTAGTAACAACACTGAAAATGTGAGATTTCTGTGGGAAAAGCAAGTTTTATGGCTTGACTGGTGTGTCAAATTTCTGTTTAACATTGTATCTACCACCCACCAAATTCTGTTTTTTTTTAATATATTAAATATACTGATTTTTTTTTTCTGTTGTGGCCACAGGTGGCGCTGGGCACATGGGCAAGTTAGAATGCCTTCTGGGCAAATGATACACTTACATCAGTGGTGCTGTGCAGAGAAGGATTACTTCTGCTTTTCTATGCAAAAGAATGATACATTTGTGTAAAAAGTATTTTGATACAATATATCAGTCTTTCAGTGCTGAGCACTCCAGGTATAATCAGTTCTGTGCACACAGCAGTCATTCTCATTAACAAAGCAAATCTTAAACATCTCATCTCTCTCTCTCTCTTGTTCCTTATTACTAGTCAGGCTAGGGTTTTACTAGCTGGAAAGGGTATTATTATGTAAGGGTTGGCAGCAGATCCACCATATATCATATTTACAGAACAAATAGCTTGGGGCCAAATCCATAAACCTAAAGATAATCGGTTTAATGGTGAAGTAAAATAGGTTTGTGTGGGGGCAGGTTCTTGGCAACCAGAAACCCATTCTTGGATTGCCATTGGCAATCTGTGAAGCTCCAGCTGTTGTTGGACTACAACTGGAAGGATGGCTGAAGATGACAGGAATTGTATTGCATCAACAGCTGGAAAGCCAAAGTTTGCCCACCCCTTCTCTACATCTAGATTAGTTCCTAGACATTATGTACTGGGCATCTTTCATGAGCGCCTGGAATTAAAGGTACAATGTGCCCTAAGGCGATACCAACACAGAGATGTTGCATTGTTGATGTTTGTCCCTGCTGAAAAGTTTAATTCCAGGAATTGGTGCCTTTTACACTGTTCATTGTTGCCCAACATTAACCTGCTGAAGTCCAACAAGGTGCATAGTTTTGGGTTTGTGCAGGAAAGCGGTAAAGATGAAGCTGGGTGGATCTGTCACGGAGTGACTGGAATAATGACACTGACAAGTACAATTACAGTATAATCAATATCTTTATTAAAATAAGAACAGAAAAGATACGGAAAGCACTTCTCCAACCCTCACAGGACCAGGTATGGAGACAGTGCACAAGCACTTCCCCAACCCTCACTAGCCAACTATGGAGACAGCACAGGATCCACTGACTGAAGGAAGGCTGATCCCAATCTGACCACAGCGTGTAATAGTAGCAAGGATAGCAGTAGCTACTAGTATAAGTAAAGCGGAAGCACCCAAGCAAAATGAGAGTAACTTCCCCTAGAACGCTAGGGTAAACCCACAGACGAAGGTGACTAGAGTTACCCCAGAACTCTAGGGTAGCGAAGGCAATGGTGACTTAAATCCCCAGAACGCTAGGGAATACCCAAAGGCACTAACCATTGGTAACAAGCAGAACAGGATAGCCAGAGCCAATAACCGGTGCAGCGTGAGGATACTGAGCATAGCTTGTACCAGCTAGAGAACGGTCTAGCGAGAGAGCGGATGCAGTCAGGCCAAGGGTCAGAAACATTTGGATAGTCAGCCGGAGCCAGAGTCAACACAGAGTAGTTAGTCAGCCAAGCCAAGGTCAGTACCGTATCGGATAGTCAGCCGGAGCCGGGGTCAGTACAGTGCGGGTACAGAGCCAAGGGTCAGACCGGAGTGGATAGTCAGCTGGAGCCAAGGATCAGACTGGAGCAGCTAGTCAGGCGGACCCATGGGTCAGACCGGAGCAGATAGTCAGACGGAGCCATGGGTCAGACTGGAATGGAAGGCAACAAGTCAGGATCAAATGTAGCCGGAGTCAAACATAGCCAGAGGTCATACACGTATCAGAACATAGGAATATCACAAGAGCTAGCGCACAGGTACACCACGAAAGGGCAAATGAGTACTGGCAGACTGAGGCTTATAAGGCCTAGCAAGTAGGCTGAGACTCACTCTGGCAATTACCATAGGCCTATAAGAATAGTGAATGTGCATAAGCGCGACACTCAGGAAATGATAGACAATGTAACCCGCACATCGCAGCAGCTCCATCAGAGGGCAATCACGGGCACCGTGATAGGATCTGTATGACATTCTATGGACCTTCAGGCAGATCTTTCACACTAGCTAGAATTGAGATGTGCAATGTTCATCACAGGTGCCAATGAATGGCTGACCACAAGGGCCAGCCATGACAACCCCCACTTCAATTCAGTGGTCCTAAGCCAGGATGTTGTGGCACTATGGGATGCCTCTAGCACCAACTTAAGGTGCCACATTTTTATGGAGACTATTACAAAAATGGAAATGATGAGTTTCAAATACATATCTATTGAAACTCTTATACACAATATACTCTTTACTCTCATTGAAAATGTGGATCCTAAGAATATACCCCTGACAAACTACCTATAAGATTTTGGGGGTGCCACAATAATAACATACTGTGTGTTAGGGGTGCCTCGAATAGAAAAACAGGCTGACAACCATTGCACAAGTTTTAGATACAAGAACACCCCTTGAGCTGTTTTGGGTTTGAGAATATTTCTGCTTAGTGATGGACAAACAAGCTCCAGGCATATCTAACTGCCCAAAAACTGACATTCACCTTCCAGGTAGGTCACGTGCATTAACAAAAAATATCCATGTAACACGTACAATACTTGCACAAATAACAAACAAAATAGCTTGAAGAATGAACATCTACTAATAATACCCCCCCCCCCTACTTAACTAACTATGGTCAGAAAATTTTAATGGCTCCAATGAATTTTGCCATGTGTCTTTGTTCAAGAGATAAGGGGCTTGATTCTGTTATGGCTGTTGGGAAAATGAACAGTGGTGGAGGTAGTCTCAAGTCACAGTTAGGTATTACCCATACTGTGACAAACTACCACCAGGTGAAAATGCACAATGGGGGCTAGATTAGTCATCCATTTGTGATTCTATACATGGTGGCTGTTGACATGTGTTCAGGGAATGCCTTTTCTGATGTTAATTCATAGGCACACACTAAATGTATCAATAAATAATTATAATATGGTGCATGTCCCATAAGTATTAACATCAGTATACTCAGCCTAGGGTGTCCCGGGTGGTAAGCAGAGACAACACTTTGTTTGTAGGGTTCAAAAGTAACAAATGTATTCTCCATAGTCATTTCAAGTTGAGCCAAAGGAGCGTACTTATTTGGCTCAAACTGAAATGACTATGGAGAATTAAATTTGTTACTTTTGCACACTACAAAGTGTTGTCTCTACTTACCATCCAGGACACCCTAGACTGAGTATACCGATAGATAGATAGATAGATAGATAGATAGATAGATAGATAGATAGAGATATTGTATATTATGTTGTCTGAATTCATGATTTTTATTAAATAAGAAATAAGTTACACTGGCATGGTTTGATTCTGTACTTTGTGTCTTGTTATTCCTGGAATTTGCCTGGAGGGTAAAATAATTAGCTACTCTTCTGACCTTAATTGCCACTCTCAATCTCTACAGGAGTGCTGGGAATTTGTGTTTTTAGCAAAACATTCTGATTTAACATGTTGAATAATAGAGAGCTCCTGAAACAATGTGGTGAGACCTCTAGCTAGGGGTCATTTTGTAAAATGAATGGTACCAGGTCATCTTATTTTTGGTGGACAAAGTGCCAAAAAATCTAGTCACCCACCTCATATCTTATTGAGTTCCTCAGTTAACAAAACATTTTATTGATGATGATGATGGAGATCTTATAATGTCACATGACCCTTTTAGATCAATTAGAAGAGACTGTCACATACCTCTTTTAGACCAATTAGAAAAGGAGAGTGATGTCACTTGGTTTCATGGTTCTTCAGAAGAGAAGAAAGGTGTAATTCTAGCTAGGCCCACCAGTCAAGCTAGATAATGCAGACTTTGACATGTGCAGGGGTGAGATGACCCTTTACCCATGACACAGGAAGTGAACTAAGTAATTACCACTCACTTCCTCTTTTTGTGGGAATTACTAGCAGATAAAAAGAAAAAGTCAGTTTTTTTGCCTTATTTTTCTGCTCCCATCTGCAGCTAATCTCCAGTGAACAACATGACCAAACAATGCCACCTTTCTCACTGCTTAGAGCAGATGGCACAAAGTGGTCATTTGGACTCACAAAGGGGTATGTGAGCAAAGACTAAAAATTGATAAAATATGGGTGTAAGTAACTGAACCATATGGGACAACTAAAATTCTGATAGTTTTAACCCCTTAACCCTTTGAGTGCCAGAGGGGTACGTAACGCATTGCAAAGCAATGCATTCTGTACCCCTCTGGCACTCAAAAGGTAAAGGGCAAGAGAGGAATGCAACACATTGCCTAATAATGCAAAAATTAAGGAGCTGAATGGGAATTTTAACCCCTTACATTAAGGGATGTCTCAGGTACATTGCTTCAAAATATCTAGGACATCTGTTTAGCATTCAGGGTATTTAAAGCTCGATTTAACTCTATGGGAATGATTATTTGCCCCTGTATGATGCGATTGGATTTCCCAAACCGTTTTAGCCTACTGAATATGGTCCAGTTTGTTTTAACCCTTCCAGTGCCTGAGAGTATCCAACACAATGCTTGTGAATGTGTTGGATCCATCCCTGGCACTCAAAAGGGTTAAACGCCAGTGCCAAGCAGATGCAGTGCACAAAATCACCCCTTTGCACCTGATGATCTTCATGATGAATATATAAAGTCATTAAGGCTGATGTACTAAGGATAAGGGTGCAATTCTACAGCACAGAAACCACACCATAAGGAACAAACACAGATACACCAATTTCCTGTTCATTTTTAATGAGGCTTGTAACCCACTGGTAGCTAGAGAGGTCTTCAATGCAATGCAAAGCATACAACAGGTTAACATTCTCATTTAAATCAATTAAACTTTTTTTGTTCTCTATAGTGCAGTGGTTTGCCCCAGAATTGCACACTTTCTTAGTACATCTGTATCAATTAGTCTGATTTACTATGAAGACCGGTGGGGGTTATGCGCTAAGGAGTGATAAAGAGATGATAAAGTGCAGATAACTCCAGTGATATCACTTCTCCAGTTCCTATGTTGTTCTATGGAGTCAATTCACTGAGATCTCCATAGCTGAGATATCTAAGTGCATGGGCTCCACATAGGACTTGGAGAAGTGATATCACTGGAGAAGTTATCTCCTCTTTATCACATCTTACTGCATAATCCCCCTGTAGTGATTCTGGTGCAAATCAACTGTTCCATAAGGGACTACTAAAACTTTCCATTGAATCAACTTGGACTTTTAACCACATGGATGCTAGAGAGGCCTTCAGTGTGTTGAGAAGCAATGGTTTGGGACCTATCTAGCATTGAACAATTAAAAACCTCATTTAAGTCAATGACCATTTAGGGATTGAGATAAAATGAATATATTCACCTTTAAAGGGATAGTAATGTTTCACATAAAAAGCAGCTCTGATTAATCGTCATAGTATTTGGGCCATGGAGAATGTTATTTCAATACTGTCAGAGTTGCAGTTCAAGAGTAATTGAATGATAAAGTATCCCCCTCCTGACCCTTTTACCTAGTGTAAGCCACCTCCCCTCAGATGTGGAATCTGGTCTCTTGACCAGACAGGTACACCATGGGGCAATCTTCTTACTGTGAGAACAATGAAAACCCTGCCCCCCATTGACAGGTTTTTCCTTAAGATCACTGAATATTGTCCCTCTCTGCAATCCATCTGACAGTTTTGCTGCTCTAAGCTGAGCAGTGTTACATCAGTAAAAGGGGCGGGAGGAGGATACTTTATCATTCAATTACTCTTGAACTATAACTCTGACAGTATTGAAATAACACTCTCCATGGCCCAAATACTATGAAGATTAATTGCCGCTGCTTTTTTTGTGAAACATTACTATCCTTTTAAATCACGCATGCTTATGAAACGCTCCAACATTACACTGTTTCCTGTAAAGTCCTTTAGCATGAAGATTTTATAACTGTGCTTGATTTAAAGGAATAGATATAAAGACAGTTGTACTGTAATGCACTTCATATTAGTTCTGTAATATATTTTAACCCTTTGAGTGCCAGAGAGGTATCCAACTCATTGCTTTGCAATACTTTGGATACCTCCCTGGCACTCAAAGGGTTAAAGGGCAAATTTGCCCTTATGATTAAGTGGCTCTTAAAGGGAAAGTAATGTCAGAAAAAAAGTATTAACTATATGGCAGATAAAATTAAAAGAGAGTACTTGCACTTATATGTATCTCTCAAACCATTATGGTTTGAGAGATATAGGAAAATAAAGTTCTCCGCTCCCTTCCCTTTCTGTTTGATGAGCTGTAAAGCTGTCAGAAGCAGATTCTGGTCGCTTGACCAGACATGGCTCTTCAGCAGCGTTGATATAATGATATCTAAAGATAAATACTTAATCGGAATGAACTACAGCGTGTGCTTGCAAACCAGACACACGTTGTAGACCGTTCCGATGAAGTATTTACTTTTCGGTATCGCTATGTAGGCACTGCTGAAGAGCCGCCGTCTGATCCAGGAACCAGAATCTGCTTCTGACAGACTTATAGCTCGTCAAGCAGAAAGGGGAGGGAGCGGAGAACTTTATTTTCCTATATCTCTCAAACCATTATGGTGCAAGTACTCTCTTTTAATTGTATCTACCATATAGTTAATACCTTTTTTCTGACATTACTATCCCTTTTATGTGTCAGGTACATTGACTTACATAGTGCCCATAAGAGTTCTTTCATGGACACTTCGTAGACTGCCTTTTGTTTTGTAGCAATAGAAAATGTTGGTGTCTTTGTTAGCACTACAATGCAGCAAGGAATTCCCAGAATTCCACTCTCTCAATAGAAACATAATGATAAAATTGCAGAGAAAAAGGATCTACGTGCAACAGCTGATCAATTTTTCAGAAATGTCATTGAAATCAGTAATACAAATTTGTAGCTGCGGTATCTCACCGTCTGAGGAAAATTGCAGGCTGCTGAGACTCTGTGATAATCACGGTGCATGTTGCTTGTGTGAAACACACCATACAACATAATGATTGGCAACTCATGATTTTGTGTCGATGTGACACTGGCTGGTGTGAAAGGGGCATTATCCAGCAGTCAATTTCTATATTTACTTTTTGCATTATATCTACAGTTTCCTGTATATAAAGATCACTCTTGTTGTCTGCCTGCCTCCTGATCATACCTCCTCACAGCAAACACTGGGCGTCTATAAACCTGAATGACTCGTAAGGTTAGCTAGTGGCTATCAGATCTTAAACTGAGACAACCCGCATTAGACTAAAACAGAGATTCAATGCAAATAAAAAACAGTAAATAGAAATAACTGATTTTAGTTTGAAGGACACAAGCCTAGGTAAGTTGATCTGATAAATATATTAAATGGACACTAACACCAAGAAACATATTTGATTGTTATGAGAGAGCTTTCAAAATCACTTTTATGTTGTATTAGCCATTTTTAAATAGAAAATTAGCTTTTGAGTTATTTCTATTTACAGATCATGCTAATTAAGGCATGCCATGTAGGCACTTCCTGTCTTTGCGCTACATTACATCCCCCACTCACAATGCATTGCCCAGCTCCCCTTGCACTAGAAGAGCTATGTCAGTGAGTGCAGGAGGTTATGTAGGGCTAAGGCAGGAAGTTCCTGATGCCATGCCTTAATTAGCATAATCTCTAAATCTAAATAACTCAGAAACTAATTTTCTAAATAAAAAATGGTTACTACAACACATAGGTGATTTTGAAAGCTCTTTTAAAATCACCAAAGTTGTTTTAAGGTGATAGGGCCCCTTTAAGAGACATTTATGTTAATGTTTAGCTCCCCTTTATGTCATTAATTTGAGATGGGAGTTCTGTTTAATTACTTGGATTTATGTGAGCATTTGAGTGAATATTATCTCAAAGATTCAGAATGATAAACAGCTAACACTATCTCATCTCCCCTTGACCTCTCAGTAGGTGTACCTCAGGGTTCAGTCCTGGGACCACTTCTTTTTTCACTCTACACCCTCTCACTTGGTGACTTCATCTCATCTCTTGGATTTAATTACCATCTGTATGCGGATGACACTCTAATCTATCTCTCTGTCCCTGACCTCACTCCAGCTGTGCAGTCTCAACTCACTCAATGTCTCTCAGCCATTTCATCATGGATGGCCCACCGCCACCTTAAACTTAATATGGCTAAGACAGAGCTGGTGGTGTTCCCTCCTAAAACCCATCCACCAACCCCCTTCTCCATCACAATAGACAACTATGCCATACACTCAGTATCCAAAGCACGCTGTCTTGGGGTCATACTTGTTTCTAAATTAACCTTCTCCCCCCCATATCCAAGCTGTCACTAGAACATGTCGCCTCTTCCTAAAAAATATTGCAAAAGTACATCCGTTCCTGTGCATATCAATGGCTAAAACCTCTATCCCAGACACTCATTCTATCCAGACTTGATTACTGTAACATTCTACTCTCAGGTCTTCCTGCTTCTCATCTCTCTCCACTTCAATCTGTTATCAATTCAGCCACAAGAATCACCACATTTGCTCCCAGATACCTGCCCTCTCATCTCATCCTGAAATCCCTCAATTGGCTACCTATAAAGTATCTATTTCTTACAAGATTCTCCTTCTTTCCTGTAAGTCTCTCTGCTCCTCAGCACCCTCTTACATTTCTGCTCTTATCTCCCGCTACACCCCTTCCCGTTCCCTACGGTCTTCTCAAGGGTTCTTCCTGTCCTCTCCCTACACAACTCGAGCCATGTCTCGACTACAAGCTTTCTCATTGGCTGCCCCCCAACTCTGGAATGCCCTCCCCATCACCATTCACCGGTCATCCACTCTCATCACTTTCAAGTATCTCCTCAAAACCCACATGCTCAGGGAGGCATCTCAATAGCAATATCCTCCTCTTGCACACTGACGGTCACAGCAGAATCCTCCTGCACTTCTCTCACCACACCTTGTACTTGCACTTATAATCCTCCTCCTACTGTCTCTATTTGTCATTATGAATTCAGCTTAGATTGTAAGCTCCTTGGGGCATGGTCCCTTTCCCAGTCAAGGATTCCCTTGTTGCACTTTCCCCCACAAATAATGTAATGATTGCACTTAAGCTTAATGCTCTTAACCCTGTTCTGTATTTTTGTATTATATTATTTCAACTTTTGTTAACCGCTGTGTACATGTAAGGTGCTATATAAATAAAGATACATACATATATACAAGATAAAAATCCCTTTCGGTTTCAGTGAGTGACTTGTGCCCTCCAGTGGACAGTTATGAAAATACAGTAGAAAACAATATTGGTTTTACTGCATATTCCTGACCAGTGGCTGTATTACACCACAGCTCATAATCTTATCTCAGGTTTTATCTTCAAATTCCACAGTAGAATTCAGTGGGAATAGATGAGATAAAAACATATCTCAAATGCAATGGAATCCAGCCTCAAATATGTGCTAAGATGTTGGCTGTTTCTCCAATTATTCTTGGAAATCAGTACAATGAGTGTGATCTCATTATCCCCCTGTTTAAAGGGAAGCTATTAAACAGTCTGTAGATCTTGTGTTGCATTAAATATAGTGTGTGGTGTAAAAAGTAATTATGCCAGCAGATTAACTCGGTGCAGCAAGTTGCAGTGCAAAAGTACTATCTAGCCTTCCAGTGGTTAAACATTTCGATTATATCAATAGGAATTTTAGCGTTTTGTTTGCTGTCATCTATATGTAAGTGCAACCAATTATACCCCTCTTCCCCAGATCTCTCTTCAGCAGTCATGGAGATTTGTGAAGGAGTCAGTTGATGGAGGATCTTTCTTGTGTACTGATTGGCAGGCTGGATACAGGTCTGGCCAATGACAGACTTCCTCCCTTCTCACTTCCTGGGGGAGAATCACTAAGTGGTGATAAAGAGGATGCAGGATGTGCATTTGTGCTGAATGCTGTGTATTTGTGCTGCATGATGTGCATTTGTGCTGCAGGATGTGTATTTGATGTGAATTTGTGCTGTGGGATGTGCATTTGTGCTCAGGGTGCCTGGAACTATGCTTAAAGTTAGGAATTTAATCCTCTGCATGCCAGAAGGGTGACACAACAAGTAGAACCCCCCCCCCCCACACTTAAAGAGTTAAATGTATAATGCCAAAGAAGAACAATTCTGAGGCAAACCAACTGCATTCTAGGGGGTAAATAAAAAAATTCCCAAATCGTGCTGATTTTAAAGGGGAGCTATCACCCCAATTAAAGCCCTCCCCAACATAACTAACCCTCTAGTGATAAGCTTAAAAATAGTACTGTTATCCAGAATAATGACCTCGTTAGTCAGAAATCCTACTTCTGCTGAGACTGACGCCCAGGCTTCTTCCTTTAGAGGTATCTGTGCGCCTGCACCGCCAGTCCCTTCTGGTACCTAAAGGTACCATGCAGTGCCTCCTAGAGGAGATCAGGACTGACTGCGCAGGTTGTCTGGAAGCAAAGATGTCTGCCCTGTTGCCTGGCTGTCAGTCTTGGCACAAGTAGGATTTCTCAGTAACTCAGTAATCATTTTGGAGAACACTACTATTGTTAAAGGGGATCTATCACCCCTTTACAACTTTGCCTAAATCGTTTTGTTATATATCGTATATAATGAAAAGTGCATAAATTAAAAAAAACAAACAAACAAACAAACAAAAAAACCCCCGCTTGTTTAGCAAAATTAAAAGAAAAAATACAGCTCTGTTCCTACTTCGGGACAGACTGCGGTTAACTGATCTGTGCCACAGTCTGCCGCTCTGCCCCCGCTCCCCTCCCTCTATCCAGCCTCCTCCAATGATGAAGGCTTTCTCTCTGTAAGCTGGAGTGCTCTCATTGGCAGAGATCGATTTCTGGCCAATGAGAGCGCTCTAGCTTACAGACAGAAAGACTCAGTCATTGGAGGAGGCTGGATAGAGAGAGGCAGAGCGGCAGACTGTGGCACAGATCAGCTGTCCTCAGTCTGCCCGGAAGTAGGTACAGAGCTGTTTTTATTCTTTTAATTTCGCCAAACAAGTGTTTTTTTGTGTTGTTTTTTTTTTTTTTTATTATACACTTTTCTTTATATACGATATATAACAAAACGATTTAGACAAAGTTGTAAAGGGGTGATAGATCCCCTTTAAGCTTATCGCTACATGGCTAATTGGTGGGGGCACTTTATTTGGGTTGATGGTTGAATGTTGGAGACCACTCTACCATTCAAAGTGTTAACCCTTTGAGTGCCAGTAGGGTGCACATCGCATTGCTTTGCAATGTGTTACATACCCCTCTGGCACTCAAAAGGCTACACTGAGAATTTTTATTTCTTCCCTACGGTGTAGATGGTTTGTCTCAGAATGTGTCCACTTAAGTTTTGAATGTAAGGCCCTTAGTAGCAGTTCTTTTTCAAGATATTCATGAGCGCTGGGACAGCTGCAACTGCTCATTTGTTTATCTGTGAGCAGAGAAATTCTCGGTTACAAACTCAGAGGACTTTTGCAATTACATTTTAAGATGTATGGCTGTGTGAACAATGGCTGCATGTGTTTTTAAACTACTGCTGGTGCAATCTGGTCAGCCCATGTGACCCTGTATACAGTGTTTTGTCATCCAAGGAATGCCTTTGATCAGGAGTTTATGCAGGAGAGGGGGGAAAAAAGGCATGAAACTATAATCCGTTCCCACACTCCGCTAAACGTGAGCTGGCCTAGCACTGGACAATAGCAGCAAAGCTTTCTGTCAGGACAATAGAGGGCCTAAATATTACAGGCTGCTGACTCAAAGTTCCCTCATTCAGAAGAAATTCCTAACAGGGCTTATTATTCTCCTGCTGGTCCAAGGATGCAGAAGATTAACACTCTGCTTTTTACAGTGTTTCTTTTGGATGAAAAACATCTCTGAAAATTGCCAAGCATTAAAGGCACCTTGTCACCTCAAAACAACTTTGAGAATTTTAAAAGAACATTGCCTATATGTTTTTATAGATATTTTCTTATTTAGGAAACTACTTTTTGCTAATTAAGGTATGATATAGACGCTGCTTGTCTTAGTCCTACAAAACCTCCACCACTCACTAACATCGTGGTGGGCACTTCATTGCTGAGCAGTGTCACTGGGAGATAAGGCAGGACTGAGACAGGAAGTGCCTGCACTGCATGTTTTTATTAGCATAATGTATACATCTAAATAACTCACAATTACTACATTTGTTTCTAGGTAATAGACTCCCTTTAAAGATATGGTAATATTTTGCATGAAAAAAAATATTGAAGTGTTTTTCTATATTGTGGATGAATGCTGTCACGAGCAGGGCCCTCTAATCCTCCTGTTCTCCACATCTGATTGTACTATTTAATACCTCTGTATGTCTATTCCCAATTGTACAGCGCTACAGAATTAGTTGGCGCTATATAAATAAAGAATAATAATAATAATAATGAATACTGCCACCTCTTGGAGATAATTAATTCAAAAGTTATAACATCTCAAACTTGTCTTTTTTACATAACAACATTGACATTTTCACCACTGGGTGGTGCTATTTCATTAGTCCCCATGGATAAAGTCTGCCATTGATGGCAAAGTCCCCAAAATACTAAAATACAGAGGCATTATCATGATCTGTTAATAACTTTTGAATAAAGAATTTCCCAGCCCTGGGAGTGCCATTGTTTTTCAGCAGGAGAAACCCTACAATATGCATTTTTTTAATCTTCATAGTATCTGGGTCAGCAATACTGTCCGGACGGATCACAGAGAGGGACAATCTTCAGTGAGCATAAGGAAAAACATGAATAACCTGTCAAGGGGGGCAGGGTTTTCCTTATTCTCACAGTAAGAAGATTGTCCCTTGCTGTGATCTGTCTGGTCAAGAGACCAGATTCCACATCTGAGAGGAGGTGGCTTACACTAGGTAAAACTACAACTCTGACAGTACTGAAATAACACTCACCGTGGCCCAAATACTCTGAAGATTAATTGGAGCTGCTTCTCTGTGAAACATTACTATCCCTTTAAGGGAGGACAGCTGTTCTCTCTGCTTTGCAGAAGAGAAAGCAAATTATCTCCTGTGGTTCCATAGAAAGTTATGGGAAGATCCCAACTTCACAACTCAGATTGGCAACTTTGGTTTCGTGAACTCTGTCACTATAGGCAGCTATCGGTGTTTAGTGCATGTGGTGCATAGCCACGTTAACATACAAACAGACACTTGAATCACTATGGCTCATTAAAGTGGAATGCACATAAATGCGTTGTTAAGCTTCAGTATATGTGTTTTTAAATTAATCTGTGTAAATAAAATATATTTTTCTTGCTCTAAACGATTTATCAATTACACAAAGAGGTACCAGTAGGTCAAGAAATAACCCAAAAATTCTTGGTAATGCCCCATCCACCAGACACCACCTAAAACAGAAGTGTCCCTCTTTGGCCATTTGATATGTTGGTAGATGCACTGGCCATTTGTTGTCTCCCCCCACCACCTTTATACATTTGTAGGGAACTGTGACATAGGAATAAGAATTCTGGAATTCAAATATTTATATTTTTTGTTGTAATGAGGGTAAATGCTGATCCTGTACTGCTTTGGTATTGATTGCGCTCTCTTCCTCTTCATATCTTCTTTCACATCCTATATTATAATTTGTAAGGATGTTTGTCAGAAGCAGTCATGCGCAGTAGAGACTGCTGCGCGATCTTCAGTCATGCACAGTACTGACTGCCCGAACGCGCCACAGCTGATATGGAGCGGGGTGCACCGAATTCAGACCAGAGTCCTCTCTGCGCACCTTCCTGGGACCAAGCTACGGTCTGAATTTGGAGCGCCCCACTCCGTATCAGCCGCAGCACGTTTGGGCAGTCGGTACCGCGCATGACTGCAGAGCCGCCAGTGAGAAGAGAGGCTCCGGCCACCAGCCGAGGTTGCTGAGTGACACTGTGGCCCATGTACACGGGCTTTAAAAGTAGTTATTAGATAAAGCATTCAGTTATATTTCATATGGCTCATGGACTAATATTATTGATAGTTGGAAAGAACACATGGTGAGGATAGAGGCCCTCATGTGGGTAAGTTTAAGGCTTTAAGCCTGTATTTGTGGGAGGGGCTGCAAGCCCTTAAATACTGTCAGCAGCCCTTCCCACCGGAGCTCAATTCGGGTCTCCTATCGCATCACTTCCGGTCATTACTTTCAGTACGTTGCTTCTTACATCTTAACAGATCAATACCCAATCTATCTAGTTCACAATCACAACCCTCCCTCTCCTAGTTACCTCCTCCCCTCTCAGAAGCACAGGTATCAGTCTGTACCAATACCAGTATGTAAGACCCCTATAAGTGTTTCCTTACCTCTTAGTAGAGGCTGAAGGTTCACAAGACCCAATTACCTCTACATAGAGGTCAACAGCTCCAAGAGGCTTACAAGCCCCCAATATCTCACTACCTCTCTACAGAAGCTCTAACTGTGTCCTTACCTCTTTGCAGAGGCCAAAAGGTTCCCAGTGTGTACTCACCTCTTCACAGAAGCTGAAGGCTCCCAGTTTTTCACTACCTCTTCGCAAAGTCCAAGGCTCCCAGTGTCTGCTTACCTCTTCGCAGAGGCCGAAGGCTCCCCATGTCTCCTTAACTCTCTGCATATTAAACAAAAATTAATTGACTACATACTCAGACCTTTGTATTTTGAATTTACCTCACTCTAAAACAGACCAAAGCAACCGAGGCACCAATATACCATTCTACCCTACACAAGAACGTTGGTGCCCAGTAGCAGCTCTCCACTCCTTGTCAAAATCCATAGCTCATTACGCAGCAGACAGCCCTTTACTCCCATTATCAGACAGTCTGCTTTCAACAACTAATTTCAGTAAACGTCTTTGCACAATCATAACTACGCAGGACACTCTTTCTGGATAGGAGGGGCATCTGCAGCCTCCAAAAATGGGGTGCCGGACCCATAAAATTGAAAAACTAGAAAGATGGCTTTCCTTATGCTACATCCCAGATCCTACAGAAGAAATTAAATCAGCACTTCAATCGCTAGCCCAAAGTTAGCCACCTTGCATACTTAATAAAAAAATATATTGAGTGACATTATCTTTGGCCTCTTACAGGCTAACCACGTTGGCTAGTCCCTAAGTCCTGTTATACCCAGGGGTGGCACAATCAATACTAACCTTGCATTAACAGTCAGCTGTAAGCCCTGACCACAAGTTTAAGGCTTTAAACACTTTATTTGTGGGAGGGGCTGCAAGCCCTTAAATACAGACAGCAGTCCTTCCCACTGGAGCTCAATTAGAGTTGTTCCACCCCAGGAATTTCCTCCCTTCATTTCAACTTTCTCCATAGCTATACCTAGGTCAGCCCTCTTACAGATTAACCATGTCAGCTCGTCCCTGGTTCCTGTTATACCCAGGGGTGGCAAAATCAACACTAACCTTGCATTAACAGTCAGTCAGCTGTAAGCCCTCACCACAAATACTTATTGCTTAACTGTGTAAAGCTCCTGGTGCCCACTACTGTTGAAGACAAGATACTGCACAGCCAACACTCTCCGATGGACTTGCATATAAAAGAAAATAAAAAAACTGGTCCAAACCAATTGCAGCATAGGAGACACTTTTATTCGAATTGAGCTTTTAACCCCATGAATGCTAGATAGATCTCCAACTACCAACCTGTCTCCCTTCTACCTCTTTCCTCCAAACTTTTAGAATGCCTTGTCTTCTCCCAATTAACCAAACTCCTAAACTCTAACAGTCTTTTGGATCCTTTGCATTCTGGATTCCGTTGTGGTCACTCAACTTAGACAGCTCTCTGTAGAGTGGCTAATGATCTCCACACTGCAAAAGCCAGTTTTCTATACTTATACTACTTGATTTATCCTCTGCCTTTGACACAGTTAACATTCACTCCTTGCACAGATTCTCCACAATCTTGGTTTCCGTCAGCTGAAGATAAACATGTCCATAACTGAACTTCTCATTTTTCCTCCAAGACCTTGACCAACACCTACCTTCACTATTACAGTTGATGAAATTGACATTGTTCGGGTCAGCTCAGTACTCTGCCTTTGGGGGCCATATTTTCTTCCTCCCTTTCCTTCTCCCCTCACAATAACTCCGTGGCTAGAACATCTTGCTTCTTTCTTTGCAACATTGCTAAAATCCACCTGTTCCTCTCACAACTAACTACTATAGCTTTCATACATGTCCTCATTCTGTCCCAATAAGACTATTGCAATGTCCGACTGATTGGCCTCCCTGCTACTCATCTTTCACCAGTGCAATCTGTTTTAAACTCGACTGCACAAATCACCACGCTCTCCTCAAAAACTGAACCTTCTCACATTTTCTTAGACATCTGTCACGGCTCGCTATTCAGAGTCCTTCTTCTCACCTTTACTGCTCTGAACACTGCTACCCCTCCTTATATCTTTTCCCTCATCTCCTCTTGTGTTCCCGGCGGCCTCCTTCTCTCAGCACAAAACACCCTTCTTGTTGCACCATCCACACCCTCTCCCATCTCAAACATTTATCCACCTCTGTCTTTAAGTCTACCCTGAAATCTTATCTTCTGGACCACTAGGACCATGCAATACCTTTGGCCAAACTCAGCATTTGTAATCTCAGCACCTGACACCCTCATACCCTGTTGTCTGTCTCCTAATACCCATTTAGACTGTAAGCTCCTTGGGGCAGGGACCTCTCTCCTATTGTTTCTATGAATATGACACTTATTTTATCCCCTTTTATTAACTGTAAAATAGGTCTATTGTAAGGCTCTGCGTACACTGTATGTAAATAAAGATATAAATACATACAACGCATTACAAAGTAAAGCACTGGAGGAGACTCTAGCCTCCAAATGGTTACAGGCCCCTGTTAAATCAATGAGATGTTTTATTCCCCTCCTATGGCTCAGATGGGTTGGTACAGAACTGCCAGTTTGCTTTTATACATAAGGTCCGATCATTCTCTACCTCAGGGCTGTCCAAGTTCAGTCCTCAAGGGCCACCAACAGGACAAAATGTAAGGATTCCCTGATTAAGCACAGGTGAGTTAATCAGTGTCTCCTTAATTTTATCTGACTCTCTGTGCTTAATCAGGGAAATCCTTACATCCTTGACTGTTGGTGGCCCCTGAGGACCAAACTTTGACAGCGCACATCTACCTAAAGCCACTTTCTGCACTCGCCGAACACAAACAAAATATCTTGATGCAGCATAGAGAAATCTGCATAGAAGTAGAAGTCGTCAGAGATGCAAAACTAGGCTCATGAGCTTGCAAGGGTATGCAAAAGCTCACTGGGACTGTGTCCTCGCATTCAGGGTGCAATCTCTTTTAGCTCACAAATGCAATACATAGAGAAGAAATATTCTGAAGCATATCATACAGGTCCTGACAAAGTGACAGTCCAGCCACAAAACGCCAGAAAATTCTTCTCTGAACAAGGGAAGCAGCTAACCCCAGATGCACATTTCGGCCTTGTTGGGCCTCGTCGGCGAGGTGTAGCTGATCCCTCTAGGCACTTGTGAGCAAGCGGTCCATGTCTGGACTCCTCCATTACTCTTAGGGTGACTAACCCCAAGAGGAATTTGCATGTATGATATGCTTCAGAATATTTCTTCTCTGTGTATGGCATTTGTGAGCTAAAAGAGATTGCACCCTGGTCGTGAGGACACAGTCCCACTGAGCTTTTGCATACCCTTGCAAGCTCCTGATCCTAGTTGAGAATCTCTGACTTCTATTTGTATGCAAATTGCTCTTAGCGTTAGTCACCCTAAGGGTAATTGGGGAATTCAGACGTGGACCCCTTCCTCACAAGTGCCTAGAGGGATCAGCTGCACCTCACCGACGAGGCCCAACAAGGCCGAAACGTACGTCTGGTGTTAGCTGCTTTACTTGTAGACAAGAATTGTCTGGCATTTTGTGGCAAGATTGTCATTTTGGCAGGGCCTGTATGCTATGCTTCAGAATATGTCTCCTCTGTGTATTGCATTTGTGAGCTAAAAAGAGATTGTCCGCTGGGCACAAGGACACAGTCCCAGTGAGTTTTGCATACCCTTGCAAGCTCATGAGCCTAGTTGAGCATCTCTGACTTCTTCTATTAGCATAGGGAAATCTGCCAGACTGAGGTGCACCAATGTGCCTTGAAACATAAGTGCATTATGTGCATTGTCCAGATAGACAGGGCACTAGGAGCAAAGTCTGAGGAAGGGTCCATGTCTGTCCTACTGTTGTATCAGCGATGCAGTGTGAGAACTGAACATGGTTATGCATTTAGTCCACCAGAAAGGATAAATCAGCAGTACTCGAGGGATTTAAGGGAACATTAATGTCCCCCAAAAAATATTTCCAGTTTTGTAGAGTTTAAAATAATAATCAATATGCTCCAAACCCTCTCTCTCAAACCACAATGGTTTGAGAGATATAGGGATTCAAAGTCCCCCCCCCCCCCTTTCTCCTGATGTCAGAGTCTAGCTGACAGCAGATCACAGTCTGGGGACCAGCAGGCTGCTCTGCAGTAGAGCCAAAATTGTGTTACTTAAAAAGCATTCAATGGAAAGGTGTACAAAGTGTGCTTGCAAATCAGGCACACTTTGTAGACCTTGCCAATGAATGAATACTTTTGCAATAACGCGATTTCGGCTCTGGTGCAGAGCCTCCTCGAGTCGTACGACTCGAAACTCCTGCTTTACAGCTGTAACATCAGGAGAAGGGGAGGGATGGGAACTTTAAATCCCTATATCTCTCAAACCATATATTATTTTAAACTCTACAAAACAAATATATTTTTTTGGGACATTACCGTCCCTTTTAAGTCCCATTTAACTCAACAGCAGTTTGGAGAATTGTTTGTTCCCTATAGTGCAGTTGGTTTGCCACATAATTGTTCTACATTACTTGGTGCTTATAACTCAAGGGCCCATATTTATAAAAATAAAATGGGAGTTATTACAGAGTAAACCAACTGCACCATAGGGGACAAGATTTAAAAAAAAAATCCTGTTAAAGGTATAGTAATACTTAAAATGTAAAAAAAAAAAAAAATGTTGTAGGGTTTATCCCCCTGAGTAAAACAAGAGTACTCCTACTGCTGAAAGGTGTTTCGTTCAAAAGTTATTAATTTTCAAAGTTGAATTTTTTAGGTGCAATATCACAGTGGCCTGAAATTGTACAGTGGCGCTATAGCTACACCATCCTATGGAGATTTATGGTCCCGGGACCAGAGCTGTCCATAGGATCGTGTAGCAATAGCGCCACTGTACAATTTCAGGCCACTGTGATATTGCACCTAAAAAATCCAACTTTGAAAATTAATAACTTTTGAACGAAACACCTTTCAGCAGTGGGAGTACTCTTGTTTTACTCAGGGGGATAAACCCTACAACATATTTTTTTTTTACATTTTAAGTATTACTATCCCTTTAATTTAAATTGGGCTTCTTTTTTTAACCCCCTGAATGCTAGAGAAGTCTCCAATGAACTGTATTAGAATAATAATGGGACCAACTAGAGGCAACAGAGGGAACAAATTCTCCAAATTCCCATTGATTTATATTGATATTCAACCTCCTGAATGCTAAAGAGGCCTTTACATTGGGAAGCGTAATGGAAAAACTTCCCTAAAGTACCAGTGACGATCCTGGTGTGTCATGGATTTCAGGATTCCGGCACAGCTGCACGCCGTTCGGGGAGCCCTGAAACCAATACTTGGAGTGAGGGAAGAGGAAGAAAAAAAAAATTGGTCCGTAATGTTAAGACAACAGAGGTTCATTGAAAGTGGAACTATCAACTCAAGTAAAGTTAAACTCCAAAAAATACCCATCTGGCAACTAGCTGAATAATAGTACTAGTAGCCAGAATAATTACCTCCTAATAGCTAAATTCTACTGCTCCAGAGACTGACCAGCAGGCAACAGCATTTTAAAAGAATCTGCTCTCCTGTGCCGTCAGTCCCATATGGTACCGAGCAACTCCTCCTAGAGCAGACTGGGACTAACAGCGCAGACATCACTATGCAAAGATGTCTGCACCGTTTCCTGGCTGTCTGTCCCGGGAGCAATAGAATTTCTCTGTAAGGAGGTAATTGTTCAGCTATTCGCCAGATGGGTAATTTTTGGGGTTGACCCTTACTTGGGTTGGTAGTTCCACTTTAAAAAATCTTCCTATGTTATGGTAAAGAACAAAAATACTATAAGACAGAAATTAATTATCATATTGCAGGTCTTGTAGAATTTGTAAAACAAATATGGAAAATAAGAGAAAAGAAATTTGGTCAAAAGACCAAATTTAGCGAAAAAGACCTGTTCAATACTGTATACAGGTGACCATAAGAGAAAAACGACACCCATTAAAAGTATTATTTTTATTGAAATACATATTAAAATCCAATGGGCTACATGTAGATGCCAGCTACGATAGCCCTAAAACCGTCACAAGTTAGTGTGACCTAAGGGACGTTAGCTCATATTAGGACACTGCCCAAGAGTAAGCTGCATAATGTATAGTAGTTCAACAGCTTAAAACGTTAGGCAAATAAAAGTATAGTTACAAAATTCAGCCACACATCATTTGAACCACATTAGTTAATTAATCATATACACAATGTCATTTTGTAGATCAACCACATAATCTTTATGGCCAGCGGACAGTGCAACAAAGGTAGGTAGGGTAATTTGAAAACCTAATCACACCTCTCAACGTCCGTATTTGATTATGGTTGAGATATATACAATAATTTACAATCTTGCATCTTGTAGCCCTTAAAAAAGAAATTAAGTGTCCCCAGTGCCATCTCTCAAACCTTTATGAGAGATATTCGCTTTCATAGTTCCCCCCTCCCTGACGTCAGCGCTCTAGCTGACAGCAGGGGAATCCGGTCCTGGGACCAGCCGGTGGCTCTGCAGCAGAGCCGAAATCGCATTAATGAAAAAGAAATGAAAAGAAACCAAGCACATGTAAAAGACCATTCCAGTGAAGGATTTCTTTTGCAATAACGCAATCTCTGCTCTGCTGAAAAGCCTCCGCTGGTCCCGGGACCATATTCCCTTGCAGTCAGCTAGAGCACTGACGTCAAGGAGGGGGACACTTTGAAATAGGATCTCTTTCAAACCACAAAGGTTTGAGAGATGGCTCTGGGGACATTTAATTTCTTTTTTTTTTTTTTAAGGGCTACAAGATGCAAGATTATAAAATAGAAGTATTACCATCCCTTTAACTACTGCGGTGTGATGTGTGACAATCTTGTAACTACACTATTTTCTTTGCACGTTTTAAGCTGTTGAACTACTATACGTTGTGCAGCTTACTCTTAGGTAGTACCGATTGGCTTTAAATCTCGACAGTATACCACAACTATCTAAAGCCCTTTAACTACTGCGGTATGACGTGTGATTTATTTTCTTTGCGCGTTTTAAGCTGTTGAATTACTATACGTTATGCAGCTTACTCTTAGGTAGTAGCGATTGGCCAATTCAAATCTGTTGATTGGCCTTAAATCCCGATAGTATACCACAACTATCTAAAGCCACAATTGTTGACTCAGTGTGACCTAAGGGACGTTAGCTCATATTTGGACACTAGTGATGGTTTTAGGGCTATTGTAGCTGACATCTAGATGTAGCCCATTGATTTTAATATGTATTTCAATAAAAATAATACTTTTAATGTGTGTGTAGTTGTTTTTCTCTTATGGTCATCTGTATACAGTATTGAACGGGTATTTTATGCTAAATTTGGCCTTTTGACCAAATTTCTTTTAGGTCTTCTTGTTTTCCATATTTGTGTTGTATGCTATGACAAAGCATTTTATATTTAAAAATGGCCAAGATATTTAGCTTTTTCGGTTTATGCAAGTTAGACAGAAATGGGCGACACAGACGTGAGCCAGATACTAACATTCTACACGCTATAGCGACCCTGGGAAAGCCCTCCGGCACTCAAAGGGTTAATATAAACCGAATTGTCATTTTTTTGGACTGTAGAAAGATGTCTTATTGACCCTCTTTCCCCAGTTACTCAAATGGGAAGAAGAGCATGAAGAAGAGGCAGCTGGGAGGGAGAACAATGTGGAATGATAGTATCTGGCACACGGCTCTACCAGGCAGGACTGTATAACTTGCATAAACTGCCAAACAAAGCGAAATTTATTAAAAGCTATTATTGTAAATAAAAATGGCTAATAGAAAAAAAAAATGAGGTTTTGAAAGCGATTTCAAATGAACCCAAGTTGTCAAAAGGTTTTACTTTCAAGTTAAGTCAATGGGAAATCTTGTGTGTTCCCTATTGCAGAGTTGGTTTCCTCCAGGTTACACTTATATGGAAGACCCACTGAGGCTCAGATACCAAGAACTGGGGCCATTCAGGGCAAACCAGAGAGGAAAACAAATTCTTGCGCACCCATCTGGCTCTCAAAGGGTTAAATCAAAGTTGTTGTTTTTTTTTTTGTTTTTTTTTTTAATTTGTTGCAGTTGGTTTGTGTCAGCTCTTCTTAATACCACATCATATAGTCCTTATGATCCTTGGCTGGTACTTCGGAATTTATGTCTACAACTGTGCTAAGAAAGGTTATCCCCAGTACACTGCATTACTGAGTCTAGTGCAAACTAGGAATTAGGAAAGCTGCACTCCCCAACAGCTAAAGGTCCAACAGACTAGCCCTACTTTATTTTCTATGTCGAGGTACAGGAAAGGATGGCAACAAAAATCATGTCAGTGTTTCACTCATGTCAGTAGTACTGTGCTCAAGAAGGGGTATCCTTATGGCCCTGCACTGCTCAATCTGACTATATTAATTAAAAAATATAAAAATCTAAGATTAGACACATGCAGCGAATCAGGGGCGAGAATCGCTGCAACAAGACAAACATTGCTGTGCTCCAGTGGGTCCCCAACGTGCACTGCATGCCCAATCGAACGTGCGACCCTGTGCTAATCTGATATAATAATTTGCTAAAATGTGTGTAACAACGCAGTCATGCGCAGTAGAGACTGCCCATGACTAGGCTGATACAGTGTCCAGCTCTGTATCAGCCACGGCACGGGCAGTCTCTACTGGTCATGACTGCCCCGCGACCGGCTAGCAGTGGCACTGTGGCCCATGTAACGGGCTCTTCAACTAGTTAGTTATAAAATCAAAACCGGGCATATTTAGAAATATTTTATTGTAGGGCAAAAAAACAAAAAAAAAAAAAATTATAATATATAATAACAATGGAACAGAACATGTGTTTCCCAAATGGAATAATTACACGTTGCACAAAATACTTTATTTCATTAATACAAAAACAAAAGAGAGGGGTGCCTCATAGAGTAGTATATCTATACAACAGTATGTTCAAGATGATCGGCCTCTTACTATAGGGTACTCACATATATATTTGTCTGTCAGGCACTTATATGCACGGCAGACAGATCATGCAAGTGGAGGAAATTCTCAAGCCACTTCCACTTGGGATCGGACCAGTGTCTTCTCTTCACCGGTACTATAATGCACTTGCAGGGAAATTATCAGCTTGTCCCTGTTCAAGCAGCTCTAGGATGTTTAACGTGCTCCAAAATAACAGGACTTTACCAGCGAAGTAAATAGCAAAAATATTTATTAAAAATAAATTCTATATATTTAAAGCAGAGATCATCAATGTCTTATACATACAAATGTAATCTAAATCTAAAAATACAACACGTTTTTGGGCAATAAAATTAGAATGAACACCAAAAATAAAATTCAAAATAAAAAAAAACATATTGATGTTTTAAATATATAGAATTTATTTTTAATAAATATTTTTGCTATTTACTTCGGTGGTAAAGTCCTGTTGTTTTGGAGCACGTGGAACATCCCAAAGCTGCCTGAGCAGGGACAAGCTGATAATTTCCCTGCAAGCGCATTATAGTACCGGTGAGGAGAAGACACCGGTCCGATTAACTCTCTGAGTACCGAACGACTATTATTATATATCTCTTGTGCAGCGTTTTCCATTAAGAGTGCTCTGTTAGTAGAAACCCTACTTGCCCCTCTCTTTTTTTATTTCATTATCCCTTTCAGTGCCAGAGGGGTACACAAAAAATTGCAAATTGTTTTTTTTTCTGGCACTGAATGGGTTAAAAGCTCCAAACACAGCAGCAGTAAAAACACATTCCTCAATTCAAAGAGCGTTATAGGGGTTCCCAAATATATCACTAGAACTCTGCAAATGTTTTGCAACTCACTCTTTGTCCATCTCAGGCCTAAAGAATTAGGTAACAATGTGAGGCCTTCCAGCTGCTGCCATCCACTGAATGGTGGGAAATGGTGGAAGTTAAAGGCTAGCATATATCTCAAATATTTCTTCACCTCATGATAATTTTGTTAAAATGAATGAAAATGTTTCAGTGCAAGAGGGGTGTAAAATGCAATGCACACCTATCTGGCTCTCAAAGTGTTAATCTTTCTGATCTGGTCACCTAGGCACATAGATTGCCAAAAGTAATCCCAACTATTCTTCTCTTCTAGCCTGTGTCTGGCACATTGCTCTTCCACAGACCCACTCTAAACCACTCCAGTACAGGACAAGCTCAAGCAGTTTTTCCCTTTACTTCAACAGGCTTGCTCTGCAGAGAGATTCAACGATCAGCCTTCCACCAATGAACCTGTTCAGCTCAGAACGATAGCCCGGCTCCATCATTACATATTTTAAAGTCAGGCTGAACATTCAACATGGAGCAAACCTGAGAAGTAGACAAAAAAAATATTTTAAACAATTATTTCCTACGGAAGACTATGGAGACTCACAACTTGATGGTTCAACTATTTACAGAATAATACAGCATTAAAGCAGAGATTATCAGACTGTGTTCTGCACAACCTCAGGGTTCCATGAAGTAGTATAGGGTGTTCCACACAAGTATTGTGGTTACAGACTATTTGTGTGGTTCTGTGACTACAGTGAAACAAGACTGGGGTCACAGAACCAGACACACACTTTATGGCACCCCAGTCTTGATACACATACTGGTAGTCAGCGAGTGAGACATACACTGTATGATTCCCCAGCCTCGTTCTGCCATCCATTGGTAGTCACAGAAACCCACACAGAAAGGCAGAAATGTACTTACCGATAATTCCTTTTCTTCCGTGTATCTCCACGGCACCATTAACTCTATGGGCTTTATCTCCCCTCCTCCAGCTGCTAGGTCCAGTCAATTTGTATTTACGGTGACTCCACCCCTTCCTTCCTAAGTTTCTTTTCTAGCCGAGCTATAAGATATAAAGATATGTTAAGGGTGGGTGTGCCGTGGAGATACACTGAAGAAAAGGAAATATCGGTAAGTAAATTTCTGCCTTTCTTCTGTGTACTCCACGGCACCATTAAATATATGGGAATTTCCCAAGCTTATAACAACAGGGTGGGTAGACCTCATGCTCCACTATAACTACGGTGATACTTAACAGTGTCTATAATTATAAATATGACACCAAAAAAGAAGTGACAATTGTTATTGTGGAATAACCGCCTCAAGGACTTCTTCCAAATTTTGCCTCAGTGGATGCAGCAACATCTAGCCTGTAATGTTTTATAAACATGGAGGCTGATGACCAGGTTGCTGCTTTGCAAATCTCTTCTGGTGAAGCATTTGCCTTGTATGTGCATGATGTTGACATCGCTCTAGTAGAGTGGGCCTTAATTTTCACAGGGGGTTCCTTTTTGGCCTCTGAGTATGATGTCTGAATGATCCATCGGGCAATAGATGGATGCCTTTGAGGCTGTGGAACCTTTATATTTACCCTGAAAATGAATAAACAAGGAGTCTGATCTCCGAAAGTCTTTGGTTTTCTGCAGATATGTTGACACACAATGAACCAGGTCCAGAGAGTGAAGTCTCTCTTCTTTAACCCCGGAAGGACTGGCACAAAAAGACGGTAGATTAATTTCTTGATTTCAATGAAAGTCTGATATAACCTTTCCTCTAAAAGATAGCTTTATACACAAAACAATTTTATCCTAGTGGATAACTAAATAGGCAGCCTGATAGGAGACGGCCTGTAGCTCATGGACACTTTTAGCAGATGTTATTGCGGTTAAAAATATGGTCTTCCAAGTTAGATGCTTTATCTGGATTTGATCTAGAGGCTCAAATAATGAGGAGTCTGTCAATTGATTCAGGACCAGATTAAGATCCCAAGAGGGGATAACATCTCTTATTCTACGAGGAGCTTTTTCAATGGCCTGTACGAAATGTTTTATTAGTATGTCATCTGCCCATTGTTGAACAAAGATCGCCGACAGGACCGAGATCTGGACCTTAATAGATGCTGGTTTCAATCCTAAACTGAAACCTTTCTCAAGAAAATCTAACACTACATTAGTAGAAAGGGTGTTTTCTGAAATCCGATTCTGACAGTACCAATTAGTGAACGTCTTCCAAACCCTGGTGTACACCTTGGTATTGGATAGCTTCCTGTCTGCCAGCATGGTGTTAATTACAGAGTCGGAATCTCCTTTTTGTTTTAAATATTCCTGCTCAGCCTCCAGGCTGTTAGATGGAAAAATCCTGGACTGGGGTTGTATACCGGCCTGGTATAAGAGGTCTTGTCTCACCGGAAGGGCCCATGGGGGGGGGGGGGGGGGGGGGGAGTCGACATTGTTACCAGTTCCGATAACCAGCTCTGTCTGGGCCAGCGTGGTGCTATGAGAATCGGCTCTATTTTCTTCTTTCTGATCTTCCTTAATACTTCCCATATTAAGGGAATAGGAGGAAAAACGTACCACAGAGAGAAACTCCAGGAATTATTGAGTGCATCCTGGCCCAGGGCTGCTGGGCTGTACCACCGGAAGAAGAATCTCTTGCACTTGGTGTTGACTGGTGTGGCCATCAAGTCGATTACTGGATGTCCCCACATTGAAATTATTTGATAAACTTCCTGGATTCAGGCACCATTCCTCTGGGTCTAACGGAGTGCTGTTCAGAAAGTCTGCTGTTATGTTGTACACTCTGGAAATGTGGGATGCTGAAATGGTTATCAAATGTTTTTCTGCCCAAGATAGAATGGGGTCCACTTCTCGGTTTGAGGAACTGCTCCTTGTTCCTCCCTGGTTTCAGACGTACATTACCGCTGTGATGTTGTCGGATCAGATGTGAACTGCCTGTCCCTGTAGTTCTGATTAGAAATGCTTCAGGGTGTTTGTTACAGCTCTTATTTCCAGCAGGTTGATGTGTAACTTCTGCTCTGCTGTGGACCACTTGCCTTGCACAGTTCTTGATCCTCATACGCCTCCTCATCCTAACAAACTTGCATCTGTGAGGATCACCACCCACATAGGATCTAGTAGGAATCTTCTCTTCTTCAGATTTACTGGTTTTGTCCACTGGTTCCTGATGGTTTTTTGGAAGAATAATCATCATCTGTCTTGGGTTCTTGTAATCCCTGTTCCATAACTGTAAGAAGAAGTGTTGCAGGGGTTTCACGTGGAACTTTGACCAGGGAATTACTTGAACTGCCGATGACATATTCCCCAGGGTCTCCATGACAGTCTTAGCCATTTGAGCACTCTTGACCTGAAGTCAGGAGACTGTTCTTTGAATATTCAATAGCCATTGGGGCGTCAGGTGGCTTCCCTGGTGTTGATCAACATCCAGAGAAAGGTTATGATCTGTGCTGGAAGTAGTTGGCTTTTTCTTTGGTTGATAACCCAACTCAGACTTGTAAGATGCTGTTACTCTTGCAGTCTGTGTCTTTGCTCGGTGGAATGACTGTGCCATGTCGTCTAAGTATGGAATTATGTTGATCCCTTCTTCCCATAGATCTTCCAATGCTGCTGCAAGTATTTTTGTAAAGATTCTTGGTGCTGTAGCTAGGCCAAATGGAAGGACCTTGAATTGATAATGAAGGTTGTTTATTTTGAATTGTAGGAATCTGCGATGGCTCATTTTGATTGGGATGTGAAAGTACGCATCTTGTAAGTCTATTTTTGTTAGGAAACTGTTTGTATATAGAGCTCTGATCACAGATGCAACTGTTTCCATCCTGAAGTGTTTTTATACCAGGAACTTGTTTATCCACTTGACGTCTAAAATGATTCTGTAGTCCCCTGAGGGTTTTGGAACCGTGAACAGTATGGAATATATTCCCTGATGCTGCTTGGTTCTTGGGACTGGTTCTGTGACCATTTTGAGTATTAGTGAATTTAGCTCCTTGGTGAAGGGTCTTGCTCTCCGTTTGTTTACAGGAAGTCTTGATTGTAGACATCTGTGACTGTATGGGGTTATGTGGAATTCTAACAGGTATCCCTCCTCCAGGATTTGTTTGACCCATCTGTCTGATGTTTTCCAGATACTCCTGTACAGGTGCAGGCGACCCCCAACCTGCTCTGGAGGGGAGAGCCGCTAGAGTTCAGAATTCTTTTTTAAAAGAAGCCTTCTTGGGGTAATCTTTTCCCAATCCCCCTCTTGTATGTGAAGAAGGCTGTCGTCTTTGCTCCTGTTTTTGGACTGAAAACGTTTGGTGTCACGAGAAAGGATAATTCCTTGGTTTGAACCCAACGATCTTGATGGAGAATATCTACTTCGTCGATCCTGGGGTAAGAATGCACTCTTACCCCCTGTCCTCTGCTTGACGAACTCCTTCAGTTCTCCAAACAATTGCTCGCCGGTGAAAGGCAGAGACATGAGTTTACATTTTGATGAGCCATCTGCACCCCATGGTTTTAACCACATCTGGACGTGTCTCAGTCTGGAAGGAACGAAAAAGCTGAATACGCTTGAGAGGCATCTTCCTCCTGGGGACCATAGGCAGAAGGGTACTCTTGACCCCTGTGGTCTCACTAATCAGATCCTTAATGCGGAACTTTCACGTAAGCACAAGTTTGCTTTAAACCATTTATTATACCGATTGTAACTGTGCTGTTTTTTTTTGTTTTGTTTTTTAAAACAAAAGTTATTTTATGTAGCGACTAGATGTTATAACGTTTTCATTTTTTAATAAAATCCTATTTTGCCGAAATTAAACTAGTAAATATTGCCCTGCGCCCTACTTCCGGACAGACTGTGGTTACTGCAGTCTGTCACTCTTCCTCTGCTCCCCTCCCTCGATCCAGCCTCCTCCAGTGACAGGGGATTTCTGCATGTAAGCTGGGGCGCTCTCTGGCCAATGAGACCACTCCAAGTTACATGCAGAAATCCATCATCGGAGGAGGTTGGATAGAGGGAGGGGAGCAGAGGAAGAGTGACAGACTGAGGTACAGAGCTGGTAACCGCAGTCTGTACAGAAGTAGGGTGCAGGGCAATATTTACTCCTTTAATTTCAGCAAAATAGAGATTCTGTTAAAAAAAAATATGAAACATTTAACACCTAGCCGCTACATAAACTATTTAGACCAACGAGTATAGGGGTGATCAATCCCCTTTAACTCTTTATGTACTAGAGATATGTGCAATGCATTGCAAAGAAATGTGCTGCACATCCCTCTGGTCCTCAAAGGGTTAAACAGGGAAACCATGTGAATTATAACAGGTTTAATTAGAGTAGCGACCTTGAGACACTGACCTTTATTTGTTAGCGGTACACTACTTGGTTTCTGTGCCGAGTCAATATTACCACACACTGTGCTGTGAAGGTATGTTAGCAGAGCCCACATACTGGGGTAACTTTAATAGCACAGCAAGTGGCAAGGCTGGCCGCAAACAGAGCCAATAAGCATAATGCACAAGGGAATTAGCATACAGTGCCATCAAATATAAGTGTTATTTTGTAAAATATTTTTTTAAATAAAAATGTTTAGTACAACATTTTATTTCTCTGTACAACAAACTGAATTTGTCTTCTGGTGACAGGTCCACCTTAAAGGGATAGTAATGTTTCACAAAAACAGCAGCTCCAATTAATCTTCATAGTATTTGGATCATGGAGAGTTATTTCAAGACTGTCAGAGTTGTAGTTCAAGAGTAATTGAATGATAAAGTTTCCCCCTCCCGCCCCTTTTACCTACTGTAACACTGCTCACCTCAGATGTGGAATCTGGTTGCTTGACCAGACAGATAATAGCAAGGAACAATCTTCTTACTGTGAGAGCAATGAAAACCCGGCCCCCCTTGACAGGTTTTTCAGCTTTTTCCCTTATCCTAATTGAAGATTGTCCCTCCCGCCCCTTTTACCTAGTGTAAGCCACCTCCCCTCAGATGTGGAATCTGGTCTCTTGACCAGATAACTCACAGCAAGGGACAACATTCTTACTGTGAGAACAATGATAGTATACCCCTCTTGTCCCTTTTACCTAGTGTAAGTCACCTCCCTTCAGATGTGGAATCTAATCTTAAGGCCAGATAGCTCACAGAAAGGGAAATCTTCCTTCTGTGAGAACAATGAAAACCCTACCCTCTTGACAGGTTTTTTTCCTTATGCTAATTGAACATTGTCCCTCTCTGTGATCCATCCGGACAGTTTTGCTGCTCTGAGGTGAGCAGTGTTACATCAGTAAAAGGGGTGGGAGGGGAATACTTTAGCATTCAATTATTCTTGAACTACAAGTCTGACAGTATTGAAATAACACCCTCCATGGCCCAAATCCTATGATGATTAATTGGAGCGGCTTTTACTTTGAAACATTACTATCCCTTTAATGCTCTGCTATATATCCAATGCCAGGTTACTTTCCCACAGTGAGGCTGATGTAGAAAACAAAATGGTGCAGTTCTTGAGCAAACCAACTATACCACAGGGAACACATATTTACATTGATTTAAACTGGGCTTTTAACCCCCTGTGTGCTGAAGAGATTTGCAACACATTCCAATGCCCTGGAGACATCTTTAGCATTCAAAGTGTTAAAAGTTCCATTCAAATCAATGGACATTTTGTACATTTCTATTTCCCTATGATTTGCTCCAGAATTGCACCACTTTTCATAGTACATCAGCCCCAACGGGTGTCTATGTCTTTTATAGCTGTGCAACACTAACCTGCTTCACCTTCCCACGGATCCGGGTCAGGTCTTCCTGAAGTCTCTCATTGGTTGGATCATCACAGCAGAAATTTTGAATCATACTTATTAATAAATCGAGTGTCTTTATTTTCTTACTACAAAGTGAAATAAGTGTATATTTAAAATCCACAGTCATCTGATCAGCTTACATACATACTAAGGCTGCACTTAAAGTATTTGGCTCTATCATTAGCACAGGTGGATATGCCAGAGTGTGAGAGTCGCTGATTGATCCACTCATGCTCAAATGGGGAGATTCTGAAAGACTCCAGTGGTGGTGAATTCAGTGAACTGCCTTTAAAGGGATATTAATGTTTCACAAAAACAGCAACTCCAATTAATCTTCATAGTATTTGGGTAATGGAGAGTGTTATTTCAATACTGTCAGAGTTGTAGTACAAGAGTAATTGAATGATAAAGTATCCCCCTCCTGCCCCTTTTACCTAGTGTAAGCCATCTCCCCTCAGATGTGGAATCTGGTCTCATGACCATATAACTCACAGCAAGGGACAACCTTCTTACTGTGAGAACAATGAAAACCCTGCCCCCTTGACAGGTTTTTCAGGGTTTTCCTTATGCTCAGTGAAGATTGTCCCTCTCTGCGATCCATCCGGACAGTCTTGCTGCTCAGAACTGAGCAGTGTTACACAAGTAAAGGGGCGGGAGGGGGATACTTTATCAATTACTCTTGAACTACAATTCTGACAGTATTGAAATAACACACTCTGTGGCTCAAATACTATAAAGATTAAAGCGGAACTATCACCTACATTCAAACTTTTGTAGTGAGTTTCAATAGATAATCTTAGATTAGAGCTGGGTGTATTTTTTTAAAAAAATTGCTTACGAGTCCAGATATTAGCCCATTCTCCGAGAAATTGGCTTGTAAAGTGAAGCCCCTGAACGCGGAAGTGCCCGATTTTAATGGGCTAATATCTGGACTCATAAGCAATTTTTTTTTAAAAATACACCCAGCTCTAATCTAAGGTTAACTATTGAAACTCACTACAAACGTTTGAATGTAAGTGATAGTTCCGCTTTAATTGGAGATGCTGTTTTGTGAAACACTTTAAACTTTACGAAGCTCCATTTTGTAGCCCTTAAAAAAAGAAATGAAATGCCCCCAATGCCATCTCTCAAACCCTTATGGACTGAGTGATAATCACTTTCAAAGTTACCCCCTGCCTGATGTCACACATAGAAGATGTTTTCAGTGACGGATTTCTTTTTCGTTAACATGATCTTGGCTCTGCTGAAGAGTCTCCGTTGGTCTCGGGACAGGATTCCCCTGCAAATCAGCTAGAGCGCTGACATCAGACAGACGGGAAACTTTGAAAGCGATCATCTCTCAAACCATAAGGGTTTGAGAGATGGCACTGGGGGAATTTCATTTCTTTTTTAAGGGCTACAAAATGGAGCTTAGTAAAATTGAAGTGTTACTATCCCTTTAAGTACCTGTGTGATACAGAAATGGGCATCATGTAACCACTCAACTGCTGTTGGACAACAACTCCTAAATAGTCAGGTGTTTCTAGACCACGAGTCAGCTGAGGAGGGTGAGACTTGTAATCAAACTGCTTGAAGGATCAGACACTACCGACATGCAGTACTGGAATGGTCATAACCTATTTTTATGTCAAGGGTGGGAGGGGCGGGAAGGCATGTAAAAGCCCTATTTAAATGAAAGGGTAGTTAAACCACAGTAATTGCTATGAATATTAACCTTTTAAAGGGATAGTAATGGTTGAAAAGAAATGCAGGTCCGATTGATCCTCATATGCCGTGGGCCATGAAGAGCTGTATTTCAATATTCTCCGATTTCTAGTCCAACAGTAATTCAATTATAACGTATTGCCCTAGCGCCCCCTTTACCTCATGTAAGCCACCTCCCCTTAGATGTGGAATCCGGTTGCTTGACTGGACAGCTCGCAGAAAGGGACAATCGTCTTGCTGTGAGCATAGGGAAAACCTTGCCAATGTTGACGAAGGAGGGCAGGATTTTCCTTATGCTCACTAAAGACTGTCCCTCTCTGTGCTTCATCCGACAGGTTTAGAGAGACAGCTTTATGAGATAAAAGGGATGGGAATCATTTATCAGAGAATATTGAAATACAGCTCTACATGGCCCACAGCATATGAGGATTAATCGGACCTGCATTTATTTTAAGCCATTACTATCCTTTTCAGGACCAGGGATTGTGGGTATTAATCAGGGCAGTCCCTTTACCCCTAACACCCAATCTGGATTTGTGTGACTGGTATATTAAATCGGAACTACCACCCTTACAAAACATTGTCCCAAATACTTCCCCATCTGGCGACTAGCTGCTCCGTAGCGCTAGTCGCCAGAATTATAACCGCGTTCATGAGAATGAGCCACTACTCCTGGACTGACAGGCAGGAAGGAGCGGAGACATCTTTCCATAGTAACGCCTAAGCCTAAGCTTCCAGAGCCGAACAGCTCCTAGCAACGCCTCCTAGAGCAGGCTGGGACTGACAGTGCAGGAGCACAGACATCACTATGGAAAGATGTCTGCGCTCCTTCTTGCCTGTCAGTCTCGGAGTAGTGGCTCATTCTAATGAATGCGATAATATTTCTGGCAACTAGTGCTACTAAGCAGCTAGTCGCCAGATGGGGAATTATTTGGGACAATGTTTTTTAAGGCTGGTAGTTCTGCTTTAAAAGGAGAATATCTAATAACAAGTTCCAACTTGCCTTGCAATGGGCAGAAAATCCTAATGGCCCCAATGAGTTTTGCCCTTGTGCCTTGATTCCCGAAAACATCTCAGATCAGTCCTGAAGGTTATGTCCATGGAGACAGACATTTCAGTGCCTGGCAGTTTCGAGCCTATATAAACGCCAAGGACCAGAGAGATGTGCAGCCATGTTCAGAGGGCAGAGTTTCTGCCCTGTGGTACTTCTAGAAACTGTCATGTCCACCTCCACAGACAAGATATCCAGAATGAATTGAAGAGGTTCTCGCTTAAACAAAGACACAAGGACAAAATTCATTTGGGCCATTAGAATTTTCTGGCCACAGGCAAATATGGGAGGGGGGGTTATTATTAGGTGGTGTTAGTTCTCCTTTAAACTGGTTATATCAGCTGGACACTACAACAATAAACACATTTAGACACATTAATTAAAAGGTATCTCTCACCTATACTAAGGTAGCCTTAACCCTTTGAGTGCCAGAAGGGTATGCAACGCATTACTTTGCACTGCATTGAGTACCCCTCTGGCACTCAAAGGGGTAATCTGAATCTTCCCATGAAGTGACTCTTTGATCTTGTAATTTATTTTTTTTTTTTTTTTTTTTTTTTTTTAATTATACGGCTGTATTCTCTGAGATATTAGCTTGTAAAGTAAAGCCCGTGATGCAGGTTATGTACAGGCTGTGATAGAGCTCTGTACTGCAGTCTGTCAATCTTAGTCTGTTCCCCTCCCCAAAACATGCATTCTTCCCTCCTCCTCCAATAACTGAGGATTGTGGCATGAGACCTGGCTCGCTCTCTTGCTAATGCGCGTCTAGGTCACTGTACAGGCATTGACTGATCGCAAGAATAGGCACTGACTGACCGTGCTCAGTCATTTATAAAATGTGGCAGTCTGCTTGCTGAACTACGCAGAGGCAGGTGGACTGCTACTTCTTATAAAAAACTGAGCGCATGAACGGGCTCAGTCAATGCCTCGATCAGTCAATGTATATACAAATTACCTAGACGCGCACTAGCAAGCAAGCATGCCAGGTCACATGACTAAATCATCCATCATTGAAGGAGGAGGAAAGGCGGCACGTTTTGGGGAGAGGAACAGACAATGATTGACAAGCTGCGGTACAGAGCTGTACCTGCGGCGGGTACATAACTGACTTCACAGGCTTCACTTTACAAGCCGATATCTCAGAGAAGAGTATTATAAATAAAAAATACTAAATCATAGATTCAAGCCAAGGGATGATTCAGATTAATACAGGAGAGGGCTCCCCTTTAACCCCTTTGCAGCTAGAGCTCTCAAATGCATTGCAAAGCAATGTGTTGGTGATCTCTCTAGCAACCAAGGGGTTAATGCTTTTATTTATAGGCAAAGACTATTTTCTAGTTCAGGCAACAGTGTAGGCGCTGGAGGCAGTATTATGTGAGTGGGGTGAACTGGACGGTCTAATGGAGATGGAAATTTTACCCTGGGAGTAACAAACCTGTTTCTGTCATCTGAACCGAGTGAGAGAAGATGTTTCCATGTAGAAGCAAATCCCAGATAACAACCAAGCTGTGTATAAAAGAAATCCCAGAGATAAGAGAAGTCATTCCTGCAGTTACCAAGAACAGGAACAGTCAAACAGTAAAACATACACTTAGTTTTGCTGTTGTGTTGAAAGAGGGAACTAGTAACATACAATGGGCCTTAAAGGAATACTAACACAGAAAATGAAACTGTGTTTTATATACATATATAAATTTGAAATATCATGTACACCCAAGCTAGCATCTGTAGTATTGTGTTATTTTATGTTAGATCCCCAAAAATCTTAACCCTTTGAGTGCCAGGAGGAGAATGAAACACATTGCAAAACAGTGCATTTCATACCCATCTGGCACGAAGAGTGTTAAAAATTGCATTTTTACCCATCTGAGTGCCAGGGGGGGGTAAGCAATGCATTCCTCTGCAATGTGTTGCGTACCCCTCTGGCACTCAAAGGGTTAATGCATGTATAGACTGTCCTGTATATCCATAATTTGAAAAACAGAGAGAAAGGGTACAGATCCCTCTAACAGTATATCTGTTAAGTAGATTTAAAATGTGCCTCCCCCCCAATAAATATTTGCTCACCAGATGACAGACCAAAAAAAAAAAAATCTTATATATTTATTCCCCAATATTTAATAACAGAGGTGGACATTTATTTATTATGTGAAAAGTCTTGGGGTAATAGGTCCACCATATGTTTTAATAAATCCTTCATGTACTCATAGAAGTCGCAGCCCTTTTAATCACTGGCTGGTGTAGGCATCAATCTTTTATTGTATATCTTACCAAATGGTGTCAAGTATAAAACATATTTTAATAAACACCCAAAGCATTTCGTATACCCTTTGTACACTTTCTCAAGGGCAAGTTTAAAATGTAAAACACACATGTAAAATCACAAATATTTATTCCTACCGGTTCTCAAATATCACCCATGTCTCTCCTTGTTTGGTACGCTATTGGTAACATCCGGTAACTTGTCATCCTCTTCTCGGATATCATTTCCTATTAGCCGAAAATATCTTAGAGATTAAAGTATTTGCGTTCCACTCTTCAGCAGGAAAAGCTCTACAAAATACATGTTTTCATTAAAAAAAAAAAAAAAAGTTTCCTGCCCCTTTAAGGTTCTTGTGGTACCACAAATGATGAAATGATCTATGGTATAGGAATTGAAAAACTTAGAACCTGAAAAAACCTTTTCCTCTGTGTCCAATCCACAGGTACAGTGGGTAATTGGCTCCACCTCCCAGATAGTAGGACCAATCCAAATTTTATAATTGAGCTCTGCTACCTTCCTTGTACAGTTATTTTGTTCCTACCAAGCTGGAGGACAGAGCTAACATCCCACTCTAAGAAAACAAAAACTTTACCTACTTAACTTCAATACCTTTCTTATTTTCTGCAAAGGCAACCTGCCTAAATGCGGTTGCATTCCTCAGTATAATGGTCCCGCTTCCACCAACCTCTTACCTCAGGTTCTGAGGTTTGTGTGCATCTCTGGGGGAGCCCTGACGGTTGCTTTGGCATTCTGCTCATGTCCCTGGCCTCCACCAGTGTTCCGGCGCCTGGAGGAAGCGTGAACATCTATCTCCTGACCAGATCTGGAAACCGGAAGTGACAGAGCATGCGTTACATGGATGGAACGCAAGGGGAAAATTCGAGCGGCGGGAGCTTCTCTTCAAAACCGAGCGGATGGTGTCTTCGCTTACCAGTAAATGTTAATTACACTTTACCTTAAGCTTCTATGCATTAGGCTTCAACTGTGTTTATAGGATTACTTATGTAAGTTATCTTTGTTCTGGGGATAGTGCTAGGAGATCTAGAGTATGGCTACTCCTAAAGACACTAAGCGACAAAAAGCAAAAATGTCAGAAGCTGCCAAAGAAGATAAAGCAGCCCCAAAATTAAAATATTGTTCTGGTTGTGATCAAAAACAACCAGCAACTGATCCACAAAGCTGTGTGGTGACTGCCTCAAAAAGGCAATTGGGGGTGATGTTCCACTGCAGTCCCAAGACTTCATCACATGGATGAAAACTTCCATGCAGGAGACGTTTTCATCTATACAGGAATCAGCATGCAAGAGACCGAGAGAATCAGATCCAGATGAAGGCTCCTCTAGAAGGCAAGAGGATGAGGAGAGTTTTATTGAAGTTGAATCAAGAGCGTCCTCTGTGGAGGAAGGGGAACTTACGGACGAAGCAGGCAGCTTCAGCATTGACCATACGGACAGCCTTGTAAAGGCTATGAGAAAAACATTGGAGTTGTCTGAAATCCAAAAAGACCTCAACATAATGGATACAGCCTTCGTAGGCCACAAGAAATCTAGCCCCCAGATCCCAATTCACAGTTCCATTCAGGACATAATATCAACTGAATGGAAACGGTCAGATAAGCGCTGCTCTGTATCAAAAATGTTCCAACAAATTTATCCATTTGCAGACGAAGAAACATCCACATGGTTCACACCACCCAAGGCTGACGCGGCCATAGCCCAGACAGCAAGGAGAACTACCATTCTGCTAGAAGACGGTACTACCCTAAAAGATGCAATGGATAAAGGCACTGACAGCGACCCAAAGAAGCAGTTTGCCATTGTGGGACAAAATCTCAAAACTGGCACAGCATCGGTCTTCCGTACACTGCGTATATGGGTATCAAAAATAGAGAAGAAGATAGAATCATCAGTATCCAGATCATGCATATTAATAGCATCCCTAATTGTAATAAATTCTTTTAACTATTCGTGTGAAGCCTCCTTAGATACTATATGTCTACTAGCAAGAGCATCATCACTATCTGTCACAGCCAGGCGTGCATTATGGATTAGATCTTGGGAGGCTGATCCAGCTTCAAAGAATAGATTAATCAATCTCCTTACCATTTGCTGGGGCCAAACTATTTGGTGATCAGCTTGAAGACATTATTATAAGATCCTCTGGGGGCAAAAGTCCCTTTTAACCCCAGATGAAAAGACCCAGAAGCCCTGCCAGAACCAATCAATACCAGAAACAATCCTTTCGTGAAGCACGTAGATACCAGCCTGGACACAAGTTTGACCAGAGACGAAGTGGACCCTCACAGCCTCAAAGGTCTGGAAATCGTAGAAATTTACAGACAAAAGGGCAGTTCAACCAATGAAGCCAGTGCAACCCCTTCCACTCCTACAGTACGGGGCAGACTGGGGGGAGTTCCAGCAGTCCTGGAGTCTCATCCATCCAGACGCCCGGGTTATGGACATGGTGAGGAAGGGGTATGCACTGGAATTCTAAACTGTCCCAACCCATCATCAGTTTGTGACTTCAATTGTGAGAAACAACACAAAAAATGTACAGATGAAACAAGCTCTACAGACTTTAATCAGCAACAAGGTTAAAGAAGCAGTACCCAAGCATCAGAGATTCAAGGGCTTCTATTTCAATCTTTCTTCTGTTTTAAAGCCTACAGGGGAATTGCGTCTGATCCTGGACTTAAAGAAACTGAACAAGCTATTGAAAATATGCCACTTCAAGATGACAACAATAGCATCAACCTTGAAGCTAATACAGCCAGGATCCTTCCTTACAAGAACAAACCTAAAGGAAGCGTACTATCACATCCTCATAAAAGAACGTCACAGGAAATTCCTAAGATTCCACATACTAGGTCAAAACTATCAGTTTCGGACACTACCCTTCAGATTGGCCTCTGCTCCTCGGGTATTTACCAAAGTGATGACGGCCACCATGGTAGCTCTCAGACAACACTATCAGGTCAAAGTCATTCCGTATCTGGACAACATTCTAATAGTGGAAAAGTCGTACCAACAGTCCATTCTAAATACCAACAAGTGCACAACACTATTTCAAAATCTACGATGGCTAGTCAATATGCAAAAAAGCGTCCTATTGCCAACTCAAAACCTACTATTCCTAGGGATAACATTTGACACCGAAAGAAACATAACACTCCTCTCTCAAGACAGACAATTACAAACCAGGACCAAGGTGATGTCATTTCTCCAAAAGCAATTTCACAGCCTGTCATATTTCCAAAAACTTCTGCGACACCTATCATCTACGGTGCAGATCCTACCTTGGGCCAAGGTTCACTTTCGTTGGACTCAAGCCAATTATCTGAAGCATTACAAAAATAATTCTGTCAACCTACAGCAGAAGGTTCCACTACTAAGCCCTGCAAGAAGAGATTTAAGTTGGTGGACCCATCAATCAAACCTCTCCAAAGTTCGGACTCTAACAGAACCAACTTGGAATATCCTGTACACGGACGCCAGCAAGACAGCATGAGGAGGAATATGGGAAACAAAGACGATTCAAGGTTCCTGGTCCAGTCAGGAATCAAAACTACACATCAACCAGCTGGAATTACTAGTGGTATGGAAGAATCTACTCTACTTCAAAAAGACACTGAAAGGTTTTGCGGTGCTCATAAGGTCAGACAACACCTCAGCAGTACAATACCGGTTAAATCTGGGCGGAACAAGAAGCTCTCAGTTAAACAAATTAGCCCTAAAGATCCTCTACTGGGCAGAGAACAACCTGTTGACATTAACAGCCAGCTTCCTGTCCGGGCACCTGAATGTCCAGGCGGGCTTTCTGAGTCGTCACAGAATAGACCCAGGAGAATGGAGCCTGAACAAGAAGATGTTCCAAGTCATAACAAAAGAATTAGGAACACCATCAATAGACCTCATGGCAACTCACCTGAACAACCAGTGTCCAGTGTATCTGTCAAGACGATACGAACCACAAGCCCTAAAGCAAGATGCACTCTGAACTCCCTGGCATTTTCCTCTGGCCTACATCTTTCCACTAACGACAGAAGTGGCAAGAAAAATCGGAAGGGACAGATCCGAGGTCATATTGATAGCACCAGACTGGCCTCAAAAACCATGGTATTCGGATCTACTTCAATTGTCATTTCAAAGTCCAATACAACTGCCCAAAATACCAGACTTACTAAGCCAAGGGCCTCTTCTACATCCCAATCCAAGAATTCTTCCATCTCATGGCCTGGAGGCTGAGCGGCAGTCACTGAGTCTACAGGGCCTCTCAGAATCAGTTATTAATACAATTTTAGCAGGATGAAAACCCTCATCAACGAAAATTTATTATACGGTTTGGTCCACATTCCATACATGGTGCAAAGCAAATAATTTGAATAGATCTGCATATCCATACCACAGATCCTGGACTTCCTGCAATCAGGATTCCAAAAGGGCCTTAAACTAGCATCATTAAAAGTACAACTTTCTGCCTTATCTGCAATAATGGCAACTCCATACGCAGAAAATCACCTCATCAAGAGATATATGACATCTATCTCAAAAATCAAATCCACGATTAGAGAGACTATTCCCCCATGGGATTTAAATAAATATAGTCCTTCAACAATTAGCAGGTCATCCATATTTCAAACCCCTGCAGGACATATGGGTGAAACATCTGACCTTGAAGACTGCATTCTTAACGGCCATTACATCAGCAAGAAGAGTGAGTGAGCTTCAAGCATCAATATGTGTTCCCCCAATTATGGTTTTCCACCAGGACAAGGTGGTACTTCAGCCAAAGGCCTCATTCTGCTCCAAAGTGATTTCACAATTCCACCTGAACCAGGAAATTGTATTACCTTCCTTCTGTCCTAATCCTTCCCAGGAACTGGAAAAAAAAGACTACATAATTTGGATCTGGTTTGCTGTCTGAAGATATATTTGGACAGAACCAAACTTTATAGGAAATCAGACTCTCTCTTTCTACATTTCTGTGGGAAATTCAAGGGCTCAGCAGCATCTAAGCCATCTATTGCTAGATGGATTAGGGACTGCATCAGACTTGCCTATGAATCAGCTAATATGGAACCACCTCAGGGCATTAAGGCCTACTCTACCAGGGCCATGTCCACATCATGGGCCCTGAAAGCCTCAGCATCTCCGGGAAGACATTTGCAAAGCAGCAACCTGGTCCTCTGTATCAACCTTCATTAGGCACTACAGGTTGGACCTTCAGGCCTCATCTGATGCAAAGAATCTTAGGAAGACCTTGGGATTGGCAGAAGAACAAAAGGAACTAGGAATTTGCACATAAATACGTTGGAAATAAGGACAATAACAAACTCACTAAAACATTTCCAGGCAGAATTGAAAAACAAACCAGTCCAAGTTCGATCGGACAACAACACTGCTGTATTGTACATCAGAAATCAAGGAGGCACAAGCAGCAATACATTAAACAGGGAAACCACCACCAACCTGAACTGGGCAGAAAGGAATCTAATAGCCATCACAGCTTCTCACATATCAGAAGCCCAAAACACGAAAGCAGACTTTCTGAGCAGTACACTGATAGACCCAGGAGAATGGGGTCTCAATCAGGAAATGTTCCAGGAAATTGTCATACAATGGGGACATCCAGATATAGACCTGATGGCAACATCGACTAACACCAAGTGCAGGAAGTTTTTCACACGATGGCACAACCCAGCGGCCCTGGGACAGAATGCACTCAGGCATTCCTGGAATTTCTCGCTGGCGTACCTCCCCCCCCTTTCCTCTAATAAGGGAAGTTCTGAGGAAAGAAAGATTAGAAAGGGCAGAACTGAGTCTAATAGCACCAAAATCGCAGAGACGAATATGGTTCTCAGAGATAGTAAAAATGTCAATCAAGAAGCAATTGACTCTTCCAGACAGACAGGATCTTCTACTCCAGGGGCCACTGTCTCATTCCATCCCCTCATCACTACATCACCAGGGGCCACTCATCTCATTCCATCCCCTCATCACTACATCCAAAGTATACAACAGAGTTTGGAAAACATTTATTCAGTGGTGCGATAAACATCAGATCTCAGAAGATAATACCTCCACTACAGTCATCCTAGACGTCCATCAAAAAGGGTTTGAGATGGGGCTTAAACCAGCATACATAAAGGTCCAGATATCAGCCTTATCTGCAATATTGGTACAGAAACTAGCAGATGACATTCTAATAAAACGTTTTGATGAGAGCTATTGAGAAAGTTCACCCTCGTATAACAGAAGTGGTTCCAAGTGGATCCCACATGGGACCTCAATCTCATATTGAATCAATTAGCAGACTCATCTCTATTTGAGCCCTTGGATCAAATACATGTCAAACACTTAACATTGAAGACAGTCTTCTTAACAGCCATCACATCGGCGAAGAGAGTCAATAATCTACAGGCCCTTTCATGCCAACCTCCATTATTTATCCATCCATCTAGACAGAATTGTGTTACGTATGAAACCTAACTTTAGAAGCAAAGTCATATCAGACTTTCACAAACCAAGGAGTTATTCTCCCATCTTTCTGCTCCAACCCTGAGGGACCAAAGGAGCCGAGACTACACTCCCTGGATCTGGTCAGGTGTGTTTCTACCTATCTCCAGAAATTAAAAAAACAGACTCCTTATTCATCCACTTCCAGGGTAAATACAAGGGTTCAGCAGCATCCATTGCATACTGAATTACACAATGTATTAAAATTGCATATTCAGAAGCCAAACAAGAGTCCCCTTTAACCATTAAGGCACACTCTTCCAGGGCTATGGCCACATCCTGGGCATACAAGGCAAATGCTTCCTCAGAAGAAATTTGTAAGGCAGCAACGTGGTCATCAGCCTCTACCTTTATAAGACATTATAAACTGGACGTGACAGCTTCTGCAGAAGCCAGATTCGGAAGGAAAGTCCTGGAGGCAGTTATTCCTTCTTAAAGCCGGTAGGAGTATCTTTCCTTCTATTTTATGATTGAAATAAGTAGTATTAAAATTAGATGTATCTGCATACCATTCTTTATTGACACCATATATTATTGTGGGGACATCAGTTTTACCCACCCGGTTATTTGTCTGGGAAATTCCCATTTGTTAACAGTGCCTTGGAGTACACGGAAGAAAGGGTGAAATTTACTTACCAATATTTCCTTTTCTTCCGAGTATCTCCACGGAACATCCACCCTTAACCTATAACTCATTATGTGTTACAGCTTGGCTAGTAAAGCAGCTAGTGAAGGAAGGGATGAGCCACCTTAAATAGAAAATTATCTGGTCCTACCAGCTGGAGATTAAGAGCCCATTTGTTAACAGTGCCGAGATACACGGAAGAAAAAGATATAATGGTAAGTAAATTTCACTCTTTAATAATTGACACCATTTGGTGAGATGAACAATAAAAGATTGATACCTATCCTGGATACCGAGTTTCTATAGTGAAAATATACAAGACGATTTTTGGGAGGAGATCCATTCAGCAGATCATTTGACTCCTACATGCAACTGTAACCTCTGTCATCTGGTGAGCAAACAGATATACTATTAGAGGGATCTGCACCCTCTCTCTCAGTTTTTGTTTTTCAGCTGTTGCTTACACCAGTCACTGGTGATTAAAAGGGCTGCAACGTCTATGAGTACATGAAGGATTTATTAAAATGTATGGTGGACCTATTACCAAAAGACTTTTCACATAATAAATAAAATGCCCGCCACTGTTATTTAATATTGGGGAATAAATATATAAGAAATTATTTTAGTACCCAGTACCCTATGGATAGTTTGTAATATTTGTCCCACCTAAGTGAATTGTGTTTTATATTCTTTAGAATAACATTTGGGATTTGTTTGTATTGTTTATATCCATAATTTGGTTGGTTGTGCACAACCAATTCTGATAATGTATTGAGAGTACCACCCACTGTTCTTCTACTCAAAGTCTAATGTTTTTTCTCAGGCCCATTAACGAACCATACAACAATATCATTTCTGACACACCCTATCAAGACTGCTATGGTATGGGAGTCCTAGAGAAGGCAGGAATGGAAGCCACCATACCGCATATGTAAGACTAGATTTTTTTTTTTTTCTTTGTATTCTTTTATAACATAAATACATAATACACATATTATACTCACATATCAAATTTCAAATACAATTCATATAATGGCAAGTTCACATATATGGCTCACAAATAACCCTTAGAATTTAGTCACAGCAACAATTTATATTCTATTTTATAACTTTTCCTCCATTATTTATTCACTAAAGCATTACAGAGTATTTCTCCCAAATAGACCAAACCTATGCCGGAAATAAAACGCTCTTACCATAGAGAACTGGTAATTAATAATTTGTATGTTAATCACTAACCAAGCAGGAACCTCAAAAATTCTCCAATTTTTTGCTAATAACAACTTAGTTGATAGAACAATATTTACATAAAGATATATCATACTTTTCTTAGTTAAAAAAATATCTATATGAAATTAAAAAAAAATTATATATATATTAAACATAATTTTAAAGACCTTATTCAAATTATCCTTTATACTTCTTAATCCCGAGCATTCCCACCACATATGGTACATAGTTCCCACATCATTACCACATCTCCAACATAAATCTGATTATAATCAAATAGGGCTGCAACAACTAATCGATATTATCGATAAAAATCGATTATGAGAATCGTTGTCAACGATTCTCATAATCGATTAGTTGCAGCCCCAGACGTCACAGCACCAGCTGCGCGGGTGGCCTCCCAGCTAGAACTGAGATCAGACGTGTTCTTGACTGCGGTGTAATCGGCAGAGTGAAGCAGCATGGGCGCGCCCGTGCTGCTCTGCGACCGCTAACTGGAGCGTGCACAGTGACAGGTGACTGACACCTGACAGAGCGAAAAGAAGGTGCGACGGCCGGACACCCCACAGACTGGTCAAGCAACCAGATTCCACATCTGAGGTGAGCAGTGTTACACTAGGTAAAAGGGTAGAGAGGGGGATACTTTATCATTCAATTACTCTTGAACTACAACTTTGACAATACTGAAATAACACTCTCTATGGCTCAGATACTATGAAGATTAATTGGAGCTGCTGTTTTTGTGAAACATTACTATCCTTTTAAGTAGCAACCATTTTCTTCTAAAATATTCTTTCAGAAGGAAAACCCTGCTCACCTTGAAGAAGGAGTACAGGATTTTCCTTTGCTTACTGAAGTTTGTCCCTCTCCATATTCCATAAAGACTAGACTGAGAGGATCAGTGATGCGGCCAGAAAGGGCGGGAGGTGGATGTTTCTACATTTAATATCTTTTGATCTACATAAAAGCACAATGTGTTACATTACAATAGTGAAGACTGTGTTGTTATCTACTTTAATGCAGACATTACTATTGCTTTAAATGGGGATTTTAACACTTTCAATACTAGTGGTCTCACTCTCACTGCAAAGCAATGTGTGGGAGACGTCTACAGGATAAATGGTGTAAAATGATCCAAAAAAAAAATAAAATAAATAAATAATAATAATATTCAATGGGTTTTGTATATTTCCCGTTTTCTTCTGTGCATAAGGCCTAGTGCTACTTAGTCATCACAGCTGCATTTTTTATTTTTATTTTATTTTGTTTTACATCCGGAGGCCTAAAATCACAGACAAGAAAGGCACAAATGTAGCCCTGTGGTCACCAATCACAAGACAGCAATCCAGATAATGACTAAGTCCGCAAACACAGAGGCCCATTCAATATTCTTCATTACACACAGTTTGTGATGAAAAAAAATATTAAGCAATGTTTCAACTAAAAATAGAAATCGAGGTCACCAAACATCTTTGGCATTATATTGTATTTGAGACTTCTTTGGGTCTGCAAGATTAATGCTGCACAATACTAGGGATGTAATAAACTACTAAGTGATATTATCTAAAAGATCACAATTAAATGGTGCATCTTAGGGCTCTTTCACACTGCAAACGGAATAGTAGCAGCTTCATGCTATAGTTTGTTTTCCCGTGTTCAGTATAAACCTTTCTCCGATGTTCCACTCTTGACACCATCATGGGTTGGGGGGGGGGGGGGGACTGAAGGCCTACCCATTAGAGCATCAGGCCATATATTACTGGCTGTCACCAACATGGATCAGTCATTCATTAGAGGTTGCAATGAGCACTTCAACCTCCAAACATATTTCATGCTAGGTTCCCTATTGCATATTACTAAGGGAACACAAAGACGCATTCATGCAAGGAGACAAGTCACCTGTGTGAAAGGCACCATAGTCTAATATTTTTAGCTTTCGGCATATGCAACGTCTTAAACAGTACTTTATGTATATAGTGTCATGTGGAGATTGAAGGGATTCTGATTCTCTGGATTTGACCAGACAGACCAGTAAGGGTTAAAATAAAAGAAGCTCCAATTAATCTTCGTAGTATTTGGGCCATGGAGTGTGTTATTTCAATACTGTCAGAGTTGTAGTTCAAGAGTAATTGAATGATAAATTATCCACTTCCCACCTCTTTTACCTAGTGTAAGCTGCCTCCCCTCAGATGTGGAATCTGGCCCTGGGACCCAACAGCTCACAGCAAGGGACAGTCTTCTTACTGTGATCATAAGGAAATCCCTGCCCCCCTTGACAGGTTTTTCCTTATACTCCCTGAACATTGTCCCTCTCTGCGATCCATCCAGACAGTCTTGCTGCTCTGAGGTGAGCAGTGTTACATCAGTAAAAGGGGTGGGAGGGGGATACTTTATCATTCAATTGCTCTTGAACTACAACAGTAGTAATTAAATAAAATTCTCCATGGCCCAAATACTGTGAAAATTAATTGGAGATTATTTTATTTTGAAACATTACTATCCCTTTAAAAAGCAGCCCTCAGGCTTTTTCTGCAATTCCCAGACTGCTCTCAGGTACATAATGATAACGTAAATGGGGCTTTTAACCATTTGGATCCTAGAGGTCTCCAATGCAATGTGAACAAATGCACTGAAGACAACTCTAGCATTCAAGTGATTAAAAGCCCCATTTAAATCAACTGGAACTTAGGGAATTTTCATTTGTCTCCCATTATGCAGTTAGTTTGCTCCAGAGTTGCGCCTCTTTTCTTAGTATATCGACATCATTATATCCAGCTCCATAAAGAATGCCCCCATTTGAACTTAGTGTTCTGTGCATCCCCCCTGGGTGTGACAAAGATCTTGAGAGCACTGCTTTGTAATGTGTTGGAGACATCTCTAGCGTTCTCTTTTTTTTTTTTTTTTTTACAGTCCACATTTAGAATGATTAATCTTGATATGTGGCAGTTGGAAGGACAAACACACTCTATGGTCCTTAAAGATTAACTTACCTCAGATCCTGCCCTTGCGCCATAGTTAGCGCCATACTGCTTGCCCTCTGACTCCCCAACATGGTTTCCTTCAGCAAATCCTTCCTCAAACCCCTCCCCGTGGAACCTGCAAAGAGAAATAAAAAGCAGACCAACATCTGCTGAGTGCAATCTAGTGACATAATAAAGATTCCCGCTCCCAATGCCATGAGTGGCACATCAGTGTCTGTTTTGCAAGTGTTTACATCTCCATAATTTATAAAAAATTACAAAAAATAATAATTTGATTTGATGTTCCTTACAGGGAAGTCCCTGAATTTCTGTTTCCAGTGATCATTCTGTCAGGAAGTGTGAAAGCAGGGACGGTGATACAATGTAACACTATGCCTGATCCACCAAGTGCTGTCTGCTGCATATACTAGACAAGAGAGAGTGTTTTCTGGTGCAGGGTTAGTGATACATTGTATCACTATGACCGCTTACACAGTCCTAGACAGAAAACTCTTAAAACAAATCCACTGTGTTCACTATCACACAAATTACAAAAACTCTAGGCAATTTAACTTTACATATTACGCACTTGCAAAATCTGTTAAAGGGATAGTAATACTTTGTTTTAACTTTATTTTATTTTGTTGGCATTAAAAAAACATGAACAATGATATAAGTCTTATTAGTGTTGAGCGAGCATGCTCGGCCGATGCTCGGATCGGCTCGAGCATCGCTCTGCTCGGCACATGGCGGTACTCGTACGAGTACCGCATGTGCTCGCCCGCCATGTTCGGGTCTCCTCCCCGCACGTTTTGCGGCTGCTGCGCAGCCAATAAACGTGCAGGGAGGCTCTGACATCGGTGTAATGCCAGCAGCCATGTTGGCTGCTGGCATTACACTGATTGGCTGGCCAGAACCCGTGGTCAGGTGCTGTATAGCACCTGACCATCGAGTTCGGCTCAGTCTGAGCCAGGGAGAGCTGAGGATAGGAAGGGAAAGGCAGTGTAGGGAGGAAAAAAACAAAAATTGTGAAAAAAAAAGAACCAAAAGTCCTTTTTAGGACTACTGTGTGTGGGGGCAGCAGGTTATTTGGTGTGGGGGGAAAAAAACAAAAAAAAAAAAAAAAATATATATATATTCTGTTTAGTGTGCAAAGTTGCAGATTAGAGCACATTCTGTTTAGTGTGCACAGTTGCAGATTAGAGCACAGTCTGTTTAGTGTGCAAAGTTGCAGATTAGAGCACATTCTGTTTAGTGTGCAAAGTTGCAGATTAGAGCACATTCTGTTTAGTGTGCAAAGTTGCAGATTAGAGCACATTCTGTTAAGTCTTCAAACTAAAATATCAAAGTCACGTATTCCATTCAGTGTGCGTCGCCGCAGTTTAGCAGCACATTCTGAGTACTGTGCAGAGTTGCAGAATAGGAAGAAATACTGTTAAGTCTTCAAACTAAAATATCAAAGTCACATATTCCATTCAGTGTGCTTCGCCGCAGTTTAGCAGCACATTCTGTGTACTGTGCAGAGTTGCAGAATAGGAAGAAATACTGTTAAGTCTTCAAACTAAAATATCAAAGTCACATATTCCATTCAGTGTGCTTCGCCGCAGTTTAGCAGCACATTCTGTGTACTGTGCAGAGTTGCAGAATAGGAAGAAATACTGTTAAGTCTTCAAACTAAAATATCAAAGTCACATATTCCATTCAGTGTGCTTCGCCGCAGTGTAGCAGCACATTCTGTGTACTGTGCAGAGTTGCAGAATAGGAAGAAATACTGTTAAGTCTTCAAACTAAAATATCAAAGTCACATATTCCATTCAGTGTGCTTCGCCGCAGTGTAGCAGCACATTCTGTGTACTGTGCAGAGTTGCAGAATAGGAAGAAATACTGTTAAGTCTTCAAACTAAAATATCAAAGTCACATATTCCATTCAGTGTGCTTCGCCGCAGTTTAGCAGCACATTCTGTGTACTGTGCAGAGTTGCAGAATAGGAAGAAATACTGTTAAGTCTTCAAACTAAAATATCAAAGTCACATATTCCATTCAGTGTGCTTCGCCGCAGTGTAGCAGCACATTCTGTGTACTGTGCAGAGTTGCAGAATAGGAAGAAATACTGTTAAGTCTTCAAACTAAAATATCAAAGTCACATATTCCATTCAGTGTGCTTCGCCGCAGTGTAGCAGCACATTCTGTGTACTGTGCAGAGTTGCAGAATAGGAAGAAATACTGTTAAGTCTTCAAACTAAAATATCAAAGTCACATATTCCATTCAGTGTCTTTCACCGCCGTTTAACAGCCTATTCTGTGTACTCTGCAGAGTTGCAGAATTATAAGAAATACTGTTAAGTTTTCAAACTCAAATATTAAAGTCACATATTCCATTCAGTGTCTTTCACCGCCGTTTAACAGCCTATTCTGTGTACTCTGTACAGTTCCAGAATTATAAGAAATACTGTTAAGTTTTCAAACTCAAATATTAAAGTCACATATTCCATTCAGTGTGTTTCAACGCCGTTTAACAGCCTATTCTGTGTACTCTGCAGAGTTGCAGAATAGTAAGAAATACTGTTAAGTTTTCAAACTCAAATATTAAAGTCACATATTCCATTCAGTGTCTTTCACCGCCGTTTAACAGCCTATTCTGTGTACTCTGTACAGTTCCAGAATTATAAGAAATACTGTTAAGTTTTCAAACTCAAATATCAAAGTCACATATTCCATTCAGTGTGCTTCGCCGCAGTGTAGCAGCACATTCTGTGTACAGTGCAGAGTTGCAGAATAGGAAGAAATACTGTTAAGTCTTCAAACTAAAATATCAAAGTCACATATTCCATTCAGTGTCTTTCACCGCCGTTTAACAGCCTATTCTGTGTACTCTGCAGAGTTGCAGAATTATAAGAAATACTGTTAAGTTTTCAAACTCAAATATTAAAGTCACATATTCCATTCAGTGTCTTTCACCGCCGTTTAACAGCCTATTCTGTGTACTCTGTACAGTTGCAGAATTATAAGAAATACTGTTAAGTTTTCAAACTCAAATATTAAAGTCACATATTCCATTCAGTGTCTTTCACCGCCGTTTAACAGCCTATTCTGTGTACTCTGTACAGTTCCAGAATTATAAGAAATACTGTTAAGTTTTCAAACTCAAATATTAAAGTCACATATTCCATTCAGTGTGTTTCAACGCCGTTTAACAGCCTATTCTGTGTACTCTGCAGAGTTGCAGAATAGTAAGAAATACTGTTAAGTTTTCAAACTCAAATATTAAAGTCACATATTCCATTCAGTGTGTTTCAACGCCGTTTAACAGCCTATTCTGTGTACTCTGCAGAGTTGCAGAATAGTAAGAAATACTGTTAAGTTTTCAAACTCAAATATTAAAGTCACATATTCCATTCAGTGTCTTTCACCGCCGTTTAACAGCCTATTCTGTGTACTCTGTACAGTTCCAGAATTATAAGAAATACTGTTAAGTTTTCAAACTCAAATATCAAAGTCACATATTCCATTCAGTGTGCTTCGCCGCAGTGTAGCAGCACATTCTGTGTACTGTGCAGAGTTGCAGAATAGGAAGAAATACTGTTAAGTCTTCAAACTAAAATATCAAAGTCACATATTCCATTCAGTGTCTTTCACCGCCGTTTAACAGCCTATTCTGTGTACTCTGCAGAGTTGCAGAATTATAAGAAATACTGTTAAGTTTTCAAACTCAAATATTAAAGTCACATATTCCATTCAGTGTCTTTCACCGCCGTTTAACAGCCTATTCTGTGTACTCTGTACAGTTGCAGAATTATAAGAAATACTGTTAAGTTTTCAAACTCAAATATTAAAGTCACATATTCCATTCAGTGTCTTTCACCGCCGTTTAACAGCCTATTCTGTGTACTCTGTACAGTTCCAGAATTATAAGAAATACTGTTAAGTTTTCAAACTCAAATATTAAAGTCACATATTCCATTCAGTGTGTTTCAACGCCGTTTAACAGCCTATTCTGTGTACTCTGCAGAGTTGCAGAATAGTAAGAAATACTGTTAAGTTTTCAAACTCAAATATTAAAGTCACTTATTCCATTCAGTGTGTGTCACCGCAGTTTAGCAGCCTATTCTGTGTACTCTGCAGAGTTGCAGAATAGTAAGAAATACTGTTAATTTTTCAAACTCAAATATTAAAGTCACTTATTCCATTCAGTGTGTGTCACCGCAGTTTAGCAGCCTATTCTGTGTACTCTGCAGAGTTGCAGAATAGTAAGAAATACTGTTAAGTTTTCAAACTCATATATATTAAAGTCATATATATCGTGTAAGATGAAGAAGGCGGGTAAAAAGGGACGGGGAAGTGGACGTGATCCTGAAAGTTCAGGGCGCGGGTCAGGACGCGGAGAAACTGTGCCTGGTGCCAGAGCACAAGAAAGAAAGACATCCACCATACCTAGCTTCATGTCTGATTTCACAGGGCGTCGCAGGACATCACTCTCGAGGTCCGACCAGTGCGAACAGGTGGTCGGTTGGATGACAGCTGATACTGCTTCCAGTCGGTTAAGCACCACCCTGTCTTCCACCAAGTCCACTCTCAGTAGCCAAGAGTCTGGTCAACATAATCCTCACTCTGATCATCCTTCCTCCCACCATACACGGTCTGGTCAAAGAAGTGATCCCACACTGGGATATAGTGATGAGCTCGTCTCATCACCAATCCTTCATTTGACCCTCTCTCCAAGCACGCTTGCAGAGGAACATGACATCTTGTGCCCTGATTCACAACCTCTAGAGGCTACCCAATCACAAGAAGATGACAGATGTGAACGGCATTTAAGGTCAAAGGAAGTAGTGGATGATGATGATGATGATGATGAGACACAGTTGCCATTAAATCAACCACTATTTCCGTCTCAAGACCTTGTTGAGGAGAATGTTATACAGTTGTCAATGACTGAGTATGTGGTGGGATCAAGACTTGAGGAGGATGATCAGAGTGAGGAAGTGGAGGAGGACTTGGTGGACGATGAGGTGACTGACCACACCTGGGAAGGTGTAGAGCCGAGCGATGACAGCAGTCCTGAGGGTGAGCCATCTGCAGCACCGCAACAGGCTGGAAGAGGCAGTGGTGTGGCTACAGAAAGAAGGCGGACCGCACCAAACCGGCCCGCAAATGTTCCACGGAGCACCCCCTTGCGTAAATCTACCTTGCCAAGGGGTAGGTGTTCCGCGGTATGGCGTTTTTTTAAGGAAAGTGCGGACGACAAAAGATTTGTAGTTTGCAACCTGTGCCACACCAGAATGAGCCGAGGCATGAACACTAGAAACCTCACCACCACCAGCATGATCCGACACATGGCATCCAAGCACCGTAGTAAGTGGGAGGAACGCCTGGATCGCCCATCTGTGTCTGCAGGCCACACCACTGCCTCCTCTTCCCCTGTTTTCGGTGCCGGCCAATCGCCTGTCGAAGGCGCAGGCCCGCATACCTCCCGCCCTGCACCTGTAGCATCTGAAGCACCATCAGCGACCACATCCACTTCCCTGTCCCAGCACAGCGTCCAAATGTCGTTACCCCAGGCATTTGAGCGCAAGAGAAAATACCCAGCCACCCACCCACAGGCCATAGCACTAACCTCACACCTTTCAAAATTACTGGCCATCGAAATGCTGCCATTTAGGCTTGTGGACACTGAGTCCTTCCGCAGCCTGATGGCAGCAGCTGTCCCTCGGTACGCGGTCCCCAGCCGCCACTACTTTTCCCGGTGTGCCATCCCCGCATTACACCACCATGTGTCCCGTAACATCACCCGTGCCCTGACCAACGCAGTTACTGGGAAGGTCCACTTAACGACTGACACATGGACAAGTGCTTGTGGCCAGGGACGCTACATTTCCCTGACGGCACACTGGGTGAATGTCGTGGAGGCTGGGAGCGACTCGGACCCTGGGATGGCACGGGTGCTACCCACGCCGAGGATTGCGGGCCCTACCTCCATCAGGGTTTCCACCAGCACCTACGTTATTGGCTCCTCCTCCTCCGTTTCCACCTCCGAATTCTCTACACACACCGCCACTCCCCCATCAGCCAGTAGCTGGAAGCAGTGTAGCACTGCAGTGGGGAAGCGTCAACAGGCCGTGCTGAAGCTGATCTGCCTTGGGGACAAACAGCACACGGCCTCAGAGCTGTTGCAGGGGATTAGTCACCAGACCGAGCAGTGGCTCTCGCCACTCAACCTGCAAGCAGGCATGGTTGTGTGTGATAATGGGCGTAACTTGGTGGCGGCTTTGGAGCTCGGCAAGCTCACACACGTACCATGCCTAGCGCATGTATTTAATTTAGTGGTGCAGCGATTTCTAAAAACCTACCCCAATGTGCATGATCTCTTGACCAAGGTGCGCCGCGTGTGTGCACATTTCCGTAAGTCATCTACAGCTTCGGCCGGCCTGTTGAAGCTGCAGCAGCGCTTACAATTGCCAGCTCACCGGCTGCTGTGTGACGTGAGCACGCGCTGGAACTCCACCTTCCACATGTTGGCCCGGCTTTGTGAGCAGCAGAGGGCAGTAGTGGAGTACCAGCTGTTACACGGTCGTCGCCTCTCCGTTCAACTTCCTGTAATCAGAAGTGAGGAGTGGGAATGGATGTCAGACCTCTGCGAGGTTTTACGCAATTTTGAGGAATCGACACAGATGGTGAGCGGCGATAACGCTATTATCAGTGTAACCATCCCACTTCTGTGTCTACTGAAACGCTCGCTGCTCACAATTAAAACCGACGCTTTGCATGTGGAAGAGGTGGAAATGGGGGAGGAAGAGCTTACACAAGGTGATAGCCAGAGCACCCTCACTTCGTCTTCTCAGCGACAATTGGAGGAGGCGGAGGAGGAGGAGGAGGAAGACACGGTTGCCTCCGCTACAGAGGGTAGCCATGGAACTTTAGTTCCATCTCTTCAGCGTGGGTGGGCAGAAGAGGAGGAAGAGGATGAGGATATTGAGAGTCAGCCTCCTGGTGAGGACAGCGAAATCTTGACTGTTGGTACTCTGGCACACATGGCTGACTTTATGTTAGGCTGCCTTTCCCGTGACCCACGCGTTGTACGCATTTTAGACAACACGGATTACTGGGTGTTCACCCTTCTGGACCCCCGCTACAAAGAGAATTTCTCATCTCTCATTCCTCCGGTGGAGAGGACAAGCAAAATGGTGCAATACCAGAAGGTTCTTGTTGAAAAATTGCTCCAAAATTTTCCATCTGACAACGCTGGCGGCAGAGTACGTGCTACCTTGGCCAACCGAGAAGGGGAGAAAAGGGGAGCACACAGCAGTTCCGACAAAGGCAGGGCAACACTCTCCAAGGCGTGGGACACCTTCATGACACCCCGCCAGCACCCTCACCCTGATGCGCAGCCTAGTGTCACAAGGAGGGAAAAGTTTTGGAAGATGGTGAAGGAGTACGTAGCAGACCGTGTCAGCGTCCTCAATGATCCCTCTGTGCCTTACAACTACTGGGTGTCCAAGCTGGACACGTGGTATGAACTGGCACTCTACGCCTTGGAGGTGCTGGCCTGCCCTGCCGCCAGCGTTCTGTCTGAGCGGGTATTTAGTGCTGCTGGTGGCATCATAACAGATAAGCGTATCCGCCTTTCCACCGACAATGCTGATAGGTTGACACTTATAAAAATGAACAAGGCCTGGATTTCCCCTGACTTCTCCACTCCACTGGAGGAAAGCCCCGGGGGAACATAAACTCACTTTATATATGTTATTTACAATGATGGGAATACTCTGTATTCCCATTCACCCCTTCCACCCCAAAAACGGGTATATGGTTGACTCTTAATGTTCTCATCCTCCTCCTCCTCTTCCATATGCCCTGGGATATAATTTTTATATAGGGCCAGCTCACCAGCGTGCCCTGGGATATAATTTTTATATAGGGCCAGCTCACCAGCGGGCCCTGTGATATAATTTTTATATAGGGCCAGCTCACCAGCGTGCCCTGGGATATAATTTTTATATAGGGCCAGCTCACCAGCGGGCCCTGTGATATAATTTTTATATAGGGCCAGCTCACCAGCGGGCCCTGTTTGCCAATTTTTATATAGGTCAGCTCACCAGCGGGCCTTCTCATATAATGTTTTATTGGGTCAGCTCTCTAGCGGGCCCTCTCATATAATGTTTTATAGCGTCAGCTCACTAGCGGGCCTTCGCATATAATGTTTAGGATGGTCAGCTCTGCAGCAGACCCTCACCCATAATGTTTTAGATGGTCAGCTCAGCGCACGTTTCCCTCTTAATCATGGCCTCAGTTCTGAAAATCAAGGAAATTTTTGGGAGAATTTGCCTCTGCGCACGTTTCCCTCTTAATCATGGCCTCAGTTCTGAAAATCAAGGAAATTTTTGGGATAATTTGCCTCTGCGCACGTTTCCCTCTTAATCATGGCCTCAGTTCTGAAAATCAAGGAAATTTTTGGGAGAATTTGCCTCTGCGCACGTTTCCCTCTTAATCATGGCCTCAGTTCTGAAAATCAAGGAAATTTTTGGGATAATTTGCCTCTGCGCACGTTTCCCTCTTAATCATGGCCTCACTTCAGAAAATCGATGAAATTTTTGGGAGAATTTGCAGATGATATACAAGTAAATATACAGCAAATACTGTTTGGTAACAATTTTTCGCCTAAAGTCGTTTTTATTTTCCTTTTTGTGTGTTTTACGGTCAGTCTGTAAAAATGGCGTACTACGGGCGAAAGATCGTTCCCAGCAGCGATGTTGGAGTCCAAGGTGCATCCAGACATCCTCCCTATGCTGTCCCTGAACCATTTCTGTAGTGTTTCCATCTTTTTCTGCCCTTTTCCTATGGACCAGGCACCCTCCCCTCATCAGAGCAGGGGGTGCCTGGTGTAATGCTCGAGTCCTCCCACTGACTTCAATGGGGCTCGGGTGCTCGGCCGAGCACTCGAGCCTCAGGGGGTGCTCGGTCAGAGCACCCGAACATCCGAGCATTGGGGTGCTCGCTCATCACTAAGTCTTATCTCTCAGACCTTTATGGTTTAAGAGATATTCACAAGCAAAGTTTCCCCTCCCGCCCCTTTTACCTAGTGTAAGCCATCTCTTCTCAGATGTGTAATCCTGTCCATAGACCAGACAGATAACAGAAGGGGACAAGCTTCTTTGTATGAAAACAATGGAATCCCTGCCCCCCTTGACAAACTTTTCAGGTTTTTCCCTTATCTTAATTGAAGATTGTCCCTCTCTGCAGTCTACCTGGGCACCTCCCTTCTGATTTGGCTGATCAGAGTTACATCAGTAAAAGGGGCGGGAGGGGGATCCTTTGTCATTGAATTACTCCTGAACTACAACTCTGACAGAATTGAAATAACACTCTCCAAAGTCCAAATACTATGAAGATTAATTAGAGCTGCTTTTATTATGAAACATTACTATCCTTTTAAGTCAAAAAGGAGAGAACAAACATAAATTCCCATTAATTTCAAATGAACATGATGAATGCCAAAATTTGAAAAAAATAAGATTCAATGGATTAAAAGCTCCATTTAAAATCAATAGAAGCTATATTCCCAATAAGGTTGGTTGGTTACTCCAGTTCTTCTTAGAACATGGGCCTCTGTCGCCTCATTCCCATTCTTCTACTAATGTCATATCTTCTTTTCTCCAACCCCACTGTAAGAGAACTCCTGGTCTGTCTCCAAAACATAACACTGGCCTTCTTTCCTTCCATCTTACCTATGTAACCAAGCAAACAGTACTTTCATATCAGGCATCTCTTCCTCCTCCATACCCATTTCTTCTGGGTTACCACAATGCTATGTCCTACGTCACCTGGTCTACAAAATATACAGCAAGTTGCATCCAGTATCTTGGCAAAGTAATCAAATTATTTGGATTTTAAGACCAACTCATACACCAATAATACCCAGAGTTTCCTCTTTTCATCCAGCCTTTGCCCTTACCCCTAATCTAATGTCAGAAAGGCTTCTGTACCAATCAAAAATGGTGCAAATATTGGACAAAACCACCACACACCAAAGAACAAACTCCCCAATGATTTAAATGGGTCTTTGTAGCATTCACATGATTAAGAGGTCTCCAGGGCAATGCTTACCAATGCCTTGGACTCTCTAGCATTTAAAGGAGTTAAAAGACCCATTGAAAAGAATGGGTATTTTATTAGTTGCCTGTGGCTCAGTTAGCTTGCCCCAGAATTACAGAACTTTTACTTAGTACATCAACATCAGTGAATGCCTTTCTGCTACCTCCTCCTGAATGTCCATGCAATGTCTGAATATAAACCCCCATCCCAACTTCTTACTCACAGTCAACAACTTCTCCTTCAATGTTGCAAGCTCAATGCATAGCTATTATCTTTAACTATGTTCTCTTCTTCACCCCTCACATTCAGATACACAGGAAATCAGTCCACTTTCAGTTAATAATACTGACAGAATTTGCTCACTTCTAAATCAATATACAATGAAAAGGTTTACTGTAGCACACTACTAACTAAGGAAAGAGAATATACTTGTGTTGAGTAACCAGCTTATAGGCGTATACAGGCAAGTACCAAACACAGTATAGAAATCCGTTCAGGTCAAAAATGCACCCTATGTTGTCATATAAAATAAAATCATTATTATTATTCTTTATTTATATAACGCCAACAAATTCCACAGCACTGTACAATAGGGAATAGACATACAGAGATATTAAACAGTACAATCAAATGTGGAGAACAGAAGGATCAGAAGGCCATGCTCGTGAGAGCTTACAGTCCAGAGGAAGGAAGGTTGGATACAGAAGGAGGAAGTGCTATTGGGTGTAAGTGCCTCCTGCCACCTAACCTGCCAGTCAGTGGGTGGGAGTGAGAAGTGCTGTTGATTGCAGTGGTCCAGGCAAGGGGTGATTCTTAGTGATAATGTTATTCAATTAAGATTAAAAACAAATAAATGGTGTGTGTCAACGTTCTTTAGTATATGAGCACTGTCACTCATAAGGGCTTATAATGTAAGCATAGAGGGTGCCAGTAATAGCTATTGGGTTTCTTCCAAGTGTGTTCACCAATGCTGAAATAAGTGATGTAATGACTTCCTAGATCTCTTATAGTTCTGCTGTAACCACATAGTAATACATTAACAGCAGCACGTGGAGAGAGACATGTCCATGATTAGGTTCAAAGGAACTGAAAAGATATCTCCAGGTCAGTGGAAGGGTGACATTAATGTGAGGCTACCAAGATGTGAAGCACAATGGATTTTTCTTTTAAAGACAAAAGTACCATGTGGTCTGAAGGGTTTACTTCATACATTCATTCCAGACTAGACCCAAGGGTAGATACAAATATATAGCTCTTCAGCTTTATCCTTCAATTACTCTTGAACCACAACTTTGACAGTATTGAAACAGCACTCTCTATGGCTAAAATACTATGAAGATTAATTGGAGCTGCTGTTTTTGTGAATTACTACTATCCCTTTAACTGCTCATCCATGCTCCTAACTATCCTAAATGCTGCTTTATATTAATCACAATACCATCCACATCTTCAGATTTCATTATTGGTCTGCAGTATTCCCTTTAAAGTGGACCTAGAACCTTGAATTTTCTTCAAATATCTGAAAACTTCATTCAAAACTGCCTCTGTGTCATGTTAACAATAAGTCCAGAAGATGTACAGTTTATGAGATATTCACACTTCTTTCTAGGAAAAAGTGAAAATGTCAGTACAGAGCATCATTTGCATACGACTAGTCACTGAAAATGCTTAATTAGAATATGAAATGTCACTGGCAAATAGCACACATTAGAAAGTACAAGTATCTCCTTAATTGTACATTTGCTGGTCTCTTGACTAACATGACATCAGCAGTTTTTAAAGTATTTTCGAATATGCAAACTTTAATTAAGGTAAATAGTTCACTTTAATGACTATAATATTTCCAATTCTGACCTTCAGCCTCAACAATACATTTTGTATATTGCTGCGGAATAAGATGGAACTAGATAAATAAATTATACCAATATCAACTTTCAACTAAACCCTACTCTACCACATCATTCAAATCTCTCTTTAGACCCAGACTTTAAAGCGGATCACCCCAAATAAAGCCCCCCCAATAACTAGTCATATAGCAATAAGCTTAGAAATAGTACTATTATCCAGCATACATACAGCGTTAAGAAATCCTACTTCTTCCGAGACTGACGGCCAGGCTTCTTGATTTAGAGGCATCTGCGCTCCTGTGCCCTCAGGCCCTTTCTGATTGCTTATGGTACAATACAATCCCTCCTAGACCGGGACAGACAGCGCAGGTGCTCAGATGTCTAAGCCAAGATGTCTGCGCTGATGCCTGGACGTCAGTCTCAGAAGTAGGACTTCTTAATAACAATGTACTTATGCTGGAGAATAGTACTATTGCTAAGCTTATCTCTATATATGACTAATTATGGGGGGGGGGACCTTATTTGGGGCGATAGTTCTGCTTTAAAGGCAGCCTAATCAGAACCACTACTCAGTCAAACTAAAATATTTTTTTATACAGCGCTGTGAACCACTTAGTTTAAAAATAAGATTATAATATTTGCTACAACATTCATTTTCTGTAAAAGACAATTTTAGAAATAATGTTAGTTTAACCGAATGGATGCTACTGATATCTCAAACACATTGAGAAGTAATGCACTGGAGCCTTGTCTAGCATCCACTATGTTAAACATCTTGATTATGTACTAGTGTGCTTGATTTTGCAGAAAGTCTGATAATAAACATCTGCCTAAACTCATGTATAACCACATACTTAAAAGTACACTCGAGCAGAAAGTTGTGGCTCTCTGGCTGTCTTACTATGGCTCCCACTGGACCATTAGGTGGCTGAAAAAGGTAGGAGTTGTATTCCATCCGCTACAGAACCCCATATTTCCATCCCTATCCCGTTTACCCATCCTGTATGATTACTAGAGTTGCCTCCTGGATGGTAATTAGCAGCACTGCCGGTAATTAGCCCAATGGAGCCGGTGCCGGTATAACTACAATACCGCCAATTGAAAAGCCAGTATCTGTGTGCGTCTGGGGACTGAGGCAGCAGAGTCAGTAACATCTGTCACCAGTGTACAAGAGCAGCTGCTTTGGCAGCGTCCACCTCAAATCTCCATTGGACGATCCATTCTGTCAGTCATCCACCTGTCTTTTAGTCCCACCCTTCTCCACGCGTCCTTCCCCGCCCTGCACAGCTGCAGGACAAGGGAGCTCTCCTCTATACTCCTGATTGGTGCTTCATCCTCCACGGTGGGCTTCCCCTCCCATCTCATCACTTCACCTCACTGTATAACAGACCTGGCCCCGTCCTCACATCTCGACTCCTGATTGGCAGCAGTCTCGATCTGTCACTAGCTTGATATCACCTCTGGTCCCTATCTCTCTGGGGGAGAGAGTCCTGCTGGCATCAGGCAGCTGTAAGTACCCGTTTCTGGACTGGGAGCGATATCAGTAGTGGGAGAGGGGATCTTGGGTGTGTATGGAAGTTGGGGGCCTGGTTAGCGTGTGAGGTGGGGCCTCTGGGTGAGGTCCCGCATTCTGTGTGAGGATTATATCAATCTGTGTAACTTTCACTGCCTAGCAAGATGACGGTCTGTACTCTGTACCTACCCTGATGGCAGGGAATGGATTAACTCAGTGTAGGTCTGGACAACCCGTGTCACTCCAGCTGGTGTGTTGGACTCCAGCTTCTTCTAGCTTTCCCTGATATGAGCTGTAGTCCAACTACCGCTGAGGGCCACATTTTCCCTGGTTCTGATGCCATTGTGGTTAAGAGGATAATGCCAGTCAGTTGGCATGTATGTGTATAGTACAGCAGGACTGGTGTGCCATGCGTACGGATTATGGGGAAAACTAACTGCATCATAGCGGGGGACACTAGCCTTCCCTCTGATCTGTTTTGTCCCCTTATGTGCTGGCACTGTTTGGGGTCTCCAACGCTTTGCAAATCACTTAAGGAGTTTAATGCTGTAGTGTCCTTTATATCTCTGGTATTCAAAAGGTTAGCAGTCTCACTTAAGTCCATTGGAATATTTCTTTCATATGGCACAGGTATCTTATTGTAATATTGTAGGATCATGCAACATTCAGTGGGTCTGCCCTTTTTGTGACTCCTCCCTCACAGATCCACAACTATAGCCTATATCTTTTTGAGGAAAAGGTGGCAACCCTAATGATTACAGGCATATCTAAAAGTGGACCATATGCATACAAGTAAAGTGGAGCAATTCTGGGTCAATCAACTGCACCATATACAACAAATAAAGGGCTCAAGTGACTGAAATGGGGATCTTAACTATTTGAACGCTACACGGGTCTTCTATTGTTAAAAGCCCCATTCAGTATGATTTTTTTGGAATTATTAATATTCTGGTTTTTCCCTAAGATGCGATAATTGATCCACTTCTGTATGTACACATAACTTGCTGTACTTAAAGATTTAAGGACCAATATGCGTTGTACACTCATCTGGTCTTTAACTCACCAAGTGCCAGATGTGTCTGCAAAGTATTGTAAATCTATGCGTACCCCTCTTATATTCAAAGGGTTAAAGAGCATAAATGCATTACACAACATTGGCCGGCCTCACCTCTCCTCGCACATGACGATTTCTTCAAATAAATCCCCTTCCATATCCATAACTGAATCTACAAACAAATTCTAGTGTAAAACTTAAATTTAGATACAGAATAAACACGTTCAGGAAATACGTCATACCACTTCCGGCGCATCGATTACGACACTACCGCAATGTATTTTCTAGCTGAAAACTTTGCTCTCCTGATTTGCGAGGAGGGACTAGTTGGAGTGTTGCTATGGTTACAAATTCCTGCTTGGTTCAAGGACAGTGGAACCATAGGATATTCTGGAAATACGTCACAACACTTCCGGCGCCTTGGGAAACGATGCTTCGGATGTATTTCCATGAACTTTGGTCTTTACTCTTCTGACCCACAAGGGTGGACCAAGATGGCGCTGCAGACTTTCTGTTTGAAGTGTTACTATGGTTACACAGTCAACATTTTGGTCGCACAAAATAATATAGGAAGAAGTCTGGCAGTGCATTATCAGGCTCTGCGGGACTTCATTCTACGCAAAGCGTAATCCAGTTTAGATAATAAGTGCCATATATACAGAGTAGTATCCTGAATAACATTATGATGCTTCTTATGCACATATGGGGATGCTTACTTCCCAAGCATCCTTCTTTAGTGCGGATAGTCGATCCATGACATCCGAATTCCTCTTTCCCACCTTGGTGTCACTCTTTAGGAGATCAGACTATGTGGTGTGTATATATGACATTGTCATATATAAAACGCACATTAAACATATTTAATATTTTTTGTCCTCTTTCCCTCTGGTTTGAAGCTTATGTATGTTGGATCAAAAAAGAGTCTATGATAAATTAAAATTTTGACGTTACATTGTGATGTTTTTGTGTTGGGGGGTAGATTAATGCATAGTTCAGATGGGAGAAGTTTTTTTTCCATTTATTATTTGGTCCTTTGCGTCTATATTGTTTCCCTCTTTTCACTGTGTGTATTTTATCCTGGGTTTGTTTGTTGCTGGTGATTGCCATTGGAGGGCAATGATGCTTTAGGAGTCAAGTGAGATCAGTATTCTCAGTAGTTTTTTTCTTCCTCTGATCTATACTTTGACTTCATGATTTATTGTTCTGTGTCTTTTGGTGCTTTCTTTGACGTGACTGTGTCCAGGTGATACTGATTTGGATGACCATTTTGATGGCGAGATCTGAGGATTCCTGATTGATGGAAGAAACCCGAGTGGAGAAGGGGTAATATCTCCATCTGCTCCTTTGTCAGATTTATCTAACCAACTTACTTTCTTTGGCCAAAAATGTGGGCAACTAGTGCCTCAAAATTAATTCACATTATTATATATGCCCTTTACAGGGCACACTATTTTTTATTTTTCACTTTAGCTGGAGGAGCGCAGATTTATAGTTTTGTTTGTGTTTGCACTTTTGGGGGACATTCTGGCCTTTAGGGGGTTAATTTAGGCTTTTATATTCTTTGCCTACTCCAACTAATTGCTTCTCTTGTAGTCTGCTGGTGGTTATATAGAGGCTGAGATAGTCTCAGTACTTTGTATGAACATCCACAACAGCAGACGTGTGGTAGGAACCCCACTGACCCTTTTTTAATCTCTGTGTATTAACGTTTTTTAATTGCATACATTGGTATTCATACATTGTAGAGAGCCTATACATTTAAGGGTCCATTTCCGACGTATTACTGTAATATTTCTTCTGGGCCAATTTTAATTTATTTGTTTTATTTTTTTTGTTTTGTTTTTTGTTTTTTTTTAGATAGGGACTCAAGTGTTCAGTGTAGGTTGTTGCCACACTTGAGGTACCTTGGCGCAGTTGGCAAGCTTACCCCCCTTCTTTGGCCAAAAATGTGAGCAACTAGAGCCTCAAAATTGATTCTCATTATTATATATGCCCTTTACAGGGCACACTATTTTTTATTTCTCACTTTAGCTGGAGGAGCGCAGGTTTATAGTTTTGTTTGTGTTTGCACCTTTTGGGGGACTGGAGAACACTCTTATTCCTTGCTGCACACTTCAGGTACACTTATCTCTCCAAGAGCACTTTACATATATCAAAAATTATCACTAAATACCATTAAAATTGAATATGTATTATTAATACATACACATATATTTTTAAATACTAAGTGATACAGCACTGTAAGCTGTTTGTTTTTATATATTTATTGTGGTTTATATTGTGCTTGATGCTTGAAGTGGAGGCTTTTTATTTATTTTATTTCAAAGAGATCTGGCTGGGGATATCGGCAGGAGATGAAGCAACTGGATGACCAATACAGTGGTCAGCCTCCTTTGCACCTTTATCTCCATGATATTTTAATTTCAAAGTCATTTTTATTAAAGTTTTGAAAATGTACACAAATACAGGATACATCCAGAAAGCAAGAGATATATATATCGGCAATAACATTCGGGTGTATACATGGTAACAAAATACATTGTTTAACTGTAGTACAGTAAGGCATTAACATTACAATTTTGATGTAACTGCCTTACATTATAGTGCATCCTGATCTTTCAAATAACCAAAATATGGAGACAACTATATGAGTCATGTAAATTACATTGGTCTACACATATCAGTAGAGAGTAAAATAAGAAGAGAAATAGACAGAGGAAGAAATGAGAAAAAGAGAGAATAGAGGAAGTATTTGAGTGAGAGACAGTGAGAAAGAGGATGGGTTAAAGGTAGAAAGATATGCGAAAAGAGGGAGATGGAGGGGAAGGGAGAAAGGGCAATAATGTCAGGGTATATATTAGTGAACAGGAAAAAGGGTCTGAGTGTCTTGCGGGAGGGACAGTTTGGTGGAAAACCATCTATCCGTCCAGTTCAACCATAAGGAACGATCGAGCCCTTTATTCTGCCACATCAATTTAGTGAGTAGCATTTGCTCCTCAACTTCCTGAACCCAATCTTTGATTGTAGGAAATTGAGTAGACTTCCACCGCATGGGGACCAATGCTTTGGCAGCGTTCAACATGGACAGCAGTAGCGTCTGTTGAGAGGTGGGGATATGAGGTAAATTTCCATAAAGGAGAATAGTCCATGGGATCCGAGAGACAGAGAGTTGTAATACAAGATCTACATGGGAGAGACATCTAGACCAAAAAGGGGTAATTAATGGACAATGCCACCAAATATGCAGTAGTGTTCCTTTGTGATTCTTGCATCTCCTGCAAATAGGGGATAAGTTGGTGAACATATTGTGTAATCTAACTGGAGTAAGATACCACCTGGAAAGAAATTTAAAATTAATTTTTACTATCCTAGTAGAAATGGAAGAGCGAAAAGTATTCTTCCATATAAGAGACCAGTCTTCTACCATGGGGGTCACCCCTAATTCTTTTTGCCACGCAATAGTATAATGGGGGTTTTCTGGTGTAGAACATGAAAGACGTATTTTATATATTCGACCAATAAATCCGTCCCTCTTAGTACTGGAGCGTCTCAAAAAACATTCAAAATCAGATTCCGGGCGAGTGAAACTGGAAGACACAGCTTGTTGGGAAAGCTTGAGGAAGAGAATACTTTTCTTGAATTACAGTGAATGGTAACATACCTTCTCTATTTCTAACATCACCTAAAAGTAATTCCGGAAAGAGTTTCCAGGCTGGGAATTGGGATGATGGGAGCGAAGAATTTGTGGGAGTGGATGAAAACAATGATGAGTATGGGGATGGAAGCTGAATAAGTTCCCCATTACTGTACGGTTCAAGAGCTAGGAGGCAAGTTATTTTAGAGCTGTGTCATGTATGCCAAGGGCACGTAGTGTGTCCAGTAGTAGTGTGTGATCAACAGTGACAAAGCTAACAGAGAGGTCTGGTAGGATTAGTATACTGTATTGGCCTTTGTCCTTTGCTGTGTGTTGACCATTAGTAACTTTTGTTGGGTCTGTTTCTGTGGAGTATATATGTGTAGGTTCTATCTGTCTATTATTCATAAGTCTTGGTATTGGTTAGAGGTTATATCTTTGCATTAGGATATACATGATATTTTATATTAGATATTTTATTGGATGTATATTTATACATATTTTTAATATATATATATTTTTTAAATAATTTTTATATTATGATTGGCAAATACCGGAGCGAGGCATGGACACTGCTCGCTACACAAAGGAGGCTTGAGATGCTCTCAGTCATCCGGTTGTACCGATCCTCGTCTCAATAACAAGGCTTGGATTAGTAGTGGATGTGCTCATGCAGGAGTACTGATCTACTGCCAGTTAGGTTTAAAGGGATAGTAATGTTTCATAATAAAAGCAGCTCTAGTTAATCATCATAGTATTTGGACTTTGGAGAGTGTTATTTCAATTCTGTCAGAGTTGTAGTTCAAGAGTAATTGAATGATAAAGTGTCCCCCACCCCTTTTACTGATGTAACACTGCTCAGCCAGATCAGAAGGAAGGTGCCCAGGTAGACTGCAGAGAGGGACAATCTTCAATTAAGATAAGGGAAAAACCTGAAAAATTTGTCAAGGGGAGTAGGGCATTCATTGTACTCGTAGAAAGAAGACTGTCCCCTTCTGTTATCGGTCTGGTCTATGGACTGCATTCCACATCTGAGAAGAGATGGCTTACACTAGGTAAAAGGGGCGGGAGGGGAAACTTTGCTTGTGAATATCTCTCAAACCATAAAGGTTTGAGAGATAAGACTTATATCGTTCTTCATGGTTTTTTTAATGCCTACAAAATAAAATATAGATAAAATGAAGTATTGCTATCCCTTTAATCACAGTCACGTTGAATTTTTTAGATAGTTTGTCAGGCGTTGGAACCACTGCCTCAAGATGGGAGGTACACTTAGATATTTTGCTTGAAAGCACCAAGGTGTTCGACCATACATGGTTATCAAAGGAGAGACCTAGATATGTTTTCCATTTTTGCAGGTTTGATAAATAATTTGTATAGAACGGGAGTCATTTTTGGGTGGCATGGGATTATGGAATACATAGAGCCATGTAGGTTGCAAAAAGGTAAAAACTCATAATAATTCTTCAGAAAGAATTATTCAGAGAGATTATTCAGAGAGATTAAAATTCTGTTGGAGTTTGTGGAAGGATCTGTGGACATTAATCAAGATTAAATCTCTGAGGCAATGTATTCCCTGAGATTTCCTAGAGGATAAGGATTTGTGGGTAAAACCATGCTGAATTACATCAGATGAAAGGTGACTGGATCAGTTCCTTTCCAACAAACATCTGATCCCAGAGTTTCCGGTAAGAATCTGTAAAAACATCCACAATATTAACCAAAGGTGTAAGTGGAAGTGAGTCCATAAGAGGGAAGACAGTGAAGATAAGTTAGAGAAAGATGTTTCTATGTTGAGCCATTGTTTAGACTGAGGAGGTAGTTGCCACATCATGAGATGGTTAAGAACTGCAACTTGGTGAAAAATTGGGACAGATAGACTGTTATGGAGTTTTGAGCATTTGGTGCACATGCAGTGACACCCTGGGTCTCTTGTTAGCCCAAATTAAGTCAGTTTTGAGATGCTGGATTGCTCAGGGGATGAGTGTATCCCCTTAACTGGCTGATTCACATAACCCCTTTGAGAAGGCGCATATCTCTTCTCATTCACAAGTATAAAGAGGACTCTCCTTTCTATTATCATCTTGTGTGTCTGGTGCATCTGCAGGAATTAATTTACTGGAATTAAGCTTATAAAGGAAAGAAGAGCCAAACTGGTGAAGGGTGGTCTGTAGGTTAGAGAGGGATACTAACAGATTATTCAATGTAAGGATGATACCATCTGCAAAGAGGGAGATTTTGGGAAAGAACTAAAAGAGACTACAGAAATGTTAGGGTTTTGTGTGATGGATTCAGCCAGATGTTACATAACCAGTGCTAAGATTAAAGGTGATGGGGGCATCCCTGCTGGCTCCTGTAAGTAATACAAAAAGAGGAAGAGATTAAGCCATCTAGTACCTCAGAAGCCAAGGGGGGAAGTACAGATAATCTTTATGGCCTGTGAAAATATTCCACAGATTCCCACTTTGGACAGGGTTTGTCTAAGGAATTTCCAGTGAACCCTGCCATACACGTTTTCTGCATCTAAGGACAGGATTGGGGATTGGGTATAATTTAATATTAAAAACAGGGATGGCAGTTTCAGGTATTCGGAGCCAAAACCGAAAACCGTATCTGTGTCACAGCTTACCTATATCCACAGTCACCGCTTCAGCTGGCGCTGGGCTTGTATCGCTCTTATTGACGCTTCTGCATCATCCCACACATCGCTTCTTGGACTGGGCTTGGGCGAGCTTGGCGTCAGTAGCGGATGCCCGTGTCCCCGCGATAGGCGATTCGGATGCTCCATATGACGCAGTGGTGGTTCTGGAGTGCAATGCATCTCGTTTAGAAATGCGTCCATTACGGGCACAAGGAGGCGTGTTTGACACAGGATATCTTCTTATACTTTTGGGTTCTGGTCTGGCTCCTCCTATCTACTTCCTGGGGCCTTGTATTTAAAGGGAACTGGATTTTCATCCAGTTACACTTATGCTGGTGTTCAGTACAGTTCTACTAATTGCTTCTGATCTCCGTGTATGGCCTAGGCTTGTCTGACCATCTATCCTGGTGCTGACCTGTGGCTCTGTCTGACTACTCTCTCGCATTACCCCTTTGTTGTGGACACCCAATCTGGTGCAGACCTGTGGCTCTGGCAGACTCTGACAATACTGACTGCAGGCGTGAGACAGTAGGTTCGTTGGTAGTCTCACCTTCAGACAACGGTCGTCTCTAGGCTGGCTGCAGGCTTGAGTCAGTCATCTTCCGATTTCCAACCTTGGTGAACTGTCTTGCCTACTCTTCCTCTCTGACTTAGAGACTACCATTGACTTCGGCTTAGCCTCTGCAGTTCTGGGATCTGGAGACATACTACTATTTCTGATAGAGTCCCTGTCTCTTGGTTACCCTCTTCTCCATCCTGAGTATTGGTATTATTACATTTACTTTAACAAAGATTAATTTTTCTTTACTGTTTGACTCTTGTTTTTGCTTGCAAACCGTGACACTATGGAAATCTGACACATTTGCCAAGTGTGGTTTTCTTGTGGCATTGTGCTACTGACCATCAGTGAAGCTCTGTTATATAACTACTCAGGGTAAAGAGCATGGCCTGACTGTGAATGAGGCGAGGGCCGTCCTGACTGGAAGTCATCTCCAGGAGGAAGGACCCTCTCTTCTGGAACAAGGGGTTTCTGGGTATATTTGTGGAGGGTATTTAAGCCGGATGCCAGGAGAAGGGCTTCCTCTTGGTATCCGGCTTTGTTATCAGCACCCTCCCCCTCTTTGTTTTTTGCAGTTGTCTTCTATTGTATCTCTTAATCCTTTCTTTTTCAGGTTTGCAGATATCATGTGGTTGTTAGGTCAGGACTATTAGTGCTAGGGTCATATACCTTAGAGGTCATTGTTAGTAGCTAGGCTTGTTTACTAATCTTGTAAATACTGTTATTGTAATTGTATTTCTTGTTGTAATATTTGTTTTGTTAATAAATTTGTTGTGGCGAGTTGGTGGGGCCTAGGGCCAGCCTTCCAGGGAAATTTGGCCTCCTCAGGTGCATAGGTGGGCAGCTTAGGGCTGACCCAAATAGGGTTGCATGCTGACCTAAGGATGACTGGCATGGTTTTACCACTCTCTGGGAGGGATCTGTCGCATAACAAGATTGGAAGGTGGTTTTGAGGGCTGGTCTGGGGCACTAACAAGCTTTGCCATTGGCTTTACCCCCCTCCCCCCCACACACACCCACACACACACACACACACACCTTGTGGTTTGTGGTTATTGACTGGTGATATGTTTGTATGTGTTATATCTATATACTTATGGGTAGGCTGGTGCGGATCTTCCAGTCATGTCCCTGACAGTGTTTTTAAAGGGGATGTATCACCTTATAAAACATTTTTTACTATAGCTTTTGTTAGTAAAGTAATAATAGGAAAGCTGGTGTTTTTTTTTTGTGTAAGTACTTTAAAAGATATTTGATCTTCTGTGCTGTGCACTTCCGCATAATGTGCATATCACAGCTTGTCTTCTCCTCCCAGTTCCCTCCCAGCTGCCCCAGGGAGTACGTTCATGCTTCCCTTTGGTGTTGTGTGAATGGCTTCCATCGTTATATCAAGCTTTGGTTAGCATTATACTGAGGTTATAATGCTAACCGGAGCTTGATATAACAATAGAAGCCATTCACACAACACCAAGGGGAAGTGTGAACATGCTCCCTGAGGCAGCTGGGAGAGAGGTGGGAGGAGAATAGACATGTGCGAATTCATTCGGAGACATTCGGATTTCGTCGAAAATGGGGTCATTCGGAGACATTCGGCCAATCCGAAACTCAAGGGTCATTCGGAAAAAATGATCCGACTCCGAACAGCCCAGGTCCGAAATTCGTCGAAACTTTCGGAAGTTTCGGCAATCGACACATTTCCAAAAGTTTTGACTACTTTTGACCAGGACATTTTGTACTTCCTGTGCGCGCTCAATTACTTTCCCTCCATAATTTTCCCTCCATGTCTCTAGTCCAATTCCATTCTCCGTTTCATGCACTACTTCCCTCTTTTGTCTGTATTCGAATAGCCTTCTTCGTTTCATGATGGGGGTTGGACTAATGACACAGTCACACAGACAGACTGCCTGCATTTCCTCATTGGGTTGTTGGAGCTCAGAGAGAGAAGAGATTAGAGAGTGTACAGTTGTTGTGTAGGCAGGCAGGTAGCATTAGCATTAGGCTAGGCATAGGTAGGCAGCCAGCATTAGTTCCAGTTATTGCCACTGCAAGAGCAAGTAATATTTGTAACTGTGCAAAATATAAAAAAATATTAGGTATTTGTTCGAATACAGGGCCGGCCCTTACATGGGTCCCAGTGGGTCCATGGACCCAGGCGGCACTTTGACAGGGGCGGCAATTTGCCGTCCCATAGCATGTTTATTTTGTGCTCTTCCGCCATTTCTGTGTTGCAGGGTGTCCCATCAGTGTGACTGTCAGCAGCCGGGCAGCCCTATGCTCACTCAGTGGCGATGCCTGTTGGCTGCTTCAGTGACGTGAATTATGTGATAGTGAAACATTATGCCTATTTTGTATTGTTTATCACCCACCTAAAGTCAAGACTTGAGTAAATAGGTCTACCATCCCAGATTTGCTAGAGAGGTTTTACAAATACAGGAGGGTGCCCCCTGTACAAAATGAGTCTAAATATTTGGGATCCCTAGTATGAGTGCACAACAGTGCATGATGTGTCCTGAACAGGATTGCTGTGAGGTGTCTCCACCCAGAAGGTGCTGGCCGGGCTGAGCTTCAACATTGCGACAAGTGACCAACTAAGAGCACCGTGCCGTGCAGCCATAGCATCACCCCCTCCTACTCTCTGGGTCCCGCTGACTGGCAATAACAGGTGAGTCACTAAGAGATCTGAAGCCTTTCTGGAAGTCCTTTCACTTGGAAAGGGGCTAGGTATTACTTGGGGGAGTTGCCTCGTGTGTAAATAATTTCTAGGTGGGAGATGAATGTGCATCACTTATGTGTTTCCTAACAGTAGTTAGAATACAACTCCCATCATCCCCTGATTATGACATTGGGAAATGCCCAGCAATTACCGTAGAGCCCTGTATTGCACACTCACGGAAAACGGTGATATTGCTATACTAAGACAATGCTGTGGACCCCTCTTCAGTATAGATGTCAAGCATTTTTTTTTATTTCTCTCCTGTGTTGCAGTTTGTTCACAACAGAATGTCTCAATTTTTCTTTTTAACCCTTTGAATGCCAGAGTGGTATGCAACGTATTGCTTTGCAATGCATTGCGTAACCACTCTGGCACTCAAAGGGTTAACACATTACATCTATCACATTACAATCATTGATGTTTATTCTTGATGTAGTATGAAACTCTACAATGTATATACACATAGAGTTATCTGATATGAGGGGAAATCAGGATAGGAAAACGAGAGAGAGGAATTTGGGTACTAAAGAGGGACAGTAGGGTAGGAGGCTGGTACCAGAAAATGAAACCTTAATCTTTAACCATGTTCTAACATAGAATGTTACATGTAGTTTGTCCATATTCGAGTCGACCACTTATGTTGAGTAGGATGTGACAGGCATGGGTTTTCGATGTCGAGCATATGCTAAATTGAATGACAGGCATGAGGTTTCGATGTTCGAACATATGCTAGATTGAAGGACAGGCATGGGGTTTCGATGTTCGAACATGATAAACTGAATGACAGGCATGGGTTTTCGATGTTCGACGTTTGCATTGTGACTGGCATCCCATGCTAGAGTAGAGGCATGCACAGACTTTCAATGTATGACAATGTCCGTTTTTGGGATGGATCTTTTTCTAAATGCACACCCTGTCTGCAAATAATGATAGCAGCGTGCACGGAGGCGCACTTCTATAATTTAACCCATGTTAAATTCGGCCGAATAATTCGGAATGGATCAGAATTTCGTCCGAATCGAATAGGCCCGGTCCGAAATTAGGATCATCCGAATTAGAAAAAAAAAAATTCTTCCGAATTCGAATGTTACCGAAAATTTTGCCCGTGCACAAGTCTAGAGGAGAATTAGCAGTGAACAAGAGCTTTGCCGGTTAGCATTATGTAGCACGCTGAATCCCCAGCAAAGCTTCAACTAGCAATATCTTTAAAAGTACTTTCATTAAATAAAACAAACAAACAAAAAAAAAACAGCTTTCCTATTACTACTTTATTAAGAAAAGCTATGGTAAAACATGTTTATAAGGTGATACATCCCCTTTAAAATGCTGACAATTATGAAACAGACTGCAAGGAGAACGTACGCCCTCCAGATATTGACGGACTGCAGTTCACTTCATTCACAGCCAGAGGACAAGCGAGTTGCAGTCCATAAACATTTGGAATATAATAACATAAAGACTAGAGAAATGCATACTCTGGTAATTAACAATAAAACACCATCTGTTTATTTCTTGTATTAAAGGAAAAGTAAACACCTAAGCCTGAATTAACTAAAAGTTGGCCATGTGTTCTATGACTGCTAACTCTCCAGTAGCTCAGTGGTTCATTCTTATTGAGTCTCATGTCCGATCCAGCACTAGCGAGTGATAGGGTGACCACATTTCCATTCGGCCAATCAGGGACACTGTCCTCTAGTGCAGCTATGTGGGAGGGGTCACTACACATCACCGGGCATCAGTGCGCAACCTACTCTCTTTGTGGATCACCAACACCAGCGATTAATTAATATATAGATGGAATGGAGGGGTGTTTATGCACCAGTGGGGGGTATATACAATTACAACACGTCTGCTTCTCAATGTGTTGCACATCCTGATCCCTCTGGTGTACAAGCAAAGGGTTAATTTCATTCATTTCTGGTTCTGAATTATGAATATTTTTCTGTTAGTTTCGTACATGCTGATTTGTTTTTACCATGAGTGCCAGAGGGGTATGCAGCACATTGTCACGCAATGCATTCTCCTCTGGCACTCAAAGGGTTATCTCTACACACTGTATTTGAGATATTTATCCAACCTAAACTTGCCCAAATTGTGTATTATGTCAGTGTATTTCTATAGTTATCGTATTGAGTGTCAGTGCCAGAGTCGGTATGCATTGCCTCACAATGTCTTACACGCCCCTCTGGCACTAAGGGTTAATAATAATCAGGTCTGACACTAACAGAAACATATTCATCCTTCATAATTAGAAATGAATGAAATTAACCCTTTGCTTGCACACCAGAGAGATATGTGCAACAGATTAAGAAGCAAACGTGTTATACTTGTACATACACCCCTCTGGTGCATAAGTTACACTTGCACTGGCACTCAAAGGGTGTGATATTTATCAGACCTAAACTTGCCCAGAAGTGTACACTTATTATATAGGCATGTAAGTAATTATATAGTTAGAGTATCATATGTCTCTTCTGAAGACTTACTGTCGGTTGGCACCGGCGGGACTCGCTTACAGTGGAGTTTGGAGACTGTGCTGTTGCAGTTCACATCGCGTCGCCACCCAGACTGCCTCCTGTGAAGCTCACAATATGTTATCCATACAGTGCCACAGCACCCGCTGCATACCGCTGCAGTCCCCATTGTCTCAAACGTATCAGCCAGCCAATGAGGACCATTGTCCAAATAGTCTCTTCTTTCATTGGCTGGTGATGGTGCGTGCTTTGAGTGTCACTCTGACGTTGAGCGAGCGGCGACGGCGAGCCACCAGAGCAGCTGAGTGGAAGATACTTTCTGTGCTGGGGTGGTTTGCTTAATTCTGGGACTCTTTATTGTCCTGGTGGGTGGGTGGGGAGCCGGGACGCGGGACAGAGAGCTCTATTAAGGGACAGTCCCAGGCATTGCGGGACACGTGGTCACCCTAGCGAGTGAAGCGTGTGAAGAAGCAGGCTTTACTTACTTCCTGTCTTTGACCAGTGACTGGAGTTATGGGAGCTGGGACCTGTGTCTCAAATCCTCATAGAGCCAGTGCACTGGCGCAGAGATGAAATCCTGCGGGATTGCAGTGGAGTCTGATTTTCTTTACTCTTCATTAGACAGTCCTGGATTGGCCATGCAGCTTGCTAAGTATTAACTCAAGCAAGTTAACGTTACTCAGGGACACATGGCCAACATTTTAGTTTAAGTTTGGAGGGTTTACTTTTCCTTTAGAAGCAAAGCAGGCAAGAAGACAAAACAAAAACTTGTAGAGATTACCCTCATGGAGCTTGTGTTCACAACAGCTGTTTCACTCTATAAACACTTCTTCCCAGCAAGTGTAGCATTCAGTTGGTTGAAAGAACCAATTAAAGATCAATTATCATCCAACAGTTGGCTATCGGCAGGTCTGCTAATTAAAGGAATAGTAGTGTTTCAAAATAAATGCAGCTCCAATTATTCTTTATAGCTTTTGGGCCATGTAGAGTGGTATTATCATTCTCTACGATGTGTAGTTCCAGAGTAATTGAACATGAAGTATCCCCCGCCCACCCTTTTTACCTATTGTAAGCCGTCTCCCCTCCAATATGAACTCCTGTCACTTGACCAGACAGCTCACAGTGAGGGACAATCTCCTGGCAGTGAGCATAAGGAAAACCCTGCCCCTCCTCCCTGAAGGAGGAGGGCAGGTTTTTCCTTCTGCTCACAGAAGATTGTCCCTTGCTGTTATCCATCTGGATGGTCTTGCTGTGCAGCTTTACATAGGTAAGAGGGGCAGGAGAGGGGACACTTTATGATTCAATTACTCTGGAACTAGACAACGTAGAGAATGATAATAATGTTCTACATGGCCCAAAAACTATAAAGAATAATCGGAGCTGCATTTATTTTGAAACTTTACTATCCCTTTAAGCACTGGCTGGATTGTGAGTCTTGGCAGGCCAACGGGGAAGAACAACAAAAGTTTGAAATGAGATACCTAATGATACCCTAGTCAGAGTGCTAAATGATCTCCTTATGGAGAAAGACAAAGGTGATTACTCCATCCTAATTCTCCTGGATCTCTCAGCCGCATTTGACACCATTGACCATGGGATATTAATAGAGCGCTTGGAGCACATCTGTGGTGTAGGAGGCACAGTTCTGAACTGGTTTAAATCTTTCCTCACTGGTAGATCACAGAGAGTAACATTAGGATCTTGCTCATCGGCACCAACAGAATTAGCCTGCGGAGTTCCACAAGATTCTATCTTGTCTGCCATGGTATTCGCAATTTACTTGCTACCACTGGGGGACATCATCAGGCGACATGGCCTAAGATATCATTGCTATGCAGATGACACACAACTCTACTTCTCCTTTGCTCCAGATACAAAAGACCCAACATGCCTCATCAGCAGTTGCTTAGCAGACCTCATAGAGTGGATGAATGCTAGTTGGCTAAAAGTGAACCCTGACAAAACAGAGTTACTCTTGGTGAGGGGACCCCGGGCAACAAGAATATCTCATGATCACCCAACTGGTCTGGAATTTGGAGGCTCTGAACTCATTAGTTCAACAGAGGTACAAAATCTTGGAGTGATTATTGACCCTGGACAGCAGATTTCAAACAGCAGATTTTAAACAGCAGATTTCTTCTGTAATAAAATCTGCCTTCTTTCATCTGAGAAACATATCCAGGATACAACACTTAATTCTACCAGATGATATGCCAACATTATTGCATGTATTTGTGTCCTCTCGTCTAGATTACTATAATGCACTTTACTTGGGCCTCCCAGAAAAGGAACTCCATCGCCTACAGACAGTACAAAATGCAGCAGCCAGACTACTGACCAATCAAACTTGCTCATGTCACATAACACCTGTTCTCCACTCGCTGCATTGGCTTCCAATTAAATGGCGAACATATTTTAAAATTGGCCTGCTGACCTTCAAAGCCTTAAATAATCAAGGCCCACAGTAACTGAAAGAGCTCCTGACAGCCTATATGCAATCCCGCTCACTGCGATCAGCTAACAGATCCCTCCTGTCGGTACCCAGAATAAAGAAACCTCATTCAGCCATGCTGCCCCCACATTCTGGAACTCTTTACCATCCTCAGTCAGAGAGGCACCATCATTAGAGACTTTTAAAAAAAACCTAAAGACCCAACTATTTTATCAGGCATTCAGTCAACTTATCTGACCATAAGGAACTCTTAATTTTTGTCTGTTTGTATATTTGTAAAGCGCTTTGAGTCTCACAGGGAGAAAAGCACTATAAAAATCACAAATTATTATTATTATTATTATTATTACCCTGGTTCACCAGTGCTACCTTAGGCAGGACAGTTTCCTGTCCTGTGTGATGCAGGTTCCCTTACATGCAATGTACTGGACTTGAAGTCTGGCATAACTGATCTATGGAGACTGTTTATTCAAGTCATGAAGTATGTGACTGAGAGACACATACTTATGGGTTGCATTCCAACCATAGGGGTCAGTTTACTGTCTAGCGTCCAAGAGGTTAAGCAAGGACGTCCTAATATTGTGTATATTGTGTATCAGTAGGACACTTCTGTCCTAGAGAGAAGTTATTTGATTCTCAAGAGCATTTTCTGTCTGGCTGAATGCAATAATATATGCATTAATAAGATTTTAACCTGCCATTACTGAGTATTAGAATGACTGTATCACAGTGTAAATAGGTTAATACAGCCGGCAGATAAGGGTGGGGGGATAGGTATCCAGGGCAGTGGAGATTATCTAGCTGCAGTTTGTCATGATTATTCAGGACATTTTGTATTATGTCAAGTTGGAAAGAACTTTGTACTTGAGTTGTACTTTAAAGGGGCAGTAAACTTTTATGATAAAACATATGTATTGATGAACTTTTTTTGCTGAGTTCTTTAATTGTTGTGAGATTCAATAGTTATTACTGAGAAATATTGAAATATTTCGACGATTTTAGTTAAATAATTTTTATGGAAATTATATTTTATGGCGGTATTAGGGCTGTTTTTTCAGCCAGATGTTGCCAGTTTGATGACCCAATACTCATGAGAACTTGCAACAGACCAACAACAGGGCAATACACTAATGAGGTAACCTGGTACTTTTCTTTTCTCTGGGTGGTGCTATTGCTATTGCTTTCTATGAAGAAGTAATAAAAATATCAACCAGTATACTTTATGTGCACATAAAATCCCCAACATTAATACTATAAGAGAGGAACTATACAATTGAATTTCATAGTGTACTTAAAGTATGGGGCTGCACTCTTACCAGCGCACCTAGCAATGCTAAAAAATGTGTAATGTTTACTTATTATAATGATACACCTAAAAGAGATAGGCCTCAATTCAACTGAAACCGGTAAAACAGCATGTAGGGCAATACTGGCTAACAGCCAGTTAGCAAAAAGTGGTAGCGGAGCAATTCAGTTGCCCTACCAGCTGAAGCCACAAAGAATATTAGGCCACAGAAAAGGATTTGTGGCCAAATGTCCATTTTGTGAGTTAAGTTCCCAAAACGCATGTTAAATAGCGTGAATAATGGGAACATCAAAGGAAAAGCGCTAACGATCGGTGTCTGAAACACTGTCAAGAACAGATTGTTAGCTCAAACACAATCACCTTCCCAAACACTAACCCTACACTACCCCTGACAGTAAAGTGCAACAACACTACCCCTAACACTAGCCTAACACCCAGATCTGTGTAACACTTACCTGTCATCCACTGTCCGTCATCTTCTTCAATCTTTTGTCTTCTATTCTCTGTAATATTCTAGGGGGTTTTGTCATCCCCTCGCTAGAAGCTGATTGTCTGGGAAGTGTGTAAGCACACATCCCAGCCAATTGTAAGCTGGAATCCATTTTGAACAGAAAAGCTAGTCTCCGTTCAAAATTCCCCCATTCTGAACTGGGCAACAGCCCTATAGGTATGGAGGGGGGGTTTATTCGCCATTCTTGCTGAGGTACTGGCAGTGGCGGAATCTTAACCCTTTTGATGCCTAGGATTTTGTGACCACAAGCAATGCCTGCCTGGGATTTTGGCAAACGAATGGCTATATCTTATTTTGACATAATATGCCAGCATGCATTTAACCCTATGAGTGCCGGAGAAGCTACCCCTCCAGCAAAGTGTTAAGTCAAGCGTATCTTTGGATCATTTTTTAACAACACTATTCATTGGATTTTTTTTTTTATTTTAAAATACAGATTTTTAAAGAAGAAGATTATAAAAAAGAAGAAGGGAGATTACAGAAACAGGAGAAGATTAAAGAAGAAGATGAACAGTGGATGACAGGTAAGTGTTACAGTTCTGGGTGTTAGGATAGTGTTAGGGGTAGTATTGTTTGTGTCATGTTAAGGGTAGTGTAGGGTTAGTGTTTGGGAGGTGTGGGGAAGGTGACTGTGTTTTGAGCTCACTCTTGTTGTTTGACACTGTGTCATATAACAAGATTTAGTTATTTTCCTTTGATGTTCCCACAACTAACTCTATTTAGCGTGCATGGCAGGAACAAAAAGCTGCAACAAGCGTTTGGCCACAACGTGGGTTTGGCACACCAACGCTTGTTGCAGTGGGAGGTGGTCAAGTAATAGAATCCTGATGGTACAGTTGTGTGTGTGTCGTCCAGAACTGTTTTGGCCCCTACCAACACTGTTAGTGCTGGGAATAGTATAGAGCTCCTCATCATAACCTACGATTAATGTCTGACAGTAATACTTGGACAGTGCTTAAAACAAGCCCCTCTTCTGGATTAGCAGTGGAATGCAGGAGAGAGGTTATGAACTACTCGGATGACAGAACTGTTGCGGGGTCTGTGGCAGTTCTGTCACCCGTATGAAAGAACCCTTATTCTAAATGACTCTAAACTAGCTTTCTAAAATTTGAAAAAGTGATACCATTGCTGGTTAACTTAATAAAGATATCCCTTTTACTTTGCTAATCTCCTGCTAAATCCATAGCTAACACACTTGGCTCCCATAGCTGTGACAATCCTGACTATAATTTAAAAGGCTTTAAAGGGATAGTAATTTGTCACAATAAAAGCAGCTCCAATTAGTCTTCATAGTATTTGGGTCATGGAGAGTGTTATTTCAATACTGTCAGAGTTGTAGTTCAAGAGTAATTGAATGATAAAGTATCCCCTTCCCACCCCTTTTTTTCTGATGTAATACTGCTCACCTCAGAGCAGCAAGACTGTCCGGATGGATCGTATGTGTACTGTATGAACAAGCTCTGAGATCTCTAAGGTGTAACATGTTAAAGGTTCTTTGTTAGCTGAATGGAGCATCTCTGGGGTAGAGCAGGTAGGGACATAGCACCTATTCTACGTACTGGGGAATGTTAATGGTTAATAGTTAAAAGACTCTGGGTTACCCAGTTTTGAAAGTACCTAGGCATTCCTGGGAACTCTAAGGTTTAGACCCTGAGACTCAGGGCTTTGACCAAAATCTCAGGATGAGAGAGCCAATTGTTACCTACTATATGATTTATACCAATTTACTGCTAACTTGATGACCAAATTACTGACATTTCTACCTGAAAGGCAGATTTCTCAGAACTGTACACTATAGTGTATAAGAAGTGATATCACAGAACTGTAACATGTTATAGTGTATAAGAAGTGATATCACAGAACTGTACACTATAGTGTATAAGAAGTGATATCACAGAACTGTAGAATGTTATAGTGTATAAGAAGTGATATCACAGAACTGTAACATGTTATAGTGTATAAGAAGTGATATCGCAGAACTGTAGAATGTTATAGTGTATAAGAAGTGATATCACAGAACTGTAGAATGTTATAGTGTATAAGAAGTGATATCTCAGAACTGTAACATGTTATAGTGTATAAGAAGTGATATCAGAACTGTAGTATGTTATAGTGTATAAGAAGTGAAATCAGAACTGTAGAATGTTATAGTGTATAAGAAGTGATATCTCAGAACTGTAGAATGTTATAGTGTATAAGAAGTGATATCTCAGAACTGTAACATGTTATAGTGTATAAGAAGTGATATCAGAACTGTAGTATGTTATAGTGTATAAGAAGTGATATCTCAGAACTGTAGAATGTTATAGTGTATAAGAAGTGATATCACAGAACTGTAGCATGTTATAGTGTATAAGAAGTGATATCACAGAACTGTAGAATGTTATAGTGTATAAGAAGTGATATGACAGACCTGCAGAATGTTATAGTGTAGAAGAAGTGATATCTCAGAACTGTAGAATGTTATAGTGTATAAGAAGTGATATCACAGAACTGTAGCATGTTATAGTGTATAAGAAGTGATATGTCAGACCTGTAGAATGTTATAGTGTATAAGAACTGATATCAGAACTGTAGCATGTTATAGTGTATAAGAAGTGATATCTCAGAACTGTAGAATGTTATAGTATATAAGAAGTGATATCACAGAACTGTAGACTGTTATAGTGTATAAGAAGTGATATCACATAACTGTAGAATGTTATAGTGTATAAGAAGTGATATCTCAGAACTGTAGCCTGTTATAGTGTATAAGAAGTGATATCTCAGAACTGTAGAATGTTATAGTGTATAAGAAGTGATATCTCAGAACTATAGAATGTTATAGTATATAAGAAGTGATATCACAGAACTGTAGACTGTTATAGTGTATAAGAAGTGATATCACATAACTGTAGAATGTTATAGTGTATAAGAAGTGATATCTCAGAACTGTAGCCTGTTATAGTGTATAAGAAGTGATATCTCAGAACTGTAGAATGTTATAGTGTATAAGAAGTGATATCTCAGAACTATAGAATGTTATAGTGTATAAGAAGTGATATCACAGAACTGTATAATGTTATAGTGTATAAGAAGTGATATCTCAGAACTGTAGAATGTTATAGTGTATAAGAAGTGATATATCAGAACTGTAGCATGTTATAGTGTATAAGAAGTGATATCTCAGAACTGTAGCATGTTATAGTGTATAAGAAGTGATATCTCAGAACTGTAGAATGTTATAGTGTATAAGAAGTGATATCAGAACTGTAGAATGTTATAGTGTATAAGAAGTGATATATCAGAACTATAGAATGTTATAGTGTATAAGAAGTGATATCACAGAACTGTAGAATGTTATAGTGTATAAGAAGTGATATCAGAACTATAGAATGTTATAGTGTATAAGAAGTGATATCTCAGAACTGTAGAATGTTACAGTGTATAAGAAGTGATATCTCAGAACTGTAGCATGTTATAGTGTATAAGAAGTGATATCTCAGAACTGTAGCATGTTATAGTGTATAAGAGGTGATCTATCAGAACTGTAGAATGTTATAGTGTATAAGAAGTGATATCAGAACTATAGAATGTTATAGTGTATAAGAAGTGATATCAGAACTATAGAATGTTATAGTGTATAAGAAGTGATATCACAGAACTGTAGAATGTTATAGTGTATAAGAAGTGATATCTCAGAACTATAGAATGTTATAGTATATAAGAAGTGATATCACAGAACTGTAGACTGTTATAGTGTATAAGAAGTGATATCACATAACTGTAGAATGTTATAGTGTATAAGAAGTGATATCTCAGAACTGTAGCCTGTTATAGTGTATAAGAAGTGATATCTCAGAACTGTAGAATGTTATAGTGTATAAGAAGTGATATCTCAGAACTATAGAATGTTATAGTGTATAAGAAGTGATATCACAGAACTGTATAATGTTATAGTGTATAAGAAGTGATATCTCAGAACTGTAGAATGTTATAGTGTATAAGAAGTGATATATCAGAACTGTAGCATGTTATAGTGTATAAGAAGTGATATATCAGAACTGTAGCATGTTATAGTGTATAAGAAGTGATATCTCAGAACTGTAGAATGTTATAGTGTATAAGAAGTGATATCAGAACTATAGAATGTTATAGTGTATAAGAAGTGATATCAGAACTATAGAATGTTATAGTGTATAAGAAGTGATATCACAGAACTGTAGAATGTTATAGTGTATAAGAAGTGATATCAGAACTATAGAATGTTATAGTGTATAAGAAGTGATATCTCAGAACTGTAGAATGTTACAGTGTATAAGAAGTGATATCTCAGAACTGTAGCATGTTATAGTGTATAAGAAGTGATATCTCAGAACTGTAGCATGTTATAGTGTATAAGAGGTGATCTATCAGAACTGTAGCATGTTATAGTGTATAAGAAGTGATATATCAGAACTGTAGCATGTTAAACTTCTGCGAGGACTGACTGCATCACCTCTGGGTTAGCACAAACATTGGCATAGCACCTAGAATCTGCTTTCTTGGGAGCGTTAATGTTTAATAGTTCAAAGATCTCTGAATGAGCTCATTTCAGAAGTTCCCAGGTATGTTCCTAGGTATGTTCCTAGTATACCAACCTTACAGTTTTAGTAATATTGTCTCGTATCTGCCAACTGTCCCCGATTTCTGGGGCTAGTCTCTAGTTTTGTCCCTGGTTTTAAAACTGAATTTTAACCCCTTTTTTTTGTCTTTGAATGGTTAGTCGGTTATAAGCTTGCCACATGTTTAAATAGACCTGTAACCTTAAGACAAAGTAAGATTGTTTTGACATAATTTTGTTCCCTGTAAAATACATTTTTTGAGACATTAACTTGTATAGTTTGGTGGCAAAGTGTGTCACTTTATGCAAATTCATTGCACAGTATGCTAATCAGCTCTGTCTGAGGTCAGTCTCAGTGCTCTATGTGCTGTTAGAGAGGCCTCAAGTGTGGGCTCTGCCTGGATTCATTCATAGTGCTGTGCATGGTAATATCAGTCCAGCAAAAGCTAATTAACATAAAATGCCACGCTGTTGCAAATAAAGGTTAATTTCTCAAAAAAAATTATATTACAAACAAATGGCTAATACCATACCTCCCAACATTTCAAATGGCCAAAAAGGGACACTTGTGTTTTAGTTGATGTTTCTGGGGGAGTGGCTGGTGGGTGGGGCATTATAAAGAATTGTTAGGTTATTTCTTGATCTATTGGCACCTCTTTGCGTAACCAATAAATGATTTAGAACAAAATTAAAGTATTTTATTTATGCAGATTAGTTTATAAACACATATACTGAAGACTAACTACATATTTATGTGCGTTTTATTGCTGTGGAGCAATGTAATACACACTACTCATTCTGATCTCCAGAAAAGAGGGACAAAAGAGTAGAAAAGAGGGACAGAGGGATTTGACTTTTAAAGAGGGACACTTGGGAAGTATGGCTAATACATCATATAAGCAGTTCTTAGTTATCTTTAAAGTGATAGCAATACACGGATTTAAAGAAATTTAATTCGGTAGTTATTAAAAAACGGAATTAATTGCTCTGTTTCTATTCTCCCAAACCTTTATGGTTGAGCGATATCAGATATCAGTCCCCTCTTCCCTCCCCTTGCACTGCCGTCAGCTTTCTAACTTATAAACGGAGATCCCCGTCCGCAGACCGTCCTGCGGCTCTTCAGCAGATCAGAAATCATGCTAGTTACAAAGAAATACTTCATTTGCACGGTCTATAACGGGTGCCTGGTTTGCAAGCACATGTTGTAGACCGTTCAAATGAAATATTTATTTGTAAGTAGTGCGATTTCTGCTCTGCTGAAGAGCCGCAGGATGGTCTGCGGACCGGGATCTCTGTAAGTTAGAAAGTGATGTCAGCACAAGGGGAGGGAAGGGGGGGACTTTGCAGACTGATATCTCTCAAACCATAAAGGTTTGGGAGATCGAAAGCGGTGCAATTAGTTCATTTTTTTTATATCTACTGAATTAAATTTCTTTAAATCCATGTATTACTATCACTTTAAAATTAACAACACATATCTTAGAGTGACAGGTCAACTTTAACCCAAGGGCCCTCTGGCACTCAAAGGGTTAAAGAAAAACAGTAAACTTTTGTTTGAAAACAAACACACATATATATATCTATATCTCTCTGTGTGTATATATATATATATATATATATATATGTGTGTATATATAGATATTGTACAGCTTTTCCTGTTGAATAAAATAAGGGTGGTCTTACTGCAAGGGGATGCATTTTCCAGAGTTATTAAAGTTTAAACACTTGTTGTTTTACATTAACAGTTCCCTCTAGTGGTCAAAATCCAATTAGTTATTCTGTTACTTTTGTTTGAGAGGTAAGTCACTGACAAACAGTAACAAACATAGAATTGTTACAGAAACTGCTGAGTCGCTTCCTGTCAGTTAGAAATTTCAGTAAGTAAACACATGGTAAAATCACTTCCAGAGTATTTGAACTCTTATAACTTTTGAATAAAGCAACTGACAGTGCAACAGAAAAAGCTCTATAACATATATTTTTTTCATTAAAAAAGTTTACTGCTCCTTTTATTTTGTTTATTCATGTAATTTAGAGGGATAGTGATGTTTTCTAAACATATAAGCTCCGATTATTCGTCATAGTATGTGGGCCATTTAGCTCTGTATTTCAATACTGTCCTTGCAGTAGTTCAAGAGCAATTCAATTCTAAAGGATCCCCCTCCCTCCCCTTTCTCCTATATCATGATGCCTCACTAAACTGTTCAGATGGAGCGCAGCGAGGGACAATCTTCACTGAGCATAAGAGCATCCTGTCCTCCTTCATCAAGGGGTGCAGGGTTTCCTTATACTCTGTGTATGAAGATTGTGCCTCGCTGTGCGCTGTCTGGTCCCAAGACCGGATTCCACAACTGAGGGGAGGCAGCTAGAGAGATGTAAAAGGGGCGGGAGGGGGATCCTTTAGAATTGCATTGCTCTTGAACTACTGCATGGGCAATATTGAAATACAGAGCAAAATGGCCCACATACTATGAAGAGTAATTTGAGCTGATATGATTAGAAAACATTACCATCCTTTTATTGAAGTGTTTAGATGTGGGTTATGTCTGCTGAGCTGTGGAAGTGCAGTTTTTATCTGTTGTACGAAGTTTTTGAGTTGGCATCATGCTACTTGGGTACACGTGACACTGTAATGTGACTGTCAGGGGAAAAGTGGCAGTAGAAATGTTTTTTTTTTAAATGTTGTCAAGTTTGTTGTGTCCATAACTAGCATGAGCTGTGTATATGCAGGAGATTTGTTTGTGTTTCCTTTCCTTAATGCTTTAGTCACTATATTCTTTTGTAACACTGGAATATAGAATCTGGCCTTTTTGTTTTTTGAGTGCAAGAATTTGTAAACTACATAATTCCAAGTATGCAATTTAGGGTATGTCATTATTTGTTTCACCACTGGGAGGTGCCATTGCTCTTTGAAAATATTTTTCAATTTGTAAGTCACTTGTATTTGGTCCTACATAAACACTCACAAATTATTTGTTATTTCTCTGACAACTGTAGAAATTTGTGTGTGTGTGTGGATTGTCTTTTAATTTGACAACTAGCAATAACAAAAACAATAGATTGTGTAAGTAATATTGTCACATTTCTCAGCAAAACACAAACAACAAAATCAAGTGTACCGGACTTGTGACAGTGTCCCTGTTCTTATGTCACATGTAAGTTTCTCAGCCTGATAGGATTAAATTTCCTATTGATTTAACCCTTTGAACACCAGGAGGGAGTGAAATTGGCAAAAAATGTGTATTTAAGGGTTTTGGGATTGTATGAGATTACATTAAATATGTTCACTACTTGCAATAATTCCCATTGAAATGAATGGTATTTCATTTGTTCTTTCTGTGATGAGTAAAAATGCGAGAAGAACTGCAGCTACAAGTGAAATGTCATTGAATAAATCCAATATTTGGAAAAAACAAAAAAACAAAAACAGTAAAAAAATGGTATTGACACATATCAAGTGGCATTCTTCTTCCTGTGGTAAATGTTCCCCATATTGTATTGTTAAATTTAATTCTGGAACTTAGTAAGGCTTGGTCCTGTGATCTGAATCTCTCCTAAGCACATTTCATGTTAGGACTTTATCAGTTATAGTGTTAACACAAGGAGAGGTCAGGGAAGACTGAACAAAATGAAGACTGACAAAGCAACTTGTCCTGATGATATACATCCAGTGGTTCGTTGGGAACTCAGCGCAATGCTAGAAGGACCACTAATTTTCATTTTTAAATACTCCGTGTCCACAGGCTCAGTGCCACATGACTGACTTAAAGCCGAATATGGTGCCTTTCTTTAAAGGGATAGTAATACTTAAAATGTAAAAAAAAATATGTTGCAGAGTTTATCCCCCTGAGTAGAACAAGGGCACTCCCACTGCTGAAAGGTGTTTCATTCAAAAGTTATTAATTTTCAAAGTTGAATTTTTTAAGTGCAATATCACAGTGGCCTGAAATTGTACAGTGGCGCTGTTGCTACACCATCCTATGGAGATTTATGGTCAACTGACCAGAGCTGTCCATAGGATCGTGTAGCAACAGCGCCACTGTACAATTTCAGGCCACTGTGATATTGCACCTAAAAAATTCAACTTTGAAAATTAATAACTTTTGAATGAAACACCTTTCAGCAGTGGGAGTACTCTTGTTTTACTCAGGGGGATAAACCCTACAACATATTTTTTTATACATTTTAAGTATTACTATCCCTTTAAGAAGGGAACTAAAACAGAACCTGGGAATTATAGACCTGTGAGTTTGACCTCAGTCCTCATGGGGAAATTGCTAGAAGGGATAAAAAGGGATTATATTCTGGAGGATTACATTGTGAAATATAACATTATTAGGAGGAAGTAACATGTTTTTTTGAGGAATGGATTTTGCTAAACAAATCTATTGAGCTTCTATGAAGAGGTAAGTAACAACCCAGATAATGACAAAAAGTAGATGTACTATATGTAGATTTTGCAAGGGCATTTGATACAGTACCACACACAGGAGGCTGGCCTATAAAATAAAGAACTGGGTCTAGGGGATAGCCCTTGTGTTTGGATAGAAAATTAGTTGAACATTAGGGAACAGTATGTTGTTGTAAATGGAATATTCTCTAGTAGTTGAGAGTTGAGAACCTCAGGCTTTAATACTTGATCGACTGCTTCTTAACATTAAAAACAGATAAGAGAATGTGCAATAATTGGAAGGAGGCAGGAAAAATATATACCCCCTATGTAGTGCTGCGGACCCGAAAAAGACAAAATATAAAAAAGAAATCAAAAGCGCTACTGCTATTTAGGAAGTAAAGATCAGAGCTATCGGGATGCAATACAAATGTTTTTATTAAAACATACCAATAAAAACAGTACAAGCAAATCTTCAAAAAAACAATCAAATTGTGTGTTAGTTAACTACAACTACCTTATGGCCCTTTTTACCTTGTAGAGCAAATAGCATCCAATAGCATCAAAACTGACAAAAAATCCACCATGTATCTCCAATATACACCTCAGCTTATCTCCGTAAAGACTGTAACATGGTCAATAGGATATATAAGTATAGAAAAATATACCTATTTTCCAATATTGTGTCTCGATCCAGACAATATGGAGGAAAAAAGGAGTAATACATGCTGTATTGTCTCAAATGTAGACATCAAAGGCATTCCAAGCTCACCCTAAATTTGGCCAAATGTAAATAAATTCCTAGATACACTTAAAGGAGCAGTAAGCTTTTTTTTATAAAAACACATATTTTACAGAGCATTTCCTGCTGAATAAAACAAGGTCACTCCTATCGCTGTCAGATGATTTATTCAAAAATTATAGCAGTTTAAATAATCAGGAAGTGAAAATACTGTGTTTACTTCCTGATAGTTCTGACAGGAAGTGACAGGCAGTTTCTATCACATTCTATGGAGAACTGTATGTCTCTGACTTTTCTGACTTTCCTCTCCATTAGAATCTAACAGGAAATCTAATTAGAATTTGACCACTAGAGGAGACTGCTAATGTAAAAAAATGGGTTTAAACTGTAATAACTCTGGAAATATAAATCTCTCAGCAGTGGGAGTACCCTTATTTTACTCAATAGGAAAATCCCTACAATATATATTTTTCATAAAAAAAAGTTTACTGCTCCTTTAAACAATAAAGTCCTAACTGATTTAGGAATATTGCCAAAAGGGAAGAAACATGTATGCATCACAAACACATCCGTGTGAGGTGCGACATATAAAGTTAATACCACTAGATAATAATCCAATTGTTCCTACCCCAAAAAGGGCATGTGTGCATCACAAACACATCCGTGAAAGGTGCAACACTAACAGTATTTTACTCGCAATGGACACAAAGATACACTGTGGCAACAATGTCAACTACTGCCCTATATGGACATTTACACATGATAAAATATTACAGTGATAAAATACAAAAAAGCCAAAAATAAAAATAGAAGATGGAGGAGCTTAAAACTACCCAGAAATATTTGCTGCAGATGAAAAATATCTGGTAGAAACACAGACACTAATTCTCCAAATAGTGGTGATTAATTTTACATTCAATCCGGATATCCTATATAATAATTCGCTAGGATGTTTGTCAGAAGCCGTCGTCATGTGCAGTAGAGACTGCCCGAGCGCACAGAATGCTTGGAGTTCTGTGCTGGGAGCATTCTGTACTTTCGGGCAGTGTCTACAGTGCATGACTGCGTCAACGGCAGGATGCAGAGCAGGACCTGCCTCTTAACCCTTTGAGTGCCAAAAGAGTACGGAACACATTGCAAAGCAATGCGTTTTGTACCTCTCCGGCACTCAAAGAGTTAACATCACCCGGACCATGGCCCGTGTACACTGGCTTTTACACTACTACTTAATATTAGTGTACACAACACAAACAGTTTTCTTTTGAAAAAGTCTCCTTTTTATGATGTTATAGGACACAACTTTGCCTTTAAATGGACATAATTCACTTTGTCTTTAAATGGATTTTTACAGATCTCCCAAAATGCAGATCTTCAAATGCATTCCTTAAATATAAAACAATGTCCCATAAAAAATAGAATATCCTGGAACTACATATAGAAAGCAAAATATCAATATTTGCAGATGACACTAAATTATGCGTGCTATTAACCCCATTGCGACAATTGACTTACCAGGTACATCCCGCAAAAACTGTCACTTAGTGACAGAGGACGTACCTGGTAAGTCCCGGAAGTCCGGGTCTCTGTACGGCTGCACGCCGTTCGGGGACTGCGGAATGTTGTAGAAAAAAAAAAAAAAAGTTAGCTGGGCGTTAAGGTGACAGCCGCGTATGCATGCGGCTGTCACTAAGGAGTTAAATTAAGAGCAAGATGTTCTCTACAGAATGATTTACATAAAATGGCAGATTGGGCAGACTAATGTTATATGAGATTTAATGTAGGAAAGTGTAATGAAATACATTTGGGAAGAATAAGTAAGCATGCTATTTTGAACTTTTTGGGGGGATTGTAGGAGATTCGTCACTAGAAAAAAGATATTGGAGTGTTTGTAAACTGAAATCTATGCAATATTGATCAGTGTCAAACAACAACAGCAAAGGCAAACAAAATTAATTAAGTGAACAGAAGTATAAAAAAAAGTCTAGGCAAACTTGGTTAAAGGGATAGTAATACTTAAATGTTACTGTCAGCGTTCTAGCTGACAGTAGGGGAATCCGGTCCCTGAGCAAGCAGAGGCTCTTCAGCAGAGCCGAGATCGCGTTATGGAAGAAGCAATCCTTCACTGAAATGGTCTTCTACATGTGTTTGGTTTGCAAGCACATGTAGAAGACCATTTCAGTGAAGGATTTCTACTTCCAAAACTCAGTCTCGACTCTGCTGAAGAGCATCCGCCAGTCCTGTGACCGGATTCCCCTGCTGTCAACTAGAACGTTGACATCAGGGGAGAGGGAACTTTGAAAGTGGATATCTTTCAAACCATAAAGGTTTGAGAGATGCCACTGGGCTCATTTAATTCAGTTTTTAAGGGCTACAAGATGGGGGATAATAACATTTAAGTATTACTATCCCTTTAAACTGATAAAGTTTAAAATAGTCATTACTATCCCTTTAAAGGAGAAGTAACGCATTTTAATAATCCTCCCCCCCACTTACCTATCTGTGGATAGAAAACACTAATGCCCCTTTGAATGCTGTCGTTTTGCCCTTGTTCAAGAGATAACATCCTCAGTCAGCCCTAGGTGTCACGTTCACTGAGTCGGACATGACAGTTACTAGCAGAACCACAGGACACAAACTCATCCCACCGCACATGGTAGTATTAACTCTTTAAGGAACATAGGAGTGTTAAACATATTGCCTAACGTTGTGTTGCGCACCCTTCTGGTCCATGAAGGGTTAAGTAGGCTTTTGCACTCTACCTGCTCCAGTTTTATTACTTCTCCTTTAAATATTGTTCATGACACAACTGGAAACCACATATCTGAATTATCTGTAAGCTTTAGTTACGAAAAAAAACCCCATTACAACAAATATAATTTTCATTAAACATTTAGGAACAGCGCCACCTGGAGTCCAAAAATGGTTCTATTGCATTCTGTGAGATAGCAGAGCCTCGCACATATTTCTCCACAGAATATCATAGCAATAGCTTCACCACTTTATGATAGTTTTAACAAAAATAACTTTTGAATAAAATATTTCCCAAAAGTGGAAGTGTCCTTGATTTTTTTTTTTTACTCATCACAAAAAACCCTACAGTATAATTATCCCATAGTAAAAGTTTACTGATCCTTTATAACTCTTTGATTGCCAGAGAGGTATCCAACACATTGCGTGCAATGCGTTGGATACCTCTCTGGATTTCAAAGGGTTAACAGGTAGAAGCTGAAGTTATTATTTGCTGCAAGCAGCTAAACCCACTCACCTTTCTAATTGGTGTCTGCTAAGCTTCTTATTGTTCAATGGAAGGAATTCTGGCCACACACACATGGAACAATGAGAAGGAATAACCACACAGAGCTTAGATGTGAGGCCGGGTGTATGCTGCAAGGTATTCTCAGCTCTTAACATTCTGTGAGGCTCAGCAACTGATATTAACTCATTCAGTGATGGAGGGTCTTCAAAGCCTTGGGAGAAGTGTGGAACTTTATAAACAAGTTTTATCTATTAACTTTTTGAGTGCCAGAGAGGTACGCAAGGCATTGCTCTGGCATTCAAAGGGTTAAAGGGATAGTAATACTTAGTTTTATCTTTATTTTATTTTGTAGGTATTAAAAAAACATGAAGAATGATATAAGTCTTATCTCTCAGACCTTTATGGTTCGAGCGATATTCACAAGCAAAGTTCCCCCCCCCCCGCCCCTTTTACCTAGTGTAAGCCATCTCTTCTCAGATGTGGAATGCAGTCCATAGACCAGACAGATAACAGAAGGGGACAATCTTCTTCCTGTGAGAACAATGAAGGCCCTGCCCCCATTGACAAGTTTTTCTGATTTTTCCCTTATCTTAATTGAAGATTGTCCCTCTGTGCAATCTACCTGGGCACCTCCCTTCTGCTCTGGCTGAGCAGTGTTACATCAGTAAAAGGGGCGGGAGGGGGATACTTTATCATTCAATTACTCTTGAACTACAACTGACAGAATTGAAATAACACTCTCCAAAGTCCAAATACTATGATGATTAATTAGAGCTGCTTTTATTATGAAACATTACTACCCCTTTAATTGTCAGTGAAGTTGAGATACATAATTATGGCATAAAGATCCTAATTAATCGGAGATCTCTCTAGCATTACGTGGGCTTTTAGCCCAGTTTAACTCAATCGGAATTTGGTGAATTTTGATTTCTCCCCTACAATGAAGTTGACTTCCCAAATTCCTCTTCTTTTCTGTCCAAGTATATTCCATAGTGCAGGAAGTTGGTCTTTTCACCAGAATTCCTCAGAGAGGCTGAAAGTGCTGTTGTTTGTATGTTTCCATTGTCTGACAGGACATTCCCTGATATTCCATTCAGCAGTTATGTATGTATAGTCATTAGTTTTAGTTATCATTATCAACCCCTTAACGACCGATGATGTCGCAGGACTGTCATAGGTTAATTTGACTTAAAGGGATAGTGCTGTTTGACGAAAACAGCAGCTCCGATTAATCTTTATAATATGTGGGCCATGGAGAGTGCTATTTCAATATTGTCATAGTTGTAGTTCATGAGTAATTGAATGTTAAATTATCCCCCTTCTGCCCCTTTTACTTAATGTAAACTGCCTCCCCTCATATGGAATCTGGTCTCTTGACCGGACAGCTCATAGCAAGGGACAATCTTTTTACTGTGACCATAAGGAAAACCCTACCCCCTTGACAGTTTTTCCTTATGCTCACTGAAGATTGTCCCTCTCTGCGATCCATCCGGACAGTCTTGCTGCTCTGAGGTGAGCAGTGTTACATCAGTAAAAGGGGTGGGAGGGGGATACTTTATCATTCAGCTACTCTTGAACTGCAACTCTGACCAATAACGGTCCTGCTGGAGCACTGAGAGCACTACTGGAGTCTGAAACTGACTGTTCCAAGTCCAGAGCGGTCAGTATCAGACCCTCATATTGCGAGCTGGCACATATGATCACACCTGTGCCAGCTCGCCGAATTAGATCAAAGCTGTCCTTAAGAAGAATCCACTCCCCAGGACTGTCGTCGTTAAGGGGTTAATTTTTTTATGAAAGTATTTTACCAGGAAGGATACACTGAGATTGCTTCTTGTTTTCAAGCATGTCCTGGGTAACCATTTTATCTACCTTAGAAGGATGAATTGACCTTGCCAAAACTAGAACCTGTGACCTTGAGGTCTGAACAGATTGTATAGCTGGCGTATTAACCAATTGAGCTTTTTCACCAGTGACAAAAAATTGCCCCATGTTAGAACTGAACACCCACCCTTTAAATTATGAGACTGAAACAATACCTAATTCACTATTTCTTTATTTGCATGTGACATGTGTTGCAGTCTTTTGCTATTTACTTTCAGTTTATAATCTGATAAAGTTAATAGACTCTAACAAATCTTAGGTGGGGCTTTTCTCTACAGGATATCTAATTCAGACTGTTAAAGCCTATTGTCTGTTGGGATGAGGTGTGAACTGAACACAGATTAAAATGGAGCTAAGTAAATACAGGCAACTGCAAGTCTAATTAAAATAAAGTTATATAAATAGATGTACCAGACTGTTGTATGAATAATGTCTAAAAAACAAAAGCCGTTTTCCCTTTAAATTACTATACAAGCCCTTTTATTTGCCTAAACACTGTCAGGATGGAGTCTACAGATTGTAGGATGAAATATCCATGTGTTTAATTGTGCGCAGGCCTCTGTTCAGAGGCAAGCCTTTAGAGGAATCGATATCTGAAATGCTCAGCTTCTTTCTTAATCTGGAGTAACAATACAGTGCATTGTCAGTCTAAAGAACGGCTAAAAGGGGTGCCCGGACAATGGTATTAGCACCAGGTATTTGTGAAATCACCTGGATAACTTCTTTTGGGATTTCACAGCCACAAAACAGTGAAGGCTTTGAAGTGGGAGTTCTGGGACTGCAGGGTGCTAGCTTAAGAAGTTGTTTTTGAAGTCATTTTCTGCTAGCCTGCAATTATCTCAGCTCAAGTTTGCTCCCCCTCTTGTCCACACACACACCTACACCTTTCTTAAGATGATCCTTGTCTAATCCAACTCTAAAACAAATTTGCAGAGACTGGTTATTAACCCTTCATGGCTAGGTCTAAGTCGGTTATACATAAACTGACCAGGCCTGCCGTTTAATGCTGGACACCTATTAAGTATATATAGTTCTGGGTTCAACTATGTCTTGGGCTGTCCTTTAGAAGTATATTTTCATAAATGCTTGCCTTTAAAAAGAAGGTCTGGTCACCTTATTCATAGAAACATAGAATTTGACGGCAGATAAGAACCATTCGGCCCATCTAGTCTGCCCTTTTCCTACTGTGAAAACCTCAAACCCTTTTTGGTCCTTGGTCTTTTCTTATGTTAAAGGGATAGAAATACTTTATTATTACTATCCCCCATACTGCAGATATTTACAAAATAATTGAATAGCCCCCAGGTTCATCTCCATACCTGGGAACTCTCAGGGTTTGACCCTGAGGCTCAGGGTTTTGGCCCAAATCTCAGGGTGAAAAGCCAAAATCTCAGGGTGTGAGAGTTCAGTGCTCCCTGTTATATATTCTGCTCCAGTTAACTGCTTCTTTAGTCTCTAAATTGGTACCACTTGTACCAGAAAGGCAGAGGGAGAAGTCCTGCTTGATTTGTGTGTGTTCAAGAAGTGATATCTGTAAGCTGTTGTGTATTAATGGCTCCGTGAATGCTGATTGGAGCGACTCTCGATTACAGCGATGAGGGATATATCGTGGATAATCTATATTGTGGGAAATTTAAGGGTTAATATTTACATAATCTCGGGGTCAGCTCATTTTGAAAGTTCCCAGGTATGTTCAGCTCTCAAACCTTTATGGTTTGAGAGATAACCGAAGGCAAAGTTCGCCCCTCCCCCCTTCCCTGAAGTCAGTGTTGTACTGACTGCAGGGGAAGTGTGTCCTACGACAGGCTTGCGACTCTGCAGCGGAGCCGAGATCACATTAGTGAAAAATAATTATTTCACTGAAATGGTCTTCTCCATGTGCTTGGTTTGTGCTTGGTTTGCAAACACACGTAGAAGACCATTTCAGTGAAATAATTCTTTTTCACTAACGTGATCTCGGCTCTGCTGCAGAGCCGCCTGATGAAAGTCAGACCGGATATCCCTGCAGTCAGTACAATGCTGACTTCAGGGAAGGGGGAGGGAGGGGGAACTTTGCCTTCGGTTATCTCTCAAACCATAAAGGTTTGAGAGATGAACCTGGGGGCTAGTAAATTATTTTGCAGATATCTACAGCCTTATGCCTATCCCATGAATGCTTAAATTATTTCACTGTATTAACTTCTACCACTTCTGCTGGTAGGCTAACTACTACCCTCTCAGTGAAGTAAAACTTTCTTACATTACATCTAAACCTGTGTCCCTCTAGTTTTAGACTATGGCCCCTTGTCCTAACATTTTTACTCATTTGAACTGTACTTCCATCCTGCACTTTGTTGAATCTCTTCATGTATTTGAATGTTTCTATCATATTCCGTCTCTCTCTTCTCTCCTCCAAGCTGTACATGTTCAGATCCTTTAGTCTGTCCTGATATTTATTTTCTTGTAAACCAGTCACCATTTTAGTAGCCCTTCTCTGAATTTTCTCTAGAGAATCTATATCCTTCTGGAGATGGGGTCTCCAGTACTGTACACAATACTCTAGGTGAGGTCTAACTAGAGATCTGTAGAGTGGCATAACCACTTCCATTTTTTCTGATACTAATGCCCCTAGATATACAACCCAGTACCCTGCTTGCATTCCCCACCACTTTATTACATTGCCTGCCTACATTTAAGTCATTAGAAATAATTACTCCCAAATCCCTTTCCTCTGTTGTCTCTGACAGCACAGTACTCTTAATAGTATATTTTTCCTTTGGATTTTTATGCCCCAAGTGTTTATTTTATGTCCTTGACAAATGACCTATAAAAATAAGGCGTCCCCTCATAATTCCAGACTGATTGTTAGGGGTGTTTTGAACAAAAATACATTGAGAACCACTGATATAATCCAACTCAACCCCATAAGAACTAAAGGGGAACATAATGAATTGTGTTTCACACCCATCTGGTCCTATATCCTTTGAGTGCCAGAGAGCTATCCAACCCATTGCATTACGATGCACTGGATACCACTTTGGCACTCAGAGGTTATTAAAGGGTTAAAAAAAGGCCATGAGTCCATGACTACCGCTATTCATTTCTGATAGATCAGGGGTTAATGCTACAAAGCTGCTCACCTGATCCCATACCGATTCCTGCACGTTGGAGTTAAGGCCTCCTCTTCTTACAGTTTGCCTGGTGACTGTTAATGTGGTCTGAGAACTTCATGTCTTCTCACACACAATATTACTACTGGAATCATGCAGACTGGGAACTTCAGATATGTGCAACTACAGCAGTTTGGTCTGTCTGTCTGTCTATCTTTCTGTCCATTAAATGAGGAGTTGGTAACCTTTGGTTCTCCTTTGGTGGAGACCGCAGCTCTTATTACTGTAGTTGCACATATCTGAAGTCCCCAGTCTGCATGCTTCCAGTAGTAATATTGGGTTTGAGAAGACAAGACGTTCTCAGACCACATTAACAGTCACCAGTCAGACTGTAAGAAGAGGAGGCCTTAACCCCAACGTACAGTAATCGGTATGGGATCGGCTGAGCAGCTTTGTAGTATTAACCCCTGATCTATCAGAATTGCATAGCGGTAGTCAGGGACTCATGGCCTTTTTTAACCCTTTAATAACCCTTGAGTTCCACTGATATCCAGTGCATTGTAATTCAATGGGTTGGATAGCTCTCTGGCACTCAAAGGATTTACGATCAGCTGGGTGTGAAACGCAATTCGTTATGTTCCCCTTTGGTTCCTATGGGGCTGAGTTAGATTATATCAGTGGATCTCAATGTATTTTGGTTCAGGACACCCCTAACAGTCTTAAAATCTGAGGGGACACCTTATTTTTATAGGTCATTTGTCAAGAACATAATTAAGGGTACAAATATATAGTTATTTTTAGTTATCACAATCAGAATTACAGAAATTAGCACATTGTCCATAACAGTTAAATATATATGAAAATCAAAATTAAAATTTTTGTCAGAGTCTTAATAGGAAAACTGTGGCAACCTATGCTGATTTCTACGGCCTGCTAAAGTGCCAAGCCACGCTGGTTGAGAACCACTGGTAGGCTTTACTTTTCCTGAAAGGCAAGCCCAACACTAGCTGTCTTTTAGGATTGTTCACATAACCAGCAAAGTTTTGGCTGTTAGTCACAGGCTTCCAGGGGCTGTTTTCTGATATCTACCTGCTCCTCCAATGGCTGACAGGAAGTGTGGCCTTGCATGATAATGGATGCTGGATATATCTCCATTGCATTGCTTTGGAAAGATTTCTAGCTTCCAAGATGTTGAGAGCTCCTTGTTTTTATAGGTATAGTCCCCTTTAATCCTTTGAGTACCTCTGGCACTCAGAGGGTTAAAGGCCATCTGAAAACATAATAGGTTACCATGTACATATAATGGTAAGAGCATTAAAGGGATAGTAATGGCTGAAAATAAATACAGGTCCGATTAATCCTCATATGCTGTGGGCCAGGTAGAGTGGTATTTCAATATTTTCTGATTTGTAGTTCAACTGTAATTCAATTCTAAAGGATCCCCCTCCCTCCCCTTTTCCTCTCCCTAGCTGCCTCCCCTTAGTTGTGGAATCCGGTCCTGGGACCGGACAGCTTGCATATTTCTCAGATCTGTAACGGGTTAACATAACTGTGTGCATTGGGTGGAGTTTGTGTCCTGTGGTCATCATACCTGGGAACTCTCAGGGTTTGACCCTGAGACTCAGGGTTTTGGCCCAAATCTCTGGGTCTCAGGTTGAAGAGCCAAAATCTCAGGGTGAGAGAGTTCAGTGCTACCTGTTATATATTCTGCTCCAGTTAAGTGCTTCTTTAGTCTCTAAACTGGTGCCACTTGTACCAGAAAGGCAGAGGGAGAAGTCCTGCTTGATTTGTTTGTGTTCATGCAGTGATATCTGTAAGTTGTTGTATAGTAATGTCTCCGTGAATGCTGAATGGAGCGACTCTCGATTACAGCAATGAGGGATATATCGCGGATAATATATATTGTGGGAAATGTAAGGGTTAATATTTACACAATCTCAGGGTCAGCTCATTTTGAGAGTTCCCAGGTATGGTGGTCATACCTGGGAACTCTCCGGATTTGCCCCGGAGACTCCGGTTCTGACAGAGCTTTACCGGGTCTCCGGGGCAGAGGCTGATTCCTCCGGATGTGTGGAGTTTCTATTGAAACTCTGCCACATCTGCTTTTTCTCCTGCTGTTCCTCCTTCCCCAGCCTTCTGTGTGACACCTTTAACCCTCTGAGTGCCAGAGTGGTAAGGAATGCATTGCTTTGCAATGCATTCCGTACCACTCTGGCACTCAAAGGGTTAAGTCCCCCCCACACTCGCTGCAAGCCCCGCCCATTTTTGACGCGATTAGCGTCATTTTTGTCGCCCCCTGCTGAACAGAGGACTACCCTCCGGGTAGCCCTCAACTGGAAGTTCCCAGGTATGCCTGTGGTCCTGTTAGCAACTGTCATGTCTGTCTCCATAGGCATGACATGACTGATTGAAGTCATAGGAGCCATTAGGATTTTCTGGTCATAGTAAGGTACAGCAAGCGGGGCTTATAATTAGGAGGTGTTCTCCTTTAAACACGTTGGGTACCAACATTACTGCTTTGCCATTTAGAATGTGTTTAGGGAAACAAAGTGTGGGCATTCACCTGTTGAGCATGCACAGGCAAACATTTTTGCCCCAGGCAAGAGAGAAAAAATGCTTTATTTCCTTTGTATCCCAAATCGAAGTGGCATTGGGGTGCAGTGCTTGCATGTCTTAAGTGACCACACATCACATATATCGTGAGAGGTGGAAAAAAGCAATTCCTCTGGGTTATGCACTAAGATGTCTTAAAGAGGAGATGACTTCTCCTGTGATATCACTTCTCCAGTTTTTATGTTATTATATAGAACCAATGCACTAAGATCTGTAACGTTGGAGAAATCGTAGTGCATTGACTCCATAGAATAACATAGGAACTGGGGAGTTTAGAACACTGCAGAATTTACCTCCACTTTATCACCTGTTTATCACCTCTTTATCACACCTTAGTGCATCTTCCCTCTGGAATTTCTCTATCTCGGTGGATCAAAGTTCTTTTAGTATGCAACTGAAAAAATTCCTCTTTGTTGCCAGGAAAGCATAACATGCTCTATGGGCGACCAGAAGAAGGAAGAGAGTCCCGACAAAAACGTTTATCCAAAGACTGGGCCATGTACACAACGTTAACCCTTTGAGTGCCAGATGGGTACGCAACGCATTTTTAAGGTGGAATAATTCTAGGGCAAACCAGCTGTACCGTTTGGAATAAAATGAAGAGTTTCATTGGTTTAACCCTTCGAGTGCAACGTAATGCGTGGGCTACCTTTCTGGCACTCAAGGTGTTAAATGGGGCCTTTAACTGTATAAATGCCAAGAAGGTCCCCAATGCATACAACGCCCCATTTAAATTGATGGGAATTTGGTGAAACGTTAATTGGTGCAGCTGATGTGATGTGGTACCGAATATCTCTACTTAAAACTTATTCCTATCGACTACTGTTCTCAAGATAAATATGACAGTATTACAGTACCTTTCCATAGACGGCTTTAACCCCTTAACGACAGATGACTTACCAGGTACGTCCCTCAGAAACTGTCACTTAGTGACAGAGGACGTACCTGGTAAGTCACGGAAGTCCGCGTCTCCGTGCGGCTGCATGCCGCTCGGAGACTCCGGACTTCTTTGAAAAAAAAAAAAAAAAATGTTCGGCGGGCGTTAAGGTGACAGCCGCGTACGAACGCGGCTGTCACTAAGGGGTTAATTTAAAGAAAAAGAAAATTGCCACTTAATGGCATGAGCCAAAAACATTAAACCCTTTGAGTGCCAGAGAGGTATCCAACCCATTGCAATGCTGGAGGACCAATAATCAACTGTCCCTGGGTTTAAAGCTCCATTTAAACGAATGGCGCACCTGGTTTACCCCAGAATTGTTTCAGTACATCTGCTTCAGTTTCTGCCATTTGCCACTATGCACAGAATTATGAGGCTCAGTAAAAAAAGACGTGGAACAGTTTGGGGGTAAACCAGCTTCGGAATATGGGACAAATAAGAGGGTTTACAGATATACTATCTCAGGTGTTTAACCCCTTGAATGCTAGATAGATCCCTAGTACTTTGTGAAGAAAATCCTTGGTAGCCTATAGCACCCATTGGTGCTAAATAATTGCCAGTAAATGGCTATATAATCTGAAAAGGCTTTGGGATTACTGACCACACCCACAAATCAGATTGAAGGCGTGTCCAACACAGATAAGGTATCCCTCAAAATCTGGACCTTATTCAACAAGCTAAAATAGATATAATATTTGCATCCAGCTGCACCATAGGGCAGAAATTAACCCTATGATTTCCAGAGGAGTATGCAACGTAAAGGGTTAAAACTCTGTTTGATTTAAATGGGGCTGTAAACCCCATTAATGCTCGAAAGATCTCCCAATGCATTGCTTTACAATGTGTTGGAGACCTCTCAAGCATTCAAGGGGTTTAATTACCCTATTTAATTCAGTTGGATTTTTTTTTTATTTTATTTCAAAACTGTGGCTGCAAAAGGTTTGCTCCAGAATGGCACTTCTTTATCCTGATGAATAACACCCACTCTGTGAGTGGTACTTGCTTCTCACAAGTTTAGGGAATTGATGTATCAGGTATTGATGGAGCCTTAGAAATGTACAGAGGTCAAAGTCTCAACAGGCAAGTAGTACAGATTGCTTTGTAATCAATTGCACATGATTAGAGGTAATGCAGAAAGCAACAGTCATCATTATCATCTGTTTGATCTCTGCTCAGTACCATCTTGTGAAAGTTACGAGACATTTCTGCTTTGAAGTAAACAGCAATATAAGTAATTCAGGTAGCTGTTTACAAAAGGTTACTGCTTCGATAACACTAGAGGGTCGATGCTTTTTTACCACATAAGCAATAAGGCTGCGTGCCGGGACAGAGCGTGGACTCCTCTGTGCTTCTAATAAGTGTTTTATGATCTAATGTTAAAGATAACCCGATGCCTTAGCCTTTGTATTGTACACCCGTAATAGACTGACATACCTGCTTCATTTCTAGTGGCTCAGCAAAATCACTTGAAGTCTCCATTGGTGTTCATAAATAATACTACTGCATTGTTGACTTCCTGTGGATTCTATGAACTAATATCACCAGATAGGTGTGAGAAGGAAGATTTTTAAATCCTTTAATGGGGATGTATCACCTCAAAAAAAAGTTTTTACCATACATCTTGTTAATACAGTAGTAGTAGGAAAGGTGTTTTTTTTTGTTTGTTTTTAAGTACTTTTAAAGATATTCCATCTTCACTCTTCTTGACTGCCTAATCTCCTCCCACCTCCCTCCCAGCTGCCCCAGGGACAGTGTTCACGCTTCCCTTCAGTGCGCTGTGAATGTCTTCTATCGTTACATCAAGCTCCGGTTAGCTTTATACTGAAGTTGCATTTTCCAGAGTTCCCAGATTTTCAGCAAAGAACCAATTTAGTCCTGTGATCAGACAGAAGAAATGCTGCACTGGATGCACAAGACACCAAAGTGTCTGAATTTCCCCACAAATATTAATGGACCTAAGCAAGTCAACCATTAAGGAATCCCATTTACAGGCTGCTTTTAAAGGGATAGTAATCCTATATAATAATTTGCTAAATCGTGTGTAACGCAGCGACATGCGCAGTACACACCGCTGTGCGTGCTGCAGTCATGCGCAGTAGAGACTGCCCGCGCCACGGCTGATACAGAGCTGGGAGCTCTGAAGGAGCGTCCAGATCTGTATCAGCCATGGCGCGGGCAGTCTCCACTGCACGTGACTGCCCCGCATCCGGGTGGCTGTGACACTGTGGCCCGTGTAACGGGCTGTTCAACTAGTACTTAATAATTGCTAATCCCTATATTAAAGTCATATGAAAAAGAAATGTATTGCCCCCAGTGTCATCTCTCAATCCTTTATGGTTTGAGAGATGATCGCTCCTAAAGTTCCCCCTCCCTCCCCCTTCCCCGAAGTCAGCGTTGTAGCTGACTGAAGGTAAATCCGGTTTTACGCTCATCAGGCGGCTCTACAGCAGAGCCAAGATCACGTTAATAAAAAAAAATCTTTCACTAAAACCGTCTTCTACATGTGCTTACAAACCAAGCACACGAATAAGACCATTTCAGTGAAAGATTTCTTTTTTATTAATGCGATCGCGGCCCTGTTGCAGAGCCGCCTGATGATCGTAAGACCGGATTTCCATTCAGTCAGCTACAACACTGACTTCGGGGAAGGGGACGGTCGTACGACAGGCTTCTCTGCAGTCAGCTAGAACGCTGACTTCGGGGAAGGGGGAGGGAGAGGGCAACTGTAGGAGCGATTATCTCTCAAACCATAAAGGTTTGAGAGATGACACTGGGGGAAATTATAAAAATACAAAAAAGGAAGGGAGCAAAACCAGGAGACACACCCTGTGATGAATCAAAACAGTTCAGTGGACCTTCACCAATCACCCAAGTGAGTTATACTCACAAGATAAAATGCTGTAGATACACTTATGTGCACAACAGCATAAAACGCTCAGAGGGATTATTAAGGCTGCCCTCCAATCAGCAACTCAGTAGTCTTCCAAATGGACCAAAATCAGCTCCTTCCCAAAACGCTCTCCCCAAAGCGATAAACCATATACATGCAACAGAAGAATGGAAGGAACGCCCAATAGTGTATTATTGTCTTCAACAAATTAACTGGTTCATTAAATCTTAAGGATGGGTACTCACAATTCAGGTGGTCAGTTCTAAGACTGACTAGCTCGCATTAGGAGAAATACCCGTCTCCAACCGGGAACAGCAGAAGGTAAATAAGGTCCCACGTGGCTCCAGTATAAAAATGTATATTTTAATAAAAATCGGAATATAACATATAAATAAAACAAGTATTACCCAGTGTATTGATATCTAATGCGTTTCGTGGCTTAACACGCCACTTTTTCAAAGATAGAATCTATATCTGGGATATAAGTCCTTATATCCCAGATATAGATTCTATCTTTGAAAAAGTGGCGTGTTAAGCCACGAAACGCGTTAGATATCAATACACTGGGTAATACTTGTTTTATTTATATGTTATATTCCGATTTTTTTATTAAAATATACATTTTTATACTGGAGCCACGTGGAGCCTTATTTACCTTCTGCTGTTCCCGGTTGGAGACGGGTATTTCTCCTAATGCGAGCTAGTCAGTCTTAGAACTGACCACCTGAATTGTGAGTACCCATCCTTAAGATTTAATGAACCAGCTAATTTGTTGAAGACAATAATACACTATTGGGCGTTCCTTCCATTCTTCTGTTGCATGTACACTGGGGGAAATACATTTCTTTTTCATATGACTTTTATATAGGGATTAGTAATTATTAAGTATTATTATCCCTTTAACACAGGGACCGTTGTGACGGTCTTGGCACATCACTAGTTATTAAGGAGTTAAACTTACAGCTACAGCACGTGTTGCTCAATTGTGGGACTCTTTGTTGTCCCGGTGGGGGGGGGGTGACCCGGGACGCGGGACACAGACCCCAAATAAGGGACAGTCCCAGGCATTCCGGGAAGTGTGGTCACCCTAGTGTGATGAGCTCCACTGGCCTTGTGAATTTTTTGTCCCCTGACAGCTTTTGAATTTTTATAAGGCAGTCAGGTATATTTATTTTTGTATTGAAATAGATAGTTCTCTCTTCCTCTACAATAAGCTTTAAGTCTAAATGAGAAATCCAGTAAAGAAAATCCCAACCTACTGTTGTTTATTACAAAGCAAGCATTTGCTGATAATGAATTGCACTGTGTAGCTTTAATTACAGAAGAGTTCCATTGGAAAAATAATGCAATAAATATAAGTAACTGCTGTATGACATACACCTACCTAGGTAAGCTCTTCTGTTTACTTAAAGGGATAGTAATACTTCATTTTTTCTTTATTTTATTTTGTAGGCATTAAAAAAACATGAAGAACGATATAAGTCTTATCTCTCAAACCTTTATGGTTTGAGAGATATTCACAAGCAAAGTTTCCCCTCCCATCCCTTTTACCTAGTGTAAGCCATCTCTTCTCAGTTGTGGAATCAAGTCCATAGACCAGACAGATAACAGCAGGGGACAATCTTCTTCATGTGAGAACAATGACAGCCCTGCCCCCCTTGACAAGTTTTTCAGGTTTTTCCCTTATCTTAATTGAAGATTGTCCCTCTCTGCAGTCTACCTGGGCACCTCCCTTCTGATCTGGCTGAGCAGTGTTACATCGGTAAAAGGGGCGGGAGAGGGATACTTTGTCATTGAATTACTCTTGAACTACAACTCTGAAAGAATTGAAATAACACTCTCCAAAGTCCAAATACTATGACGATTAATTAGAGCTGCTTTTATTATGAAACATTACTATCCCTTTAAGAGCACTTATTGCTAAATATATTGTTACCCTTTAATGTGAACCTAATAAGATATTAAAGGAACATAAATACTTCCTAATAATATACTCCTATATACTATAATATAGGTATGAAATCCTAATGGCCAATAAGAATCAATTCTACTTGCATTGGTTCCCCAAATTAATGTTTATTTTGGTATCCTGTCCATGGAAGCAGACATGATTTTTTGTTTCCTGTCTCCAGGACCCCAGACACTTCAGGTGAAGCATTTTTCAGAAGGAGGGAAGATTTCTATAGGAGCAGTTTAGGGTCCTAAAGTCCACAATAGAATCACGTCCCCATCCGTGAACAAGATATCCAGTTCTAATGAAAGCTTCATTTTTTGGGTACCAAGACACATAGAATTGATTCATAGTGGTCATTAGGATTTTTGTGCCCAGGTTATAGAAAGTGGATGTTTATTATCAGGTGAGGCTAATGTTCCTTTAACCCTTTGAGTGCCAAGCAGACCTGCTGGCCTTCAGCAGTGTTGCGATGTGAGCAGATGTGCCTACACTCCATAAGTCCAGCGGTGCTGCTTGGTAAAGCAGCTTCACAATGCACTGGAGATCTGTCTAGCATCCAAGTGGTTAAATTATAGCTTCTAAAGCAGTATATAACTGGAACAAGGGCATTAAGGACTATCTGGCCACACCCACAATTCAGAATGTTGGTTTGTCCAGTTTATCTGAGGCTCCCCTCAAAATATGGAGCTCTACGCAGCTGCCTTCTCTACCTATTGGGAAATCCATCCCTGGGAGTAGGGGGAGTTTTGTGTTTGGGGAGACTACTACAACTACTAATCATCATCATCTTTTTGTCTATAGAATAACAGCTACCACTATAGTCTATTGCTGTCAATGAATGAATGAATGAATTAATATGTTTATTTATATAGCGCCACAAGTATACACAGCGCTTTACAATTTCAGGGTTTAAACAATACAGGGTTACAGGTGCTTTGTAGAGTGAAGCATTGGGTGTGAGGTCCCTGCCCAAAAGCTTACAATCTAAAGTGGTAATGGGAGACATACAGAGTACATTAGGGTCAAGTGCTGAATACAGTGCTAGTTCTGATGATGATGATAGAGGACATCAGTAATGTAAATAGTTTATAAGAGCGCTTACTGTACAATATCAGTGCCTTCTAGCATGTTGAGATTTTATCCATGAGGTGCGTTTTTAAGTGAGATTTGAAGGTTATCAGAGAGGTGCAGTGGCGCAGGTTGGATGGTAGAGCATTCCATAGATACGGCGCAATGAGAGAAAAAGGTTTGATACGTGACAGAGCTGTAGACACAAAAGAAGCTGAGAGAAGACAGTCACTGGCTGAACGTAAGTGGCGGGATGGGGTATAATGGGAGATCAGAGTGGAAATGTAAGAAGGAGTAGAGGAGAGAAGTTTCTTGAAAGAGAGAAGTAAGATTTTGTAAGATATCCGGAGTTTGATAGGTAGCCATTGGAGAGTTTTGAGGAGGAGTGGGGCAGGGACAAACCTAGGTGACAGAAGAGTAATTTGTGCTGCAGAATTCTGTATATATTGAAGTGGATGGAGATGGGAAGCAGGAATGGCAGACAGAAGAATGTTGCAATAGTCCATGCAGGAGAGGATGATTGCGTGTGCAAGAATTTTAGCTGTGGAGGAACAGAGGAAGGGATGGATTTTAGCAATGTTACGCAAGAGAAAGTGACAGAATTTAGTAATGGCATTAATATGAGCAGAAAATGAGAGAGAGTTATCAATTATCACCCCTAGACACCACGTTTCTGAGACTGGATTTATGGTAGTGCAATTTACAGTGACCTGGAAGGGCGCTACAGGGCCAGTCCTAGGTGGAATGAGGAGTAGCTCAGTTTTAGGCATATTGAGTTTGAGGTGCCTATGAGCCATCCAGTCTGAGATAGCCAAGAGGCAATCTGTGACTTTAGCCTGGACATCAGAAGTGAGTCGAGGTGCAGATAAGTAAATCTGGGTGTCATCTGCATAGAGGTGATATTTGAGACCAAATGAGTTAATAAGAACACCAAGTGTTATTGTATAAAGAGAAAACATAAGTGGTCCTAGAACAGAACCTTGAGGAACCTCAGCAGAGAGTTGGACGGGAGAGGATGAAGAGGTGGCAGAGGAGACACCGAAGGATCTGTTAGATAGATAAGAGGAGAGCCAGTCCAGTGCTGTGTTGCAGATTCCTAAAGAGTGAAGAATGGGGAGGATGACAGCATGATCAACACTATCAAAAGCTGCTGAGAGATCAAGCAGGATAAGAATTGAATAGTGACCTTGAGATTTGGCAATGTGTAGATCATTGACCACTCTTGTAAGAGCAGTTTCAGAGGAGTGAGCTGTGCGAAATCCAGATTGTAAAGGGTTGAGCAGATTGTATGTGTTGAGGAAGTCAAGCAGGTGTGAGTAGGCTAAGCGTTCCAAGAGTTTAGAGGCAAAAGGCAGAAGAGAAACTGGTCAACAGCTAGAGGGTGTGTTACTGTCAGAAGAGTTGTTCTTGAGATTGGTTTTATTAAGGCATGTTTGAAGTCATCAGGAAAGGTAGCAGTGGCAAAGGAGGAGTTAAAGATTTGTAATAGGACAGGGATGGGGAGGCTAATCCTCCTCTGGCCTTCATTATTCACCTTTTATGCTTATACTTTGCCCAGAAACTGCTAGCTTATCACCATACCTGGGAACTCTCAGGATTTCCCCCCGGAGACTCCAGTTTTGACACTGCTTTACCGGGTCTCCGGGGCAGCGGCTGATTCCTCCAGATATACGGAGTTTCTATTGAAACTCTACCAACTCCTGTTGTTTCCCCTGTTGTAACTCCTTCCCAAGCCTTCTTTTGAGATCTGTCTCACACTTTTAAGCCCTCCACCCCTGCACGTGTCAAGTCCCGCCCCTTTTTGACGCAATTTGCATCATTATTCTCGCCCCCTGCTGCACCAGAGGACTCCCCTCTTGGTGGACCTCAATGGAAAGTTCCCAGGTATGCTTATCACCCAGGGGCATAACTACAGGTGGTTGTGATGGAACCTGACATCCAAAAAGGCCCATCTTCTCTGGTGCCCGGTAGGTTCTTCTAGTTACTCCCCTGAGAGAATATGTTTATTAAGGGGCCCAAAAATGTTGAACTATTCCCTCCAATTACCTTTTATCCATATATTGTATCCCCTGTTTCCAGAAAGTTGTAGATTATTGCCCTATTTGTTTATTGTCACCTTAAATGCATCTAGGAACTGGACACGTAACTTCCATTTAAGGTAGTTTATTTACAAAATGGTACAAAGACATATGAATATAAAGCAGTTCATAATTATAAATGAATTTAGAAAACTAGAGGCAAATATATACATAAATATATTATAGTATATAAATACAGTAACAAAATAAGCAGACACTTGCATACAATAAATTATGTATAAATAGTGCATTTAAAACCAAGTGCTTAGTCAAAAAGAACACTCTCTGTGTTATGCATAGTAACAATTCTATATATTTGGGTTTCTAAACAATGTATCACATGTGCCTTGTAACCCTTTGAGTGCCACGCAGGTATCCAGTACATTGAAACACATTGCATTGGATACCTGTCTGATACCCAAAGGTTTAAAGGGCAATAATATTGTAGCAGTCATTGGCTCTTAATTTTTTAACATATGGTCTTACTTAGGTGTCCTTTATATAGCAATCAGTTATTGCTATATACTTTTATTTGCATTTAACCATTTGAGTGCCAGATGGTACGGTGCATACCCCTCTGGCACTCAAAGGGTTAACATCTGTTGTAGTGCATTGCTAATTGTTTCCGTTTAAAATTTGCTAAAAGATAGTGACTTGAGTGGCTCATAAGGGTGCAGCTGACCCTCTGGCACTCAAAGGGTTAACATCAGTTGTACTGCATTGCTAATTGTTTCAGTTTAAAATTTGCTAAAAGATAGTGACCCTTATGAGCCACTCAGGTCTATTTGCATCTACTGGTTGTTGGTCAAAGGTGTAATCTTGAGTGAGATCTCTGTACAAAGGAAACTATAGATATAAAGCAAACTATATAGAGACGCGGCTGTTTTGTGGACTCCTACAATATGTTAAACAAATAGAGTCACTTATTCCTAGAATATATTTCCCCTTTCATTTCTATATCCCTTTAAGTGCCAGAGGGGTTTCCAATGCATTGCTTTGGATGCCACTTTGGCAATCAAAGGGTTAAAGTATTGTTTAACGTACATATTAGAGATTTTCTACTTAGTAAAACAAGTCAATGCCTCCCGGTAGAATTTCATTAGTACAGCTTTACAGGACAACGTTTTAACCCTTTGAGTGCCAGACGGGTACACTACGCATTGCTCTGCAATGCGTTGTGTACCCCTCTGGCACTCAAAGGGTTAATGAAACTGCAGTCTGTGGTCTACGTTGGCTGGCTCTGTTGCTGTTTATAAAACCATTAGTTTGGAAACCAAACCCCCCCTATAGGCAGAAGGATAAAATGCTGTTTTGTGGTCTGTGTACCAGGTATGAGATGTAATAATTTTTGAACCAAAAATATATTCCAGCAGAAGGAGTACTTTTGTTTTACACAACAGGAAAAGCCCTATGCCATATTTTCATAAAACATTATCCCTCTGATTGCCAGACGGTTACGCAACACATTGCAGTGTGTTGCGCACGCCTCTCATACGCAAAGGCCTAAAACATGACTATTCCTTTATTCTATGTCTTTTACTCTGTTCCAGAAATGACTGAACTCCTCTCAGGCCCAGTACAATAACCCCCTTATTAAAAATGTTAAAATAGGAAATGAGTGAGAATTCTTCATCTGAAATGGATTTTGGCTGTTTAGTAAACACCTCTATTATGTGTGACAGGATTCTGTCAGGTATTAACTATTGCCTGCCTCCCATTGGTTGAACGTGCCTCCTTCTCAGCCAATGACTGAAGAGGTAGTGTGGCCAATATTCTATTTCTGATTTCACTGATGTCAGAGTAAGTAGCAAGGACTAAGGTTTGAGATTAACCCTTTGAGTGCCAGAGGGGTAGGCAGCACATTGCTTTGCAATGCGTTGCCTTCCCCTCTAGCTGGCATTCAAAAGGTTAAGGGTAGGATGCAAAAAAGTGGAACAGTAGCGATATAAATGTATGTGTTATTTGTGATTGTTCACGTTTTGATGCAAAAAACATACTGAAGCATTGATGCTGACTAGCACATGCTCCTAAATGAACCCTTTGAGTGCCAGAATGATACACATCGCATTGCAGAGCAATGCGTTGCACACCCCCTGGCACTCAAAGGGTTAACTGCAAAGTTAGCCAGCCGTATAAAAAATGTGTACTAACTGCTTTGCTGAATTAGGAGGAATCGCTAATCCTCTCACAAAACGGTGGACATTTTAGCCACGCCATCTTTTTTTAAATACATATGCTAAAAAGCACAAAAGTGTGCTAATTCACATAAAACGTACGCAATTCAGTAACATTTTGCCAATAATATTTTTTCTATCAAAAGTACATTGCAGTTAGCTATAGCGTATGTTTCTTGCATTCCACCCTTAACTCTTTGAGTGACAGAGGGGTACGTAACGCATTGCTTTGCAATGCGTTGCGTGCCCCTCTGGCACTCAAAGGGTTAATGGATGTATATTAGAGCAGGGATAGTGAACCATTGTACCTCCGTCAGTTGGAGACTTCTATGATTCCAAAGATTTACTACCCCAGTACTATATTTTGGGGTCAAATGCACTGCTAAACACAGCACCATATATTTCAAATGAGAGTTTCATAGGATTTGTCAGATCTGGTGTTGTTTTTGAACCAAAGGGATCTTTTGTAATATATAAGCTTTTTTTGGCTCGGGGTGTGTGTGGGGGGTAGATTTAGTGTTACTGACCCAGATACATATAGGCAGGGAAGATAAAGCTCTTGAGAAGCAGATCTGTTATACATATTTCTGAATTATGAAATTATCTCCAGTTATGGGCGGAGTGTCTTCATGGTACAGAACTGTACTTAATAATCCTGCAATGCAAGAGGTTCTTCACAAGTCACAAGCTTAAAGGAATAGTAGTGTTTTAAAATAAATGCATCTCCGATTATCCTTTGTAGTTTTTGTTCCATGTAGAGCGTTATTATCATTCTCTACGATGTGTAGTTCCAGAGTAATTGATTCATAGTGTCCCCCATCCCACCCCTTTTACCTATGTAAAGCTGCCGGTGGCGTAACTAGAAGCCACCGGGCCCTGGTGCAGAAATTGCCATGGGCCCGCCCCCCCCCCAACCACATTGCCTCCACATTGCCCCCCCAATCTTCACATTGCCCGTGGTCCATCTCCTACCCGCTCCCTTGCGGTTCTCAGTAATGCAGAGAGCTGGGAGATGATGTCATCTCCCAGCGCTCTGCATTACTAGAGTGCCAGGAGAGTTGCTGCGGGCGCGTGGCAATGGGGTCACAGGGGGCAGCCGGACACCTGGAGTGAACCCTATTGTTACTCCACTGAAAGCTGCACAGCAAGACCGGCTGGATGGATCGCAGCAAGGGACAATATTCTGTTAGCATAAGGAAAAACCTGCCCTCTTCCTTCAAGGGGGACAGGGCTTCCTTATGCTCACAGCCAGAAGATTGTTCCTTGCTGTGAACTGTCCGGTCAAGAGACCAGATTCTACATCTGAAGGGAGGCGGCTTACATTAGGTAAAAGGGACGGGAAGGGGATGCTTTATGATTCAATTACTCTGGAACTACACATTATTGAGAATGATAATACCACTCTACATGGCCCAAAAACGATAAAGAATAATGGAGATGCATTTATTTTGAAACATTACTAACCCTTTAACTGCCACAGCATCTTAACTGAAACAGTCATTACATTCATATCCATATCTTGCTGCCTTTTCCACTGAAAACTGTCATGAGAAAATCCTGCTTCCTTGTCTTGGAGTGGTCTTGAAGCAGTGTTGAGCAAAAAGGGTACAAGCCTGGAAGCCATTGGATATTGAACTGCATATATGGAAATTCATATTATTATTCCTAAAATATTGAAAAGCTTGTTCTTGGAGTAATTGTGGCATATTCTTCTCAATTTTTACTTTTTTCCCCCTTCCATTATAGTGCCCTCTTGCATACCAGAGGGGCATGCAGCACATTGCTTGGTAATGGGTTGCATACCCCTCTGGTTCTCAAGTGGTTAATGTGACCTTAATATATTATTATACAATGAATAGAAGATGATCTTTAGCAGTAAAAGTGTCCTAGAGGAGTCTCTTTACTTATCTTCCTCAGGGCTGTCCAACAGGGGTTCTCAGTGTGTCTGAGAACTCCGTAGCCTTCAGTATATTAAATTTTGTTTAGTAGGTCCTGGCCTACCCGCCATGTGGGTCCACAAGTAATCCGGCTCACCCTACCAGAAAGGTGAACAGCTGTAGAGTATCACTCTTCCACTGATCAGTGCCTGAAGTCTTTAGAAGTCATATATATCAGCCATCTCCTCCATTTCTTGTCCACGTTCATAGACATGACAGTTATTTTTTCTGAAAGCTCGGAATGTCTAAAAATTCCAGGTGATCCAAACCATCAATGAATGGTGCTCTTTTCTTTTCCATATTGAACTGAAATCTATAGTCATCGTCCTCTACATCACTGCTGGGGTCCATGGGCACCCAATTGATCACAGGTAGAAAGTGGGACAATGGCAGGAAGCCTTTCCCTCTGTAATGCTGCTTCTGTTTGCTCAAGGAGACCGCTATTCCATACTTCTGGGATTTGTACATGTTATATCCATCAGGGAGAAGCTCCTCTTCAAATGAACAGTCTTCCTGGGAATAACTGTGCTGTAAAGAAAAGGTAAAGCGATGTCTTAGATACTTCATTCTCCAAAAAGTGGTGTTTTAGGACAGTCAGTTTATTTGGAAATAAAAATATTGCAGTTTCCCAAACCTGTCCACAAGAACCTCTAATGGGCCATACTTTTAGGATTTTCCATGAGCGCAGTTGAGTAAATTTAAATGGCAACTAGCATGTGTATTTGCCATAGACAGATCTTCTTCCCTGGAAGCAGACCTGCCGACAAAGCCCAGACTGCGTTTTAAGTTCTGGCAGACCCATGGTGATGCAAAATGAAGTCTGAAAAGAGGACCTGGGGCTACCTTATTGGTCCTGCAAGAACAAGCTGAACTGAAGTCTCATTGGTCCCCATAGACCCTCTACACTGGCCTTGACAGTCTGATAAGTCTGACACACGGGGAAGATTCACTAAGTGGTGATAAAGAGGTAATAAAGTGGTGATGACTTCTCCAGTGATATCACTTCTCCAATTCCTCTGTTATTCTATGGAGCCTATTCACTAATATCTCCTAAGTTGAAGACATTTTGGTGCATAGGCTCCATAGAATTACATAGGAACTGGAGAAGCGATACGTTGTTTTTGCATTCAATTCTACTTTTTCAGCTCTACACAATGCAAAATATTTTTACTGGGACATTACTAACACTTTAAATGTAACCCCTTGGATGACAAAAAGGTCTACAACACATGGCTCCAGCCTCCAAAGGAGTTCACTAGTAAAACGCTATTTCTGTTAGCATCAAGAAAACAGGTGTACTATGAATAACTGGGACAATTCTGGAGCAAACCAGCTGCACCATAGGGGACAAATAAAATTCCCATTCATTTAACCCTTTAACGACCTCCTGATCCGGCGCATGGGCAGCTGTTAAGGACCACAAGGCATTTTTTTTTTTTTTTGCTCAATGGATTCCTGGGTCACCGAGCGGCATGCAACCACGTTGCGACCCCATAATTCCATGACATGCCAGGACTGTCACCAGTTGTTAAGTGCTTGAACCGGCGTGACGGTCCTGGCATGTCAAGGGTCGTTAAGGGGTTAAACATGCAACCTCTCTAGCTTTTAAGGGGTTAAAAGTTCCTTTTCAATCAACAAGAATATTTTAATTTGCCCCCTGAGGTGCAGGTGGTTTGCCCCAGAAGTTAGACGATTTGGCTTAGTGGCCTCAGCCTTTGCACAGTAGCACTGTGAATTCATTCTGTATCCCACACCCAGACACAATCGCTTCGCCTTTTTATTGAACCAAAGTTCATTCACCTGATCTGACTAAGCCAAAAAAATAAATCGCAAGGTATAAGTGTGATTGTGCAAAAGGTTAAAAAGGGTCAGATTAGAAATATGTTTAAAGGAATCCTGAACCCGTCGGGCAGATAAGAAAAATGTATATATATATATATTTTTTTTTTTTTTTTTTTCCTTTTAGAAGCCAGGGTTGAAAAAACTGTGGCTGTCAAGCTGTTGTTGGACTACAACTCCCATCATCCTTGGCCAGCCAACAACAACCAGTGGTTCACAGTTTGCCGACCCTTGATCTAGCTGTTTGTTTTTAAAACCCTTTGCAATGCTTTGGGTACCTCTGAAACTCAAGGGTTAATAGCAGGATTTATATCTAGGCTGTATTCATAAAAGGGAAGACTAGCAATTCTGGGGCAAACCAGCTACATCACTGGGGAGAAATTCAAATTCTCATTGAATTAAGTGGGCCTTTTAACTCCTTGAATGCTAGATGTGTTTCAGAGCTCTCTAGAATTCAGGGGACTTAAAACAAACATTGAAATATTTTGGGAAATTTACATGTGTTCTCATTGGCACAATTGGTCTGAACCAGTATTGCTATTTATGCAGAGAGCATCAACTTCACCAATGGGAACAAGTCAAGATTACTTAAATGTGCATTGATTTAACCCTTTGAGTGCCAGAAAGGTATACAATGTATTGCGTTGGAGCTAGCATTCAGGGAGTTAAAATCTCCATTTAGATCAATGGGGATTTTTAATTCCCCTCATGGTAGAGAACTGCTCATTTGTTTCTATACATAAAGGGGATGTTTCACCCCTTTGCAACTTTGGCTACATCGTTTCTTTATATATTATAAATAATGAAAAGTGTAAACATTTAAAAAAAAAAACAACAACACTTGTTTGGGGAAATTAAAAGAATAAATGCAGTTCTGTACCCACTTCCGGGCAGACTGTGTTTAACAGATCTGTACCGCAGTCTGACGCTTCTATCCAGCCTCCTCCAATGACGGAGGCTTTCTGTCTGTAAGCTGGAGTGCTCTCATTGGCCAGAAATCGATCTCTGCCAATGAGAGTGCTCCATCTTACAGACAGACAATCTCCGTCACTGGAGGAGGCTGGATAGAAGTGTCAGACTGCGGTACAGATCAGTTAAACACAGTCTGCCCGGAAGTGGGTACAGAGCTACATTTATTCTTTTAATTCCTCCAAACAAGGGTTTGTTTTTCTTTTAATGTTTACACGTTTCATTATACTATATAACGAAACGATTTAGGCAGAGTTGTGAAGGGGTGAAACATCCCCTTAAGGCTCTAAGTTAGTGGTCTCAATCTGTATTACTAGTGGAAAAAGATGGTGCTGGTTTTAGGGATGTCCCTCATTTTAACAGGTGTCAGTCATTTTTTCAGTGATTTTCAGGGCCAGATTTCCCAGTAGGCACAGTAGGCCCCTGCCTTGAGCTCTAGGCTTTGAGGGGCGGTGCCTTAGATGTGTTGGCCACACCCACATTCCAAATTGAGGGTGTGGCTAGAGCAAAATTAATGTCCCTTCACTAGTTTTATACCCAGTTACTGGCTGTTATTTAACCCCTTGTATGCTAGAGAGCTCTCCAGCAAGTTTCTCAGCCATATATTGGAGAGCTCTCTTGCAACCAAGGGATTAAAGCTTTCTTCATTCTTGCTTGTTATCGGCAAAAGGTATTTTCTGTGCCAATACACAGTGGATGGGACTGGGGTGTGGTCATGTGAGGAGTGTGTGGGTGGTGGTGGTCATGGGCGGAGTTAAAGGGATAGTAACACTTCGTTTTAACTTTATTTTATTTTGTAGGCATTAAAAAAACATGAAGAATGATATAAGTCTTATCGCTCAAACCTTTATGGTTTATGAGATATTCACAAGCAAAGTTCCCCTCCCGCCCCTTTTACCTAGTGTAAGCCATCTCTTCTCAGATGTGAGTCTGGTTGTATGACAGTACAGATAACAGAAGGGGACAATTTTCTTTGTATGAAAACAATGAAAGCCCTTCCCCCCTTGATAAGTTTTTCAGCTTTTTCCATTATCTTAATTGAAGATTGTCCCTCTCTGCAGTCTACCTGGGCATCTCCCTTCTGATTTGGTTGAACAGGGGGGGGATACTTTGTTTGTGAATATCTCTTAAACCATAAAGGTTTCAGAGATAAGACTTATATCATTCTTCATGTTTTTTTAATGCCTACAAAATAAAATAAAGTTAAAATGAAGTATTACTATCCCTTTAAGGGCACCTAGTGTGTCTTACCTAGGGGCTTCTGGGATGTCAGTCCAGCCCTGGTGATTTTGAATGATGTAACTGTGCAACAACAGGGATATCTCAAAACACAGCACTGAAGTGGCCTTTTAAGAATGAAGCTTGAGACCCCTGCCCTAAGTGAAAAAATATTAACCCTTTGAAGACCAAGGAACTAGCAACACATTACTTCACAATCCATTGCACACCATTCTGGTCCTTAAAGGATTAAAGAGGGATCGCAAACCTGGTCCTCAAGAACTACCAACAGTGCCTGTTTTCAGTATATTCTAGCTTAAAGGGATAGTAATGTTTCAAAATAAAAGCAGCTCCAATTAATCTTCATCGTATTTGAGCCATGCAGAGTGTTATTTCAATACTGTCCGAGTTGTAGTTCAAGAGTAATTGAATGATAAAGTATCCCCCTCCCAACCCTTTTACTGGTGTAACACTGCTCACCTCAGAACAGAAAGGTGGTGTCCAGATGGCTTGCAGAGAGGAACAATCTTCAATTAGCATAAGGGAAAAACCTGTCAAGGGGGGCAGAGTTTTCATTGTTCTCACAGTAAGAAGATTATCCCATGCTGTGAGTTGTCTGGTCTTAAGACCATGTTCCACATCTGAGGGGAGGCAGCTTACACTAGGTAAAAGGGGGCGGGAGGGGGATACTTTATCATTCAATTACTCTTGAACTACAACTCTGACAGTATTGACATAACACTCTCCATGGCCCAAATACTATGAAGATTAATTGGCTCTGCTTTTATTTTGAAACATTACTATCCTTTAATTACCTGTATTAATTAGGGTTTGTGAGCCTTTCTTATGTGCTCAAGTTGGAATATCCTTAAAACCTGCACTGCTGGTAGCTCTTGAGGACCAGCCATTGCTGGTAGCTCTGAAACAGAAGGACTTGTACAGTGTAGCACATCTCTATTGTGTGAATCTGAATGATACTTACCATTCCGTACAGTCTCCCTTCATTTCCCATGCAGAGGTACAGAGAGCTGTGATAGCCTTTAATGGCAACAATTCCAACAGCAACAGCTCTGATTTCTAGTAAACCTGAGTTGGAATAAAAACAAAAGACAGATTTAGAAGTAGGATTAATGTAGGAGGCTGGTTTAAGTGTCAGTGTATTCAAGAGGTGGAGCGATTCTTGGCCAAACCAACTGTGCCCTAGGGGACATGCAAATTTAAATGGGGATTTTAACCTCTTGACTATAAGAAAGGTCTCTGTGTTGCTTTCAATGTTTTGAATAGCTCTCTAGCATTCAAGGAGTTAAATAAGCTAACTAGACCTCACCTGTAGGGGGTATGCCTGTTTCAGAACTGAAGTACAATCACATCGGACCTGCAGTATACATTTTTCATATGTGATCCAGGTTAAAGGTGAGATCTAGTCAGCTTGAGTTAAAAGTCCCATTTAAATCAATGGGAAAATTAGGAATTCTTATTTGTCCCCTATGGTCCAGATGGTTTGCCCCAAAATGTATCCAGTTCATAATACTTCAGCTCAATGCATTTAACCCTTTGTTGCATGTGAATTATACAAGACACAGTGCTTCAGAAACCTCCCTAGTAATAGATTGGTGATTACACTCAATAAGAAATGTAAGGGTCTATTCTTATAGTGGGAACATTGGGTCGTATGTACAAATACATCGGTACAGCTCTGATGATGTTAGTCTCAGACTCCTGCTCCTGCACTACAGAGACTGCAGAAGAGTGTATGAGCTCTGCAGTACATGCCGTGGCACAAACCCCTTCATAGTTAAGGCTTTAATGCCAGCAAACCCTGCATGCCTTCAGTATAGCGTGGGCAGAGAATACAGTTGTTAGATCATCCTTTTAAAACTGGACACATGAAAAATGCCTGTTACATGGATGCAAGGGAAGCATTGCATCCACTAATAACCAACGCAGCCCTGCAGCATGCTATTTCCACATGTCCGGGTTTAAAGGGATGATCTAGCAATGCTAGTAGGGAATTTTATGTACCGCTATGCCACTTCCCTCAAAGACTTGTTTAATTGTTTGAATGCAAGAGTGGTAGGTACCCCTCTGGCATTGAAACGGTTAAAATACGGCGTTAACTAAGATGCAGAGGAAAATTATCCACATTGCCCACTTCATGGGGCAAGCACAGGTATGGATATACTCTTCAGAGTAAGTATCTTAGTAAACTTAAGTTAGGGTAATGTACCACTAGCAAATGAATGACGACATCTGTTATAGCATTGAACTGTGTTAGTTAATCCCCCCGCCCTGTTGTATGAATGTGCTTGTATTTTTATACTAGTGTAAAAGCCCGTGTAAACAGGCCAAGCTCTGCGTGATGTTAAAAGACCGCTTTTGCTCTGCGTACTGCCATCACGTACGCGATGCGCTGCAGAGATTGGCCGAACACACAGAATGCTCCCAGCACAGAACTCCCAGCATTCTGAGCGTTCGAGCAGTCTCTACTGTGCATGACGGCTTCTGACAAACATCCTAGCAAATTAATATATAGGATAGGGTTTTTTTTAACATGTTAAGGATCAGAGAGGTACACAGCACATTGCCTCTCTGGTCCATAAAGGTTTAATTAAAATGAACAATACATGTTTGTTCATAGGATCAACTTAGTGCTAAAGAAAAACTTGAGATTTACACCTGCCGATAATCATAGGGTTGTCTTCTTATTTTCAATATATTAAAAAAGTTAAAAGCAAACTGCGTTTTTTTCCATCCCGCATCTGTCAACAGTTAGCCAGTGGATTTTATTTTGTTACAGTTTTTTCCTTTAAAAGTTCCTTATTGCGTTTGCATGCATGATACGGTAATGAGTGCCACGCTGAATTGTAACACTGTTGGCTCATTAACATAATCACAATGCTGCATGATGCAACTGTTCCTTTTTGCTGCTTTTTTATTATGTAATACTATTTTTAAATCCTGTGTACACGGATCAACACTGGAAGCTCTGCAGTCATGCGCAGTAGAGACTGCCCGTGCCGCGGCTGATACAGATGAGGCACTCCGAATTCAGACCGTAGTCCCACTTGGCCTCAATAAGGTGCGCAGAGAGGACTTCTGACAGAATTCGGAGTGCCCCGCTCCGTATCAGCTGCAGCACGGGCAGCCTGTACTGCACATGACTGCAGCGTGCGCAGCCGTCTCTACTGCTCATGACGGCTTCTGACAAACATACCTTAGCTAATTATTATATAGGATGGTTAACAGGAGCTTTGCTGAAATACAATACAATTGCTGTAATTTTGATAATTGCACCTTCTCGATACATGAACCACTAATTGTAGTACCGTAGTACAAAGCCTATCCTAGGACATGGGAAAAAGACCTGAACCGGCAGGGAGCAGGAAAAAAAAGAGCAATTAAAGGAGTATAAAAAAGACACAGATTGGTGGGGAGCGAAAAAAAAAAGCACCATTACAAGAACGTTAAAAAAAAAAAAAATACAGGAATTTTAAGGGAGCGTAAAAAATGGGAGATTACAAGAACGTAAAAAAAAAAAAATACTGGAATTGGCAGAGAGCAGGGATGGTACGTTATTTTAACTGTAAAAAGACACAAAATGTCAGACAGTGAGGGAAAAAAAGCACGATTAACCCTTTACCAGAGAGGCATCTAACACATTGTATTGCATTGTGTTTGAATACCTCTTTGGCAGTCAAAAGGTTAAACATGTCTATTAAAAAAAAAAAAAAAAAAAAGTTAAGTAGATAGGATGTTTGCGCCCGTCCTGTTGTGTATGTATATTTTTATTCATATTGCGCAGCGCCTTACAATAGAGGTGTGTTACAATAAGTAAATGGGGATAAAATGTCACATTGATAGAAACAACAGGAGAGGGGTCCCTGCCCCAAGGAGCTTACAGTCTGAATGTAGTAATGTCTTTTTACAATCTTTTGAACATTCTTTTATTCTTATTCCCGAATAGCTGTTAACTGTTTAGTGTTTTACACCCTCAGACTCTGTACTAAGAAGAACTAGATTAATTCGGGGAGAAACCAGCTGTACAATGGGGTCAAATGAACAGTCTACAAATCCCCATTGAGTTAAATGAGGTTTTTAACTCCTTGAAAGCTAAAGAGATCTTCCACACATTGCGTTGGAGACATATCTAGGACTGAAGGGGTTTACAGCCCCATTTAACACTTTGAGCTCCAGATAGGTATTCAATGCATAGTGAAGCAATGTGTTGGATACCTATCTAGCGCTCAGAGAGTTAATCAGTAGAAAGGATGTCCCCGTTATGCAGCTAATTTACTCTAGAACTAGTTAAAGAGCCCGCTACATGGGCCACAGTGCCACTGGCAGCCGGTCGCGGTGCAGTCTTGCTCAGTAGAGACTGCCAGCGCTGCGACTGATACAGAGCGGGACGCTCCTTCGGAGCGCCCCGCTCTGTATCACCCGCGGCGTGGGCAGTCTGTACTGCGCATGACTGCAGTATGAGCAGCAGTGTCTACTGCGCATGACACGGCGTTACACACGATTTAGCGAATTATTATATAGGATTGCTTCAGTTCTTAGTACGGCCTTACACCAACATTTTCCCTGTGATTCACTTGTTAACCCTTTGAGTGTCAGAGGGGTACGCAACACATTGCAAAGCAATGGCACTCAAAGGGTTAAAGGAAAACTAGCAACTCATAATAACCTACCAGTTACCTTAATATATGTGCATTCTATATTTCTGTGTAGACATCCTATATGATAATTCGCTAGGATGTTTGTCAGAAGCTGTCATGCGCAGTAGAGACTGCTCAAACTCTCAAAATGCTGGGAGTTCTGTGCTGGGTGTATGCTATGTGTCCGGGCAGTCTGTACAGCGCATCGCGTGAGTGACGGCAGACACAGAGCAGGACTGGCCTTTTAATCCATTGAGTGCCGGAGGGGTAGGCAACGCATTGCAAAGCAAAGAGTTAACATCTCTCAGACCTTGGCCAGTGTACACGCGGTTCCACACTAGTATATATAATATATATACATACACACAGTCATGTTTGCATTTATCCTCCCAGAGGGTTAAGGACTAAAGCGGTCAGTAACATATTGTGACACAATACATTACACACGCTTCTGGTACATAGAGTTATTAAAGCTAATCATGTAAGTAGTAATAAAACAAATGTAAATGAATGATTATATTAAAATGTCTACACTGGTATGTGCACTTACTGTGAGCGCTTTGATGTCTGTCACCATCTACCTTTCCATCCTCATGTATCCTCAGATAATAGCTCTCGTGGCCGTGCCTCCTGGCTGTATACAGGTGCCGTATTCTTATTGGATCCCCCCAACCATTTTGCACATGAGGTCCGGCATCAAAAAGAGGCATCGCGTCAGCCACCAGGGCAAAACAGAGCTCCAAAAGCACCACGGGAACGAAAATCCGAGACAGGGACCTCCACATCTTCACAGCAAATTTGAGAGCTCTCACACACAGTAAATGACACTTAAAGTTGCTTGGGACAGACTAAGACAAGCAATGCTTTTTTAACCTAATTGCCTTGGGGCTGTAGTAAATACAAAAGCCAATCCCCTCTGCCTTTTATAGGCCTCTTATCAGCTCCATAGATAAGGTCATACTATTTCCAATACAGACTTTTCGTAGTAGTCAGAGAGACCTCCCAGCTCATATTGATCTCCATTACATCATACTTTTTTCCTCTCGTTTTTTTGCACACTTGTATCTTTTTTTTTTTTTTTTTTTTAATCCATGAAATTACTGGCATCATTGTGACAGTGAGTATATGTTGTGACCATCTGATCCATGTGTGCAAAGTTAAAAATGTAGCAATTCTGGGCAAATTAAATGCACGACAAAGAACAAATAAAGACGCGCTTTGTTTTGTTTGTGTCATTAACCCCTTGAATACTATGCAGTGCATTTAAGACCTCTTGAACGCTGAAAGGGTTAAAAGCCCCATTTAAATTAATAGGGAATTTAGAGGGATTTTTTACTACCGTATTGCTACACTTTCCTTTGTAAATATGACACTCATGGACACCCGCAGACATTTTTTCCAGGGGGGCAATCCAAAGTGTGCTCCAAAGCCCCTATGTTAATCCAGCAGGAGGGCAAGTGCAGGGGGAGGGGGGAAGGAAGTGCCCCCCCCATGCGGACACCCATGATGATGCTCTGGGTTTTATGCACAAAAGAAGGTGGAATTCTTGATCAAACTAACTGCACCGTAGCGAACAATTCAAAATCTGCCCTCAAGGTGTTAAAAGTCACATTTAAGTCAATGGGTCTTTGGGGATTTTATATTGCTCGGTATGGCATCTTTGGCTTTCCCCAGAATTGCTCCAGATTCCTTTGTACATTCTCCCCTCTGTGTTTTACCTGCACTTTTCTGAAATCACATCTTTAACTCTTTGAGTGCCAGAGAGGTATCCAACGCATTGCTTTGCAATGGGTTGGATACCCCTCTAGCACTCAAAGGGTTAAGAAGATCAAGTTGTTACTGGTGATTGAATGTAGGCGTCTTTTTCTTTAATTGTTTTCCAGTGGAAGTAAAGAAGGTCTTTGTTGGATCCTGATCACCCTGAGTTTGCATTGTACGGGGGAGGGAGCTTCCATTGCAAGTCCTTTTACTGCTAAGTATGAGAGTTACTGAGACATTCCTAAGCAATGTCACGTACCCCTACCTAAGTGACATCGCTCAATTAGGGCCCTGTTGAACTGCTAGACCAATCCACTGTACCTCTGTTCTTTTATAGCAGCTAGGAATACTAACTTCTGTCTCTTTTTTATCATTTTATTTACCATTCTTGGGAAGACTGCAGTTCACACATCATAACATTTTAGCAATCATTTTTGGGGAGGTAACAAATGTATGATATCAAGGGAAACATTTTGGTTGAATCAGTCTGATTTTTTTTTTGTAATTGACAAGCAAAATAAAAATTGTTGAGTAAAAGATAATTTTTCCTATAATTGTTTCAGTAGAGCGAATACCTCCTAATAATAGCTCTCCTTGTGCTTTTTTTAGGAGACAACATCTTCAATCCTGTATGTCATGTTATTGGAGGCGGACATGACAGTTTCTGGTAGGACCACAGGACTCTGCTCACTGCACATGGTAATTTTAACTCTTGTCAGAGGGCCACACCACCATACCTGGGAACTTTCATTTGTGGAGTCCCAAGAGGGGACACTACTGATGCCACTGAGGAGTATAATTGCCGCAAATCGGGGTAAAAAGGGAGTGGGTTTTACCCTTGAGTGGGGGCAAGGCTTTCTGAGGCATCACACAAGTGGGCGGGAAGTGGGACAAACTGGGTGGGGAAGGAGGAAAAGTGGGAGGAACTGGGCTTAAAGGGGCAGAAGTGGGCAGAGTTTTAAAGAAAACTCCCAACATCCGGAGACTCAGCCTTTGCCCGGGAGACCTGGTAATGCACTCTCAAATCCGGAGTCTCCGGGGCAAATCTGGAGAGTTCCCAGGTATGCACACCACTCAGATCCTTAAAATGTTAAGTAGGCTCATGTATTTTGTCTGATTCGGAATGAAAAAACTGCCAATAACTGTCATGTTCGCCTCCGTGGACACAACATCCAGGACTTATTGAAGATGTTATGTCTTGGAACTAATGCACAAAAGCAAAATTCATAGAGGCAATTTGCATTTTCTGTCCATAGTAAGGTAAGTGGGGGTTATTATTAAATGGTTTTAGTTCTCCTTTAAATGTATTGGTATAACTAGGGGTGTAAGCTATCCCTGCATGCTCGTTACATATTTTGTTCACTTCTATATTTTTGTTCCTCTGTGCTTGACCAACTCCATTTCTATACATTGATGCACGCTAGCCCCACTTATGTTCGCTCCTGCAATCTTGTTCTATTTCTCTGTTCCTGCACACTTGTCCCATTCTTATCACTGGGAACTTTGATGTGTGGAGGGGAGTCCTGTGGTGCCGTTGGTGAGAGCAAAATGACACGATTCACTTCCCAAAAGGGGTGGGGCTTAATCACGAGTGGGGGCGGGGCTTAGCTGGCATGAAAAACTAGTAAAATGGGCTGCGGAAGGAAGAGAAATGGTCAGGAGTGGGAGGAACAGGGTGGGAAAGAGCAGAAGTGGGCAGAGTTTCAGTATAAACTTTTTTTTTTCTTTTTTCTTAACAATGTTAATGATTTAGATATGGGAACAGGGTCGCAAGGTTAACTAACTGATCCCAATTGCTTGTTTCAATCCCATGCGCTTATGCGTGCTTATCTCAGTTCCATGTGCTTCTATGATTTTGTCTCGCTTCCATGTGATCCCACGTGCTTGTCTTATTTCCATGTGGCTCCACATCATTGTCTCACTTCATTATGATACTGCGTGCTTGTTTCATTTTCATGAGATCCCATGTGCTTGCCATAGTGTCGGGCACTGGCGCCAAGAGCGGGCATTGAGAGATGTTGACGACAGCTATTGCATCTCTTGTAACTGGTCTTAAACCCCTCTAAATGTTTGGTGTGGGCATGCCCCTTCACCACACTGTTTACGTTGAAGAGGGCTTTTTAATTATATGTTATGTCAGACTTGCTGCTTTAATATCACTGTGGGAAAACACCACTCAATAAACATGACCTGCAGCTAAAAGTTTAAAACACGGTGTCCTGGTGAGCACGGATGAACTTTCACCTGTTTAACTAAACGGGGTCATAGGTAATTGCATCAGGATATCTTTAGTCTGTAAATATCCACATTTAATCATGTGAGGCATATTTTAATTGCATTTTAACACATTTTTTGTGAGTATTGATGTGCTTATGTTGTAGCACCACCTATGATCATGTATTTTAGATGTTTCCCTGCTGTATATAGATTACCATATAGAGGAAATGTATAAATAGATGAAAGTGCATACTTAAAGGGGAGAGCTCATCTCTAGTAAACTGCTTTTTATACGACTCTTCGATGACAATACATTTTCAATCCGGATTTTTTTTTTTAAAATGCAGTATTAAGGGCGATATCAGGTTTTTAATGGAAGTGCGTGACGTCACTTCAGGACAGGCTGAAGAGACAGCCTCCCTCTCCTCCACACTTGTTCCCCGTTACCTTCTCCTCCTCTGATGGAGGAATCCAGCATGTGAGCCTGTCCTGAAGTGACGTCACGCGCTTCCATTAAAAACCCGATATCTCTGTTAATACTACTACTGTTATATTAACAATTAATAATAATCATCAACTTTCCTTACCAGGGCCAGGAAATCCCATTGGCCCCTTTGGATTTTGTTCTTGTGCCTTTGTTCAAGGGATAACATCTTCCTTCAGTCCTGGTGTCATGTCCATGGGGGCAGACATTACAGCTGACGGCAGTTGTTTCAGTCTGAAGCAGGCAGATTGCATGATCTTACTTACGATTATCATGTGCAGTGAGCAGAGTTTGAGGTCCTGTGGTCCTATTAGCAAAGGTCATGTCTGCCTCCATAGACAAGAAATTAAGGACAAAGAATCATGTCTGCCTCCATGGACGTGATATCTGGTACATTAAGACTTTCTGCCTAGTCTCCTAGGCAAATCCAGAGAGTTCCCAGCTATGCACATAAAAATGATCTGGTGTTTTTTTGGTTTTTTTTTGAGGCCTAAAATCTACTCTAACAAATGCCCTATGTGGGCTCCCATTTCTTCTTTTTTCAGGGCTCCCATTACCATAGCAATCTTGATAGAGAATCTAATGAGTGATTGTGCTGCATTGTCTTTATATGGGCCAATAATCTGTATGAAAAGAACTGTATATGTTAATCTCAATGCAAAACTATCATAGGAAAACCTATAGAAATTATGTTTTTTTCTTTTTCTCCAATGTTTTTATATTATTATCAAATTGGTTGGTTATCCAAATAAATGTGGTATCAATAATGTAATTGGTTTACTCCAGGTAACTAATTTTGATAGGATACTGTGTTAACCTCTTGGATCGTTGCGGGTTCTCCATTATATAGTGAGACCTCTCTAGTATCCCAAGCAGATAGAGCTTTGATTTTAGGGTTCCATTGGCATTCAGTCATGGGTTCTATGGCAGTGAGTAACTTTATCAAGGGTTTTATCTACGGATGTCCCCACAGATTTCAATGAGAATCTTTTAGATACAACCAGTAATAATACTTCTCAGCTGCAATGGAATTGAGGTCTTAGAGAACCACTGACACACCACACTGTCATTGTCACCCATGCCCAGTACTCCTAACTGCAGCGCTTGGTGCACGGCACACAATACACTCCTATGTAGGTCATTAAAGTTCAAAGCAATGCGTTGCACACCCCTCTGGCACTCAAATGGTTAAGAGCCACGTAGTGTCATCTACCACCATACACTGACTGGTGATCAGTTTGGGATCAAAATTTCAATTGCTGATGGATTTAAATAAAAGGAGAACTTTCGCATCTTAAAAAATTTTATCCATGTGCTTCATTTATTAAAACAGTATTAGGATTGGTGTGTGTTTTTTATTTTACTTACCTACTTCCATATTTACATCCCAGGAGCCCTTAGGCAAAGCTCCCCAGGAACCCCTAGCTCCATCCATGGCCACACCCACTTATCACATGATACATCCCCCAGTTCCATACAAAAGCATCTTATATGGTAAAACTGGTCAGTATGGAGATATATAAATTAGCAAATTTAAAAAAGTAAAAATAAAACACCCCTGTTCAACTTAGTATGTAAATTGTACAATATCTAACATCTACCTATCATCTGTCTGTCTATTTATCTATCTCATATATCATCTATCTATCGCTCTGATATATATCTATTTATCTCAAATCTATCTATCTATCTATCTATCTATCTATCTATCTATCTATCTATCTCATAAATATATATCTCATAAATATCTATTTATCTGTCATCTATTTATCATCTATCTATCTATCTATCTATCTATCTATCTATCTATCTATCTATCTATCATCTATCTAATATCTATCTATGATATGTATATCTATTAATCTATTTCATATCTATCTGCTCACACATACTCCATATATATACATACACAATACCGAGTCACAGCTGCTATTACAGATTGTGCTTTACTAGAAATGTTAATAACTGTCTTGCATTAAGGAGAAGTAACATTTACTAATAATTCCTTACCATGGCCAGAACATTTTCATGGCCTCTATGAATTCTGCTCTTGTACCTTTGTTCAAGAGATGACATCATCAATCAGGTCTAGGTTCCTTGTCTATAGGCGTGGGCATGACAGGACCACAGGACCTCAAACTCTGCTTACTGTGAATGATAATTATAATCCTTTAAAGGACCGCAGGGCTGTGCAATGCATTGTGATCACCCCTCTGGTCCTTCAAGGGTTAATTAGGTTGATGACCTCTGTCTGCTTCAGAGAATCCGTGGACATGATATCCAGGGCTGGTTGAAGATTTTCTCTCTTAGGATCTTTTTTTTTAGCTATGGTAATGCAAGTGTGTGTTTGTGCGGTGGGTTAATAGGAATTGTTAGTTATTGTTTAAAGGGGTCCATTTAGATTAAATACTAATTATATACCACTCACATCTAAATGGGTGAAGAGAACAACAAATGTCCAAGGGCTGGTGAATAACACATGGAAATTTTTATAACTTTTTCCTCCCTCCATTCATTTTTGTCTCTTTTCCTTTTTTATTTTCAGTCTCTTTATCTTCATCTGTTTCCTTCATCTCATTTTGCTTTTGCTTACTTCCTATAATTATATCCTCTCTTATATATAAAGTGCACCTATCACATTGGAGTTTTCAATCACCCTCCAACTAATGCTGTTGCACCTAGGAGACTGCTTGGTTTGCCAATTTGTTGCACTGGTCTTGATTTTCTGCACGTCTGTCCTACCCAGTTTCTCTACTATTGTCATATTATATCAAACCACTAGATGGCAATCCTCACTCACAGCTATGTAGCTCACTGTTGAAAATTGGTGGGGGACATATCTGTACCAGCCTAAAAAAATTTAAAATTGGAATACTAAAAAGGAGAATTCTTAACAAGTAATTATACCCGGGAACAAGTTGTTTATCAGAAGGACTTACCTATGTAAGTGTTCTTCAAATAGCAGTCATTTATTTCTGTGTACTGTTATTGTTTGCATTTGTGTTCTGTTTTAGTGAACTCCTAGTTATTTCAGCTTCAGTCTGTTTCAGTCCGGTAGCTACTAGGGTCCCCTATGATCCATTGAACATTCAAGTCTATAGAAGTCCATTGTTTGCTGTGATGAGTTGTAACCTATAGGCAGACTTCAGTAGAGATCACTAGGCACAGGAAACTGCAGAAAAATGTGATAGATAGATATTAGACAGACATTTGAGATAGATAGACAGACATACAGACAGACAGACATGGGATAGTTGATAGATAGATAGATAGATAGATAGATAGATAGATAGATAGATAGATATGAGATAGATAGGTAGATAATGATTGCTGTGACTAATGTATGGAGGACAAATTAAGATGAATTTATAGTTAGTGTATAATTCCGCTGTAAAAGAACACTAACACCTAAAAATGACCTGGCTTTATAAACACTTAAATTCCCTGTACTTCATGCTAGCATCTGTAGAAATTATCAATATGTTTTCTAAGGCCTAAAATCTAATCTTAAATATGTACTAGGAGCATACATTCCTGCCTTTTCCAGGGCTCCATGACTCCCACTACTTGTCCAGGATTGTCTATGAATGGGCTGAGATAAGATATCAAAAGTCCTGCATGGTGCATTAATGGATACCAACAAGGGGAATATTTAAGACAAGATTTTAGGGCCCAGGTAACAGACACAATTTAGACACCTATGTTTTTCCTTCTGATGCCCTTCAGTGGGGAAGACTTTGATCATCACTGCATTTTAAAGGGAAAGAATGAAGGAGACACTAGCTAAATTTATAGACCCAGAAACATTTCAGATAATGGTTAAAATATCAAAAACTAAAAGTACATTTTTATGTTTGTGAATCCACTTAGAAGTGGATAGGCTTCTCAGTGTCAGGAATAGGATTCTCAATTGTTAAAGCGGAACTTTCACTCAAATTTAAGTGCCCCCCAAATTATTATTCACATAGTGATACACATATCAATACTTTTATTATACTGAATACGTCTGGCATTATTGAGAAATACAGCTTATTCGGAGGCTCACAGTCAAGCATCTTGTGGTAGAGGCATCGGTGCACCTGCGCCGTCAGTCACTTCCTGTACTGTGCGGTACACTGCAACTCCCCCTCACCAATCCTAGAGGAGACCGGAACGGCCAGGGCAGACTCAGAGATGCCTCTTTGGCAAGATGTCTGCACTGATGCCTGCCTGTGAGTCTTGGAGCAAGTTGGATTTCTCAATAATTCAGGATACTACTAGTATTGATATGCATATCGATTTAAATTTGGAGGACACTTTAATTTGAGTAAAAGTTCTGCTTTAAGAAAAGTGTTTTATTTTCTCACCTAGGAGGCATTGCATCTTTAAGTATACATATAAAACCTTCATCTTGTGCCCCTGGAGATGGCCGATGTTCTGCCAACCAGAGGATGTCAATGAAGAGATTTGTGTCATAAAGGGGTGGGGCTTAATATGGTGGGTGGGGCTTATACACATTTCAGTCATAAAGTGGGTTGGAAGTGGGCACAATAGGGTGGAAAGGAGGAGAAGTGGTCAGGAAGTGGGAGGAACAGGGTGGGAAGGAAAAGAAAGTCACCACCACCACTGGAAAATCAACATCTATCCCCGGAGACCTTGTAATTCAGTCTGAGGCAGATTTGAAAAGTTCACAGTTATAGATATTAATGTTTATTAAAAGAAAAGTATCCTAATAATAACTCCCACTTATCTTATTATGGTAAGAAAATCCTAATGGCCTTAAGATGTTTCCCTTGTTCTCTTCTTCTGTCAGGCCCAGATGTCATGTCCATGGAGACAGACATGAGAGCTTCTGGCAGTTTTCTCAACCTAAAGCAAACAGAGCATGGGCCCTGCTTAAGTCTACCATGTGCAGTGGGCATTGTGTATGTTTCATGTGGTCTTCCTGGCAGTTGTCATGTCCTCCTCCATGGACATGACATCCAGGACTGATTGAAGATGTAATTTATTGAATAAAGGCTCAACAGCAAAATTCAAAGGGGCCCTTGGGCTTTTCTAGTCATACGAAGGTAAGTGGGGGTGATTGTTCGTAGGTGTTACTTCTTCTTTAAAGGAATAGTAATGTTTCACAATAAAAGCAGCTCCGATTAATCTTCATAGTATTTGAGCCACAGAGAGTGTTATTTCAATACTGTCATTGTTGTAGTAGAAGAGTCATTGAATGATAAAGTATCCCCCTCCCGCCCCTTTTACCTAGTGTAAGCCGCCTCCCCTCAGATGTGGAATCTGGTCTCTTGACTGGACAGCTCACAGCAAGGGACAATCTTCTTACTGTGAGTATAAGGAAAACCCTGCCCAGTTTGGCAGGTTTTTCAGGTTTTTCTTATGCTCCCTAAAGATTGTCCCTCTCTGTGATCCATCCAGACAATATTGCTGCTCTAAGGTGAGCAGTGTTACATCAGTAATCACAAAAAAGGACAGAAGAACTTTTGATAACTAAGAGGGAGTCTTATTAAATTTCTTTCACAATTTTAGATAGTCTCCCCTTTCCTCGTAAGAGCAGTTCAGCACTTAATAGTATATACAGTCAGCCTTTGTGGAATTAGAATATCTGAAATATATAATCAGTTTCAAAAGACTTTATTTTTCCTTATCACTAAGATATTCTTCATCGTGATCGACTACAATTAAAGTTCTTTCTACTAACAATTTGTTAAATGTGTCCACACCCGGTAAAAAAACATTCTTTATCCTTTATTAGTTAGATATTATTAAAATGCAGGTATCTTCTGACTGGGTAACATACCTATTAAAAGCAATGTCACCCCAGTTTATTTATCCTGTTGATACTGACTAATTCCGTGAGGTGCAAAATAATCACTAGTTAGTTGTATTTTAGGTATCGATGTAAATTACTTGTCAGCTGATTTACAGATGAATCGGAATGGACAGCCTATTTCATAGCTGGATACCACTGAAAGTGATAACTACAGTGTAGTTCATTTAATTATGTTGTGTGGACCTGTCTTAGGACATAACAGCTCAATATTAATCTATTGAATGGAGCAGTATGATGTTAGTATGTGGTTCCTACATGTTCCGACATTCCTCTATGGCCTTCAAATATTCTCCAATTAAATTAGGACTGCTTCTCAGAGGTTAATTGTAGCTTTTAACTGTTAGTTTCAATGTTCTCCTTGCTGCCTTTTAATGTCTGAAACTGACCATTATACAGTACATACTCGTAATTACAGTATCTGTTCTCCTCTCTGGTCCAAGTGTTTTTCTCTGTAGTCCAGTACAGGTTACTGGTAACTCTGGGAGGCGATCCGCCCCTTAGTAGGCAGGAACAATTCTCAAAGTGTATGCAGGGGGTGGAGCCTCCCTTCCCTCTTTGGCTGCAGCTAGCCAATCAGCTCCAGAAAGATTTGTTCCTCGGTGAAGACAACACCAGGCTGAGAACAGTTCTGCTATAGCTTTAGAATCTTTTTATTTTTATGTTAGATATGGAATACCACCATAAGGCGGATTACCATGACTGACAAATGCCCTTAGATGTGGCTAGCTCAGTATCCAGGTGCTTTTTGTGGACCTTAAGCCCTGAGGGGGAAAATCTTGATTCCAAGTGCTTCCCCAGAAGTTACCCACTGAGGTTACTTCTTACTACATGGTAATCTGAAGACAGAAGATCTGCAGGAAAGGTGAGCAACCCTTTGAGTGCTGCAGGTCCACTTGTCCCACAGTGCCCCTCCGCAAAGGGGCGTATTCATTTGGAGTTCCTATTGCACACTCCTGCACTCATTGGGTCTGTATGTATGTCTGTTGGGTGTTTTGGAGCAGGTTTATGAGGTAACTTAACCCTTTAGCTGCTGGATTGTTTTTTTTTTTTTTGGGGGGGGGGGTTCTAACACTTTTCCTACTGGTTTAGTGTTTTTTTTTGGTTGTCCTAACACGTTCTAATGCTGTTTTAGGCATTTTAGATTTACACTATCAATTTTGTAAAATTTTAGTTTGCGCGCTTTACCGCATAGACGCCATTGCTCCATTCACTGCCATTCACTTCTTATGCACACGTCTGTTATTATACGCAATCTGTATAAATTAGTGCTCCGATGTTCCTTTATGGCCCACCTTGATTATTAATTAAACATAGGCAGCTACTCAGAGGATAATTATAGCTAGTAATTCTTGATGTTCCCTTGCTACTTTAAAATCGGGAACACACAGTTACCTAGTAGATGAGTATAATTACTATCTTTATATTCCTCTTTGGTCAAGAAATTGTCAGTATGGCTTCTTAGAGGCTTATGGCTTTAGTGTATCGCTACTGTACCTTCTTCACAATCTCACAATATATTAATGTCTGTGACACAAACAACTGCAACATCATATGGACTACTTAAAGGGATAGTAATGTTTCATAATAAAAGCAGCTCTAATTAATCATCATAGTATTTGGACTTTGGAGAGTGTTATTTCAATTCTGTCAGAGTTGTAGTTCAAGAGTAATTCAATGACAAAGTATCCCCCTCCCGCCCCTTTTGCTGATGTAACACTGCTCAGCCTGAGCAGAAGGGAGGTGACCAGGTAGACTGCAGAGAGGGACAATCTTCAATTAAGATAAGGGAAAAACCTGAAAAACTTGTCAAGGGGGAAAACTTTGCTTTTGAATATCTCTCAAGCCATAAAGGTTTGAGAGATAAGACTTATATCGTTCTTCATGTTTTTTTAATGCCTATAAAATAAAGATAAAACAAAGTATTACTATCCCTTTAATTGTGGTTTCTTTATGCTGCAAATGTTGCTTCTTGCAATATGCCAACTGAAGTCCTTTATTCTTACTCTATTACTTGGTATCTATCAGTTCTAACTCTGTATAATTGTTTCCTGAGTAGTGCTGATAACGAGCTGCTGGTGGCTCCCTATTTTCTAAAAAGCGCTCTAATAGCGCTCTGTACCCTAAGACTGCAATATTATTCCACCAGCAGATCAATATCTTTTGCACCCTCCTGCTATGTAATACTGATACATTACAGGAGATTAGTAAAGTATTGCTTTTGTCATATCAGCGCGGAAAAAGACGCTGTGGTGATTCCCCACTGTTTGAGGAACGCCGTAATGTCACGCCATGCGCTATGTCTGCACTCTTTCCCACCACCGTGTCAACTTCTTAGCACTGCTTCAAGATCTTAATTTTGACTCTGGGATGATACGAGGGTCACGGCCCAACGCATTTTGCCACTAAAAGTAGCTTCCTCAGTAAAAGGGGCGGGAGGGGGTACTTTATCATTCAATTACTCTTGAACTACAACTCTGACAGAATTGAAATAACACTCTCCAAAGTCCAAATACTATGATTATTAACTGGAGCTGCTTTTATTATGAAACATTAGTGTCCCTTTAAGGCTGAGCACTTCAGTGAGGCTGGTGTAAAGATCAGTGCAGTCAGTGGATTGTGTAGACCTTTTCCACATTCCGGACTGCACACGTGTACTAGAGAGCATTGACTGATAACACTGTTTGCCAAACTCTGCGGCTCAGAATAGGTTGTGAAGGGGAGACGGCTGCATGTGTCACTGTGTCATTTTAGGATACAATACAAATGGGGAAACAAATTCCCTTTCAGTCATAAAATGGAAAACTGTGTCAAAAGAAAAATGATGTGGATATAGTACAAAAAAAAAGAAGTGAAGCAATTCTAGAGCAAACTAGCTGTGTCACCATGGATAAATAAAAGGTCCCATTAACCCTTTGAGTTCAAATGGGGTTCACAACCCATTGCTTTGCCATATGGTATGTACCTCCCTGGCATTCAAATGGTTAATGGGACTTTTAACCTGCTATCATTCAATCAATTAAAGCCCTGAAGCAATGTATTAGAAACGTCTTTAGCATTCAATATGTTAAAAAGCCCCCTTTAAATCAATGGGCATTTTGGGGAATTTGTGCAGATGGTGTGCCCCAAAATCGGTCAACTTTTACACTGTGAATATAACACAAAGAAGCTAAATAATGGGGATCATATTCATTTTATTTTCATTCTTCAGTGACCTTTGACCTGCAAGGGATTTTGTAACCCTTTGTGTTCTAGAGGACTGCAAAGTCTATTGTGGAACAATGAATTGCACTGAAATGGTTGACAGCCAGTGAATGTACACAGCCGTAAATAAGATACCATTATGTAGGAGGCAGAAGCAGGGTTGGATTTCCCACTAGGCAGAGTAGGAAACCAGCTACCTATGATGCCAAATTCTGTGAGGTGCCTCAGCCACGCTGGTAAGGCCAGATTAAATATGAAGCAAAAGCACCCAAGACGCTTTTAGTTCCACCCATCACCACACACCCACTCCTCATAAGACTCCAGTCCTTAGCCTCACTGGTGCAGAAAATAATCTTAACCCTTGGAGTGCCAGTCATAGTATTTGGGCCATGGGAAGTGTTATTTCACTCCTGCCCTTTTTACCTAGTATAAGCCATTTCCCCTCAGATGTGGAATCTGGTCCTGGGATCAGACAGCTCACAGCAAGGGACAGTCTTCTTACTGTGAGCATAAGGAAACCCCTAGACAGGTTTTCCCTGAGATCCATCCGGACAGTCTTGCTGCTCTGAGGTGAGTAGTGTTACATCAGTAAAAGGGGCGGGAGTGGGATACTATCATTCAATTACTCTTGAACTACAACTCTGACAGTACTGAAATAACACTCACCATGGCCCAAATACTATGGAAATTAATTGGAGCTGCTGTTTTTGTGAAACATTACTATTCCTTTAACACCTTGATTGTACATTGGAAGATCTCTGCAGCATCCAGTGGGTTGAATAATGACCAGTAAAGGGGTTTGCAAACTAGTAAATAAACAGGCCAACAGAAATCAGGAACACTATGAGTATTCTGGCCACACCCATAACTCAGAATGTGGGTGTGACCAGCATAGGAGAGATGCCTGTCACAACTTGGAGCTGTAAGAGTTGCCTACTTTGCGTTATGGGAAATCTAGCCCTGCGTAGTGGCTAGATACTAACATTACACATCCACCTGCCTCTCCCTGCCAGTCAGTACTAACTAATTTGTGTAGACTGACAGTGAGGTGAGAATGTAGGCATGTGAATTTGTTAAGACAACATAGATCAGCAATTGAGTGAACAAATTCAACTATGAATGAATCTATATATTATACACAGGGCCATATTTCCCATTTGGCAAATTAGGCAACTGTCTAGAGTGCCACATTTTGAGAGGAACCTCAGAATTGCTGGCCACACCCACAACTTGGAACATCCATTCAGTGATGTGAGCACCTTCTAGCTGCAGTCTGGGAAGACTGTCGGGAACTTAAAAAGGAACTGTCACTGATACAAACATTAATGTATTTAAATATTCCAAACTAGTTGAAGAGCCCGTGTACATGGGCCACGGTGCCAGGCAGCAATGACGACGGTGCAGTCATGCACAGTAGAGACTGCCCGCATTGCAGCTTATAACGGAGTGGGGAGCGCCGAGTTCAGACCGTAGTCCACTCTCTGAGCACCAAGCGCCCCGCTCCGTTATCAGCAGTGGTGCGGGCAGTCTCTGCTGTGCATGAGTGCAGCTCGCGCAGCCGTCTGTACTGTGCATGACCGCTTCTGACAAACATACATTAGCGAATTATTATTATAGGATAAGCAAAAAGGAATAACTGGATTCAATTTTGCATGTATTTTCACTCTGATGTTGCTGTTTATAATCAAACATTAGTTTTAGGACATTTTTGTAGATAGGCTGCACATATCATACATCATTGTTTTTTTGTTGTGCTAGAAGATACCACTGTTTTTTTTGTTTTTTTTTGTTTTTTGTTTTTTTAAGGTTAGAGCCAACTACCATGGCAGAGGAAAACATACCTAGAATTCAAAAATAATGTTTTTTATTTTAATAAAATATTTGACAAATGTGTGTAAGTGGATTTTTTTCTACAATTGCATATGGCTCTACATTTGTCAACTTCTCACATTTACAAAACACCAAATCACGGTCTTACACGAAGGTCTCCCTATAAAAATTTACAATTGAAAAGTAGATGGCAACATTTTTTTATTATTATTATTTTGTACCATTTTTGGCACAGGAAAAGGAGAAAAATAAATAACCCTGCAATGCTAGATATTTTTCAAAAATATACAAAATTACATTTTCGGGGAGAGGTCATTTGCGATGTTGAGAGATGTCACTGGGAGCAAATAATTTCTTTTTTTTTACTACTACAATATTGGGATTAGTAATTTTAAAGCATTACTATACCTTTAAAGGGATAATAATGGCCCATAAAAAATGTTCTAGTTTTGTAGAGGTTAAAAAATAAAACTAAATGCTACAAATACTATCTCTCAAACCGCTATGGTTTGAGAAAATATTTGCTTTCAAAGTTCCCCCGTCCCTCCGCTTCTCCTGATGTCAGCTGTAAAGCTGACAGCAGGCGATTAGAGTCGTACGACGCGAGGAGGCTCTGCAGCAGAGCTGAAATCACGTTATTTTAAAAGTATTGCTTAATTGGAAAGATCTACAAAGTGTGCTTGCAAACCAGGCACACTTTGTAGACCTTTCCAATGAAGCGATTCTTTTCCTATAACGCAATTTCGGCTCTGCTGCAGAGCCACAGGCTGGTCCCCTGACCGGGATCTCCTGTTGTCAGCACAGCGCTGATATCAGGAGAAGGGGAGGGAGGGGGGAACTTTGAAAGCAAATATCTCTCAAACCATATCGGTTTGAGAGAGAGGATTTGTTACGTTTAGTTTCAATTTTTAAATTGTACAAAACGATAAAAAAAATGTGTGGGGCATTACTGACCCTTTAAAAAAAAAAAAGTCAATTCTGAGTTTCAAATGTGTATTTATAAAAATGCAAATGCACAATATGTTTATTGTGAAATCTAGGAATAACTGTATATATGTTTAACCTTAAAGGGATAGTAATGTTTCATAAATAAAAGCAGCTCTAATTAATCATCATAGTATTTGGACTTTGGAGAGTGTTATTTCAATTCTGTCAGAGTTGTAGTTCAAGAGTAATTCAATGACAAAGTATCCCCCTCCCACCCCTTTTACTGATGTAACACTGCTCAGCCAGAGCAGAAGGGAGGTGCCCAGGTAGATTGCAGAGAGGGACAATCTTCAATTAAGATAAGGGAAAAACCTGAAAAGCTTGTCAAGGGGGGCAGGGATTTCATTGTTTTCATGTCTGAGAAGAGATGGCTTACACTAGGTAAAAGGGGCAAGAGGGGAAACTTTGCTTGTGAATATCTCATAAACCATAAAGGTTTGAGAGATAAGACTTATATCATTCTTCATGTTTTTTAATGCCTACAAAATAAAATAAAGTTAAAACGAAGCATTACTATCCCTTTAATTTCTGCCTTGATAAATTACATGTTAGGGGTGTTCCAGAAATTCCAGATTATGTGATAGGGGTGCCTTGATCAAAACTAGACTGAGAACCATTGGTGTAGGGGAGGGTAGGTTGGGACACAGAAGGTGTACGCTCTACAGGGTGTAAATGCCTCCTACCTTGTGAACGTTTGGTTTTTGGGTGGGAGATAAAATTGTTTTTCTGTGCAGTGAAGATTAATTTCTAAAATCATATAGGCAGTATTTCATTCTCTTTAAAATTAACTAAATATGTCTTCATACCTTCCAACATGTCAAAAGCCCAAAGAGGGAACATTTTTATTCTAGATGGTTTATATGGTGGTATGGCTGGTGAGCAGGACGTTACCGAGAATTTTTAGGCTATTCCATGAACTATTGACACCCATGTGTGTAACGAAATAAATTACTTATAATAAGACCAAAGTATTTTCATATACTGAAGTTTAACCTTTTGAGTGCCAGAGTGGCATGCAATGCATTGTGAAGCAATGTGTTGCATTCCCCTCTGGCACTTAAAGGATTAAGCAAACATTAATGTGAGTTTTTATTGCTGTAGAACAACATTATACACTTCTATACACACCACACACAAAGTATACTCTCCTAAAAAAGAGGGACATCAGGATGGGAGGATTTGGGTCTACAAGAGGGACTGTCCCTCCTAAACAGGGACACTTAGGAGGTCTGTGTCTTGGAGTAACATGTCCACTTTAATCCAACTGATATTCCATCCAACATATTACAAGGCAATGTTTTGGAGAAGTCTCTAATTCCCAAGTGGTTAATGAACTGCACACCCTCTCTGGCCCTTAAAGAGTTAAAAAGCCACTTATTTCCTTTTAAGAAAAGAAGGAAAATGTCAGAGTAGGTGACACTTTTTTCATCTTGGCTCAGTCTGTCTGGAACATAATATGATTCCACCTATAGCATTCAGCTGCCTACAATGCTGCTGTGTTCCGCAGTGAAGCATTGAGATTGACAGGGTGTACACTTAAAGGCAGAGTGAATGTTCATGTATCCCAGACCACTCGCTCTGTTGTCCTAAAACAAGACTCTACATGGGAAAATCAGCAGTCTTTAGAATTCACAGCAGGTTGGTCACTTGTCATTAGCTCTAAGTCCTTAACTGATCTTATCTCTCGTAGAATGATTGCAACTAATTTGTCCTGAATGCAGTTTGTTGCATGGAGTGATTAGGGAAACTGGACATCGTCTGCTAGAATCTACTGCTCATTAGCATCAGTTCACATAAAATCCCAGCTTCCATTGTGTTCAGTCGCCTGACCTTCACTGATGGGAAAACAGATTTTTTTTTTTTGTGTCTGTAACACCAACGGATTCAGTGTGAAAGCAGCTAATGATTGTAGTGTTTTGGTGGTAAATCTTTATTGAAATGTTTAATCCTTTGGGAACACCAGAGAGCGTAAAGGAGCAGTAAATGTTTTAATGTGACGGCTTTCCCTGCTGAGTCAACAAGAGTACACCCGTTCTGGGAGAGCCTTTATTTAAAGGTTATTAGAGCTAAACTTACTATTCTTGAATCAAACTGTTAGCAACATCTCCAAACGGAGTCCAAAAGGATTTTTTTTTTTTTTACCCCTTAAGGACCGGCGCGTGCACACTCGGCTGGCACTTGAGGACCACGGTGCTTTTTTTTTTTTTTTCCACTTCCGGTTCAGGGCTTCCTTAAGGGGTTAAAATGAACTTTGCAGGAGAGCTCAACTCATAAAATTATTATTATTATTTCTATTTAAAGGGATAGTAATGTTTCACAAAAAAGCAGCTCTGGTTAATCTTCATAGTATTTGGGCCATGGAGAGTGTTATTTCAGTACTATCAGAGTTGTAGTTCAAGAGTAATTGAATGATAAAGTATCCCCTTCCCGCCCCTTTTACTGATGCAACACTGCTCACCTCAGAGCAGCAAGACCATCCAGATGGATCGCAGAGAGGGACAATCTTCAAAAAACATTAAAAAAACCTGCCCTCCTATGTCAAGGGGGACTGGGTTTTCCTTATGCTGACTGAATGAAGATAGTCCCTCGCTTCGATCTGTTCGGTCAAGTGACCAGATTCTACATCTGAGGGGAGGAGGCTTACACATACCTCCCAAGTGTCCCTCTTTAGGAAGAAAAGTCCCTCTTTGAGACCCAATCCTTCTGTCCCTCTTTCCCACCCTGATGTCCCTCATTTCAGGAGATCAGACTGTGTGGTGTGTGTATAAGTGTATTACATTGCTCTACAGCAATAAAATTCACATCAGTGTCTGGTTAAACTACAGTATATGTGTCTATAGATTAGTCTATACTTTGCTCTTGCTCTAAATCATGTATTCAGTTACAGAAAGAAGTGTTAATAGTTCATGGAATGACCGAAAAATTAGCAGTAATGCTCCGCCCGAAAGCCACGCTCCCAGCAACACCAGCTAAACCACAAGTGTCCCTCTTTGGCCATTTGAAATGTTGGGAGGTATGCTTACACTAGGTAAAAGGGCTGGAGGGGGATACTTTATCATTAAATTACTCTTGAACTACAATTCGGACAGTATTGAAATAATGCTGTCCATGGCCCAAATGCAATGAGGATTAATCAGAACTTACAGAGACAGAGACATACAGAGATGTAAAACAGCAGAGACAGAGAATGAAAGAATCAGAGAGCCTTGCCATGGGTATCCGGATGGGGGGGCAATAGGGGGCACTCCACCCCTACTCTTGCTCCTTCCATATAAACATAGGGACTGGGCGGGTTTGCCTGGGTGTGATATTTTGGCTTCGATACCCCCCACCCCAGAAATATTTCTGTGGCCGCCCATGGGCCTTGGTTGTGAGAGCTTACATTCCAGAGGAAGGTAGATTGACATTGAAGGTGTCAGTGCAGGGATGGACAACACGAGGAAATGCGAAGGAAATATGAGGCCCTCAGTCTTCTCTTATCATCTTCATCTAGTCACAGACTACAGCCCTCTATAGCAAATGACAGGAAGAGTACTCCTGGCGACCCCAACAGAAAATGGCAGGTCTGAGACCCTATTACATAAATATATTTGTAACCCTTTGAGGGTCATGCATTGCACAACCCACTGGCAAGCAAAGGGTTAATATAAAATTTTACTGCTTTTTTAACCCTACGAATGGAAGTTTGTGTTGTGGTACACATCCTACTGCTTCTCGTGATGTTAACTCTTTGAGTGCTAGGGGGGTACGCAATGCATTGCTTTGCAATGCATTGCGTACCCCTCTGGCATTCAAAGGGTTAAAACTCCAAATCGTACTGAGATGCAATATATCTAAAAACAGTGTGTAACTGTAAATAATCCCATTATTTAATAAGTATGTATATTTCTATATGTTTGTATATAATGTCTCACAATTAGTGTAAATATGTAACCTTTTCCTGAAAACTATCCAGGACATACTTGAAAACGAGAGGAATCTCAATGTATTCTTCCTGGTAAAACATTTTATAAATAAATAAATAAATAGTGAAAGTAACAAATACAGGGTCATTAGGTTTTTTTCTAGGAGATATCCTTCACCTGTGAGTCAACAAACTCCTGTGGCGTGCAGCAGAACTCTGTGATGCGGAACAGGATACAGCAGTGATTCTTAAAGGCGCAGTATACTTTTATTATGAAAAAATGTTATAGAGCGTTTCGTGCTATGTAAAACAAGGGTGTTCCTATTGCTGGGACATTTCTCATTTCTAAAGTTATCACATATCAAACATTTTTTAATCAACAGTACCAACTAGTGTCCAAAAAACCAAATGTATATTTTTATAATTTACTCTTTCAGACAGCTTTAGTCACTGACTATGGCTCCTCATAGTAAATGATAGGAACATAGTGACAGAAAAAAATATATATTTGAGTTGTAATAATTTTTGAATTATATATCCCCCTGTAGTGGAAGTGCTCTGGTGTTACTCAGCAGGAAATACTTGTATGTTTGTTTGTTTGTTTTGGGGGGGTCTGTTTTTTTTTTTTTCTGTGATTAAAGGGGGTAGCGGGATAGGGGTGGTATGAAGTCCGTTCGTTAAAAAAAAACACTGCAGAATGTGCCCTCCATTAACCACTCTTAGATGCTAGATGGGTTGAAAATGCAAAAGCTATTTTTTAAACAGAGTTAAAAGTTTCATATGAATATTTATTAATAATCAACACTTGCTTAAATTACAAAAAACATTTTAAGCTAGCCTAGTGCTTGCTGTACGTTAGTCATCAGCTATCATAAACCTATTTAAAGGGATAGTAATACTTCATTTTCACAAAAGTAATTTCAGTTTCTATTGTAAAGTTATGCAGACTGTTACCTTTAGAAGTGCTGAGAACAGTCCGGTTGATCCGTAATTTTGAAATAAAGTCTCCCCTTCCCGCCCCTTTTTCTGATGTCACAGCTGAAGCTCTTGAATCCACACTCGTCGTACGACTGTACGAACCGCACTAAAAGACAAAAGTGTTAGGTTTACACACCTCAAGGGGTAAACCCAGCCCCCTTTACACGTCACAATCCCGTTTAATAGCAATGACGGAACTTCTTTCTTTGACAATCACGAAAGCCGACTGGAACAGGAGTGTAGCAGATCTTTGCCTGTAAGTACCAATTTTCTAACTTTACTGTGATGTATGTAGTAGAATGTATGCTACTAAATTGCAGTTGGACTTCTGTTGGTTACATTACCGTTGTACATACTCATGCAGTCAGGCGGAACAGAGGGGAGAGAAGGGAGGCATTGACGTTTCTCTTCTTTTGAGTGCCAGAGTTGGCTGATGGCACTCAAAGGGGTTACCGATGTGTTTTACCAGTCCAGTTTTACCCTTTGAGTGCCAGAGTGGGAAACAGCGCATTGCATTCTCCTCTGGCACTCAAAGGGTTACCGATGTTCCCATAGTCAGCCAGAACAGCGGGGAGAGAAGGGAGGCATTGAAGTTGATCATCCTTTGAGTGTCAGACTTGGTTGATGGCACTCAAAGGGTTTCTGATGTGTTTTACCAGTAAAGTTTTACCCTTTGACTGCCAGAGTGGGAAACAGCGCATTGCGTTCTCCTCTGGCACTCAAAGGGTTACCGATGTTCACATTGTCAGCCAGTAATGAAGTATTACTATCCCTTTAAGGTAACAATACCTCCTTCCCAGCCCTGGTGTCTCGTTACTGTGCACATTGTCACTGTGCTCAGGTGAACCCAGGTGGTGGGGGCTTGGTGGTGATTTTAGCCTATGTGCCACCTTACAACCCTAACTTATTTGACTGAGGCAACACATAGTCTAACAGCTGTTCCTCATGGCTTCTGAGATCAGGCCCAAGAGTCATGACCCTGGACCAGAAGTACAAAGACAGCGAGCATGCCATGCCTTAACATGAGATAACTCAACAACACCACTAAGCCTTCAAATCATTGGCCCCAGAAAAGCTAAAACTGCCAACATCAAGTCTCCACCACCTGCATACGCCGGATGTGCACAGTAACACAGACCCCAGGGACAGACAGGTGGGAAGCCCCTCACCACTTCACTTTACAAAATGTCTGTAGGGGACCATAGATCCCCCATAGCCATCACATCTTGATCCAACCGCTTCCTGTTTAACCTGTCATATCCTACTTCCTTCCAGGCCCCCAAACAAGCCCACTCCCCCTGAGTTCATTGGTCAGACTCGTGGCCTCCCATTAGCGCTGTAACAGTCAAACCCACCGGATGCTAGAAAGGTCTTCAATGCATTAAAGGGATAGTAATACTTAAAATGTAAAAAAAAATATGTTGTAGGGTTTATCCCCCTGAGTAAAACAAGAGTACTTCCACTGCTGAAAGGGGTTTCATTCAAAAGTTATTGATTTTCAAAGTTGAATTTTTTAGGTGCAATATCACAGTGGCCTGAAATTGTTCAGTGGCGCTGTTGCTACACCATCCTATGGAGATTTATGGTCCCGGGACCAGAGCTGTCCATAGGATCGTGTAGCAACAGCGCCACTGTACAATTTCAGGCCACTGTGATATTGCATCTAAAAAAATTCAACTTTGAAAATTAATAACTTTTGAATGAAACACCTTTCAGCAGTGGGAGTACCCTTGTTTTACTCAGGGGGATAAACCCTACAACATATTTTTTTCACATTTTAAGTATTACTATCCCTTTAAGAAGTAATTCATTGAAAACCTCTCTAGGGTTTTAGGGGTTAATAGCTTGTTGTGAATTTTGGGGATTTCTATTTGTTCCCTATGATGCTCCACTTTGTTTATACGGCCCCCGGATATTCAGAGGAAGTAAAGAGAATGTTCATAGATTGGGAAATCTAAATCATTATTTGTAATTGTATCTTATAACAACTAAAGCATCCTGCTGATTCAGTTTATCATGCTTATAGGTATCTGCAAGAAGGAAACATTTCACAAGCTAAACAATGACAGGTTTATGTGGTATTCTCATCAACGATGACTTAAAGGGAAAGGCAGGGCAATCACTTCCCTAAAGTAAACATATAGACGAAACAGTGAGCTACCAAAACACTCCTAAAGGTGGGTAACTGTACCTGGTGGTACCAAGTTTCCGCAGCAGACATCAGATAGGAAAGCTGTTTAACAGTGTGAGAATCCTGACCTCATTTTTCAGGTATTCTCTGCACTTTGTGCCAAGAGATAAGAACTAATTGCACCAAGATATATCAAAATGACAGGATGGAAAAAATAGGCTCTTGGAAAAAAATGCATGTGAATTCATCTTGATGGTCAGGGAGGATTAGTCAGTGGGTGGGCAAGCTGAGGTTCTTCAGGTGTTTTTGGACTACTCTCTGTATTGACAGCCACCCTCTGTGTATCCCACTTTCTCTGGTTAGTTAAAGGGATAGTAATACTTAAAATGTAAAAAAAAATATGTTGTAGGGTTTATCCCCCTGAGTAAAACAAGAGTACTCCCACTGCTGAAAGGTGTTTCATTCAAAAGTTATTAATTTTCAAAGTTGAATTTTTTAGGTGCAATATCACAGTAGCCTGAAATTGTACAGTGGCGCTGTTGCTACACCATCCTATGGAGATTTATGGTCCCGGGACCAGAGCTGTCCATAGGATCGTGTAGCAGCAGCGCCACTGTACAATTTCAGGCCACTGTGATATTGCACCTAAAAAATTCAACTTTGAAAATTAATAACTTTTGAATGAAACACCTTTCAGCAGTGGGAGTACTCTTGTTTTACTCAGGGGGATGAACCCTACAACGTATTTTTTTTAGATTTTAAACATTACTATCCCTTTAAAGGGATAGTAATACTTCCTTTATGGATGCTAGAATATTGTAGGTATTAAATAAATAAACCAAAGCATATATGTCTTTTTGCAATCATTTTCCTAGTTTATCGGTAATCGCAATGTAAAGTTTGCCCCTCACTCCCCTTTTAGATACGTCACTGTTTTATCTGTCAAACTTGGATTCCGGTCTGCGAACCGGATGGCTCATCTGGAGAGACGGTCTACAAAGTGTGCCTGGTTTGAGGCAGTAGACCGTTGTCATGAAGATTTCCTATGTATGCACTGCTATTTCAGCGCCGCAGATGACCGCCCGGTCCGCAGACCAGAATCGAAGTCTGACAGATAGAGCGGTGATGTACCTAAAAGGGGTGGGAGGGGTAAACTTTACATCGAGATTACTGTTAAACTAGGAAAGTTATTGCAAAAAGACATATATGCTTTGGTCTATTTATTTATTTAATAACTACAATATTATAGCTTACATAAAGGAATAATTACTATCCCTTTAAATAGTCCGCACTACTGAAAAGTAAATTCCACCACAAGTGATCAATGTTATCACTGATTTTATCTTGCAAATTTCTGTTGAAGTTGATGGAAATACAATAATATATTTGGAAATAAAAACGTGATAAGGTTATCACCTGTATTGCAATCTAACCCAAAGAGTGAGACATGCACATTTAGATTTCATAAGATTCCTTACAGATAGAGCTAGTTATAAACTGTTTTACACAGTGGAGACAGAGGGAGCCCATGTCACCAAAAGAGAAAGGAAGGGCTGAAATAGGGAATACAGTAGCATAACTACCGTGGTCGCCACTGCGTGATGGGCCCAGACACCCAGTCAGCCCCAGCTGACACCACTGCAGCTCAGCAGGAATGCTTCCGCCCTCTTCTTCTGCCTTGACCTCTGTGCGCACGCATGCGCAGCCAGGGAACTCAGTGAAGCAAGTTCTTTGACTGTGCATGAGCAGGATAGATGTAGAGCTCGCGAGAAGTACAGCGCTACTCTGTCCGCCTGGCAGCCATCTTTGGAACACAGTAGAGGTAGACAGTGGGGCAATGTGGAAGTGGACAATGGGGGCAATGTGGAAGCAGAGTGGATAAAGGGGAAATGGACAGTGGGGAGTGGACAGTGGGGGGAATGTGGAAATGGATGACTGAGGCAATGTGGAGGTAGGCAATGAGGGCATTGTAGATGTGGACTATGGGGCATACAAAGTGGAGGTGGACAACAGGGGCAATGTGGAGGTGGACAATGGGGTCATTGTGGAGGTGGACAATGAATAAGTGGCATTTGTGGAGTGGAGTTGCATGGTGGGGTGGGGGGGGCCCCCATGGCAATTTTCACACCAGGGCCCGGTGATTTCTGGTTACGCCTCTGAGGGGATACAATGTTAGAATACAGAATAACAAAAAGCCTGCATATAAAATGTATTAATATATGCTGCTACAATTAAAAAAATTACGTTAAAACATTACTTTTCATTTAAGGTGACAGCCAACCTCCTCTTACACTGTATATTTTGCAGGTGCATAATATGCAAACTGGTTAGAGGTGCTCAGCTAGGAAGGAGCCGGCCATATAATTGAACAGGCTCTATAGGAATGGTGTTATACTCAGAGTGCAGTGTCTTTTACCTCACAAGTGCCTGATATAGAGGGGAAATATCCTAAAACACACCATACTGATCCTGCTAAAATGTCAGTCCAGTCACAACATGCCAGGCAATTCCCCTCTGAACAAGAAAAGCAGCCAACCCCAGACATTTGTTTTAACCTAATTGGGCCTCATTAGTGAAGTGTAGCGGATCTCTCTAGGGGTTCGTGACTGGATTCCCCTGTTACCCTTAGAGTGACCGACCCAAAGGCTTAATTTGCATGTGCAAACTAACTGGTTAGAAATGCTCGTCTAGGAACAAATCTGCCATATAATTGAGCAGGATCTACTCTGGTTACAGTTTCTTAGCTCACTAAGAGAGAAAATATCCTAAAACATATTCTACTGACAGAATAGCAATTCCTCTCTACAAAAGTGAAGCTACCAAAGCGAGTTATACATTTCAGCCTTATTGGGCCTCATCAGTGAGATGTAGCTGATTTCTCTAGTCGTGAGCAAGTGGTCCATGGCTGGATTTCCATGTTATCCTTTGGGAGACCAACCCCTAGTGTAATTTGCATATACAAGGAAACTGGTCTGAAAGCAGATATATTTCCTCTTGGGGGCACTATTGATTTAAAAGAGACTGCACCCTGGGTAGGACACCAACTAATAGCGACTGCTCATTCCTGAGCATCTCTGACCAGTTTGTTTGCATATGCGATTTACCCTTGGGGTTGGTCACCCTAAGGGTAACAGGGGAATCCAGCCATGGACACCTTCCTTACAGTGCCTAGAGAGTTCAGCTACACCTTACTGTTGAGGCATAACAAGGCCAAAACATTTGTCCTGAAGCAGCTATAACAACCTCCCCAGCTACCTCAGATTTCTAACCTCCCTTGTCTTCTGTTTCTTCTGTTTCAGGGCCACCTTTGAAGGAGCAATTAAAGAAAAAATCTGGAAAAAGGAAAAAAGACAAGAGGAAAGCCCTGATAAAAGCACTAGACAGAAAAGAGTGCCTACAAAGGACAACACCCTCCCAGAGACAAAAGAGGACAGCAACATAGAGGACATGGAAAAAGCAGTGAGCACCCCTGGAGACCCAGCCTCAAAGGGAAAAGGGCAATATTATGATGACATCATGGCCTACTTGGAGTCTGTCCTACAGACTGAAGAACCTCCAGACCAGGGAGGAGGAGGAGAGAACCCAGCCATGGAGAGTGGTAACTATTGTCAATGTCTATATGTCTATCTAACCTCTTTTTCTCCCAACTAATGGCATCTCTTTCAGCATTTACCATTAATGTGAGGTGCATTAGGGACCAGTACAGGCGACAGGGAATACTAACCTTTCTCTCTTCCCAGGGAAGCGATATATATATATATATATATATATATATATATATATATATATATATATATATATATATATATATATGTTGCAGGAGTGTGCCTTACCTTTTTCTCAATCGTACAGGCTTCTTATGCGGCAATGGCCCCATGGTCCCTCGTACTGGTCGGGTGGGGGCAGCTGTAAGTCTGCAGGTGTAGCCATTTTGATCAGAGGGGGGCACTTCACCTTTGATTCTGTCCAGGAGCTAGTCTGCGACAGACTTCTTGTCGTAGATGGCTCCTGGGCAGGTGAGCCTGTATGGCTCATCAGTGTGTACACCTCCCCTGAGAGCAATGAGTGACTCGAGCTTTTCCAGAGCCTGCGGACCTAGCTCGCTTCCACCCAGGCAGTGGTAATGGGTGGGGACTTTAATTGCCCAATTGAGGAGTATGGGCGCAGCTCCTGCAATAACACAAAGCTGGATAGAACATCCAGGTTATTGATAGAGATGGTCAGGGAGGCGTCCATGCGGGACACACTGGGCTCCATTGGAGAGGGCTCCGTTAATTAAACTTGGAGCCACCCTGATGGCTCAATGAGTTCCCGGATTGACTTCCTGTTCTCCTTCAGAACAGTAGAGCACAAGCAGCACTCTATGGTCCTCTGCTACTTTTCTGACCAAGGGGTCCTGGGCATAGGGTTTCCTCTTGGTCCAGGCTCCTGGAAGTTGAACTGTGCCCTTCTGGAAAGAGAGGAGATTGTAGAGGAGCTGCAGGGTGCTTATAAAATGCGGAAACTAGATAAAGTGTACTTCCCCACTGGGGCCCAGTGGTGAGAGTTTATGAAAGTTAAATTCCGCAGTTTCTTTCCGGCGAAAGGCAGACGCCAGGCGTGTGAGAGGAGGAGCGAACTCAGGAGACTGCAAAAGAAACTGCACTCCCTGCAGGACCTCCAACTCTGTGACTGGGAAGTGAGAAAAGAGTTGAATGAGACCAAAGAGGCCCTAAAAAGGCACTTTGAGGAGGAGTCCAGAAGCATCATCTTCCGTTCCAAGGTTGAGTACCTGGAGAAAGGTGAGAAATGTAACTCTTTCTTTTTCAGGAAGCTCCACTCTGCACACACTCCCTTGACAGAACTGAGGGATAGAGATGGCAGAATCCAAGAGGGGAAGGAAGGGGTCATGAAAGTGGTCACAGACTTCTACAGAGACCTCTACTCCCCCAAAGACACAGACACAGACCAATCTGATACGTTCCTGTCAGGTACCACTAACTCTGTTGATCCCACAGGTACGGCAGCTATGGACTCTCCCCTGGCGTTGGAGGAGCTGTTCTCTGCCTTCAAGTCAGGCAGGACCCTGGGCTGTGATGGTCTCCCAGCTGAATTTTATATAAAGCTGTGGGACCTCATAGGTCCGGACCTGCTTGAACTATACGAGTAGATGGTGGCGGTATCACGGTTCCCGTGATTGCCTTTCACTCTCTGCTGTGGTGTGTTCCTATTGATAGAACCTGTTATGCCCGCCCAGTATGGCCTTCTTATACCGGGCCTCTGGCACCTGTCAGGTGCCCTTTCGTGGTGTTCCTGTACCAGTGCTTCCGCTGCTGTGTTCCTGCGTTCCTGTGTACCGATTTGGCTTGTCTGACTATTCTCCTGGTTCCTGCTCCGTGTATGACCCGGCCTGGCTGACGTTCCTGCTCTGTGATTGATCCGGCTTGTCTGACGCTCCTGCTCTGTGTATGACCCAGCCTGTCTGACGTTCCTGCTCCGTGATTGATCCGTCTTGTCTGATGCTCCTGCTCCGTGTATGACCCGGCCTGGCTGACGTTCCTGCTCTGTGATTGATAAGGTCTCCCTTTAGTAGTCTTTTCTCTAGAGTAAATAAACCAAGTTTGTCTAGTCGTTCCTCATATGAGAAGACAACTTGGTAAAGAGCGCTCAACGGACCCGCTGCACTCAGGAACATCCAAATACTCCACACAGCAATAAATTAAAAATATCCAGTTTTATTGCAAAAAATACAAAAATAAAAACACTATATGGAGACTTCAGGAAACATAGTGGAAACACGATGACTACACAAACCGCCTAACGCGTTTCATGTAAGATTTACATTTAATCATAGGCTCGCTGTGTGAGGTACAAAGGTAACCTTTATAGTCAATGAATCAGGTGTTACAATTACGACTTAACAAATTAACCCTAAAAGCATCACATCATAAGGTCAAATAATCGGTAATACTTCCATCGTCCAAACACCACAGATCAAACTATGGTGTCACATCTGATTCAAAAAAAAAAATTCCAAAACTGAAAATGGTGTCTACCCAACCCCAATGATAAGATGTTAACCCTTTCAATCCAACATTTAAAGGGAAATAACTGACATATAAACAAATATGACAAAAAAACATATACTATATATGTGAATGCTTGTCATACTAGATAAGACACTAACATACATACTGATATTATAAGATACAATAGTATCACTAGATGGATACAAAAATGTCAAATCACATAATGACCTCATTCACATATCCTAATAATCAGTAAAAACATAGGAGTAAATATACAAGGAAAAACTCACAAAAATGTACAAATACATAAAGCAAATACATATCTACCTATGTGTAAATAAACTAACATCATGTTCGGAATTTAAACCAAAGGGTTTCCGAGTACAAAGAAACAAAATCCATCTAACCTCCGCTTTATCTAACATGATTTGGATATCACCACCCCTCTCATGTAATGTAATTCGCTCTATGCCCTGAAAAGAGAACATATTAATGTCCCCTTCCGAACAATCCATGAAATGTTTACCTACTGGTTTGGTGATATCTTTATTTTTAACAGCGAGAATATGCTCCCTTATACGATCTTTCAACGGTCGAATAGTGCGACCTACATATTGTTTAGAGCATCTCAAGCAAGTAATTAAATACATCACAAAACTGGTTCTGCAATTTATATATTGTCTCATGGTAAAAGACTTACCATTTACTGAACTAGAAAACGTCCTACCTACATTCACCAAAGGACATGTTAAACATATCCTAGCTCCACACTTATACATGCCCACAGTATTTAACCAAGTGGGTACTGGTCTACTCATTGACCTAAAAAGACTAGGAGAAAGGATATTTCTTAGGGTTGGCGCTTTTCTAGCAACAAAATGGCAACCTCGTTCCAAATGTGGCTTTAACAAATTATCACCCCATAAAATGGGCATATATTTGTTAATAATTCCTTTAATATGATTAAATTCTGAATTATAATCTGTAACAAACACTGGAGTGTTACCATACTTTTTTACTTTATTTAAACCACCCCCCATCTGTCCTTGTATTAATGACATGCGGTCAGTAGATTTGGCCCTTCTATATGCACAATCCACAATACCCGCAGTATAACCTCTACTGAGGAAACGTTCTTTGAGGTCCACTGATTCTCGTTGAAAGTCCAACTCCCTGGAACAATTCCTACGGACTCTCAAAAACTGACCAATGGGGATGGCACGTATAGTATGTTTGGGATGTCCAGATTGAGCATGCAATAATGTATTACCTGCACAAGGTTTTCGATAAATAGTGGACTCAATTTGTGTAGAACCAAAAGACAACTTGAGATCAAGAAATGCTATCTCACTCTCTTGAAATTCACTAGTGAACTTCAATTCCAAATCATTAGTGTTAAGGAACTGCACAAATGACTCAAAATGTGTTTTGGTACCAGTCCAAATGAGGAGCAAATCATCAATATAACGATGATATGTCAAAATATACTCACGAAAACAATTATCAGAGCTATAAATGAATTGGTCCTCAAATAAGCCCATATATAAATTGGCATACGATGGGGCAAATTTTGCCCCCATCGAAGTGCCCCGCTTCTGAAGATAAAAGACATTATCATATTTAAAATAATTATGCTGAAGTAGATAATGTATAGATGACATCAAAAATTGTATAAGATCCTCAGAATATGAGCTATAGGTAATTAAATGAAAATGGACTGCTTCCAAACCTTTATTATGTGGAAAGCTGTGTAAAGAGAACTCACATCTAGAGAACCCCGAACACAATTATCCTCCACTCGGATCTGTGCTAATTTAGACAATAATTGTCCTGAGTCTCTAGTATAGCTCTGCAACCTTAACACCAAAGGCTGGAGATAAGAGTCAATAACCTGTGAAAGATGTTCATTTAAAGAGCCAATACCAGAGACTATAGGTCTCCCTACAAATGGCCTCTCCAGTTTGTGTATCTTCGGCATATGATGGAAGATAGGTATACACGGATATTGAACCAAAATGAAGTCAGCCTCCTTCTGATTCAAAATACCCAAAGATAAACCCTCATCCACCAAATGTTTCAATATTTTCATAAAGGCTTTAGTGGGATCTCTATTTAACACCAAATAAGATTCACTATCCTCCAACTGTCTTAAAGATTCTTGATGATAATCTGTAGCATCCATGACAACAACACAGCCGCCCTTATCCGCACCTCTCACAGCTATACTGCTGTCACTTTTAATTTCTCGTATAGCTTTCCTTTCAGCTACAGTAAGGTTATTGGAGGTGCGGGCAGGGCTAGTACTAATACCGCTGTGCAGATCTATCAACTCCTGTTCCACAAGTGTCTGAAATAAATCTATAATAGATCATCTACATTGTACAGGATAGAAACTAGTTGAGGAGATCTTCCAATTATCTTTATTCACCAATTCAACCCCAACACATTTCGATCCATTAGAATGACTCTCTCTTTGTAAACATTCCAAATCATACACAGCACATTGATTGGAAAAATAACCAAAATTAGCAGAACCTAAACCTGGGGCAAATTCCATAGAATTTAAAGCCGAAGGTTCACCTAAATGATCTGTGTCATCCATTGAGGACAATACATTATACGTTTTAGTCTCTATAGACGAATCCTCCTCCTGTACAAAAAACTTTTTCAAAGTAAGTTTCCTCACGAATTGGTTGACATCTATGATGGTATTCAAAAGATCAATATGTTTCTTTGGAGCAAACCCCAAACCTTTGGATAGTACGTCCAATTGTGCTGGGGTTAAAACTCTAGCGGACACATTCAATACTGCCTGGCGCGACCCCTCACATGTCGTCTTATTCCTCCTCTTCCCCTTAGACCCCCTCCTCGTGTTCCTTGGTTTAAATGAGACTATGGATAATTCCGGGGTTGTTGCCGTGATGATTCTTTGAAACTCTGCCGTGCTGACGTTGTACCTCGTCTTGCTCCCTGGTTTTTTGATACCTTGGATCCACTACGGGAAGAGTCCATAAAGACTTCATTTGAAACACTTAACCTTTCATCCTGTTGAAGAGAAAAAGTAGAGGCAGGACTCCGTTCGACAGTATCACTGTCTACCCTAGTAAAACTGACACATTTATCTTGTTTATCAGATCTTAATATTGATCTGTTGGAGGATTCTTTTCTATATGTATTTCTTCTAATCCTCCTCTCTTGGGGCCATGTATAAACCCTATTCTTGTCATAATCTTCAGAATCCCTGACAAATTTCCTTGATTTAATAAGGGTAATGTTATGCTCCAATTTCTGAATCTTGGTTTTCATATCATTAATAAAAGAAGTAAATCTGTCAATCTCACTATTTGCCTTTAAACGTACTTGTAATGACTCCAAATCCTTCCTCAAAGTAGTATAAATTCCTTGTTTATATTTTAAAATTAATTCCATTAACCGCATGGAGCAATCATTCAAAATTGTATGCCATTCAGTCATAAAGTTACCCTCATCATGTGCAAAAGTGGGAAATTTCATGATCCGCAAACCTCTAGGTATCATTTTATTGGCAATATAGTTCTCTAGGGTCGTTATGTCCCACCATGTTTTTACTTCTTTAGTCATAGTCTTCTCCAACTTGGAATAAGACATATCCAAATCAAATAATGAATCCCCTGTATAGGGAGTTTCTAATGAAAACACTTGCTGTGCTCGCTGTATACGCTGTGATTGTAATAAAAATATATCAGATATGTCTTGTTTAATTTGCGATTCAACATGTGAAACGACTTCATCTACATGTCCTTCCATTATCTATATGAATGTGCTTCAACCACAATCCAAGAAAATATATAATGTTTACTACGAAAATGGTTGGAGTTCCTAAAGGTGAGTGTTGCCTGATCAAAAAAACCTCATTATAGAGGGAGCCAACCTAAGTTAACGCCATAAACTACAACCACATCAAATACTAAAGGTTGCTACTAATTGTCAGGCTCTCCGCTGTACCCTCTCTAGTTCTAGTATATCCTTTTTCAGAACTGGTGCCCAAAATTGCACTGCATACTCAAGGTGAGGTCTTACCAATGATCTGTATAATGGCAAAATAATGTTATCCACTCTTGCTTCGATACCTCTTTTTATGCAAAACAGGATTTTGTTTGCCTTTGCTACTGCTGTTTGACACTGGTCAATGTTTCCAAGTTTGTAGTTGACAAGGATACCCAGGTCTTTCTCTAGCAATAAGTCATACACGTAATCACAGGAGCAAAAGCAAATGGCTGCACTGGAACACCACGTAAGGGAAACTCAAGTGGTGTCCAGGCAGTAATATTTATACCCCCACAGAGCAAAGAGGTGAAGCACACAATTAGGTACTGTAACTTTAAGAACGGAGCTCGACATTACTGGAGGAATTCCCTTTTGATGCGCGCCCGCTCTGATACTGGCCTGATGCAGAAGAGCCAGCATTGAAGACGCGGCATGGCAGCCACGAAGAGAGCTGTCAGTGCTTGGAACCGGCTGCTCAGGAAGGAACACAGAAGCGCCCGGTTCCCCGCTGCAGGTAGGCGCATAACGCTGACAGTCTCTCAAACCATAGCGGTTGGAGAGATAGAGTTTGGAGCATATTGTTTATTATTTTAAATTCTATAAAACTGGATACAATTTTTGTCCCTTTCACTTTTGTTGACTTCATCATTTTCTTTCTTTAATTTTTGCTCTCACTAGACTATGGTCTCTTCCAGCATTAAAATGATTTAAGACTGAACAGTCAATGAATATCGCGTTATTATATGCAAGTATGAAGTTGATTTCACTTGTATAACCATTAGGGCTTTTCCATGTTCAATGTCCCTGCCTCTGTTGTCTCTCTTTCCAGATCCATGTGGTCTGATCGATTTTTTTTTTGGATTTTACCAATCACACATGAGACTGTTGGAAAGATGCTGTCATGCGCAATAGGGTCTGGCCGAATGTGCTGATCTGGAGCAGGGGGCTCCGGATGGCTCATACACATATAAAAGATGGTATATAAAAGATGGCTTAATACAGTTTGGCAAACTTGGATTTGTATCATTACTAGTGTTGAGCGAGCACCCCGATGCTCGGGTGCTCTGACCGAGCACCGCCGGAGGCTCGAGTGCTCGGCCGAGCACCCGAGCCCCATTGACTTCAATGGGGCGACACGAGCATTACACCAGGCACCCCCTGCTCTGATGAGGGGAGGGTGCCTGGTCAATGCCCCCTTCATCTCCGCAATGTCCCCCTTCATCTCCGCAATGCCCCCTTCATCTCCGCAATGTCCCCCTTCCACAATGTCCCCCTTCATCTCCACACTGTCCCCCTTCATCTCCGCAATGCCCCCTTCATCTCCACACTGTCCCCCTTCATCTCCACACTGTCCCCCTTCATCTCCACACTGTCCCCCTTCATCTCCGCAATGCCCCCTTCATCTCCGCAATGCCCCCGTACCTCCAGTCATTGGTGGTTCAGCGGAGCGTCTTCAGATCTGTGCCTCCTTCGGCACAGATCCCCGCCACCCGAACATGGCGGGCGAGCACATGGCGGTACTCGACGAGTACCGCCATGTGCCGATCCGAGCGATGCTCGAGCCGATCCGAGCATCGGCCGAGCACGCTCGCTCAACACTAATCATTACCACTCTGTCTCTATATATAGATATGTCTGACTTTATTTATGGATTTGTAGTACCAGGGTATGGACCATTATGAAGTATGTATATGCTTTTCATTGGACTTCATCTATTGTCTTCATCCAACAATAGGGATTGGGTATATCATGTGTGGGGGCTAGTGATGCACAGCTTGTTAGCAACTGATGCTCATGCACATGGTCTGGCATTTTCTTGTATATGTAGATTGAGGCTACAACATTTGCTAGACCCAGCTAACATTATTTAATCCAGTGACCAATGGAGTCTGTGCACCTCTGCTTCCGCTTCCGGGACATCTGGGTGATGATGTCAGTGGCTTCTAGAGCATCATGGTCCCAAGGTAGCGTTTAAAACGCTGGATTATTTCAACTAATATTGTACTGACAAAGGTCCACTACAGGACCCAAACATTGTCCATATTTTGCCTTATTTCACAATAAAGTTTTTGTGTACGAAGACCCACGGGTGCTGTCCCTTTTTTAAATATTTCTATGACTTATATTGAGGTTGTGCACCTGTCCATTTCTTGTTAAGAGCGAGTGCTTTCTGCCCATCTATTTTTACAAACAATGTTTGTATTAAAGTGGTGTGTAAGGCTATGTGACTGTGGTCGGGCAAACTGTAGCAGGCATGGACTGCCATGTGTGGAGGCCTCTCTAGTATTAACTCTTTGAGTACCGAAGGGGTATGCAAAGCTTACATCTCTGGCACTCAAAGGGTTAAATGGGTTAAAAGCCCCTTTTAAGTCAATGACGGTTTTGCAAATTTTAATTTGTCCACTATGTTGCAGTTGTATTTTTACAAAGTGAAAATATTGTATTGTGCCAAATACAGTGAGGGAAAAAATGATTTGATCTCTGCTGATTTTGTACGATTGCCCACTGACAAAGAAATGGTCAGTCCATAATTTTAATGGTAGGTTTATTTGAACAGTGAGAGACAGAATAACAACAAAAATATCCAGAAAAACACATTTCAGAAAAATTATAAATTTATTTGCATTTTACTGAGTGAAATAAGTATTTGACCCCTTTGCAAAACGTGACTTAGTACTTGGTGGCAAAACCCTTGTTGGCAATCACAGAGGTCAGACGTTTCTTGTAGTTGGCCACCAGGTTTGCACACATCTCAGGAGGGATTTTGTCCCATTCCTCTTTGCAGATCCTCTCCAAGTCATTAAAGTTTCGAGGCTGACGTTTGGCAACTCGAACCTTCAGCTCCCTCCACAGATTTTCTGTGTGATTAAAGGGATAGTAATACTTCGTTTTATCTTTATTTTATTTTGTAGGCATTAAAAAAACATGAAGAACGATATAAGTCTTATCTCTCAAACTTTTATGGTTTATGAGATATTCACAAGCTAAGTATCCCCCACCCTGTTCAGATCAGAAGGGAGGTGCCCAGGTAGACTGCAGAGAGGGACAATCTTCAATTAAGATAAGGGAAAAAGCTGAAAAACTTGTCAAGGGGGGAAGGGCTTTCATTGTTTTCATACAAAGAAGCTTGTCCCCTGCTGTTATCTGTCTGGTCTTACAACCAGATTCACATCTGAGAAGAGATGGCTTACACTATGAAAAAGGGGCGGGAGGGGGAAACTTTGCTTGTGAATATCTCTTAAGCCATAAAGGTTTGAGAGATAAGACTTATATCGTTCTTCATGTTTTTTAATTCCTACAAAATAAAATAAAGATAAAACGAAGTATTACTATCCCTTTAAGGTCTGGAGACTGGCTAGGCCACTCCAGGACCTTAATGTGCTTCTTCTTGAGCCACTCTTTTGGTGCCTTGGCCATGTGTTTTGGGTCATTGTCATGCTGGAATACTCATCCACGACCCATTTTCAATGCCCTGGCTGAGAGAAGGAGGTTCTCACCCACAATTTGACGGTACATGGCTACGTCCATCATCCCTTTGATGCGGTGAAGTTGTCCTGTCCCTTTAGCAGAAAAACACCCTCAAAGCATAATGTTTCCACCTCCACGTTTTACGGTGGGGATGATGTTCTTGGGGTCATAGGCAGCATTCCTCCTCCTCCAAAAACAGTGAGTTGAGTTGATGCCAAAGAGCTCGATTTTGGTCTCATCTGACCACAGCACTTTCACCCAGTTCTCCTTTGTATCATTCAGGTGTTCATTGGCAAACTTAAGATGGGACTGTATATGTGCTTTCTTGAGCAGGGGGACCTTGCGGACGCTGCAGGATTTCAGTCCTTTATGGCGTAGTGTGTTACCAATTGTTTTCTTGATGACCATGGTCCCAGCTGCCTTGAGATCATTGACAAGATCTTCCCGTGTAGTTCTGGGCTGATTCCTCACCGTTCTCATGACCATTGAAACTCCACAAGGTATGAACTTGCATGGAGCCCCAGACCGAGGGAGATTGACAGTTATTTTGTGTTTCTTCCATTTGCGAATAATCACACCAACTGTTGTCACCTTCTCACCAAGCTGCTTGACGATGGTATTGTAGTCTATTCCAGCCTTGTGTAGGTCTACAATCTTGTCCCTGACATCCTTGGACAGCTCTTTGGTCTTGGCCATGGTGGAGAGTTTGGAATCTGATTGATTGATTGATTGCTTCTGTGGACAGGTGTCTTTTATACAGGTAACAAGCTGAGATTAGAAGCACTCCCTCTTAAGATAGTGCTCTAATCTCAGCTTGTTACCTGTATAAAAGACACCCGGGAGTAAGAAATCTTGCTCATTAATAGGGGGTCAAATACTTATTTCACTCAGTAAAATGCAAATCAATTTATAACTTTTTTGGATTTTTTTGTTGTTATTCTGTCTCTCACTGTTCAGATAAACCTACCATTAAAATTATAGACTGATCATTTCTTTGTCAGTGGGCAAACGTACAAAATCAGCAGTGAATCAAATAATTTTTTCCCTCGCTGTAGCTACTCATTCTCCATCAAATGAATAGAGGCTTTTCAAAGTATAGTGGACAGGGAACTAAACATGTAAGCCTTTGAGTGCCAGAGCGTTATGCAACGCATTGATCAATACTCTCCTGAATATCAAGAACTGGGTCAATAATCAGCACATTAGTGTTTCTTTTGATTGTTAGTATTCAGTGAAAGCAAGTTTTCATCTTATTCATGAGTGGAATACGTGCTCTTCTTATCAGAACATATATTGTACACTGTGTCCTGAGAGATTGCTAATAATGTGCCTAAAAGCTGATAAAAAAAACTTCCTGCACAACATTCCTGAAAACATAGATGGTCCGTGTCTAGAGGAAGAGAGCCATTAAATATGATTTTACAAGAGGCATTCTCTCACATGCACACAAGAGGAGATACATTTGCTGACACTTAGCACTGGCCTGTAAGTTCCATCCTCCAAAAGACTTCATTTACATAGCTTTAGCAATGGTAGTTATAAAGAGAGGAATGGAAGTTGTGCATCAGCAAACAGAGAGCCTTCGACAAGTGAGAAGTCTATGCTTCGTGTGTCTATTGGGATCTTTCATTAGCACTCTGGTGATAATAATATAAGTGGAGGCAGTTAGGCTGTGCATATTCCCTGCTGGTTTGAGATTTAAACTTGTCTCTTTGTTTTTTTCTCACTAGCTGGTAATTATTTCCCTCAAAGATATTCAGATACTAGCGAGTCAACAGAATGCAAAAACATTTTCTAAATGGAATTTATAATGCAGGGTCTGGCAAGGTCTGGCCTCTTGAATGCCACAAGGGTGTGCAGTACATTTATATGTAATGCATTGTTCACTCATTTGGTACTCAAAAGGTTAAAGGGATAGTAATGTTTCATAATAAAAGCAGCTCTAATTAATCATCATAGTATTTGGACTTTGGAGAGTGATATTTCAATTCTGTCACAGTTGTAGTTCAAGAGTAATTGAATGATAAAGTATCCCCCTCCCGCCCCTTTTACTGATGTAACACTGCTCAGCCAGAGCAGAAGAGAGGTGCCCAGGTAGACTGCAGAGAGGGACAATATTCAATTAAGAAAAGGGAAAAACCTGAAAAACTTGTCAAGGGGGGCAGGGCTTTCATTGTTCTCATAGAAAGAAGATTGTCCCCTTCTGTTATCTGTCTGGTCTATGGACTGGATTCCACATCTGAGAAGAGATGGCTTACACTAGGTAAAAGGGGCGGGATGTTAACCCTTTGAGTGCCAGAGGGATACACAACGCATTGCTTTGCAATGCGTTGCATACCCTTCTGGCACTCAAAGGGTTAAGCGGTTGGTCCTGCTCTGCGTCCTGCCGCTGACATAGTCATGCACTGTAGAGACTGCCCAAAAGCACAGAATGCTCCCAACACAGAACTCCCAGCATTCTGTGCTCCCAGCATTCTGTGCTCCCAGCATTCTGTGCTCCCAGCATTCCATGCTCCCAGCATTCTGTGCTCCCAGCATTCTGTGCGTTCGGGCAGTCTCTACTGCACATGACGGCTTCTGACAAATATCCTAACTAATTATTATATAGGAGGTTCTTACACATATATTGGAGCATTATATCATGTGACTGAGCTATATACCTCTATTTACTTGCGATGTTTGTTAACCATAAAGGTTTGAGAGATTAATCTGGGGGCTATTACATTATTTTACAAATATGTACAATATGGGGGATAGTAATAATAAAGTATTACTATCCCTTTAAATAGTGAAAGGTAACAGGTTAGGCAAAAAAGTGAGGGTTTGCTAACAATCCATACACATTTACAATTGTAATTTTGGAATATATATGTCTTTAAAGGGATAGTAATATTTCAAAATATAAGCAGCTCTAATTAATCATCATAGTATTTGGACTTTGGAGAGTGTTATTCCAATTCTTTCAGAGTTGTAGTTCATGAGTAATTCAATGACAAAATATCCCCCTTACACCCCTTTCACTGATGTAACACTGCTCAGCCAGATCAGAAAGATGGTGTCCAGATGGATTGCAGAGAGGGAGAATCTTCAATTAGCATAAGGGGAAAAAACTGTCAAGGGGGGCAGTGTTTTTATTGTTCTCACAGTAAGAAGTTTGTCCCTTGCTGTGAGCTGTCTGGTCCAGGGACCAGATTCCACATCTGAGGGGAGGTGGCTTACACTAGATAAAGGGGCGGGAGTGGGATACTTTATCATTCAATTACTCCTGAACTACAACTCTGACAGTATTGAAATAACACTATCCATGGCCCAAATACTATGAAGATTAATTGGAGCTGCTTTTATTTTGACACATTACTATCCCTTTAAAATCACTATCTCTTTAATCTCCTATGCATTCTAGTTGATATCTCCCTGTTTGCTCTAACCTAGAGGTACAACAGGCAGTCCCATAGATGGGAACTCTCCGGAATTGCCCTGGAGACTCCGGTTTAGACTCTGAATTACCAGGTCTCTGGGGCAGAGTCTGAGTCTCCAAGTGTGGGGAGTTTCTTAAAGGGATAGTAATACTTCGCTTTAACTTTTTTTTATTTTGTAGGCATTAAAAAAACATTAAAGGGATAGTAATACCTGAAAATAAGTTTATTTTATATTGTAGCCCTTAAAAAACCATGAAAGATGATATAAGTCTTATCTCCCAAACCTATATGGTTTGGGAGATATTCATATGTAAAATATGGCATAGTTCACTTTTCCTTGCTGTTTCAGCCAAGTCTGCCATCTAGTGGACAGATTTGGAATTCGGTCCACATAGCAACCGGCAGCTCTTTAGCAGTGCCGAGATCACGATCTTTGAAAAGAACTACTTCATTGGAACTGTGTACAAAGTGTGCCTGGCTTGAAAGCACACTTTGTAGACCATTCCAATTAAGAAATTATTTTTAAAGATCATGATCTCAGCACTTCTGGAGAGGCACAACCGGTCCGGGGACCGGATTCCAAATCTGAAGGGTGGAGCAATGACATCACTCCAGGGGAAACTTTACTTCTGAATATCTCCCAAACCATAAAGGTTTGGGAGATAAGACATATAATTTTTCATGGTTTTTTAAGGTCTACAATATAAAATAAACTTATTTTCAGGTATTACTATCCCTTTAAGAATGATATAAGTCTTATATCTCAAACCTTTATGATTTGAGAGATATTCACAAGCAAAGTATCCCCTCCCGCCCCTTTTACCTAGTGTAAGCCATCTCTTCTCAGATGTGGAATCCAGTCCATAGACCAGACAGATAACAGAAGGGGACAATATTCTTCCTATGAGGACAATGAAAGCCCTGCCCCCTTTGAAAGCCCTGCTCCCTTATCTTAACTGAAGATTGTCCCTCTCTGCAGTCTACCTGGGCACCTCCCTTCTGCTCTGGCTGAACAGTGTTACATCAGTAAAAGGGGTGGGAGGGGGACACTTTGTCATTGAATTACTCTTGAACTATAACTCTGACAGAATTGAAATAACACTCTCCAAAGTCCAAATACTATGATGATTAATTAGAGCTGCTTTTATTATGAAACATTACTATCCCTTTAAGAAGCTCTACTCACATATGCTCCTTCCTACCATGTTCCTCCCACTCCGTGGCCTTTTCTCTTCCTTCCCGAGTCTGTTCTAGGTATTTTTTGCTTTGTTTTTTTGTCCCGCCCCCCACTTGTGATTAAGTCCCGCACCTTTTTATGAAGTGAATTGTGTAATTTTTCTGCCTTCAGTGGTATAACAGGGCTCCCTTCCGTGGGGGCCAGACAAAGAAGTTCCCAGGTATGGTCAGTCCTCAAGGAACCTCCAGCTGGCTGCATTTAGAGATTTCACTGCTTGAACACACACACAGGACTAGCAGGACTTCTCCCTTTGCCCTTCTGGTAACATTTCACTTTCACTGGTTTAGAAACTAAAGAAGCAGTTAATTGGTGCAGCTCAGGTAGTCAGTTGAGATCTCTCACTCTGGTATTTTGTCTCTTCACTCTGAGACCTTGAGATTTCGTTCAAAACCTCGAGTCTCAGAGTCAGACCCCGAGAGTTCCCAGGTATGTACTGGTACCTAAAAAAGTTAAAGCAAACCCTTAATCCCTAACCCACAATGCTAGGGGAATTATTACACTCTGGTTGAAGGGGCTGAGGTTTCTTGTTTAAAGGCCCAAAGGTTTTTACCTGCCCTGGAAAATGTAATGGTGTAATGCTCTGCTGATATACCTAGTTGCTGGGCAGGATTTCCCATTAGGCAAAGCAGACAACTGCCTAGACCACTGACTTTTTTGAGGGACCCTCAGCTGTGCTGGCCACTCCCACATTCTAAATTGTGGGTGTTGCTAGTATAAACCCAATGCTCCAGCAGCAGAAACCAGCCCCTGATTTATGATACTTTACTTATCTCTTTGTGGCCGTAATGTAGCCGTTTGGTTAACAGTATTGTCATAAGTTCCAGGGGGAGGGGATGATTGAACTGTCATGAGCTTTAGTGTACTTGCTCCTTATTGCACAGTGCTGTTGTTGGAAGTTGTAGTCCAATAACAGATGGCAACTCTGATGAAGTGCTAGTTGTAGTCACGAAATGATTCAGCTGTTTTAAATTTCCACCATTCCCCCTCCTGTATGCTGTCCTCTGGTCCCCACCCCTACTGGACTGATGTGATATTGGGCCAATAATCTCTTGTTTACCTATTTTCTCAAGAACCACTTTGTTTGGTGATATTATTGTCAGGGAGGGGACCGCTTGTTGCAAGCACTGCATTTCCCACTGTCGATTGTAGCAAGTCAAATTTCTCCGGGGCGAATAGCGGACTTCATTAAATAATAAGAGAGTGTTTCCTATCCTCTTCTTGCTTAGCAGCAGATGACTCAGTTGGATTCTGGAAGGCAGTGCATTAGTGTTATTTCAGTTCTGTCAGAGTTGTACTTCAAGAGTAATTCAATGACAAAGTATCCCCCTCCCGCCCCTTTTACTGATATAACACTGCTCAGCCAGAGCAGAAGGGAAGTGCCCAGGTAGACTGCAGAGAGGGACAATCTTCAGTTAAGATAAGGGAAAAACCTGAAAAACTTGTCAAGGGGGGCAGGGCTTTCATTGTTCTCACAGTAAGAAGAGTGTCCCCTGCTGTTATCTGTCTGGTCTTACAACCAGATTACACATCTGAGAAGAGATGGCTTACACTAGGAAAAAGGGACAGGAGGGGAAACTTTATCCCTCAATTACTCTAGAACCACAACTCTGACAGTATTGATATCACACTCTCCATGGCCCAAACACTATGAAGATTAATTGGAGCTGCTGTTTTTGTGAAACATCCCTTTAAAGGGATAGTAACGTTTCATAATAAAAGCAGCTCTAATTCATCATTATAGTATTTGGACTTTGGAGAGTGTTCTGTCAGAGTTGTAGTTCATGAGTAATTCAATGACAAAGTGTCCTCCTCCCACCCCTTTTACTGATGTAACACTGTTCAGACAGATCAGAAGGGAGGTGCCCAGATAGACTGCAGAGAGGGACAATCTTCAATTAAGATAAGGGAAAAACCTGAAAAGCTTGTCAAGGGCGGCAGGGATTTCATTGTTCTCATAGGAATAAGAGTGTCCCCTTCTGTTATCTGTGTGGTCTATGGACTGCATTCCACATCTGAGAAGAGATGGCTTACACTAGGTAAAAGGGGCGGGAGGGGAAACTTTGCTTGTGAATATCTCTTAAACCATAAAGGTTTGAGAAATAAGACATCTATCGTTCTTCATGTTTTTTTAATGACTACAAAATAAAATAAAGTTAAAACGAAGTATTACTATCCCTTTAAATGCCATCTTTAATCCTTTGAATGCTAGAGAGTTGTCCAACACATTGCAGTGGAGCCCTATCTAGTTTTCAAGGGGTTAAAAGATTAGTTAAGTCAACTGGAATTTGTATATTTCCTTACTGTTAATGTCAACATCGGTGTCTGTGGGATAGTAGCACGTCTCAGGGCGCAGGACAGATAATAGTCAGGATGCATTGCCTTCCAAGAGTTTGAAGTTCATATCCTATAACCTTTTGAATGACAGAGTGGTGTGCAATCTAGTAGCCATACCTTTATCTGTGCTGCATACCTGCTGTTTGTACTAATACAATAAAAACAGCAGTCATATGATGGGCTCTTGCATGGCACAGGACAAAAGTCTATGTTCCATCATGATGATTTCATTGCTCAGTGACATAGCAGGTTCACAGGAGGGACATACTTGTTACATTAGTATGTTTAATTGCAGGAAGTCAACTGATTTCAATAATTGTAATTGGAAGCTATTCCTTTAGGGATAGGTGGCCAGTCATTTATCTCACTATAAAGTAATACGGGAGATCTAGTAATGAGATTCCACAGTAAACCAGCCACTGGAATTGTTTTTCTGCAGCTGCACTTCCCGGTTTCCTATTGAAATTTTGCGATATAATTAGCGACAGTCAAAAGGGCGACGTCAAACTGTCGCCCACATCAAAACGGCAAAGTCGTAATGTTGCGGTAGTAAAATTGGTGACCTCGTCATGTTGCCATGCAAAGTGTCGTGGAGGGGCCTGGCAGCTTCTGATTTAGTGCCAATATTGGGCATTGGCGGCCCTCACGGATTGCAGAACAGGAAAAGACTGTATTGCAATGCATTTTCTTTACTGAGGCTGCATCGGCCAGGATCCCTCTGGTCTTCAGAAGGGTTAGCCCATTTAACCCTTTGAGTGCCAGAGGGGTACGGAATGCATTGCTTTGCAATGCATTCCGTACCCCTCTGGCACTCAAAGGGTTAAAAACTAGTTATCCCTATAGGCATAGTATCTCTCCAATTAATTGCAAAGTAGCTCTTAATCAAGTTAACCCTTTGGAGACCAGAGGGATCCTGACCAATGCGGCCTGTGTAGGGAAAATGCGTGGAACATAGGGCTAGAAAAAAGTTGTTTAATGGGTCACCTGGGTATCTTATAGGGGTAAGTAGAATACAACGAGTGATGTTTTTAATCCATCCATCAGATTCTGACTTACTGCAGTGATCCTCCAACATAAACCCTTTGAGTGCTAGAGGGGTATGCAATGTATGTATTGCTTGAATAACTTGGCAACTGGTGAGATTTTTCAGTGAGACTTAATACCTCTGTTCGAGAGAGGAGTCCTTGTGGGGTGCACAAAGGTGTGATAAAGAGGTTGGTGGTAAAATGGAGATAACTTCTCTAGTGTGATAAACTCCCCAGTTCCTATGTTATTCTACTATACTTATACACTAAGATCACTCCCACTTGATAGACTTCATAGAATAACATTGGAACTGGAGAATGTATCGTACTACACAATGCATCACCTACTTATAAAGCTTTTGCCATACCTTAGTGCACCCCCCCCCATTTTTTGCTGAATACATCCAACAATTTGAACCACCACCACTGTATATACTGATGCTGATGTACAAAGAACTAGACTAGAGTAATTCCAAGGCAGTTGCTTTCCACTGAAGTGCATCGGAGAATCTCTAGTGTCTCAAGGTGTCAACAGTGATTTTCATCACTAGAACCAGACAGTCTTACCATCAGAAGTGTCCTGATTGGACAGTGTGCCGTTGACTCTTGGAGTGCCAGAAAGGTATCCAATGATGCGTTGGATACCTTTCTGGCACTCAGCGTGTTAAATGGATATGTCACCCATGATACTTCTAGCTTTTAAACATAATTTAAAAACATGCATAAGTTGTGCTAGCAATTTGTATATATATCCATACCTGGGGGTGAACTTCATCCTGTATAGCCCCTGGAGAGGCTCATGGGCTGTGGTTAGGTTTATTTTAATTACGCAATCTGCGTCATTAAGGGGTGGGACTTAATTAGACTTGCTCACCTTCATTGTGCTGTGGTAGTGGGCAAATGTGGGCAAAACAGGGTGAGAAGGTGTAGAAGTGGGCAGAACAGGGTGAGAAGGAAAAGCGGGCAGAGCAAGTTGGTAAGGAGGAGAAGTAGGCGAAAAGTGGGTGCAAAGAGGTAGGGAGGAGAAGGAGTTGGTAGGAAGTGTGCAGAACAAGGTGGGAAGGAGAAGAAGTGGACAGGAAGTAGGAGGAGCAGGGTGGGAAGGAGAAGAAGTGGGCAGGAAGTAGGAGGAGCAGGGTGGGAAGGAGAAGAATTGAACAAAGTTTCACAGAAAACTCACCACCACTGGAGAATCGACCTCAGTCTCCGGAGATCTGGTAATTAAAGTGGAACTATCACCCTATATAAATTAATTCCCCATAATTAGGTATATACCAATATGCTTCTTAACAGTGCTGTTATCGGGCACAAGTACCAAGTTCTAAAGTATTCCTTCTTCTTCTGAGAACAGCAGCCAGGCAGGCACACACACATCTTGGCTTAGAGACATCTGCATGCCTGCTCTGTCCGTCCCGATCTGTAGGAGGCATTGAATGGTACCTTAAGGTACTGGAAAGGACTGATGGCGCAGGCGTGCAGATGCCTCTAAAGCAAGAAGCCTGGCCATCAGTCTCAGTAAAAGAAAGATTACTTCAGAACTTGTTACTTGTGCCCCATAATAACACTGTTAAGAACTATATCGCTAGATACCTAATTAATGGGGAATTACTTTATATAGGGTGATAGTTCCGCTTTAACTCTAAAAAATTTAGGTTTTGGTGGCACAGTGTGGCAATTTATGTTAATCTCATAGCACAACGAATGTTAAGTTTAGCCTTGAACAGAACTAATTAGGATACTGTAAGACTCCTATCAAACTCTGCCCACTTCTCCTCCTTCCCACCCAGTTCCTCCCACTTCCTGCACACGTCTTATCCTTCCCTCCCTGTTCTGTCCACTTGCCGCCAAATTTATGAGCATGGATGAGTAAGCCACACACCCATCACTGACATCCTCCTGGTTGGCAGCAAATGAGCACTCTCGGGGGCTCAAGGGGAAGAAGTTCCCAGGTATGGGAATGGAGGAGCAAGTCTTTGCTTCAGCACCAAACTTCTGCATTGCTCTGCTACATAACAGTATCAATACTGATAAAAAGTGATTGTGGTTGGAGAATGTCTTTTCATAGAACAGTTGTGTAGAGCACAGTCTGGTATGTTTGTATTTATAATGCATGCACATTTGTCACGGAAGGTAAAATGCAAATGTAGAACATAAATACAGTGAAAAGCTTTTAATATCTTCCCACAAAAAAGGGGGCTAGTCAAGATTTGGTGGAAAAACAAAACAGGGTGTCATGTGAAAACATTTGAAAACCACCGTATTAGGGTAACAGGTCCACTTTAAAATATAAAGCTGTGCATAATTAGTTCTTGAGTCTATAAGAATAGGAATTTCTCTTAACAGTGCTTATCTGACCTTGCTTCAGGGATATTTATACTCCCTCCTGAAAATGTGTGAATTACCTGCACCATTAGGTGGCAGCATTGTTCATGGTATAAACAAAACAGTTACCTTAAAGTAACAGTAATGTCCCAATAAAAACACTTCTTGTTTTGTAGATTTATAACAAAGAATAAAGTATGTGGCACGCATCCTATCTCTCAAACCTTTAAAGTTCCCCCTCTCCTGATATCAGCTGTAAAGCTGACAGCAGGAGATCCGTGTCGGCCGACACGAGGAGGCTCTTCAGCAGAGCCTAAATCTCGTTATTTAAAAATAATTACTTCATTGAAACGGTCTACAAAGTGTGCTTGCAAACCAGGCACATGTTGTAGACCTTTTCAATTAAGTAATTCTTTTACAATATTGCTATTTCGGCTCTGCTGCAGAGCCTCCGGCTGGTCCCTGGACCCAGATATCCTGCTGTCAGCAGAGCGCTGATGTCAGGAGAAGGGGAGTGAGGAGGGAACTTTACATGTGAATATCTCTCAAACCATAAAGGTTTGAGAGATAGGATTTGTGACACATAATTTCCTTTTTTATACTTTTTTTTTTATACAAAACAAGAATTTTTTTATGGGACATTAGTGTCCCTTTAATACTAATGATGTGTTATTGAGAGACACCAAGAAGCAAGTACATTTTCCAGAAAAAAATAATTTTTTATACTATTTTGTGTTTCCACTTCAATAATATCATTAATATTTGAGAACTATATTGAAAAATAAGTTGTTTTGAATAACTTGCCAACTGTTGAGATATTTCAGGTAATAAGCTAATTTGGGCCATAGTCAAGAAGTTGATGTAATTCTGGAACAAACCAAAGTGCTAGGAAAAATGAAAATTCTTAAAGAATCCCATGAAATTAAATAGATTTTTCACCATTGGAATACTATAGAGGTCTCCAACGCATTGCATTAAAGGGTTTAAAAGCACTCTGGGTTTTTCGGTTGTTCCTCCATCCCCATAATGCTAAGCTAATTTAGTCCAGAATTTCACCTCTTTAGGTTCTTGAATATGGTCCTTTATCATCTGTTGGAAACAAATAGGTACTTTTTGTTTTCCTCAGTTACAGTGGTGTCAATCATCTAACAGGTCAGGAATAAAGACTCCTCACCTCACCTGTGAACTCTCTGGGTCCACAACATGATCACTCACACCTCATCTAGAACTCTCCTGATCTCCAACAGGATCACTCACACCTCACCTGGGAATTCTCTGGATCCGCTACAGGATCACTAACGCCTCACCTGTGAACTCTCTGGATCCACTACATGATCAATCACACATCATCTAGAACTCTATTGATCTTCTACAGGTTCACTCACACCTCATCTAGAACTCTCCTGATCTCCTACAGGATCACTCACACCTCACCTGTGAACTCTCTGGATCCACTATATGATCACTCACACCTCATCTAGGACTCTCCTGATTTCCTACAGGTTCACTCACACCTCATCTAGAACTCTCCTGATCTCCTACAGGATCACTCACACCTTACCTGGGAATTCTCTGGATCTCCTACAGGATCACTCACACCTCACCTGGGAACTCTCCAGATCCTCTACAGGATCACTCACACCTCACCTGTGAACTCTCTGGATCCACTACATGATCAATCACACATCATCTAGAACTCTCCTAATCTCCTACAGGATCACTCGCATCTCACCTAGGAATTCTCTGGATCCACTACATGATTACTCACACCTCATCTAGAACTCTCCTGATCTCCTACAGGGTCACTCACACCTCATCTAGAACTTTCCTGATCTCCTACAGGATCACTCACACCTCATCTAGAAATCTCCTGATCTCCTACAGGATCACTCACACCTCACCTGGGAATTATCTGGATCTGCTACAGGGACACTCACACCTCACCTGTGAACTCTCCGGATATGCTATAGGATCACTCATACCTCACCTGTGAACTCTCCTGATCTCCTACAGGATCACTCACACCTCACCTGGGAATTCTGTGGATCTGCTACAGGATCACTCACACATCACCTGGGAACTCACAACTCACCTGGAAACTCTCTGGATCCACTACAAGGTCACTTACACCTCACCTGAGAACTCTCCAGATCCACTACAGGATCACTCAAACCTCATCTGGAAACTGTCTGGATCCGCTACAGGATCACTCACACCCCACCTGGGAACTCTCTGGATCTGCTACAGGATCACTCACACCTCACCTGCAAACTCTCTGGATCCGCTACAAGATCACTCACACCTCACCTGGGATCCGCTACAAGATCACACTATCACGATGCCCATGATTGCTGCCTTTTCCTGTTTGTTATCTGTGAGGTTTTCCCATTGGCTGCCTGTCTTTAGTCCGCCCAGTATTGCCTATATAGACCCGGTTCTGGCACCCTTTGGTTGCCCTTTTGTGGTGTCTCTATGTCAGTAGCCTCCTGCATTTGTTTCCTGTGTTCTGTGGGCCTTGGTTGAATCCTCTACTCTCAAGTGTTTGCCCGCCTAACTGACTGACAGCCTTCTCTGCTGCAGTGGTTCCTGCCTCCGTTCCTAATCCGGTTTGGGCTGACATTCCTGCTTCTGTTCCTGCTCCGGTTGACTGCCGTTACTGTTCCAGCTTCCTGTCCCAGCCTCGCTGTCCCTCCTGCTCCTGGATCATCTTGGATATTCTCCGTTATCATGGTCGCTTTGGCGACATTCTGATCTCTGGGCGTATTTTGTGTATTCCAGTACACGGGTACTGGTTTGCTCCTTTACAGCACTGGTTGTATACCCCTGTAGTCCAGTACGCGGGTACTGGTTTGCTCCTACGTTTCCAGTTGCTTACTGCCACCTCTCAGCACCTGTAGCGTCTCCGTGTAGTCCAATACGTGGGTACCGGTTTGCTCATTTACAACACCGGTTGTGTAGTCCAGTACGCGGATACTGGTTCGCTCCAATGTATTCCAGTTACCTACTGCCACCTCTCTGCACCGGTAACATCTCCATGTAGTCCAATACGTGGGTATTCGTTTGCTCATTTACAGCACCGGTTGTGTTAGTCCAGTACGCAGGTACTGGTTCGCTCCTATGTATTCCGGTTGGTTTCTGCCACCTCTTAGCACCGGTAGCGTCTCCGTGTAGTCCAATACGTGGGTATTGGTTTGCTCATTTACAGCACGGGTTGTGTTAGTCCAGTACGCGGGTACTGGTTCGCTCCTATGTTTTCCGGTTGCTCATTGCCACCTATACAGCACTAGTTTTGTCTCCGTGTAGTCTAGTACGCAGGCACTGGTTGCTCCTATTCATCGGCTGCTTGCATACTCCTGTACCGCAGTGGTAGGTCTCCATGTTGTCCAGGTTTGCTCCACCTCTTCACCAGTCGCTGAGACCACCTTCATTATGTACCAGTACTTGCCTACACTGAGTCCTTGTTAGGCTGCCTTGCCTGGTATATTGGCAAGGCCGGTAGAGCCTTTTTCTATCTCCTGCTACCAGTCTCCAGGCTGCCTTGCCCTGTATATTGGCAAGGCCGGTAGAGCCTACTCACTTGTTTTGCCAGTCTTTAGGCTGCCTTGCCCGGTATATTGGCAAGGCCGGTAGAGCCTTTTTCAATCTCCTGCTACCAGTCTCCAGGCTGCCTTGCCCGGTATATTGGCAAGGCCGGTAGAGCCTACTCACTCGTTGTGCCAGTCCTAAGGCTGCCTTGCCCGGTATATTGGCAAGGCCGGTAGAGCCTTTTTCTGTCTCCTGCTACCAGTCTCCAGGCTGCCTTGCCCGGTATATTGGCAAGGCCGGTAGAGCCTACTCACTCGTTGTGCCAGTCCTAAGGCTGCCTTGCCCGGTATATTGGCAAGGCTGGTAGAGCCTTTTTGCTATCTCGTATTACCAGTTTCCAGGCTGCCTTGCCCGGTATATTGGCAAGGCCAGTAGAGCCTATCCATATTCGCTGTACCATTGTTCTCTACTACTTGTATGAGTTGTGTGTTTATATATGTGTATGTCAAGACCCGCAAGGGTTCTCTTTAAACTTTCAATAAAGTTGTGTTTTTATCTTAACTCTGTGTCTGAGAGTCAAAACAAACCGTGCCAGTACGAAAGGGCCATGACCTCAGACAGTAAGAGTGAGGGTAATGCACTGAACATCCATTGGAGGATGGATGTACATGAGCAGTGCCTGGATCAGCTGGCATTGGCGATCCAAACCATTCTCGAACGTTCAGTACTCACGGATAAGTCCGTTCCGAGTCCTGTGGTCTCCCCAGGTTCGACACCGGAAAACGATACTATACCCCCAGTGGCTGCATTTAAAGGGCTAACCGCTTCCGCACCATTGCCACTCAGATATGATGGTGAACCCAGTCTGTGCAGAGGGTTTATCAACCAACTTGAGATATTTCTGGAATTAACCTCCCATGCCTTTCCTAATGATTGCAGTAAAGTTGGTTTTATGATATCCCTACTGACTGGCAGAGCCATGGACAAAGAATTTCAGGGAATTTGTGCAAATATTTCGGAGAGTATTTGAGATCCCTGGTAGAACCACCTCTGCTGCTAAACGTCTAATGGAGATACAACAGGGCAAGCGTACTGTGGGCGATTATGCCATCGAATTCCGCACATTGGCAGCAGCGGTAGGTTGGAATAATGAGGCGTTGCTGGCAGCGTTTGCACAGGGTCTGAGAGATCAGATCAAAGATGAAACCGCAGCTAGAGAGTTGCCTACTGATCTGGATGAATATATTGACTATGCTATCCTAATTGACACTCGGATCCGTGAGAGATTGATGTCTAAGGTCAAAGAGTAACGGATCTAGCAGTTCATTTTGCCCACCCACCCCTCCCTTGTTGTCTAAATCTAAGGACCAGTTATGGGAATCTGGTGAACCTATGCAATTAGGTTTCACTAGGCTAACCAAGGAAGAAAGAGCACACCGCAGAAGGCAAGGGTTGTGCTTATATTGTGGCAAAATTGGGCACTTGCTAAGAACAAGTCCCGTACGTCCAGGAAATGATCACACCTAGGGTACCTTGGGGGACAGGCCCTAGGTGGTGTTCAACCATCCCCAGGTTCGATCATACAGAAACCCACCATATGGGTGGTACTCTCGTGGGCAGATGGCTTAGTGGAGGTTCTGGCCCTGATTGACTCCTGCGCAGCCGGCTATTTCATGGATAGTGCCTTTGCTGAACGGTACAAGATTTCGCTGGTTGAGAGAGAATCCCCTCTTGCTATTGAAGCCATTGACGGCAGACCTCTAGAACCTGCCCAGGTCCCTCTTCTAGAAGGGGGGGGGGTCTTTGAGAGGGGGGTACTATCACGGTGCCTGTGATTGCTGCCTTTTCCTGTCAGTTGTCTGTGAGGTTTTCCCATTGGCTGCCTGTCTTTAGTCCGCCCAGTATTGCCTATATAGACTGGGTTCTGGCACCCTTTGGTTGCCCTTTCGTGGTGTCTCTATGTCAGTAGCCACCTGCATTTGTTTCCTGTGTTCTATGGGCCTTGGTTGAATCCTCTACTCTCCAGTGTTTGCCCGCCTACCTGACTGACAGCCTTCTCTGCTGCAGTGGTTCCTGCTTCCGTTCCTGATCCGGTTTGGGCTGACGTTCCTGCTCTGGTTGACTGCCGTTACTGTTCCAGCTTCCTGTCCCGGCCTGGCTGTCCCTCCTGCTCCTGGATCGTCTTGGATATTCTCCATTATCATGGTCGCTTTGGCGACATTCTGATCTCTGGGCGTATTTTGTGTAGTCCAGTACGCGGGTACTGGTTTGCTCCTTTACAGCACTGGTTGTATACTCCTGTAGTCCAGTACGCAGGTACTGGTTCACTCCTACGTTTTCCAGTTGCTTACTGCCACCTCTCAGCACCGGTAGCGTCTCCATGTAGTCCAATACACGGGTATTGGTTTGCTCATTTACAACACCGGTTGTGTAGTCCAGTACGCGGGTACTGGTTCGCTCCAATGTATTACAGTTGCTTACTGCCACCTCTCTGCACCGGTAGCGTATCCGTACAGTCCAATACGCGGTTATTGGTTTGCTCATTTACAGCACCGTTTGTGTAGTCCAGTATGCGGGTACTGGTTCGCTCCAATGTAATACAGTTGCTTACTGCCACCTCTCTGCACCGGTAGCGTCTCCGTGTTGTCCAATACGCGGGTATTGGTTTGCTCATTTACAGCACCGGTTGTGTTAGTCCAGTACGCAGGTACTGGTTCCCTCCAATGTATTCCTGTTGCTTACTGCCACCTCTTAGCACCGGTAGCGTCTCCGTGTAGTCCAATACGTGGGTATTCGTTTGCTCATTTACAGCACCGGTTGTGTTAGTCCAGTACGCAGGTACTGGTTCCCTCCAATGTATTCCTGTTGCTTACTGCCACCTCTTAGCACCGGTAGCGTCTCCGTGTAGTCCAATACGTGAGTATTGGTTTGCTCATTTACAGCACCGGTTGTGTTAGTCCAGTACGCGGGTACTGGTTCGCTCCTATGTTTTCCGGTTGCTCATTGCCACCTATACAGCACTAGTTTCGTCTCCGTGTAGTCCAGTACGCGGGTACTGGTTGCTCCTATTCACCGTCTGCTTGCATACTTCTATACCGCAGAGGTAGGTCTCCATGTTGTCCAGCACTTGCGACTGGTTTGCTCCACCTCTTCACCAGTTGCTGAGACCACCTTCATTATGTAGCAGTACTTGCCTACACTGAGTCCTTGTTAGGCTGCCTTGCCCGGTATATTGGCAAGGCCGGTAGAGCCTACTCACTTGTTTTGCCAATCCTAAGGCTGCCTTGCCCGGTATATTGGCAAGGCCGGTAGAGCCTTTTTCTATCTCCTGCTACCAGTCTCTAGGCTGCCTTGCCCGGTATATTGGCAAGGCCGGTAAAGCCTACTCACTTGTTTTGCCAGTCTTTAGGCTGCCTTGCCCGGTATATTGGCAAGGCCGGTAGAGCCTTTTTCTGTCTCCTGCTACCAGTCTCCAGGCTGCCTTGCCCGGTATATTGGCAAGGCCGGTAGAGCCTACTCACTCGTTTCTGCTCAGTGATTCCCAGTGTACTGACTTGGCCTGCCTGACTACTCTGCATCTTGTCTCCTGCCTGTGTACCGACCCGGATTGCCTGACTAATCTTCTGCGCCTGCTCCTGTGTACCGACCCGGCTTGGCTGACGTTCCTGCTCCTGTGTACTGACCTGGCTCGGCTGACGTTCCTGCTCCTGTGTACCGACCCGGCTTGGCTTATGTTCCTGCTCCGTGATTCAACCCGGCTTGGTTGGTGTTCCTGCTCTGGCTGCCTCTGTGTCTGTGCAAGTGGCCTGTCTCCGTTACTGCTACGGCAGTGTGCCATTGGTCTTGTCTCTGTTACTGCTCCGGCAGAGTGCGAGTGGTCTGGTCTCCGTTACTGCTACAGCAGTGTCCTATGTTGCTCAATTCCTGATATTACTCTGGCAGTTCACGTTTGTTCTGCTAACCTGTTTCTGGGTGTTCTGTATCCTTAAGCTGTCTATACGGAGAGAGCTCCATCACAGACCTCTCTGCACATGGGACTGTTTACACTCATTGAAGACCATTAACCCATGCAGTACCTTTCTCCTGGGAATTCAACATATTCTGCCTGACCTGTGTCAGTATAGACTGTTATGGACTTTATGGTTATACTGGACCTGTGTAGGCATATGTATATGTAACCTGTCGTGTGTCTGTATTATTCTGCTTAAATACTACAGGACCTGTGAGGGTTATTATAGTACTGTGATTTCAATAAAACTGTGTTTTATCCTAAACCACTGTGTCTGCGTGTCGAACAAACCGTTACATTTGGGTACTGAGTGTATGGTATAGTTGTCTATTGTGATGGAGAAGGGGGTTGGTGGATGGGTTTTTGGAGGGAACACCACCAGCTCTGTCTTAGCCATATTGAGTTTAAGATGGCGGTGGGCCATCCATGATGAAATAGCTGACAGACATTGAGTGACTCGAGACTGCACAGCTGGAGTGAGGTCAGGGGAAGAGAGACAGATTAGAGTGTCATCCGCATACAGATGGTAATTAAACCCAAGAGATGAGATGAAGTCACCAAGTGAGAGGGTGTAGAGGGAAAAGAGAAGTGGTCCCAGGACTGATCCCTGAGGTACACCTACTGTGATGTCGTGGGGAGATGAGAAAGCATTATCAAAAGAAACACTGAAAGTATGTTTTAGAGAGGTAGGAGGAAAGCCATTTTAGAGGTGTGTCACGGATGCCAAGGGTGTGCAGTGTGTCCAGTAGGAGTGCATGGTTAACAGTGTCAAAAGCAGCAGATAGATCTAGTAGGATTAGTATACTGAATTGTCCTTTGTCTCTTGCTGAGAATAGGTCTTTAGTAATATTTTTTAGGGCTGTCTCAGTGGAATAGCTAGAACGGAAACCTGACTGTAATGGGTCAAGAAGAGAGTCTGAGCTGAGAAAAGAGATTAAGCGAGAGAATATAAGACGTTCCAAGATCTTAGATGTAAAGGGGAGGAGCAAAACTGGATGGTAATTTGAAAGACAGGTGGGGTCGAGTGAGGGTTTTTTGAGTATCGGTCTGACTATTGCATGTTTGAATGAAGATGGAAAAGTTCCGGTAGAAAGAGAGGAGTTAAAGATATTAGTAAGACTGGGAGCAAGAGTAGTTGTCAGAGCATTGCTAAGTTGAGAGGGCATGGGATCCGAGGGGCAGGTAGTGGGTGGAAAGGAGGATAGTAAAAGAGATACCTCCTCCACAGTTATAGGGGAGAACGAGCTGAGGGTTTCTCGAGGTGGACTAGGAATCAGCGGGATAGGAGGAGAGGATGTAGAAGGTATGGTTTGTTGGATAGACTGTATCTTATTTTTGAAAAAGTCAGCAAAGTCCTGTGGAGTGTTGGAGAAGGAGGAGCAGTTTAAGGTTGGAGGTTTGAGAAGAGAATCAAAGATTTTAAAGAGGTCACGTGGGTTAGATTTGTGGGTGGTGATGAGGTTAGAGAAGTAGTGCTGTTTAGTCTGAGTGAGAGCAGTGTTAAAACAGGATAGCATGAATTTATAATGGTGAAAGTCGGCAACAGACTGATACTTTCGCCAGAGACGTTCTGCAGCTCGACAACAGGTGCGTAGCATGTGGGTTGTTGAATTTAGCCAGGGTCTGGGATTCCTGGGGCGGGAGTGTCGCCTTTGGAGGGGAGCGTGCAGGTCCATGAAAGATGTTAATAAGGTGTTATATTCATGGACCAGAGTGTCAATGTTAGTAGTAGTAGAAGGGCAGAGAGAAGAGAGGTCTGCACAGTTGATGCCAGGTCTGATAATTTGAGTGTAGGTTCCTGGTTAGGAAGGGTGATTTAGGGAGGGCAGGGGAAGGTGTGTGAGAGAGTGTGAAGGAGACAAGATGATGATCAGAGTGTGGAAATGGGGAAATTGTGAAGTCAGAGACTGAGCAGTTTCTGGTGAGGACTAGATCTAGCCAGTGACCTTCCCTGTGAGTGCTGGTAGCAGTCCACTGTTGAAGGCCATATGACAAGGTCAGGGAGAGAAATCGGGAAGCACTAGATGAGGAAGCATCATCAACGTGTAGGTTGAATTTGCCAAGAAGTAATGTGGGGGTGTCTGAGGACAGAAAGACAGAGAGCCAAGTTTCAAAATCGGAGACAAAGGAGAACGGGTTGCTTGGGGGCCTGTAAATCACGGCTACCAGGAGAGGGACAGGGGAGAAGAGCTGGACTGCATGCACTTCAAAAGAGGTAAAGGAGACTGATGGAGGAAGGGATAGAGGCCTGGAGCGGCAGAGCTGAGAGAGAAGGGTGTGAGAGAAAGACAGGCCACCATAGGAGAGAGCAGCTTCAGAGGAGGAGTCAGTGTATGAGAGCCAGGTTTCAGTGATAGCGAATAGGTTTAAAGAGTTAGAGAGAAAAAGGTTGTGGGTAGTGTGGAGTTTGTTTAGTAGAGAGCGAGCATTCCATAATGGACAGGAGAAGGGTGGAAGGGATGGGGGGAGACAGGGAACAGCTAGTAGATTGCTAGGGTTTGCCCCACAAGAGGAGTGGGTAGGCCGCAATCTAGGATGGACACAGGTCGGAATGTAGGAGGGACCAGGGTTGGGAGAGATGTCACCTGCAGCCATGAGAAGAGTTGCAGTCAGGAAAGGCAGGTCTTGGCACTGTATACAGCACTTGACCCTCATGTACTCTGTATGTCTCCCATTACCACTTTAGATTGTAAGCTTTTGGGCAGGGACCTCACTTCCAGTGTTTCGCTTTGCAAAGCACCTATAACCCTGTATTGTCTAAACCCTTAAATTATAAAGCACTGTGTACACTTGTGGTGCTATATAAATAAACACATTCATTCATTCATTCATTCAGAGGAGGATTTGCATGGGTGAAGAGGTGCGGGCTGTCTCTTGGTGGATGGATATGAAGAGTTAAGGTAACAGAACAGCTCATGTGAGCAAATCATTGGAGAGTGTAAGAGACATGGAGCTATCGAGATTGATGAGCAGGTGGGAGGGCTGCAGATTTTTGATATTTTGCACAGTTGAGGTGGCAGAAACAATAATAAGAAAATTAATAGATGCATTGTGTAATGATAATGACAATATAAGTTCAATTGGGTGAGAGGTTGGTGATGTAAGTGATCAGTGACTTGCAGGCAGGATGATTCAGCTGTCTAGATGAAATGTTGTAGTTTTCCTTCTAGACCAGACCAAACGATCAGTAGATTCAGTTGCAGCCAGAATTTATTTAACGGTGAGGAGTACACTGATACAATGTTGATAGAAAGGTTAAATGTCAGCAGTGAATGAATGGTAAGTTGATTCTTCCCACTGGGTCCTGTGCTTGGGTTTGCAGATCCGCTGAATTCACTAACAGATGAAATGAAGTACTTAGGAACAAGGATCACAAACTCCAAAGTTAGTTCTTTATCTTCAGACAGGCTTTCTAGGCTGTAGTGCTGTTGAACTTGAAATTGTCCTGTGTCAGATGGAGGCAGTTGTGTCCTCAGTCCAAACTCAGCTAAAACTCTACTGTAGACTTATAAATCCAAACTTGGAAAATCCAGGCCCTGCTAGCAGTGGGCACTGCTAGAGGAAGATCATTTATAGGGAGGCTATGTCATGTGATACTAGCAAGTGAGTCCAATCAGGCCCAATTGTACATCAGGAAAGAAAACAACAAAAAAACCAAAACAAAAGACCATGTGTTGCAGATAAGCATTGATAAGGATGTTACCTGTGGGAGACAGCAGAGGAATGGATCAGGAGACATCCATACAGTTCCAATACACAAAACATGTAGCCTAACATGTATTCACCAAAGCATCTACGACATTACATCGACATGACTCTGACAAAAAATGCCCACATCGACATCAATCCAACATGCCTGCGACTGATCTATGAATCTTTACTTACCGCATTGACAATTTCTTATTTCTATATGAGGCATAATGAAACACATTTGTATGCAAGGGTGTGTGTTGAGATGTTAATGTGACAGTTCGACACATTCACTAAACTCCGAAAGAAGCCTCGTCTGTTAGAATTCACAGTCTCAACTGTGCCTACCTGATGTTGACACAGTTGGGATCTCTCTCTACTTTCCTATGGAGTAACAGCAGGGAGAGCTACGACAAGTCTGAACAGCATTCTCTGTGCTTCCCTACTTGGCCAGTAGGGGAATAAAGAGAAGGCTTTCAGCACCATGGACAGCACTGAGTGCCATAGGGATGTGCATTGCTCACCCCTGTGGCACTCAAAGGGTTAAGTGTTGAATAAAAGACAGTTTCTGTTGAACATAAGGGAAGTAAAGGAGGAATTGTTAGCATGTAGAATTAGAGCAAAAAGGGCTCGATTCTATTACCAGCACTAAAAATAAAACAGGGGCTATGTTTTTTTAAGTCAGTTTTTGCTAACCTGTTACCTGACTTGTGAAAACAAAACCAGCGGTAATTATACTTACCGTCTAAAAAAACCTATAGGAAACAACTAAAAACAACGTGCAATTAGTATCCTATTACCCACGCTCAGTATTACTGCCTGTTTTGTGGTTACATTTAAGTCAGAAATTCTGCGCCTCAGAGGTTGAGGCATTGCAATGTGTTGCTACCTCTCTGGTACTCATAGGGTTAATCTTGCAATACAAAATAGGAGGGCATATCGAAAAAAAATAGGAGAAGAAAAATGTCGGATAAAAATGGTGAAAGAAAGTCATGGGAGCACTGTAGTCCAATTTTTAAGGGGGAGGGTGGGGTTAAAATGTGGAATATGAACAATATCAGTCGAATTGAAGTGGTGAAAGAAAACACTGCAAGTCAACTTTTAAAAGGGGGGTTAATATGTCAAAAGGGGGCACTGTCGGATTTTGTTATGTGGGGAACACCTCTAACACTGAACTTGATCTTTCTGTCATCATATGTACGCCTATTTCCTTGGACCTTGACATTTTGCGCGTTTTTTGTAGACGGTAGTCGAAAAAAAGCAGACAGCACCAGATTTGTTACTACTCTGAAATGTGCTGTCTACTCCAGTTTTGTTTTACTGTGGTTCTGCAATAGAATACCGACGTAACACATTTGCAAAATTCACACTACTTGTTTTTCTTGTAACGCCGGTTTTAGCGCGGGTAATAGAATCGAGCCCTAGATGTCTAAATACTAAGGGGGGGGGGGGTAATATGTCAAGGGGGGGCACTCTATGGGCTAGATTTAAAGGTTCACGTTAAACCAGCCGCTAAGTAAAAAACGCACATCAGCCACAAATAACACATGATTTACTGCGGATTTAAAAGTAAGTGTACGAGAATAGCTATCGGGCGTAGACACAACAAAAACATGTAACACAAAAACCTGTGTCGCACCTGATTTCGCATCACCGTGCGTCCCAAACACCTGTTAAAACACAACTTAAGTCAAAATGTTACATTACGGCTGCCGTTGGCTAGCAACCCTGATAGATGCACAAACAAAATTCAAATCTACAGCCAATCCAAAGGCCCCAAAGTATAAAAAATGTTCAAATACACCTATATATACCCCAAATTAACAGTCACACCTTGTCTGTGTTTCAAGTTTTGGAGATCTAGATCATAGAACCCAGGAGCGGAGGATAACGTTTAGAGAGAGGGAGAGAGAGAGAGAAGCATACAGAGGAGTAAGGTAGAAAGATTTTGGAGAGCAGAGATTTACATTTAAATATACATATAGCTCACTTTTGCACATAGCACATACACATAGTCTTTTTTTATAACACCTAACACATTTTTTAAATTTTATTTTCTCAGTGTGAATCTGTGAGTGAAAGAGTGTGACAGAGAGTGAGTGGGATTGAGTGTGTCTGTGAGGGCCTGTGTGAGTGGGTGAATGATGGCGAGGAGAGGAGGACAGGAGAGATGGATGGGGAGAGTAGTGGAGGAGGAGGAAGGTCAGGAGGGCATCCCTGTGCAGAGTAGAGGTGGGAGAGGGAGATCCGCAGGGCGGAGGGGGACCAGGCCCAGGAGAGCAGGCACACAAAGGACAGGGACAGAACCTGCAGTGGGAGGAGGGATACATGGTGGGGACCACCATACACAGGCAGGGACAGCTCAGGCAGGGCAGTCTGGTTCCGACTCCTTGCATGCCGGAGCTGAGGAGGAGAGGATCAGGGATCCACTTTATACTGAGGAGGAGAATTGGGCCCTCGTGGAGGCTGTGCTGGAGAGGGTGACCATCCTCTTCCCAAGGGAGAAGGTCCCTGGCCTGTCTGTGAGGAGGAAGGCGGCATGGAACCAGATATGCAGCCGGATGAATGCTGTGGCCACATGCAGAAGGGACGGGGACTCTATAAAGAAAAGATGGGGTGACTGAAAGAGGCAGGTTAAGAGGAAGATGGGGGATGCCGCTCTGCACGCCCGAGATACCGGAGGTGGCCCACCTGTCCCGATCACCTTCTGCGGATGGGAGGAGATGGTGCAGCAGAACATGTCCACCACACTCATTGAGGGGGTCCCTGGAGGATCGGACACTGGGGAAGAGAGGAGCCTCCACAACACACTACTGGTAAGTGCAGCATCACATAACCACACATCACATCAAACCACACAACCATTACACACAAACACAGTCACATCCCAACATATGCCCATCATTCATCCACACAACTGCACCAACACAGCACCCTCAGGGTTAAAACAGGACGCAAGACAAGGACAAATGTCAAGTTTCAACAAGGCCCAAACCTGTCCAACTCCCTGGTTAACCCTCATGTTGCTGTGCTGATCACACACAATCCATACAAACCATGCTCAGAAAAGTGTTGTATGTTCAACATCAGAACTGCTCCAACACAATGTCACCCATGTATCCACAGGGAAACCAGAACATAACCCCTTGAGTGCTAGAGGGATTAACAATGCATCACTCAAAAATGCATTGGCAACCCCTCCGGTACTCAAAGGGTTAACCAGAAAAAAAAAACAAATCGATAGGCTAACGATTGCATGCTACACAGGAGACATTCACTAAGAGGTGAAAAAAAGATGATGGAGAGAAATGAACACTTACATGCCCTCAGTTCACCAATCCTAATGTTAGTCTATGGAGAATATTCAATAACATGAATCAAGTTGCTAAGGTCCCATTGTATAGGCTCCATAGAAAAGGGGGGAAATGAGATCACTGGAGAAGTCATCATCATGTTCAGTTCATCAAGTCTACTTCACTGCTTAATGAATCACAAAAGGGATGGATCAGGTCACACATCACAGTGCCACTGAGAATAACTGGTTGGATGTGCAACACACAGGCCTAAAACTATGCCACAGAATTAAAGGTGAAAAAGTAGGCATTGGCGTTGTGTGTGCAATCATTTACTCTAACTTGAAATGACATATCTCACATTTGATTCCCACATGGATCCTTAGGAGTGCTGATGCCACTGATGGATGGTACACCAGCCTATATTTGCAGGATACACATGGGAACCAAATATGAACCATTGTAGTTTGGACAACAACAGGACATGAATGATGGATATGTCTGATTGAGTACAGCTGCCTCACTCAGAAGGATGGATGGCCTCATCCAGAAAAAAAACAAAGGCCTCAATCAAAGATATCCTTCAGTACTGGCTTGATTGTTGCCCCTTCCGGATTCAAATGGAACAGACCTCATGGACAGGATCCTGTCAAATACATCAATCTCTGATCAATAAAAGTTATTTTGTGAGGGGTGCACATATATATGCAGTAAGACAATCACATGTACTGAACTGATCTCTGGGTTCATATCTAGTAAGGATATGTTTGTACCCATATAAAAGGTACATATCCACATACATATCAGGCCATTTTCCTTTCTGTGTACCTTGCACGGGATGGCAATTGTTAATTTCACCTTGATGCAATATTGTAGGCATTGGAAAAAGATGTGGATCAATGTTAGTCCTATCCCTCCTACCCTCATGGTTAGACAGATATTGCTCTATATGACAGCTGGAGATATCAGTCATTTGACCACACGGAGGCTCTTCAGCATAGCCAATATTGACCCATTTATAGATAAATGTGTCTTTGAGATGGTCTACAAAGTGTACCTGGTTTTCAAGCACACTCTGTGGACCATTCCAATGAAGTATTCATCTATAAATGGGTCAATGTTGGCTCTACTGAAGAGCCTCTGTGTGGTCAAATGACTGATATCTCCAGCTGTCACATAGAGCAATATCTGTCTAACCATGAGGGTAGAAGGGATAGGACTAACATTGAGCCACATATTTTTACAATGCCTACAATATTACATCAAGGTGAAATTAACCATTGCCATCCCTTTAAATGGATAGTAATACTCAAAATGTGAAAATAAAAATGTATGTTGTAGGGTTTATCCCCCGAGTAAAACAACTTGTTCTCTTCCCTCTTAATAAAAGAACATTGTGCTTTTGAATCCTGTCTGATCTGCTTTGTATTCAGTTATAGATTGGGGTGGCAGAGTTGTCTCCAATGCATTACCAAGCAATGCAGGGAACACTACTTCTGCCTAGGTAAAATGTTTGTGGGATGTTACAGCATGGGTTCACACACCGTTGTCCAAATTCAACTGGCAATCCATCCCTGGAGCCATATAACACGACAGTGTTATATGGCCATGATGTGGGTTGAATTTGAACAAAACATACCTCTTAGCACAACAATTGGTGCAACACTGAACATTCGTCTGCATCAATTGTTGTGTTTAAGGGGATAACCAAACAAACAGCTATGTGACTTAGCAGCGAAATAACAAGCAGGACAGATGTAACATGCAGCAAAATAGTCTTTGATTCAACATCTTATTGTGCAACTGACTTACTGGGGAACCAAATGTTTACCCTAGGATTTCAATGTGTGTGCTACAAATTGTAATCCTAGAGTGAGCATTGTGTTCTCCAGTAATTCAGTTGCACAATAAGATTTTGAATCACAGCCTAACTTACTGGATAACCCAATGATCTTCCTAAGATTTCATTGTGTAGCACACACATTGAAACCTTAGGCCGAGCATTGGCTTTTATATTAAGTTGTGTTGTTGTTTTACTAAGGTTGTAACACACTTCACCAGTGATAACACTTGTCCACTTGGTCTGGTTGTTTGTTAATGTAGCCCTTGTACTGAGATATGTCAAACTAAAGCAATCTCAGGACATTGATTATTTTGAGCAACACACAAACCGTAGACATGAAATCACTGTGGAAGTATGTCCCCTGTATCACCTCTTCATCACTCACAACACACATTTGTGTATCACTGCCATCATCTGTTTGCATTAATACATCACAGAGTCCACTCACGGCCAAACAAGTAGTGGAATCCTGTGATGTGGGTCATGCCTTCCCATGTATGAGGGATACTCTAGCCTTGATTGTGTTTCCATATTGAGACATGTCTAATCCAACATTTATTCATACAGACACAGATAGAATAGTGATGGGTGCCCCTTTATTGTGTCTCAAACTACTGTAAAACATACATGTGTTTTCTGGGTATATTGCCAATATATGCATTGAACACTTGTATGAGCACATGAAAGGTACATTTAAACTGAATATGAAACACTTAGAAACACTGCTGAACTGCTCATGTGTTCTCAACAAGGTTTGTTAGCTATGTAGATGAGCATTCTTACTGTACAGGTTTGATACCTGGATGTTAGTACACACATGGATTCATGTCTTCTTGTGTGGATATATGAATGTTCCAGTAGAGGTTGGTGTGAACATCAGGTCAAACATTGCATGACCAACACAATCACTTGAAACATCAAGGAGTGAGCTTCATGGAAGTGTTGTCATCAGGGCTGGATTCACATCTCAGGAGCCTGTAAGCACAGAAAACTGAAGCGCCCCCCCCCATTGGCCATCTCCACTGGACACCTCCACAATGCTCCTAATCTCCACATTGCCCACATCATCTCCATATTGCCCTCACATTGCCCCATAAGCTCCAACTTGCCCCCCATCAGCTCCATGTTACTCTCACATTGCCCTCCATCAGCTCCACATTGCCCCCACCATCTCCAAATTGCCCCCCATCAGCTCCACATTGCCCCCACAATCTCCAAATTGCCCCCCATCAGCTGTACATTGCCCGCACCATCTCCATGTTGCCCTCACATTGCCCCTCTTTGGCTCCAACTTGCCCCCACCAACTCCATGTTGCCCTCACATTGCACACTTACAGGACTGTGCCAAAGGAGGCACAGACAACATATCTCCTGCCGGAAGGGTAGGAAATAGACAACGGAGGGGGGCAATGTGAGGGTGACATGGAGTGGGCGCCGGCGCAGCCAGAGAGGTGGCTAGTTTGTTTTTTTTTTTTAAATAATAATAATAATAATAATACAAAAAAAAATATATAGAATCCCAAGGGCAGGCACCCCTCAGTGGCGTGCGCCTGTAGGCAGATGCCTACTTTGCCTTATGGCAAATCCGGCCCTGGTTGTCATGGCTTCAGTCCAGTCACATGGAAACTCTTCTGTTCAAGGATGGATCATGCTATGGATGCCTGTGGGACAAGAGGACAGGACTTGGAGCAGCAACCTCGAACTGATCGTCATGCAACAGCTTCCACATCATTATCCCCTTAATCTTTTTCGTTTCAGGGGAGTACACAAACCATTGCTTTGTAATGTGTTGTGTGCTCATCTGTAACCCATTATAGAGAGAAGGGGATGTCAGCCAGCCCTAGGGATATGTGCCCATGACATGTATACACACATCAACAAATATGTCCTAATAGCTACATGAAACAAATACATTTGGATTGCCACTGTGAGAGTGACAGTGGCAGGCCAAATGTATTTGTTTCATGGAACTATTAGAACATATTTGTTGATGTGTGTATTCATGTCAGGGACACACAGATCACTGCACACACACACAGGCCAGCATGGTGTCCCTTGAGATCTGATGCACAGTTCATGACCTCTATGTTGTGTACCAATACCACTGTAGATCCATCCCTCTGCTGCTCTTTTCAGCTCTAGCAAAGTACAGGTCCCATGTTAACTCCGATGGCCCTTTAACCCCTGATGGGACAGAGTGTTATCCAATGCATTGCACTGGATAACACTCTTTCGAACTTACAAGGCTACCATGGTTGCTCTGGCTATGATAATGGCATATCACGTTAGTTGCTGTCAGTCAAGGCCTGGAAGATGCTAAACATGGGTTATATGTTGTACCTTGGTTCACCTGGGGGTGTGCGTGATATCCTTGAGGTATGTATGTCAACGTGGAGAAGGGAATGGAAGATGGTTATGGAATCCCCACACACCAATATACCACGTCCATGGTATGGATGATGTCTGGGGCCATACTGCTGCCAGTGCAGTGCTGTGTCAATGATCCTGTGGGGTGAAACAGAACATCATGTGCGGTGTGGTTAGTGTGTTGGCACCAATTAACAGGACTGATGGAGGACTTGCATGGATTGTTTGAATGCCTGTGTTATACTCACAGCTAATGTGGTCAGTGATGAGCCGGTCTCTGATCTGCGCCCCTCTCAGGGTCTCCTCAACATGGCCGATGTCCATTGGCACTTCAGGTATGGGGGGGGGGCTGGAAATGATCCACCAGCCTGGTGTCCACTGCGATGTTGTGCAGTATTGCACACTCCATTATTATGTCACACACTTTTCCTGGGGCATACTGCAGTGCCCCCCCGAGTGGTCCAGACATCGGAATCGGGACTTAAGGAGGCCAAAGGTCCACTCATTGGCATTCCTTGTTCTGCCATGAGCCTGGTTGTATCTTTCCTGGGCATCTGTTTGTGGTTTGGCGACCGGGGTCAGTAGCCAGGATTTGCATCCATAGCCAGCATCTCCTGTGGAATGTGAGTGACATGGTGAGAGAAGGAGCACATGTTGTGTGAATGATGTTTTGTGTGGTGGACGCAGTAGCTCTGAGTCAGGAGCATGCTGAGCAGTGTCGTGTGTACACCTTTGGATGTGGTGTGATTTAGTATTGTGAACTCACCCAGAAGCCATCCCCCTGTATAAATTCCATTCTCAAAGTCTCTGTGTACTGAGGAGTTTTGGAGAGACATTCATAATCCTTATGTTGCTGTCACACACCATCTGCACATTCATGGAGTGGAAGTTCTTCCAGCTGATGTAGATATGTGCGTCACGTGCTGGGGCTTTGATACGGACATGGGTGCAATCTATAGCACCCATGAACCTGGGCATGCCTCCCCTTGTGTAAAAGCCCTGTTTGAGATATATCCACTCCATGTTGGTGATGGGGAAATGTATGAAGGTACTGGCCTTGCTTTTGAGGGCTGTGACATACCAGATGCGTAACCCTCATTGGACTGGAAGGCGCCACTTGCCATGAAGTGAATGGCATACAGGAGTTTTTGCAGGCCAGATAGGGCATGGTTATGGATGTAGATGGGATTCACCTGATCCTTGATGATCTCATACAAGGCAATGATGCTGTGTGGCCTCAACCTGCAGTGATCAATCACCTCATCATCTGTCATTCCAAAGATAGTGACCCTTGGGCGGTATACCCTGGGCCTCAGTGGTCGTCTATACATCCTCCTCTGCTGTAGGGGTCCCTGTGGCAGCTGGGGAGCATCCTGTTGCTGTGGCGCATCCTGTTGCTGCAGCTGTGCATCTGCAGGCAGGTGATGTCCTTCAGGTGGAGATGGGCTCCTGTGTGGCTGCTGAGCCAGAGCCTCCTCACTCGCAACAGGTGAAGGCTGTTGATTAGGTGTGTCTTGGGCTTGCTGGTGTTCCCTAGCTCTCGCCCTTGCACGCCTTCTCTGCAGTCTTCTCATCAATAAGTATCCCAACATACTTATTGTTCACTCTCTATCACTCTCTATCACTCTCTATCACTCTCTATCACTCTCTATCACTCTCTATCACTCTCTATCACTCTTCCTGAGTGGAAAACAAGCCACAAGTGAGTGTGGTGAGTTGTCCCTTTAAGTACATGGTAGGGTGTTGTGTAGGTGTGGTGATGAGGTGAATGCTGACCAATGAGAAGTTGTTTATTGTCCAGGTAAGTGTTTGCAGGTGTGTGTGTGTTTTAAGATGTGGTGTGTTGTGATTGCTGTGTCTCTGTCAGTTTCAGGTGTGAAGCTGTGGGGTGCAGGTTGCATCTGTATCATGTGGTGATGTTGCACAGGTGAGCTCATTTTGTATTGACAGGTGTCCCTGTTGTGTAATATCCCCCATTGTTCCGTGCCATGTTGAGTTTGGTGTTTTTTTTGGAAGTCCTTGTCCCTGTGGTGTTGCTTGTTGTTGTATGTGAGAGTGATTTGTGGTGTCTGGCCATGGTTTTTTTTTTGTTCTTTTGGCATTGCACGGGTTAATTTTTCCATTTACATGCTTGGGTGGTAAGAATTTTGTGTGTTTTCCTGTGTAACGGGTGTTTTTTTTGCCCGTTAAGTGTCTAACGGCTAAGAAAACTGGCTCTTAACTTTTGCCCATTAAGTGTATCTTTTTTTCTGCCGTTAACAGTACCGCAAGCCTTTAAATGGCTCTAGGGATTCTTGTTTCATGTGTCTCAATGCACGTAAGTGTATTGGCCGTAAGGATTATCAAGCTGCCATTAGCTGTTCTTTAGACAGATCTTTAAATTGCTAAATACAACTTAACGCACCTGATAGTGCTTTTTTTTTTGCTAGTGGCTGCCTTTAAATCTAGCCCTATGTCTGGTGTTAGCCCAATATACATTGCCTGACACCCCCACCCTTTGTGGCTAGCAGTGGGCAAGGGAACAAGGCTGGGGGGCAAGTGGTAGACACAGATCCCTATAGATGCTGCATGACCCCCAGTCTTGTTCCCATGCAAGTGCACAACATGTATAATATATGATACCTAGGTTAGGGGATAATTGTGTAGTGCTTGGTGTACTATTTCTGTTTTTTAACCCTTTGAGTGCCACAGGGGTGAGCAATGCACATCGCTATGGCACTCAATGCTGCCTTCTCTTTATTCCCCTACTGGCAAAGTAGAGAAGCAGAGAGTGAATGCTGTTCACCTTCAGAATTGTCGTAGTGTCGGAGATGTGTGAAGGGAGGAAGGCCCTTCCACATGGACAACACTTTGACAATCCTGTATGCTAATAGGGACCTTCTCCAACCCTCCCCTTTCATCCGACAATTTTAGTGAATATGTTGATGTGTGTGGAGATCGAACACATCGACAAGATCATAATTACAGAGCAATGAACTTTAGTGCATCTAGGCTGTTGTATGCTGTCCACTCAGGGTGCCTGTGGCATGGCAGTCAGCTGATATATATGGGCATGCCCTGTATTCATCAACCGTGGGTAGATTAATGTGTCAAATGCAGGGTGTGATCTGCTCAAGAGACAGCTCATCTAATGGATACTCTGCAGAGCAATGCGTTAATACAGCTGGTGTCCTCTCTTTTTCACCCTCTTACTTTCCAGTATTTACATTCTAAAGGTCTTAAAGGGATAGTAATACTTTGTTTTAAAAAATTCTACTATTGTAGATATTAACAATATAAGTAGAAAAATCTATCTCCCATCTCTCAAACCTTTATAATTTGAGAGATCACAGCATTTAAAGTTCCCCCCTCCCTCCCCTTTCTCATACGTCAGCGCTCTAGCTGACAGAGGCAGATCCTGGTCCCGGGACCGGCAGAGCCTCTTAGTATGAGAAAGGGGGGACTTTAAATGCTACGATCTCTCAAACTATAAAGGTTTGAAAGATGGGAGGTAGGTTATTCAACTTCTTTTGTTAATATATACAATGTTGGACATTTTCAAAACAAAGAATTGCTATCCCTTTAAGTGCAAAAGACAATTGTATCAATTCTGGTGATAAATAAACTAGACCATATACAGGAAGCTAAAGAGGTTTATTTCTGGGTCAAACCATTTGTACCAGAGGGGACAACTAAAAATTCCCAGTGATTTAAATGGTTCTTTTAACCTGTTCATAATGTGTTGAAGAAAACTTTAAAATCTGTAGGTGTTTGCAGCCCCCCCCCCCCACAGACAGTGTAAATTGCAATGGTGGTGCAACACCAATGCCTGCCATTTTATACTGGTGTTGATGCTACAGCAGCCGCTGGAGGACTATTGTAATTTTTTACTGACAATAGATAGCTTTCCGTTCAATATTGTAGCAACAGCGCCACCCTCAAAATTGCAGGGCATGGACATGTACTGCATCCAAAAAAGTTTGAGCAATCATAACATTTGGAGTAAAGTGAGCCTGTCACCAGGGTTAATTTATTTTACAGAGGAAAAATATTTGCCTATGTCTTGTACTATCCATTTTTCACTAAAAATATATATTTTTTAAGTTTGAGGCCAAACTTACTGCTCACTGTGCTACTAAGAATGACCTTGGTAAGTGGGTTTTACCTAGAGTCATTCATAGCACTGTGTATGGCAATATTTGTCCAGCAGAGAAACTAATTAGCATAACATGCCAGACTGTGCCATCAACAAATGAATAAAAGTTAGTTTCTCAAAAACGATTGATATTACAAATAAATGCCAACACGTGTGCAGGTTTTTGTTTTCTTGGAAATTAACCCTTTCCAACAAAACATTAAATAATCTTGACTCAAGATAACCGATTAATTTTAAAGGGATAGTAATGTTTCATAATAAAAGCAGCTCTAATTAATCATCATAGTATTTGGGCTTTGGAGAGTGTTATTTCATTACTGTCAGAGTTGTAGTTCAAGAGTAATTGAATTATAAAGTATCCCCCTCCAGCCCCTTTTACTGATGTAACACTGCTCAGCTCAGAGCAGCAGGGAGGTGCCCAGGCAGATTGCAGAGAGGGGCAATCTTCAATTAAGAGAAGGGAAAAAGCTGAAAAACCTGTCAAGGGGGGCAGAGTTTTCATTATTCTCACAGTAAGAAGATTGTGTCCCTTGCTGTTATCTGTCTGGTCCACATCTGAGGTGAGCAGTGTTATACTAGGTAAAATGGGCGGGAAGGGGATACTTTATCATTCAATTTCTCTTGAACTACAACTCTAACAGTATTGAAATAACACTCTCTATGGCTCAAATACTATGAAGATTAATTGGAGTTGCTGTTTTTGTGAAACATTACTATCCCTTTACGTGCCAGAAGGGTGCACACAAATTACAAAGCAATGCACGGGGCACTCTTCTGGCACTGAAAGTGTTAAGCATCTCACAGCCGTGGGAGCACCCTTGTACTCTCAGGAAAAAGCCCTACAATATTTGTATTTACCCTATTATGTGATAAGTGTAACCAATGCAATGGGTGGTATTCTGCCTGTCACTAAGCCTGCACATATTCAGAGGAAATAACCAAGATCTCATTATTATTGCAATATGTCCCGATTATGTCATTGTCCAGGAAAGCAATGTGTTAAGCTAGTGTTCAGCACAAAAGAATATGGGCTTTGAGAAGATGCTTCGTGGGATGCGCTGGGCTGGTAGCAGCAGGATGTGGGTCACATAACTGTCTTCTAGCCAACAAGAAACACTCTATAACCGCTCCGGCTAGTTTGCATTTTAACTAGTTGAGTGTTTGTTTTTCTGTCTGCCCCCATGAAAATGAATCGTCTCCCATTTCCTTTTGCTATAAAATAGTCATTGTTTTGAGGTGCCATGGGAAGCATTCTATTAATATGTCACTGTGGAAAGCAACATTTTCCAGAAGGGACCCACACTGGTCTTCTTAAAGAAGAACTAACATCTCATAATAATAACCACCCACTTATTGTACCATTCTATGAATGGAAGGTGCCAATTTTCATTTCGAAACAGAAACAGACAGAGTACATGAGCTTCCTTAAAGGGATAGTAATACTTCGTTTTATCTTTATTTTATTTTGTAGGCATTAAAAAAACATGAAGAATGATATAAGTCTTATCTCTCAAACCTTTATGGTTTATGAGATATTCACAAGCAAAGTTCCCCTCCTCGCCCCTTTTACCTAGTGTAAGCCATCTCTTCTCAGATGTGAGTCTGGTTGTATGACAGGACAGATAACAGAAGGGGACAATTTTCTTTGTATGAAAACAATGAAAGCCCTTCCCCCCTTGACAAGTTTTTCAGCTTTTTCCCTTATCTTAATTGAAGATTGTCCCTCTCTGCAGTCTACCTGGGCATCTCCCTTCTGATCTGGTTGAACAGGGGGGGATACTTTGTTTGTGAATATCTCTTAAACCATGAAGGTTTCAGAGATAAGACTTATATCATTCTTCATGTTTTTTAATGCCTACAAAATAAAATACAGTTAAAACGAAGTATTACTATCCCTTTAATCCTATAACTCCTTAAGGACCCATGACGGTTCTGGCATGTCATGGGTTGGCGAGCCAAAAAGACCCATGACGTGCCAGGACCGACATGGATTGCATGCCGTTTGGGGAGCCCTGAACTGCATGCACAAAAAAAATTTGTCAGTGGTCCTTAAGTGCCGGCCGCATGCGTATGCTGCTGGTCCTTAAGGGGTTAACCCATTAACATCTGATCCCATTCCAGGACACAGACGTCCAGGCGCTAAGGACCGGTGATGGTCCTGGCATATCATGGAAGTCTGTGACTGCAGAGCAGCTGCGCTCTACTCTGTGATCACAAGTCACTTCCGTGTTAAAAAAAAAGTGCATTGGCCCTCTAGAGGGGTTATGCAGCAGATGGTGTACAATGCCCAGAGCAGCAATGATTGCACACAACTCTGGTCTTTAAAGGGATAGTAATGTTTCAAAATAAAAGCAGCTCCAATTAATCTTCATAGTATTTGGGCCATGGGGAATGTTATTTCAATACTGTCAGAGTTGTAGTTCAAGAGTAATTGAATGATAAATTATCCCCCTCCCGCCCCTTTTACTGATATACCACTGCTCACCTCAGAACAGATAGGTGGTGTCCAGATGACTTGCAGAGAGGGTTTTCCTTATGCTCACAGTAACAAGGTTGTCCCTTGCTGTGATCTGTCTGGTCAAGAGACCAGATTCCACATCTGAGGGGAGGCGGCTTACACTAGGTAACAGGGGTGGGAGGGGGATAATTTATCATTCAATTACTCTTGTACTACAACTCTGACAGAACTGAAATAACACTCTCCACGGCCCAAATACTATGAAGATTAATTGGAGCTGCTTTTATTTTGAAACATTACTATCTCTTTAAACTACTTTCAAAGTTACCTAAAATGACAATTCCACTTTAAAGTAAGGGAAGGGCACAGATAGCCCTGCTAGGCATCTCTTGTATCTTCCAGACAATAGAGAAGTCATCATTCCCCTCACAGAGGAGATTTAGGCCTCAATTCAATTATTTGCGATAAAACAGCCAGTAGGATAAAAATGGATACTGGGCAACCAAAAAAAATGTCTGTCGGTATTCAATTGCCCTACCAGCTGAATACATAACGGACATTAGGCTACAGAAAAGGTCTTGTGGCCAAAGGTCCATTTTTGAGTAAATAGCGACAATAATGGGAACATCAAAGGAAAAAGCTAACAATCAGTGCCTGACATACTATCAAGCACTTATCTGTGTTACACTTAACTGTCATCTACTGTCCTTCTCCTACCTTCCTTCTTTCTCTTCTTTCTTCTCTCTTGCATTTTCTCCATCTTCATTCTTCTTGTATCTTCTTTTCATTAAAGGGATAGTATTACTTCAAAATTACTATCCCTCATATTGTAGCCCTTAATAAACTGAGTTAAATGACACCAGCGGCATCTCTCAAACCTTTATGGTATAAGAGATAGCCGCTTTCAAAGTTTCCTCTCCCCTGCTATCAGCGTTCTGCTGCCAGCAGGGGAATCCGGTCTCTGAATCAAGAGGAAGCTCTTCAGCAGAGCCGATATCTCGTTATGGAAGGAAAAATGATTAATTGAAACAGTCTTCTACATGTGCTTGGTAACCAAGCACACGTAGAAGACTGTTTCAGTTAATCATTTTTCCTTCCATAACGAGATATCGGCTCTGTTTAAGAGCCTCCGTCTGTCCCGGGACTGGATTCCCCTGCTGACAGCAGAAAGCTGACAGCAGGGGAGAAGAAACTTTGAAAGCGGCTATCTCTTAAACCATAAAGGTTTGAGAGATGCCGCTGGTGTCATTTAACTCAGTTTATTAAGGGCTACAATATGAGGGATAGTAATTTTGAAGTAATACTATCCCTTTAAACCTGTAAAAAAAAAAAAGAAGCTTAACCTGAGGGGTACGCAACGGTATCTCTCTGGCACCCAGTAGTTTCAAGAATGCTTAGATGTGCGGGTGATATATTACAAAACATGCCTTATATCCATTTAAAATTGTCCCCATAAATAAATGTAGTGCCACAAACATTTTGTCAAAAAACAATGTTTACCATTTCTCCACCACTGTGTGCGGCCACGGAGGAGGCTGCAGCGGAGAAGGTAATTTGCAGCACATGAACCCCCACCGCACCCTGCTACCACATGGGCCAATGCCTGTTCCACAATGAGCGAACTTCAATAGAGACTGCCTTTATATATGGACAGTCTCTGTTCCAATTCCCTCACAGCCATTGGTTGGGATGTGTGCTTACACACCTCCCAGCCAATCGGCTTCAAGTGGAGGTGCTTGCAGCTAAAAGCTATATGCAATAGGAAAACCGCTATACTAAAAAGGCAAAACGCAATATGCTATATACAATTGGCAAAACACTATACATTAAACACAACAGGCAAAACGCTATACACATTGCTATTAGGCAAAGAGCTATACGCATTAAACTATATGCAAAATGCTATGCGCAACACATGCACACACATATGTTCACTGATGAAGGGTTTTGTGAAATAGAGCTTTGCAATGCGTTGCGCACCTTTTTTAGACCTGAAAGAGCTAAGCACAAGCCAGTCATTAACCCCTTAACGACCGGCCACGGGGCCGGCAGTTAAAAACGACGGAGCTTTTTCCTAAATTAATTCAGGGGTCCTCGCATGGTATGCAGCCACGCAGGAACCCCTGAATACCCTGATGTGCCAGGACCGTCATGGGTCTTTAACGCAAGCTTACCCATGACAGTCCTGGCATGTCATGGGTCCGGTCTGACTTTCATCAGGCGGCTCTGCAGCTGAGCCGAGATCGCGTTAGTGAAAAGAATTAATTTACTGAAACAGTCTTCTACATGTGCTTACAAACCAAGCACATGTAGAAGACCGTTTCAGTGAATTAATTCTTTTCACTAATGCGATCACGGCTCTGCTGCAGAGCCGCCTGATGAAAGTCAGACCGGACATCCCTGCAGTCAGTACAATGCTGACTTCAGGGAAGGGGGAGAGAGGGGGGAACTTTGCCTTCATTTATCTCTCAAATCATAAAGGTTTGAGAGATGATCCTGGGCCTATTAAATTATTTTACAAATATCTACAATATGGGGGATAGTAATAGTAAAGTATTACTATCCCTTTAAAGAAAAGGGTTTTATTTTGACTGATATTTGTGCTTTTGTCAAAGAACTTGTGTGGGAAAACAACACTGTTGTCAGACAGAGAGAAGCTACTGTTAATGAAGTTTTCAATTGTATGCCTGCAAAGAGGAGGGCCTGTTTGCACTCTACTTACTGTAAGTCTGCTATGATTCAACTAAAGAGTCAAAAACAAATCACTTGTGAAACTCAAGCACTTGTCCTACTGTGAGCTGTTTGTTTATGCTATTGATGTCAGTAATTCAATTACTAAGAAATACACTCATTTAACAAGTGAATAGATTTGGACTTCCTGCAAGTCCCATACCACCAGGTGATGACGAGCATACATGTATCTGGCCACAAGCCTACCATCTCTGTGTTCAGTATCTCTTTTGGCAGCATACCTCCCAACATTTCATATTGACAAAGAGGGACACTTGTGTTTTAAGGGGTGCTCCTGGGGGCGTGGCTGGTGGGGAAGTTACCGAGAATTTTTAGGCTATTTCATGACCTATTTACACCTCCTTGTGTAATATAATAAATGACTTATAATAAGATATAAGTATTTTATTTACTCAGACTAATTTATAAACACATATATACTGACATTTAAACAAACAATAATGTCAGTTTTATTGCTGTAGAGCAATATGATACACTTATATACACACAATGCAATCTGATCTCCTAAAAAGAGGGACACCAGGGTGTGAAAGAGGGACAGAGGGATTTGGGTCCAAAAGAGGGACTGTCCCTCCTAAAGAGGACACTTGGGAGGTATGTGGCAGTGGCTCTCAAACTGTTTTCCAATTAAATCTAGGGTTCCTTGAAGAAACATGTAGGGTTCTATTGAACACATTTTTGTGATATGTGACAGTAGAACAAGGCTGACAGTGTATGTGAGGTTCTGTGACAATCAGTGGACAGCAGAGCAAGGCTGGAGTATCACATAGTGTGTATGTGGTTCTGGGATTACCAGTGGACTAGAGTGACCACATTTCCATTCTGCCATTCAGGGACATTGTGGAGACGAGAGCAGCAGAGTACTACTCCATGGGGAAGGATCACTGGACATCAGTGCACAACCTGCTCTTTCTCTGGTGTTTCACAGAGTTCTAAACACTAGAGGGAGTACTGCTCATTGAGTATTGTGACAGAAAACAATTCCTGTTGTGGGCTGCTAGATAATGTACATCATGCCTAAAGCCTTGACTAGCATTACACTACAACAAAAATGCACCACAGCTCCTGTCCAATGTCAGAGTCAAGGCTTAGTTCTCTCTCTAATGTTTAGAGCTCTGTCTGGAAGCCATTTTCTTGTAGCCCAGGAGAGGCATCACTTCTTGCCACAGTAGGTAATGGGTAGGGTTGCCTCCCAGCCGGTATTTTACTGGCAGGCCGGTAAAAAATTGGCTTTTATCCAATGTTAAGTCTATGGAAGGAATGCCATGGCCGGTATTTTTTTGAAGAAAAGGTGGCAACCCTAGTAATGGGCAGTTCTACTAGTAGTGTTTAGACCTCTGTATTCTGGGACTTTGTATTGTCCCAGAAGGGCATACCTCTCAAGTTTCCCTCTATAGGAGGGACAGTCCCTCTTTTAGACCCAAATCCATCTGTCCCTCTTTTCCACCCTGATGTCCCCCCTTTTAGGAAATCAGATTGTGTGGTATGAATATAAGTGTATCACATTGCTCTACAGCAATAAAACTCACATTAATGTCTGTTTAAACATAAGTATATGTGTTTATGCATTAGTCTGTGTAAATAAATTACTATGGTCTTGTTATAAGTCATTTATTAGGTTACACAAGGAGGTGACAAGAGGTCATGAAATAGCCTAAAAATTCTCGATAATGACCCGCCCACCAGCCACGCCCCCAGCCACACCCCCTAAAATACAAGTGTCCCTCTTTGGCAATTTGAAATGTTAGGAGGTATGCCAGAAGGGGGCTGCCAGGGACAAGGGACACACAGGGACTGTCTTCTGCAATCAGGGACACGTGGTCATCCTACAATGTACAGTGTACAGTGTGTGTACAGTGTGCTGGGGTAACACACTGTGTATGTGTGGTTCTGCAACAACTGGATGGGTGAAAAATGAAAATAATCCAAAAACTACAGACTATGCAAATACATTTGATATTAATACAATGTTAACCCCTTGGCTGCCAGAGAGGTCTCCAGCACATTGTGAAGCACAATGGGAGAGATACACTAAGGCGTGATAAAGTGGAGATGACATACCAAGTGATATCACTTCTCCAGTTCCTATGTTATTCTATGAAGCCAATGCACTAAGATTTCTTCCGCTTGGGAAATCTTAGTGAATGGGTTCTATATAATAACATAGGAACTGGAAAAGTGATGTCACTGGGGAAGTCATCTCCATTTTATCACCTTTTATCATTCTTTGGTGCATAACCCCCAGTATCTTTAAGACCTCACTACATCCAGGGCGGGAGGGGGATACTTTATCATTCAATTACTTTTGAACTACAACTCTGACAGTATTGAAATAACACTCTCCATGGCCCAAATACTATGAAGATTATTGGAACTGCTGTTTTAGTGATGCATTACTATCCTTTTAAAGGATAAGGTTGTTAAGGTTTTAGAGAGACTTAATATGAAATTAAATCGATCAAAATCCCTGAGGACTCCTGTTATACAAGATTTACTAGCGTAGAACCAAATATTTTTATGACAGTTTCCTTCAACCCTTGAGTGACAGGTGGATGTTTAATCCAATGCTTCGCAATGCATTGCGCTCTCCTCTGGCACTTAAAGAGTTAACATTTTAGGAATGTCAATCTGGCAAAATTCTTCTGAAGTCTTCTTCTTTCCACATGTGCACATGAACCCACAAAGAAAGTGTTAAAAAGTGTCTGGCATTGCAGGGGTTAACAGGTAATCACACTTCATTATCACCCAATGAAGATCATTTATCTGGTGGGGTTCTTTACATCACAGACAAGGTTAATACAATGTGTACACCTCGGCTTAGGACAGTTGAGGATAATGAGAGTTGTAATCCTGGCAACGACTGGAGGGTCGCAGGTTGCCCACCCTTGGTTGAGCAGATTACTGTGGTCTTTTCATATATCTGCTTTGATTTTGCTTCTAGTGCCAAGAATAATAGTATCCTTAGTTTTCCTGGGTATGGCTATTCTTAGTGTAGTGTTATTTAATAGTAGACTCTTGGCATGCTGCTATACAGAACGGAAAGACTCATGACGAGGAAACCATGAGTGAAGGGATAAAATAATCACATGATCACATGATAAGTACATTCTCCAAATTAGGGGTGCGCAACATGTGGTCTGACTAGGGATGATGGGAGTTTTAGTCCGACAATGGCTGGGAGAGATTATGCTCTTTGGTATGATAAAGATGAGATCAGAGCAGGGCTTTTTAAAGCACGAGCATGTGCTAACCCAGGGCTTCTCCATTCAGTCCTCAATTAACCCTTAACATGCTGCAGCTTTGAGATTTTCATTGTCTGAACTGCACAAAAGACAATCAGCATTTCTCCCTGTGGTTTAATAGACAATTATCATGGATTACAAAGGACGTAATCTTCAAAAAAGTCAACATAATGAAAAAAATTGTGATTGTAGTATTTTCAGACGTAAATCCATCACTTTTGAAAACGTGTCTTAATGAATTAAAATTGGCGGTAAGATGAGCTTGATGAATGCTGCCTTTAGTAGACAATTAGACTAATTATTTGCACAAAGAGCTAAGCTAAGAACAAGAGGTCATCCATTAAGAATAGAGGAAAGGTGGTTTTGAGTAAAACAAAGGTAGGGATGTTTTACAGTAAGGGAGGTAAAGCTATGGAATTCGTTGCCTCGGGATGTTGTACTTGCAGATACTGCAACTACTTTCAAAAAAGCAATGGATGCCTATCTAGCACAGAATGATACTGAGAACCATGACAGCTGGCTTCAATGTAGATAGGTTGTTGAACCAGGGAACTGACTGCCATTTGGAGTCAGGAAGGAATTTTTTTACCTACTTGGGGCTAAATTGGAAATTATTTCAGAGGGCTTTTTTTTGCCTTCCTCTGGATCAACCGGGGTGTTTTTGGCATGGGCTGGACTTGATAGACGCATGTCTTTTTTCAGCCTCATCAACTATGTTACTATGTTAATTTTAACATTAGCATTTTTGTCTTTAAATCCAAAAATTTTCAGAGAGATAAATACAGATTTTAGTTTACCATTATTACTACTTCCTACTCCTATCTGCTAATATTAACTTAAGCTGTCTGCTTCAAGTTTGGACCATTTTTATTTTGTTGGAAAAAAACATGGCAGAAATTAGATTAAAAAAAGATGACTAAAAGAACATTTTCTTTTTTAAATGCTTTACAATATGACAGTAGAGTAAACCACACATACTTTTAAGACTGCTTTTTTTCTCTTTGATGGAGACAGTGGTATTGAATGCAAAAAATTAAATTAAAGTGGAGCTATCTCTGAAAATAAGTCCCCCCAAATAATTATGCATATAGTGCTACGCATATACATACTGGTATTACCTTGAATAAGTCCATCGTTACTGATAAATCCAACTCGTTCCCAGACTCATAGGCAGGCATCAGAGCAGACATTTTGTTGAAGACATCTGTGCTCCTGCGCTGTCCACCCCGGTCTCCTCTAGGAGGAGTTGCATTGTACCTTAAGGTACAGGAAGGGACTGACTGCGCAGTTGCAGAGATGCCAGCCTGTGAATCTGGGAACGAGTTTGATTAATCAGTAACGCCAGAATTATATTCGGGGTAATACTAGTATGGATATGCACATTGCTATATGCATAATAATTTGGGTGGCACTATTTTCAGTGATAGTTCTGCTTTAATTTGTCTTAGAATTGATGGATTATGGAGCAAGAAACTTTTCCATGACATTTTGAACATCGTGCCCTATATTTGGTCCTATGGGAGCGAAGTTGTTAAAAAAGCATTGGGCTGCACTGTACAGCCCCAAAACAGCTCAGGTCTGCACCAGATAGGATGTCCAATAGTAGTAGGCAACTCTGTGAGGATAGTTGGATAGAGCCCCAGGTCAGCACCAGGTTGGATAGTCAGACAAGCCGGGTCATACACAGGATACAGGAGCAACAGGAACTACAACTGCACTGAACACCAATGTAAGGGTAATGCTACACAGGCCCATAGAGGTTTATAAAAGAGTAGGAGAAGGCGGGACCAATTAGGTCCCCCAGGCTGGGCCTGTAACAGGAGTCCAGGCAAGTGCCTGATTCATGATGCCAGTAATAAGAAACATACGTGACCAGGCTGCAGGCAAGAGGGACGCAACTAGTGACGCCGGAGTGTCAGTCCAGAAACCTGCACCCGGTTGAATGGCGCAGGCTGAGGTAAGGCACTGTGACAATGTGACCCTCAACCACAAACTTTGCAGGATAAATGTGATGCCTTAGAGCCTCTGTGTTGTACTTTACAGTCAGAAACATGGTCTGTGGAATATGTGACTAAACTACAAGACTTCAAGGGATAGTAATACTTGTAACAAAGTGCAGCTACGAGTCTTCTTTATATTATTTGTCCCACGTAGCACTGTATTTCAATACTATCAGGCTTGTAGTTCAACCGCAATTGAAAGAGAAAGGATCCCACTCCTGCCCCTCTTAGCCATCTCCCATCAGTTGTAGAATCCAGACCTGGGACCTTGTTACTCTCCATCTGGACCCAGGGCCGGATATTCCATAAGGCAGAGTAGGCATCTGCCTACAGGTGCACCCTACAGAGGGGCGCCTGCCATTGCAATCGAGATATATATATATATATATATATATATATATATATATTTTTTTCTTTTATAAAATGGCGTGCGCGCCACCCGCCGCATAGTAAGGTCTGTGACTACTTCGGCACAGACCTGTAGCTGCCGAGCTCCCCTGGATCTTTAGTAATGCAGAGCACTGGGAGATGACATCATCTCCCAGCGCTTTGCATTACTAAAGAGAAGACCACGCGGGAGCTCCAGCAGCTACAGGTCTGTGCAGAAGCACAGATCTCTTCTGCCACTGGACCACCAGGGAAGTAGGAAACGGATGGGGGGGATGCAAGGCTTAATGTGGAGCTGATGAGGGCAATGTGAGGGCAATATGGGCATGATGGGGGACAGGTTGGAGCTGATGGGGGCAATGTGAGGGCAATGTGGAGATGATGGGGGCAATGTGGAGCTGACTGGGCAATGTGGAGGTAATGGGGGCAATATTGTGTTGATGGGAAAATGTGAGGGCAATATGGAGCTGATGGGGGCATTGAGCTGATGGGGGCAATATTTAGTTGATGGGGGCAATGTTGAGATGATGGGGCAATGTGAGGGCAATATGGAGCTGATGGGAGCAATATGGAACTGATGGGGCAATGTTGAGATGATGGGGGAAACATGGAGCTGATGGGGGGCAATGTTGAGATGATGGGAGCAATGTGAGGGCAATGTGAAGCTGATGGGGGCAATGTGGAGCTGATGGGGGCAATGTGGAGCTGATCGGGGGGCAATGTGAGGGCAATATGGAGATGTGGAGTAATGTGGAGATTTGGAGCATTGTGGAGATGGCCAATGGGGATGCACTTCAGATTTCTGTGCCTACAGGGAAAGGGGCAGGAGTTGGATCCTTTCTGATTCAATTGTGGTTGAACTACAAGCCTGATAGTATTGAAATACAGCGCTACATGGGACAAATAGTATAAAGAAGACTCGGAGCTGCACTTTGTTACAAATATTACTTTCCCTTCAGTCTTACAGTTCAGTTTATTCTCATGGAGCCAACAAGGATGCCCTGGGGTCACTTTTCAGACCCATATTTGGCAGTTCGCAAGGAAGTCCTGACACCATCGGCAGGGCTGCTTGCAGAGGAGCAGATCTGCACATAGGGCACAATCAAAATACAAGTTGTTCTTTAACCTTTTGAATGACAGGGGAGTGTGCAACACATGGCTTCTCAGTGTATGCCACACCCTCCTGACACTTAGATGGTTAATTGACACAGATTATGTAGCAGATATCACTGGACTCTCTCACCCCGAGAATTTGTCCCTTCAACCTAAGTCCCTGAGATTTTGGTCAAAATCCTTAAGCATTCCAAAGTATATATAGGACCTGAGTCTGTTTCCTCCAGATTGAAAAACAATTAAAAAAAATAAAGGAAGAGTAGCCCTTTATTTTGCAGAGTGTCTTGATAGTCTTATGTTTACATGAATGAGATGATCAGAGAATAGCCCTCTGATAGCTGTTTCAGTAAGTACAGAAAGGCAGAGAAGCTATTATATGTAGCAGTTTCTCTGCCATTCTCTGACTTTATTGTTATATCAATACTATCAGATTTGTAGTTCAAGAGTAACTGAATGATAAAGTATCCCCCCACCCCCTCCCCTTTTACTGATGTAACACTGCTCACCTCAGAGCAGCAAGACTGTCTGGATGGATTGCAGAGAGGGACAATCTTCAGTGATCATAAGGAAAAACCTGTCAAGGGGGGCAGGGTTTTCCTTTTGCTCACAGTAAGAAGATTGTCCCTTGCCGTGAGCTGTCTGGTCTTAAGACCAGATTCCACATCTGAGGGGAGGTGGCTTACACTAGGTAAAAGGAGTGGGAGGGGGATACTTTATCATTCAATTACTCTTGAACTACAACTCTGACAGTAATTGGAGCTGTTTTTATTTTGAAACATTACTATCCCTTTACGTATTACTGTTCCTTTAATAATCATTCTGTTTAAAGTCGTGTACAAATCATATTTTAATATTGATTCCCATTGGACTCTTTTTCTCAGGCATTGTGACCACAATTACCCTTTCATGTAGTAGGAAGCTCAGAGAGGTGCTAGTCTTATCTAAAACAATGTGTTATCTTAATGCAGAGATAGGCAGAGCTAACGATAATTATCCATTACATGAGAGAGCAGTTTATCTTAATAGAGAAGATAAAATCATGTTGTCTGTGGTTGGTGTTGAACTATCACTCACTGCATTGTCCATCTGTCTTGAATTTGAATTTTTGTTAATTAACTCCTTGGATTCTAGTGAGGCCTCCAAAGCATTGCTCAGTTTGCGAGACAGTGCATTGGAAACCTCTCTTTCACCTAAGGGGTAAAAAAATCTAAACGAACAATTAAACCTTTTAATACTACAAAAAAAAAAATCCTGACTCACCACTATAAATCATTTATGTGTTGATTGGTTCCATAGATCTTTTAATTAGTATTGAATATCACGTCCACTGAGATAGACATGACTATTTGTTGTCAGACTCTGGGACCCCAAGCTCCTCCCTCTACACCAGTTTGATATTTTTATAGGTCAATGTGACTATGATTACTTTTTCTTGAATAAGTAAGCTTAGGTAGGTGCTAGTCTTACCTAGAACATTGTGTTATCTTATTGAGGAGATAGGTAATGTTGTTTATCCATTAAATGAAAAAGCAATTTACCTATCACCTCCAAACAACTTTTGCTCTAATGAAAGATCACTCCAGACAGCCTATACACTGTGTGAATGATTTTTCAGTAGCATTTTTACTTTTCAAGAATGTTGCATTTTAAAAACCTATTTGTTGACCTTATCAGAGATGGATTAAAGTGGAACTACCACCCATGAATAAATCTGGCGCAAATAAATACTCATCTGGTGACTAGCTGCTCAATAGCGCTAGTCGCCAGGTGCGCAGACATCACTATGGAAAGATGTCTGCACTGTTTCCTGCCTGTCAGTCTGGAAACAGTGTACATTTATCAAACACCAGGTAATATTTCTGGCGACTATAGCTACTGACCAGCTAGTCGCCAGATGGGTATTTATTTGGGCCAGATTTATTCATGGGTGGTAGTTCCACTTTAAAGGGATAGTAATACTTTGTTTTATCTTTATTTTATTTTGTAGGCATTAAAAAAACATGAAGAATGATATAAGTCTTATCTCTCAAACCTTTATGGTTTGAGTGATATTCACAAGCAAAGTTTCCCCTCCCGTCCCTTTTACCTAGTGTAAGCCATCTCTTCTCAGATGTGGAATCCAGTCCATAGACCAGACAGATAACAGCAGGGGGACAATCTTCTTCCTATGAGAACAATGAAAGCCCTGCCCCCCTTGACAAGTTTTTCAGGTTTTTCCCTTATCTCAATTGAAGATTGTCCCTCTGTGCAATCTACCTGGGCACCTCCCTTCTGCTCTGGCTGAGCAGTGTTACATCAGTAAAAGGGGCGGGAGGGGATACTGTGTCATTGAATTACTCTTGAACTACAACTCTGACAGAATTGAAATAACACTCTCCAAAGTCCAAATACTATGAAGATTAATTAGAGCTGCTTTTATTATGAAACGTTACTATCCCTTTCAGGCTCCATAGGGCCCTAGGCAAGGTACCAAGTTGGGGCCCCACATCTCTTGATCCAGTGTTTTGACACAGAGTGCTGCTAGCAGGTACTGGCATTGCGGCTTTCATGGAAATGCGAGCAACTGGTCTGTTTCAAGAAAAAGTGCGACTAACACAAGGGGGTTATACATAAGGAGTGATAAATAGGTGATAAAGCGTAAATATCTTCTCCAGTGATATCACTTCAAGTCCTGTGTTATTCTATAGAGCCTATGCACTAAGATTTCCAAAGTTGTAGAAATCTTAGTGCATAATCTCCATAGAATAACACAGGACTTGAAGTGATATCGCTGGAAAAGTTATCACCGCATTATCACCTCTTTATCACTCCTTAGTGCATAATCACCCAGATGTTAGTGGCAGGAACAGCAGGGCCTCTTTCTGTGACCCATCACTTGCAGCCAGGACCCCTCATTTTGCCATTGGCCTTAGGCTGTAGCCTAGGTTGTCATAATGGATGATCCAGACTTGGACATCATCGCTGACATCTCTGCGGTACAGTGCAGTACTTCAGGCTGTCTTTTCTAGCTGTCCCCCTGTTTTGCAACTCCTCTTACCCTCTAGATGTTCCCATACATAGATCTTTTCCTGGACTGTACTCTCATTATATTTGTGTAGGAAGCATGTCTATGTGCTCCGATCTTCAAGTTTTCTGTGGAATTACTAGTGCAGCCCCATTTCAATTGTAGTTTCTGTGGAATCACTAGTATAGCCCCATTTCAATTGTAGTTTCTGTGGAATCACTAGTGTTGCCCCATCTCAATTGTAATTTCTGCGAAATCACTAGTGTAGCCATATTTCAATTGTAATTTCCATGGACTCACTAGTGTAACCCCATTTCAATTACAATCTCTGTGGAATCACTAGTGTAGCCCCATTTCAATTACAATCTCTGTGGAATCACTAGTGTAGCCATATTTCAATTGTAATTCCCATGGACTCACTAGTGTAACCCCATTTCAATAACAATCTTTGTGGAATCCCTAGTGTAGCCCCATTTCAATTGTAATCTCTGTTATGTCTCTAATGTAGCTCCATTTCAATTATAATTTCTGTGGAATCACTAGTGTAGCTCCATTTCAATTGTAAGCTCTGTGGTGTCACTAATGTAGCTTCATTTTAATTTTAAGCTCTGGGGGTATTACTGTTGTAGCCCAATTTCACTTGTAAGCTCAGTGAAATCGCTTGTGTAGCACCATGTTAATTATAAGCTGTACTGAACATTTCTTATATATTTAACACATTCATTTTTGTATTTTACTAAGTTGATACTAGTACCTCTAACTACAAGTCAATGGTCAAACTGAGAAGTTTGCGGCATGGAGGCCCAAAGCTGGGTGGGGGTCCCAAATCGGGAGCCTGCCTAGGGCACTATTGAGTCTTAATCCGGCTCTGCATCCTATATCACACTGACTCTTCACTGCATGTCAGAAGGAGAAGCACTGCAGTACAATGTATCACTCTTCCAGTGCAGAAATACCTAAATCGAATCTGATACTTTCACTGGGTGACAGTAAAAGTATCAGTTCACAATCTGTGATCAGACTACTAGACATAACTGTGTCATAGTCACCACTACCATTCAGGAACGGGGCTACTAATAGGCAATGGTAATAGGCAGTGGGTTATATAAAGGGGCAATGCAACTGTGGCCCTTGAAAAAAGAAATATGGATTAACAACACATTGGGAAGCAGGGGAGAGTCTAGGTACCCAAAAATGTAAGCCTAATGCATTTTTAGTTCACTGTGCAGCCCAATTGCACCATTACCAGTAGGAAAATTAAGGGGATGTATGACCCCTATACAAGTTAGCATGAATCGTTAGCTTATACAGCGAATATAAGTAAATGTGTATTATTTATTTATTTATTAGACAAACTCCTGTTTGTTTAATTGAAGATATAATATATGTAGCTGGCCACATGACCTTGGGCATTACGTCATGCTGATTTAGCCCTGTTGCAAGGCAATGTCTTAGAGATTTCTCTAGTATCCAAGATATTAAGAATGAAAGTGCAAGCTCATTAGTCCAAATCAGGGATGGACAACTAGAGGACATCAAGTTGTTGAGGACCACAATTCTAATCATCCTGGGGCATTGTAGTCCTGAACAGCTGGAGGAGCCAACCCTGGCTTAGATTCTTTAAGTCTATTTGGAGTGACAGTGAGCATTGCAACACCTACAAACATATGAAGCAAATTCCTCCATATTGCTGAGTGATGTTGGACAGCTCTCTGGTACTCAAGGGGTTAAAAGTAATAGGGGTGCAAACAATTGGTTTTGTTTGGACTGTAAGACAAAGAAGAATATCCAGAGACTGTTCTCAAGAAAGAAAAACAGAAACTGATATCTAAGAAATATATTGAACAAGATGGACTTTACTGACAATATAACATACCTCCCAATTGTCCCTCTTTAGGAGATATTAGAGGTGCATACCTCCCAAATTTCCCTCTTTAGGAGAAATTAGAGGTGCATACCTCCCAAATTTCCCTCTTTAGGAGGGAAAGTGAAGTCCCTCTTTAGACCCAAATCCATCTGTCCCTCTTTCCCACCCTGGTGTCCCTGTGTTCAGGAGATCACACTGTGTGGTGTGTATATAAGTGTATCACCCTGGTGTCCCTGTGTTTAGGAGATCAGACTGTGTGGTGTGTATATAAGTGTATCACCCTGGTGTCCCTGTGTTTAGGAGATCAGATTGTGTGGTGTGTATATATGTGTATCACCCTGGTGTCCCTGTGTTTAGGAGATCAGACTGTGCGGTGTGTATAGAAGTGTATCACCCTGGTGTCCCTGTGTTTAGGAGATCAGACTGTGCGGTGTGTATATAAGTGTATCACCCTGGTGTCCCTGTGTTTAGGAGATCAGACTGTGTGGTGTGTATATAAGTGTATCACCCCGGTGTCCCTGTGTTTAGGAGATCAGACTGTGCGGTGTGTATAGAAGTGTATCACCCCGGTGTCCCTGTGTTTAGGAGATCAGACTGTGCGGTGTGTATAGAAGTGTATCACCCTGGTGTCCCTGTGTTTAGGAGATCAGACTGTGCGGTGTGTATATAAGTGTATCACCCTGGTGTCCCTGTGTTTAGGAGATCAGACTGTGTGCAGTGTATATTAGTGTGTCACCCTGGTGTCCCTGTGTTTATGAGATCAGACTGTGTGGTGTGTATATAAGTGTATCACCCTGGTGTCCCTGTGTTTAGGAGATCAGACTGTGTGGTGTGTGTATATAACTGTATCACCCTGATGTCCCTGTGTTTAGGAGATCAGATTGTGTGGTGTGTATAGAAGTGTATCACCCTGGTGTCCCTGTGTTTAGGAGATCAGACTGTGTGGTGTGTGTATATAATTGTATCACCCTGGTGTCCCTGTGTTTAGGAGATCAGACTGTGTGGTGTATATATAAGTGTATTACATTGCTCCACAGCAATAAAACTCACATTATTGTTTGTTTAAACATCATTATATATGTTTATGAATTAGTCTATGTAAATAAAATACTTTGGTGTTGCTCTATCTAGATCATTTATTAAGTTATACAAAGAGGTGTCAGTAGGTCATGAAATCTCCTATAAATTCATGGTAATGCCCCACCCACCAGCAACACCCCCAAAAACAAAAGTGTCCCTCTTTGGTTATCTGAAATGTTGAGAGGTATGATATAGGGAGTGAACAAGCCAACTCATGTTAGTTTCCTATTTTAGAGATATATGAACATTGGCCCATATGATGAAAACAAAGAGGAGGAAAACCAACTGCATTGTAGGGTAGACCTCTCTAGAAGTTAAATGGTTGAAACGCCCAATTTAAATCAATAAGAAATTGGAAAATGTTCATGCGTCTCTCTCTTTTGGTGAAGCTGGATTGTTACATTTTTCTTATGCGAAAGGCTACAAGGTCTTATACAGAAATGATGAGCAGTTTGGGGCAAACCAACTGCACCATGGGGGGGGAGTTGATAAAAATCCCCAATGATTTAAATTATGTTGTTAGTTTACAGAGTAATTTCATCACTGACTTTATACATATGGCCATGTCTGGGAACTTGATCATCTTAGCCCCCAGAGAGGGGTCATGTGCTGCCGACAAGAGGAAGCCAATTACACTTTTCTTGTCATAAAGGGAGTGTGACTTAACTGGGCAGGTGGTGCTTAAAGGGACAGTAATGCCTGTTGTTAAGAAACTTTAATATTGTTGACATTAAAAATATAAATTCAATGATGTATGCGTTGTCTCTCAAACATATATAGTTTGAGAGATATACGTTGCTAAAGCCCCCCCCTCCTGTTTCACTGACGTCGGCTGTCTAGCTGACAGAAGGAGATTCGAGTTGTGCGACCTGATGGCGGCTCTTCAGCAGATCCAAAACATCGCTATTTAAGAAGAAATACTTCATTGGAGCGGTCTACAAAATGTGCCTGGTTTGCAAGCACACTTTGTAGACCATTCCAATGAAATATTAGCACTATTTCTGCTCTGCTGAAGAGCCACCGGCCGGTTCCGGGACTAGGATGTCCTGCTGTCAGCCAGAGGCTAACATCTGTGATGGGGGGGGACCTTTAGCAGCTTATATCTCTCAAACTATACATGTTTGAGAGACAATGCATACATGTTGTTGTTTTAGGAGTGCCAGAGAGGTATACGGCTGAGTGGACAGGTTCATGTGATATCATGTCACCCTGTTCTGATGTCAGTGGCCACGTTTGTTCAATCTCATCTTACTCCAGAACTAGGGTTGCCACCCAGCTAGTATTTTACTGGCAGGCCGGTAAAAAATTGGCTTCTGTCCAATGTTAAGTCTATGGAGGGAATGCCATGGCTGGTATTTTTTTGAAGAAAAGGTGGCAACCCTATCCAGAACACCACTGATTTCTAAACATTAGAGGAAAACTGCCCATGCTATTGGATCAAAAAGTGATGCCTGTGATGGGCTACAAGAAAATGACCACCAAACTTTAAGACAGCATTAAACTATAAGAAAATGGCATTGCACTACCAGTTTGGTGTAAGAACTCTGGATAGAGGCCATTTTCCTATAGCCCAGCGATGCATTTATAAATCAAAAGTATTGTTGTAGATATTGAAAAAATAAATCCATCAATGCCAGTCTGATCTCTCAAACCTTTATGTATCAGAGTTATAAGGTGATAAAGTTCCCCCCTCACTCCCCTTTCATTGACGTCAGCATCTAGCTGACAGATGATCCTGGTCCTGGTACCGGCAGATGGCTCTTCAGCAGAGCTGAGATAGCGCTATGTAGAAAGAAATACTTAATTGGAACGGTCTACAAAGTGTGCTTGCAAACCAGGCACACCTTGTAGACCGTTCCAATTCAGTATTTCTTTCTACATAGCACTATTTCGGCTCTGCTGAAGAACCGCCTTGAGTCGGCTGACACAAATCTTCTTCTAGATTCTGCAGAACAGAGTGAGCAAATACAGGGACAAATCTAAAAGCAGTGTTTATTGAAAACAAATCACTCCCACATGAAGAGATGCAATTACAGAATAAAATCTTAAAATCAGCATATAATCACCACAAATATCCTTCTTGCAACATTATTCAGCCTTTGGGATAGACTAAAACACCCTTGAGCACCGGGACTCTCTGGAGTAACACATCAGGATATACATGGTACCTCTGCATCAAACAGAATCTCCCGCTCTGATCCTTGGCTGTCCCCTCCGGTCCCCATCTTCCTGGGTATATCGCTATCCCAGTGCTGCTACAATGTAACACAAGGCTTCTTTTTTCTTCACACAATAATGCCAGACACCAAACTTTGTATCATAGATGAAACAGTCCTCCCCTCTGCGTTTCACCGGTTCTCCTTCTGTCAGCTTAATAGCTGACATCAGGGAAAGGGGAGGGAGGGGCGAACTTTAAAACATTATATCTCTCAAACCATAAAGGTTTGAGAGATCAGACAGGCATTGATGATTTATTTTCAATATCTACAATAATGCTTTTTATTTATATATGCCATTACTAACCCTTTAATACTGAATGCTACCATTATGCATCCGGGACTTGTACAGTAAAACATACCCCCTACGCTACTCTAACAGACCTGGTGACATTTTAAACTCTGCTATTGTGTAGGCACTATTCTTAAGCCAACAATGTTTTAAATATGCTATACAGGGGAGGGCTGGCCTGGGGGGCAGGGGGGCAATTGCCCCCTGGGCCGGCCATATGTCTGGGCCAGTGGGCCACTGCCTCACTTAATCTCCATCTTGTTGCTATAAGTCAAGTTGTACTAGTGATACCACAGCACTTCCAACTGAAACAGAACTACACAAATTATATCACAGAGCTACAATCCAAATGCAGCTACACTAGTAGTATATTGTATTTCCCTTGTAAGCTCTATAGTATCACTAGTGTAGCTTTGCTTAAAGGGATAGTAATACTTCGTTTTAACTTTATTTTATTTTGTAGGCATTAAAAAAACATGAAGAATGATATAAGTCCTTTATGGTTTAAGAGATATTCACAAACAAAGTATCCCCTTCCCTGTTCAACCAGATCAGAAGGGAGGTGCCCAGGTAGACTGCAGAGAGGGACAATCTTCAATTAAGATAATGGAAAAAGCTGAAAAACTTGTCAAGGGGGGAAGGGCTTTCATTGTTTTCATACAAAGAAGATTGTCCCCTTCTGTTATCTGTCTGGTCTATGGACTGGATTCCACATCTGAGAAGAGATTGTTTACAGTAGGTAAAAGGGGCGGGAGGGGAAACTTTGCTTGTGAATATCTCATAAACCATAAAGGTTTGAGACATAAGACTTACATCATTCTTCGTGTTTTTTTAATGCCTACAAAATAAAATAAAGTTAAAACGAAGTATTACTATCCCTTTAAATTATAAGCTCTGTAGTATCAGTAGTGTAGCCCATTTCTACTGTGAGCTACGTGGTATTGCTTTACTTCATGATATTAATGCCACTTTTAAAATTAACAAAAGGGTGTGGGCTGGGACAGTGGGCTCAAACAATAGTAGAAATGGGCCACTTGATCGTATTTGCCCTCCGGGCCACAAGTTGCCAGCCCTCCCCTGATGCTATATCTGTATTACCACCGGAACATTTAGATAAGAAGACAGCAATGGGCACATCTCTCTCTAGAAAGCTTCACACTCTGGAGTCTTCAAAGTGGTAATGAGTATTGTCCTGGAAAGGTCCTTCCCAGGACATGGGACACACATTTGAAATACAGGACTGTCCTGGTCAATCCAGGGCATGTCGTGATGTTACATAGTACATCTACCCACCTGAATTTTCATTGACCCTGCTTCCACAAGGGTACAACATACAGACAGCTGCTTTCTGCACCCCACAGAAGCCATCAGCTCCATTCATTTGTCTGTGCACTGATTAGCACATAGGAAGTTGTATTAGCTTATTAGTCTATAATATTATTTGTTTGCCATCATATCTCCAAGCAGAGCTACACAGTTACATCTGTAGATCAGTAAATAGGGGTCTGTGTCTCTCCCAGATGTGTCTATTCAGTAGCAGTTTTGTAATTAGGCTTTGCTTATTACTGGCCTCTGTCCTGCTATTTTCACACTATCTCCCAGATAGAAAGTGGTCTAGCAATGTTTGAAGTAATTAACATATGTACTTTATAAATGACCTGCTAATTGCGTTACCTCTGAAGTACAAATGAGGCTCTCTCATGAGGTTTAAGGAATCCTGGAAGTGTCGGTTCGAAGTGAGAATAATTCTGTAAAAGCTTGGTCTGCTCTGAACTGGCTCTTACTGAGGGACAGGCAACCCATGGCACTCCGATAGGCAACCCATGGCACTCCGATAGGCAACCCATGACACTCTGATAGGCAACCCATGGCACTCCGATAGGCAACCCATGGCACTCCGATAGGCAACCCATGACACTCTGATAGGCAACCCATGGCACTCCGATAGGCAACCCATGGCACTCCAGCGGCTGAGCACTACAACAGCCTTCAATTCCAACCAGCCACCCATCAATCCCTGCTCCAACTAATACAATGTCAGTGTGATGATCTGATGAATATAATACATTTATTTTTTCTTGATTAAACCTTTGAGTGCCAGTGGTTAAAGAAAGCATCATAAAAATAGTAAAGTTATAATAATAATTACAGTAATTAAAGTCTAAAAACACTTTATGGAAACATCTATGTTATATTTCTTTTCCTACTGAGTACAACTTGAGTAATCCCACTGCTGGTGCATTTTCATTCAAAGTTAATAAAGTTCACATTTTGTTTTTAAATAAATTGAGTCACCTATTTAGGGTAAAGTTCCCCTTAAAGGGATAGTAATACTTCATTTTAACTTTATTTAATTTTGTAGGCATTAAAAAAAACATGAAGAATGATATAAGTCTTATCTCTCAAACCTTTATGGTTTATGAGATATTCACAAGCAAAGTTTCCCCTCCCGCCCCTTTTACCTAGTGTAAGCTATCTCTTCTCAGATGTGGAATACAGTCCATAGACCAGACAGATAACAGCAGGGGACAATCTTATTCCTATAAAAACAATGAAATCCCTGCCCCCCTTGACAAGCTTTTCAGGTTTTCCCCTTATCTTAATTGAAGATTGTCCCTCTCTGCAGTCTACCTGGGCACCTCCCTTCTGCTCTGGCTGAACAGTGTTACATCAGTAAAAGGGGAGGGAGGGGGATACTTTGTCATTGAATTACTCTTGAACTACAACTCTGACAGAATTGAAATAACACTCTCCAAAGTCCAAATACTATAATGATTAATTAGAGCTGATTTTATTATGAAACATTACTAGAGCAGGGCCCTCTGATCCTCCTGTTCTACACATCTGATTGTACTATTTAATACCTCTGTATGTCTATTCAAAATTGTACAGCGCTGCGGAATTAGTTGGCGCTATATAAATAAAGAATAATAATAATAATAATCCCTTTAAATTAACTATCCTCTTTAGTTTTCTAACTCTGACATTGAACTGACATTGAAGGGGAACTATATCCTTTAAATACATGATTATTTTTTTTGTAACGTTTCAGCTGTAATAAGTTTGGAATGAAAAATCTCCCAGCAGGCGTAGTGGTATAACATTTATTTATTTATAAATACTAATGCTCGTCCCTCTTCAGATCTCCCCCGAAAACTCCAGGGGCTCGATTCTATTACCAGCGCTAAAACCACTGTTACAAGAAAAACAAGCACAAAATGTCAAAGTCCAAGGAAATAGGTGTACATTTGACAACAGAAAGATCAAGTTCAGTGTTAGATGTGTTCCCCACATAACAAAATCCAACATATAGCGCCCCCCCTTTCAACATATTAACCCCCCCTTTGAAAAGTCAATTTGCAGTGCTTTCTTTCACCACATTAATTCAACAAATATTGTTCATAGTTGACAATTTAACCCTTCCCCTTCCAAATCCGACTTACGGTGCTTTCTTTCACCATATTAATTTGACAAATATTGTACATCCAACATTTTAACCCCCCTCCCCCTTTAAAATTCGACTACAGTGCTCCCATGACTTTCTTTCACCATTTTTATCCAACATTTTTCTTCTCCTTTTTTTTTCGACATGCCCTCGTATCTTGTATTGCAAGATTAACCCTATGACTACCAGAGAGGTAGCAATACATTGCAATGTGTTTGCTACCCATCTGGCACTCAAAGAGTTAAAAGAATTAGTGGAAACAGTGCTCCTCAATACTATATAAACCTATATCTTGATTCTAATAAGTAGCCTAAACTCTATTTTATGAGATCAGCTCTTATTAAATAATAGGGATCTAACTTCCATTATCTTTATGAGCAGAGGCGTAACTAGAAGCCACGGGGCCCTGGTGCAAGAATTGCCATGGGCCCCCCTCTGACCTCACTGGCCCCCCTCAACCACATTAGCCACCTCTACATTGCCCCTCAATCTCCACAATGCCCCTTCCACAATGCCCCTCATTCTCCACATTGCCCCTTCATCTCCACAATGCCCCCTCCACATTGCCCCCATCACAATGCCCCTCAATCTCCACAATGCCCCTTCCACATTGCCCACATCACAATGCCCCTCATTCTCCACAATGCCCCTTCCACATTGCCCCTCAATCTCCACAATGCCCCTCATTCTCCACAATGCCCCTTCCACACTGCCCCATAATCTTCACATTGCCCCTTCAAAAATGCCCCCATCACAATGCCCCTCATTCTCCACATTGCCCCCCAATCTCCACAATGCCCCCATCTACACATTGCCCCTACTGACCCCCCCCCCCCCGTCCTCCTACCTCGAGTCCCTGGTGATCTAGCGGTGTGCCGAATGAGGCACAGACCTCTGGAACACAAACTCCAGCGCGGTTATTAGTAATGCAGAGCGCTGGGAGATTATGTCATCTCCCAGTGCTCTGCATTATTAAAGCACCGGCGGCCGCGAGATCAGCTGTTCTGCGGGCGCGTTGCAAGGAGGTCGCAGGGGGCAGCCGGGCCCCTGAGAGTGACGGGCCCCCCTGCGACCCCTATTGTTACGCCACTGTTTATGAGCCACCCTTACACTACCAGTCGCTTGTGAGCCCTGGGCTGTAGAAACCTCAGAGTTCTCACAGCCATGTGTATGTATGACTTGCTGCCAAAAACCGACAATAAGTTCCAATCTACCCTTGCAACAAAGTATTTTTGAGCACACTGACTGAACACTTTGTTGCAAGGGTAGATTTGAACTTATTGTCGGCTTTTGGCAGTAAGCCATACATACATATGGCTGTGAGAACTCTGAGGTTTCTACAGCCCAGGGCTCACAAGCGACTGGCAGTGTAAGGGTGGCTCATAAAGATAATGGAAGTTAGATCCCTATTATTTACTAAGAACTGATCTCATAAAATAGAGTTTAGGCTACTTATTAGAATCAAGATTTTGGTTTATGTAATAATGAGGAGCACTGTTTCCACTAGTTCTTTTAACCCCTTTGCGTGCCAGATGGGTAGCAAACATATTGCAATGTGTTGCTACCTCTCTGGTACTCATAGGATTAATCTTGCAAAACAAAATACGAGACCATGTCGAAAAAAAAAAAAGGAGAAGAAAAACATTGGATAAAAACGGTGAAAGAAAGTCATGGGAGCACTATAGTCGAATTTTAAAGGGGGGGGTTAAAATGTTGGATATACAATATTTGTTGAATTAATATGGTGAAAGAAAGCACTGTAAGTAGGATTTGGAAGGGGAAGGGTTAAATTGTTGACTATGAACAATATTTGTCGAATTAATGTGGTGAAAGAAAGCACTGTAAGTCGAATTTTAGAAGGGGGGGTTAATACATCGAAGGTGGGCTTTGGTTCGAACAACGATGGTTTTGAAACTGTCGTTATGGCTTCTACTCCTCAACCTCTGAGGCGCAAAATTTCTGACTTAAATGTAACCACAGAACAGGAGGTAATACTGATCGTGGGTAATAGGATACTAATTGCACATTGTTTTTGCTTGTTTCCTATGGGCTTTTTTTCAGACTGGCGGTAAGTATAATTACTGCTGCTTTTACTTTCACAAGTCGGGTAATAGGATAGCAAAAACTGACTTAAAAAAACATAGCCCCTCTTTTATTTTTAGTGCTGGTAATAGAATCGAGCCCCAGATTTCAGACTTACCAGGTATTTGGGGACAGAGGGTGATTCTTCTTCTTCCTCATTTCCCTGGTAACCCCCGCCCACTTCCAGCCTGGTTCTGACCATTCCTGACCCATTCTTCCCAATTAGCCACCCATTTCAGGCAGCCTCTGCCTTTCTGCCTCTTAGTCCTACCTGATTCAGCCCCACGCACATCATTACGTGACTCATCATTTGGACCCTCCCATGCCCACCATTCATTGATACTCCGGGGAGCTTTGGCATGAAGGTTCCCAGGTATACTAATGCTTGAATACTAGTTATAGGTATAGTTCCCCTTTAAATATTAACATTTGTAGCTTTTGATTTACCTCAAGGTTTCAGTAATTGATAAGAATACCTGGCAACTCACCGGATCTGCCCTGGCAACTCCATTTTTCAGACTGAATAACTGGATATCCGGGTCAGGCTGATTCTCCAGCGGTGGTGAGTTTCTTCTCCTTCCCACCCTAATCCTACCACTTCCCCACCCACTTCTCCTCTTCTTCCCAACCTGTTTTGTCCAATTCCTGCCCTGTTCTCCTCCTTCCCACCCTGTTCTGCCCACTTCCCACCCTCATTATGACACAAAGATGCTTAAATCCCACCCCCTTTATAACATGAATCGCGTCACTGACTTCCTCTTGTTGACAGCGCATGAGCCGTCTCCGGGGGCTAAAGATGAGCAATTTCCCATTTATGTTAATAAGGGCCATTTTCAAGCTGCATTTTTTCCTTAACCCCTAGAGTGCCAGCTACTTACGCGTACGAGTGGACACAGCTGTACCTGCTGTGCCACGCTCGTACGGCGTAAGAGTGAAATGCGGTCACTGCATGAGCCGGTATAACCAGCTTGCAGTGGCCGCATTTCAAAAAAAAAAATGCCTGGCACTTGTGGGGGGACATGAGGATCACTCCTCATGTCCCCCCTGTTATTGATCTCCCAGCCGATCGTGCTGGGAGATCAATAAAAGAAGAAGAGAAGCGCAGCAGAAGCGCAGCAGAAGCGCAGCTTCTCCTCTTCCGTCTCTCCTACCCGAACTTCCGGGTAGGAGTGGGCGGGACCGGGGGAAACCTCCTAACGTCATCGGTGACATGTTCACCGATGACGTTAGGGAAGTTTCCCTTACCCGATTCACTCCTACCGGTGGTAGGAGTGAAAGGCAGGAGAGCTTCTGCTCTCCTGCAGTCGCCAAATTGGTCTCCCAGCCTATAGGCTGGGAGATCAATTACTTGGGGGATACCAGGAGGGGTCCTGATGTCCCCCACGAGGTCTGAATACATAAAAATAAAAACATTAGTAACCCTGTGAGTGCCGCAGTGGTCCCCAGCACATTGCTTTGCAATGTGCTGGAGACCCTTGTAGCACTCACAGGGTCATTTCTTTGGGGTTTTTTTTTTTTTTTTGAAAGACCTCATTGGGGGGATCAGGGGGGATCCTGATGCCCCTCAATGAGGTCTATTATTAAAAAAAAAAAAATTTTTTTTTTTAACCCTGTGTGTGCCACGGGGGGGTCCAATGCACCCCCCCTCCTGTGGCACACACAGGGCTTCTATCATTACTTTGTTACTAGAGATTGTTGGGGGGCCATCAGGATTGGTCCTGATGGCCCCCCAACAAGCTCTGATTACCAAGTAATGATAAAAAAAAAAATTAACCCTCTGAGTGCCAGAAGGGTCCAATGCATTGCTTTGCAATGCGCTGGAGACCCCTTTGGCACTCACAGGGACATTTATTTTGATTCCTTTTTTTTTTTTTTTTTTAAGACCTCATTGGGGGGAATCAGAGGGGTCCTGATACCCACCAATGAGGTCCATAATAAAAAAAAAGTAAAGAAAAAAAAATTAACCCTGTGTGTGCCACAAGGGGGGCCAATGCAGCCCCCCTTCTGCGGCGCACACACAGGGCATTTATCATTACTTCGTTATCAGAGATTGTTGGGGGGCCATCATGATTGGTCCTGATGGCCCCCCAACAAGCTCTG